>CM053625.1:297460443-297492508 GCA_028646595.1 Phalanger gymnotis
CTGGAGCCCTGCTTCCCTCTGCCCCTTTGTGGGTTCTGCAGTTCTAGAATTGGTTCAGAGCCATTTTTTCATAGGTTTTTGGAGGGACTTGGTGGGGAGCTCACGCCAGTTACTGCTTTCCAGTCGCCATCTTGGCTCCGCCCCCCGTGTATAAACATTTAAAGCATCACTTTTTGTGATAGCGAATAATTGGAAACAAAATCTATGCCCACCAATTGGGGAATCCCTAAACAAATTGTAATACATGAATGTAACAAAATATTACCATGCTATACAAAATGATGTTTGTGGGTGATGAATACAGAGAAGCATGGAAAGATGGACATGAATTGATGAGAAGGAGAAGTGAAGCATGCTGAGTCAAGAAAACAATGTACATAATAATAAATAAATAAAATAGTAAATGAAAAGAACAACCAGTCACCAAAATAATGAAAAGGAAATGTAACAAAATGATGAAGATCAAGGAGGTCTTTAATGAAAAGGTATAAGAAGACAACCCCAACCCACTGCTGCATGGAGGTGAGATGTCCACTGATATTAAACATTTTGTATTCAGATTTTTTCAACATATCAATGGATTGTGTTCATTTTTTCTCTTCAAAAATACTACTTGTTTATAAGATACCATCTTTAATGGAGAATGGAGAAAGATACTTGAGATAACTGTGATGATGTCAGAAACAAAAGGCATCAATAAAAATGAAAAAAAAAAGAAGGGTCCCATGTAAGAAGTAGCATTTCACATTTGAGCTTAGCTTTCGAGGAAACTAAAGATTCCAAAAGACACATGTGGGGGACGGGGTAGGTGGGGATTCACTCCATATATTGGAGATAGCGTTTGCAGAGTCACTGGGATGGGAAATAGAGCATTATGTGTGAAAAGCAACAAAAGGCACCTTTAACGGGATTATAAAATGCATGAAGGACAGTAGCATATAATAAGGCTAGAATGATGAGTAGGAGTCAAGTTGTGAAGGCTTTTAAATGACACACACAAATCCAGCCTCAAACACTTGACACATTTACTAGCTATGTGACCTTGGGCAAGTCACTTAACCCCAATTGCCTTGCCTTCCATCCTCAAAAAAAAAGTTGAATGACACACAGTGGGATTTGCATTAGATGCTAGAGGTAATAGGGAAAGTTTATTGAGCAAATGACTAGCATGGTCAGAACTACATGTTAGAAAATCAGCCCTTGGCACAATGCCTGGTATATAGTAGACTCTTAATTAATGTTTATAGATTGATTGATTATTGATTGAAATATCAATTTAGCAGCTATCTTGAGGATGGATAAAAGAAAGGCATGAAGCATGGAAGTCAATTAGGAGGTTATTCTGATAGTCCAAACAAGAGTGGATAGGGGTCTGAACTAGGGTGACAGCTATGGAAGGAAAGAGCAGTTTCTTCTACATTTTGAAGAGATGGAGAATTTGACAATGTTTATGCCAGGAGTACTTTTGCTGGCATAGATAAAATATTACTTTTTTTCTGGAAGAAGAAACATGAGTCAAAATGTGAACTTAATATTGCAAGAATGGAACCTTACTTATTTTGACATAGTAATCAGGATATAAAGTAAAGTTTTTGTTGTTGTGGAGTCATTTTTCAGTTGTGTCCAATACTTCATGACCCCATTTGGAGTTTTCTTGGCAGAGACATCGGAGTGGTTTGCAACTTTCTTCTCCAGCTCATTTTATAGATGAGGAAACTGAGGCAAACAGGATTAAGTGACTTGCCTAGGGTCTAGTAAGTATTTGAGGACAGATTTGAACTCAGGGACTTGAGTCTTGCTGACTTCAGACCCAGCATTCTATCCACTGGGCCATCAAGCTGCCCTCAGATAAAATTACTAGAAAATAGAAAAATTGAATTGATTTCACTCTTTGCTGCCTTGTTCTCTATAATCTCAGCTGGTCATCCCGACAGACTTTCTACACTATTCTTCTTAGATTTTTTTTTCTTATGATAACACCAGAACTGCTCAGAATTTTCTCCTTACCCTCGAAACCTTAGGCCTTGAAACTCTGGTGGTGGCGATTTTGTATTTTACTGATAGTTACTGAGCTCCCTCATCCCCACCCCACTCCCAATTCAGCATAAAACCCAGCATGTCAATGCAAAAATTTGTTATGTGTGATTATGCATATTAGTTACAAAGGTTCTGTTTTTCTTTTATTTTTAAAAGAGAGGGAGAAAAAGTCAATTTTTTTTTAGTTAATTGAAAAAAGACAAAATTCAATTTAAAAAAGACATACAAAAGAAGGGAGAAAGGATCGGTACCAAAGCATGGATATGAAAATCTGATGTAATCTTGTACAGAAAATTTCAGGAGCAATAAAACTGACAAGGAACTGAGCCTAACTGGAAAAGAATGCTAAAATCATTTTGTTTTGTTTTGTTTTGTTTCTGTTGTAGTGGTTTTGGGGGGTAAAGGAGGGCTAATGATATTGGAGAAAAGAAGAGGATCAAAGAAGAGAAAGGGCTACTACTAATGGCTTGGTGATCATTGATGATAGAGAGAAGGCAAGATAATTCAACTCATTCTGCATCTGTTTTCTCTGCTGAAGAAAATGTGTAATCTGGGGAAAAAAACAAAAATGGCTAATGGGGAATTGAACCTCAAAATAAGTAAGATGATAATGAGAGAGCACCTAGTTGACCTTGATCAGTTCAAGTCACATGGCCAGAAAGGTATGTATCAGTCACTGCAAGAACTTGCAGATCTGATTGCAGTACTCTTTCTTCATCAGATCACATCTCAAGTGTTTGGCTTCAGTTCTAGGCACCACATTTTAGGAGGCATGGTAAGAAGCTAAAAAGCTGAAAGGGTCTCAAAGTAGGTCAACCAGGATGATAATAGCCCTCCAGCTTCAGGATCATGTTTACAGAAAACTGGATGAAAGAATTGGAGTGTTTAGCCTAGAGAATAAATATGATAGCTGCCATCAGGTATATGAAGGGCTCTTGTGTGAAAGAGGCATTAAATGTGATTGCTGAGCTTTTGTTGGTAATCTTTGAAAGATCATAGGGAATGGCAGAGGTTCCATGGGAAAGGAGAAGGGCAACTTTCCCGATTTAAAAGAGAGACAGAGAGAGACAGGGACAGAGACAGAGCAACAGAGAGGAGTAGATTATTTATATTCCAAGATGATGAAATTTACTTCAATTCCTGGGGAAAGTTTTAGAACATATCACTAAACCAATGGTTAACATGCATCCAGAAAAGGAAGCCAGGATCACTAAACAGCTACATAGCATCATTAAAAGCAGTTTCTTGCCAGATCAACCTCAATTCCTTTTTTGACTAGTCTGGTATGTCAGGAGAATTCTGTAAAAACAGTTTACCTACATGTCAGAAAAATATTTCAAAAAATTTCTCATCCTCTTTTTAAGTTTTCTCATCTCTTGTTCTCGGACTATGCTCGTTACAATTATTCAGCACTAAGACTTTTCTTTGTGTCATTTACATTGTTACAATCATTGTGTACATTTTTCCTCCTACTCTAATTGTTTCTTCCTACATTCATAAAAGTATCATATTTTTCTGAATTCTTTATATTTGCTTTTCATGGTAAAATAACATAATCCATAATATTTATATGCCATAATTTTAAGGCATTCTTCTATCAATGGGCATCTACAACTTTTCCCATTTCCTTACTACAACTAAACATTCTGCTTCAAATATATTTGTATAAGAGGGAATGTTCTATCTTCAACTCATTTAGGGTAGATGCTTAGCAATGACATCTCTAAGCCAAGGGGTGTCACTTTCCATAATGGTTAGGATTAATGGCTCTGCCAAATGTGTATTAGTGTGCTTTTTTTCCACAGCCTTTCCAAAATCATTCATGACCATCCTTTGCCATTTTTGACAGTTTCTTTGAAGTGCAGTAAAACCTCATTTTCTTTTAATTTGTATTTATCTTATTTTTAATGATTTGGAAGCAATTTTCGTGTGGTTATTGATAACTTGAAATTCTTCATTTGAATATTTTCTTTTCATATCCTTTGACCACCTATTTATTGGAATGTGAATTTTGTTCTTGTATCATTATGTTAATTCCCTGTGTATCCTGGATATCAGATTTCTATCAGATATTTGATGCAAGGATTTTTTTTTCAGTTTGACAGCTTTGCTTTTCCTACCAGCCGCATGATTTACTTTCTGTAAAAGCTCTTAAAATTTTATGTATTTGAAATAGTCTATTTTAGGTTTTATGATCACCTCTATCCTTTATTTGGCTAAAAAATTTTCTCCCCTAACCAGTGGAGGAAAGTATTAGGTCTATATCCCAAAAGATCAAAGAAAGAAGAATAGGACCCATCTATACAAATATGCTTATAGCAACTCTTTTTGTGATGGCAATGATTGGGAAACTGAGGGACTGTCTATCAACTGGGGAATGGCTGAGCAAGTTATGGCATTTGAATTAGATAGAATACTATTTTTCTATGAGAAGTAATGATAGGCATGTTTTCAGAGAAACCTAAGAAGACCTGTATGAAGTGATTCAAAGTGAAGTGAAAAGAACCAGAAGAACAATTTATACAATACGTGCAATATTATCCAAACAAATACAATGATCATCCATGATTCTAGAGAACTCTGATATAATATGCTGTTGAATTAGAGTACAGACTGAGACAATGTGTTGGTAAGCAAAATGAGCTTTTAGCACTTAGTTCAACCAAGTGCCCTTGAAGAGTTTGGCTTTTATTTCCTTTGAGTAATTCAGGGTATTTCATTGAGTCTTACTACGTGCTAAGTCCCAGGCCCAAACCCCTATTAGGTGTTAAACCTATTTGGGTGTGGATTGGTAATTAAGGTGGGGGCAAAGGTGGGGCTAACTAAGGGGAGGGCCTAGTTTACACATGAGTTTGAGTGATATATCTGGGACAGCAGAGACTTTTAGACCACGTGGGTTTAAGTCGCCTCTTTGTGACTATTCTAGGTCACGTGGGTGAGTCCCATGTGTGACTCACCCCGACCCTGAAAAAGATATAAAACCAGGGGTTGGCTTTCTCTTCTTTGGAGCTCTTACTCACAGCAGTGGTGGCTCAAGTGACTCTGGGCCAGCCCACGTTATGAGCTCCCGGGCTGAACCTAGATGTTGGTAACTATGAATCTATATTTGGTCTGTCTGTCGATGTTTGTAATTTGTTTAAGGCTCTCACTTGTGCTGGTGTGCTGATGCAGAGACTGCAGGCAGCTGTAGTTAAGGGCCCTCCAGCTTGAAAACCCGGATGCTGGGACTTAATTAAACTCTGGTAACTATGTATTGGGATTTGAATCAGACAAGGTCTGTCTGTCCATGTTTGTACTTTGTATTTTTCTCTGAAGTTCAGAGTGCTGGTTTTTCCCCCTGAACTAAGTGAATGATATTTATATGCTGAATTAAAGTAAGCTTGTCAACCCCTTAACGTTGCTTTCCTTACTAAAGCAGATCAAAAGAACCTGTGCTTTTGCAGTGTGTTGGCTACTTTCTGGGTGCTGGTTGTAGGTGGATCTTATACCCCTACAGAAGCTGCTAGCTGGATTGTTGAAACAGACACTTTTGGGGGGCTTTTTGGGTGGGGATGGAGTTGGGGCACAGAGATTTCCTCATGGAAATGTGTTTTACTTTATGATGTATATTGAAAGAAAGAAAGAAAAGAAAGAGAGGAGAGAAAGGAAAGAAAGAGGAAGGAAGGTAGAAAGAAAGATGAAAGGAAGGAAAGAAGGAAGGAAGGAAGGAAGGAAGGAAGGAAGGAAGGAAGGAAGGAAGGAAGGAAGGAAGGAAGGAAGGAAGGAAGGAAGGAAGGAAGGAAGGAAAGAAGGAAGGAAAGAAGGAAGGTAGCTCTTTCCATTCTCCTCCATTTTAAAGGACTTTTTTATATTTAAGTCAAACATCCATTTAAATTTTATTGTGGCATATGGTATAAGATAATATACTGGTGTAAATGTATCAGGTATGGTTTGGAATAAGTACCTATGAGTTCTCTTCCAAGATTTTTATTCCTCAATTCTCCTATTCTAAGTATTGGGACCACTAAGCACTACATTTCAAAGGACATAGAGTAGAATGCATCCATAGAAGCATGTGAGGTTGGGGGTGGGGTGGAGACTGAATAGTATATGCTATATTCGGATGAAATGAAGAAATTGGAATGTTTAGATTAAGGGTGCTATCTCTCTATATAAAAAGTCACTTAGAGTGAGTTTAGCCTTTTTTTTTCTTGGCAAAACTGCTAAAAAAAACAACTCTCAATAACATATTTCTATAGCACTGTGAGGTTTATATAGCAGCGAACAACCCTAAAATTTAGATTCTGCCATATTTTAATGGTGAGAAAACTGATTCTCAAGGAGATGAAATGCCCTGCTTAGGAAGGGAGAGGGGGAGGGTAAAAGCATTTATTCTGTGCCTGTTATGTGCCAGGCACTATGCTAAGTGCTTTACAAATATTATCACATTTGATTCTTACAACAATCTTTGAAGGTAGGTGCTAATGTTATCCCCAATTTATAGCTGTAAAAACTGAGGCAGGCAAAGGTTAAATGACTTGCCCAGGGTCACACAACTAATAAATGTCTGAGGCTGGATTTGACAAGTCTTCCTGTCTCAAGGCTCAGTATTTCATCTATTGTGCCACCTAATTTGTCAGCATCACATAATTTGTATGTATCAGAAGTAGAATTCAGAATAATTTTTTTTGATTCGAGATCAAGCTCCCTATCACAATTCTACAGGATATGAACCAAAATTCCTTTAAAATTAGAGCTGCCCCAAAATGAAAGGATCTGCTTTGATATGTAGTGAGTTCCCCATTACTAGAGTTCCTCAGGCAAATTGTATATGGCCACTTGTCAATGATATTTTTAGGGACATCTTTCCCAAGTATAGGCAAGTGAGACTATGTAAGGTCCTCTTTACTCTGAGTCTCTTTGTTTGTAATGAGATTTTATTTTGAGTATATTAAAGGTCTTTGCATCCTGCAACTATACTAAGAATAAAGCTAAAGGAAATGGGCTCTGATTTCATTCAAGGCATTGATTATGAAGTAACTTGACTAGACTGTGGGTGTGTGGGTGTGGGTGTAGGTGTGGGTGTGGGTGTAGGTGTGGTGTGGGTGTGGGTGTGGGTGTAGGTGTGGTGTATGTGAGACAGAGGGAGAGAGAGAGAGAGAGAGAGAGAGACAGACAGACAGACAGACAGACAGACAGACGTATAGCCTCCAAAGGGGATGCTTTTCATGGGCCACACTCATTTAAATGTGCAAGTGCTAATCCATTTATATTTATTTTTAAATGTAATATTGTTATCTTAACATTACTCTGACAACTAATCTGAAGACTAGAGACAGGAAATAATTTGTCAAAGTTTCACAGCTAATTTCTTGGCCTGAGTTTTCTTATGCACAAAATGAAGATGTCAGATTAATTCAAGGGATCTTAAACTAAGATCCGTGAACTTAAAAAAAAACTGTATTTCAATACAAATGATTTCCTTTATAGCCCTATGTATTTTATGTATTAAAAAAATTGTTCTGGGGAGTCCATGTGTTACTAGACTGCCAGATGAGTCCATGACAGAAAATAGGTTCAGAAACCCTGGATTAAATTATTTTTAAATCCCCTTTGAGCTCTAACAGACCACATCCAATGGATCAGATGCCATTTTTATGAGAAAAATTGTTCCACTTCTTGACCTATCTTGCAGAAGGGGCAGAAGGAGAAAAGAAGAAAAGTATAAATGTATTGTAGTAGTGACTTAACCAGCAAGGCACATAACTTGAACTATATGGCAGCATTGGGACAAATTCATGGCTTTGAATTTGATTTGCTTCATACTTGTGTATGAGTAGGGAACTAAAGAAAAGGAATGACATTTAATTTGACACAATAACAATTCAATTAAATTAGATTTAACAAGTATTTATTAGTACCTTTTATGTATAATACATTTGAATTAGGAAGAAGCATAAAATAAGATCCCCTCTTTCAAGAAGCTAACATTCAAATAGAGAATCACAGAGATAAAATTTACAGATGAACAAATATAATCCAAGGCAGAACAAAAGTGCAAGGGAAAACTCCATAGTGCTATGAGAAATTTAAATATGGCAGTGTTAAGGGCAGCTGGGTGGTGTGGTGAGTAGAGCATTGGCCCTGGAGTCAGGAGGACCTGAGTTCAAATCCAGCCTCAGACACTTGACACACTTACTACCTGTGTGACCTTGGGCAAGTCACTTAACCTCAATTGCCCTGCCTCCCCCCCTGCAAAAAAAAATCTAAAAAAAAAATATGGCAGTATTATAAGAAAGATCCTGGACAAGATGATTATTGCAGGAAAAAAAAATGTACTAATATGCTAGTGGTGGGTCTATGAATTAGTTCAAAACTAACTCAACCTTGGGCTACTTTAAGAAAAGCATCCCATTTATCCTTCATCAAGAGCATTTTACTCAGTTATGGGAACCACAGATTAAGAAGGGTATTGATAAGTTAGTGCTGGTTGTAGTTCTTCATTCTTGAAGAAGACCGAAATGGCATCACTATGCTTGAGTCAAGATTTAATGTGTCCAACTGTGACTGATCAGGGCAATACAAGCTCAGAATGCTCTACAACAGGTCAGGCACAAATAATCCATGTGAACATTTGGGGTAGATACTCTAAACTTGTGCATCCTGCATTTCCTTTGAGCTGTTTTAATTCTACTTTGCCCATAAATCACACCTTCTCTGATGTGGACACACCATGCTGAGCAGTGCTGTGCCAGTGTCTCCCATGTCACACAATCAATTCCAAAGTTCTTGAGAGAGACCTTGAGAGTGTCCTTATGTCACTTCTTCTGACCACCATGTAAACTCTTGCCCTGTGTGAGTTCTCTATAAAATAGTCTTTTTGGCAATCATGGGTTTTGCATTCGAACAACATGACCAGCCCGTTGGAGGTGCACTCTCTGAAGCAGAGTTTGAATGCTTTGAAGTTTAGTTCTAGAAAGGACCTCAGTGTCTGGTATCTTATCCTGCCAGGTGATCTTCAGAATCTTCCTAAGACAATTCAAATGGAAGTGATTCAGTTTCCTGGCATGGTTCTGGTAGACTGTCCAGGTTTCACAGGCATACAATAATGAGGTCAGCACCATAGCTCTGTAGACCTTCAGTTTGGTAGTCAGTCTAATACCTTTTCTCTCCCAAACTTTCCTTCGGAGACTCCCAAACACTGAGCTAGCTCTGGCAATGCATGTGTCAATTATCATTATCAATATGTACATCCCTGGAAAGCACATTACCAAGGTAAGTGAACTTATCCACAGCATTCTGACCTGAAGGCTATTTATGGGCCAAAGACCTATGGTTCATCTCAACTACTCAGTGATAATGGAGCCATATTACTTAGTAATAAGGACATGATCCTGGAGAGATGGGCTGAACACTTCCATAGTGTTCTCAACAGACCATCACCAATCAATGCTGAAGCCATTGACTGTTTACCTCAGGTTGAAGTCAATCCCTTCCTAGCTGAAGCTCTAACTGAAGAAGAGGCTTTGAATGCCATTTGAAAGAAGAGGCTCCTTTCATGTGGCAAAGCACCTGGTGCTGATTCTATTCCAGCTGACATTTACAAGGTAGGGGGTCCATTGCTCATTGATAAGTTAGAGAGTATCCAGAGGAGAACAAACAAGATGGTGAAGGGTTTTGAATTCATGTCATATGAGGATATTTTGAAGGAACTGGACAGCTTTAGCCTGAAAAAGAGAAGACTCCTGGGAACATAAAAACTGTGATCAAGGGTAAAGGCATGTCATGTGGGAGAGAGATTAGACTTATTCTGATTGGCCCTGGAAATAATGGATATAAGACATTTCAGGCTTAATGGGAGGAAAACACACACACACACACACACACACACACACACACACACATACACACACCACCACCACCACTGTCCCCCCAAAAAACTTCCGCAACAATAATTGGGTTTCCCCTCCTTAGATGTTTTCAAACAGAAAATTCTGTCTTTTCTGTTTACTACGTAAGAAGCCTCATACAACTCTCATGACATTATCTCATTCTCAAGATATGTCTTGTTGAGAAAGATTTTCTTGAGCACAAGAAGTATCTGTACATTTATTAATTGCAGATCATTCACCACACCCTTCACCCATTTTAAACAACTTGGTTTGGGTCAGGATCCAGTAAGTACTAGACAGGTACAGGCCATCGCCCCTACCTAAAATGCACTCCTTTCTCAGCTCTGCCTCTCAGAATACATCTCTTTCTTCAAGGCTTAGCTCAAGTGACACCTTGTTCTACTGTGAAGCCTTCACTAATTTTCCTCGGCTGATAACACACACACACACACACACACACACTCTTCCCCTCTTCAAATTTTCCTAGGCCATTTTATCTATTTGAGCCGTTCTCACTATACATAATATTATAGTTGATACAGATATATTCTACAATTGATGGCAACGTGGAGTTATTGCATTGAGTTCACGTGAATCTTGCAAAGCACATCAACCTTTGCATCACAAATGACGGAAAACATATCAAAGATGTTGTTTGTTAATATTCCAATTAAATAAAATGTAGTTGAAAATTTCATTCATTTTATTTCTTGAAAATATGCACTTTTGCTTATGTGTCCAGACTTTAGGAACACCCTCTATAAGGTTTGCCAAACACTTTAAAAACATTTTCTCAATTGTTCCTCATAGAAGCCCTATGAGGGAGATATGAAAGTATTATCGTACCCATTTTACGTTTGGGGAAAAATTCGACAAGGTTATATGATTTGTTGTAGAGGTAAGAGTGCTATATTTAGTAAAAGATGAGGTTTGAAATCCTGACTTTGCTGCTTACTACAAATATGATCTTTCTCAAGACATTTTACCTCTTGAAGACAAAGTTTTCTCATTTAAAGGGAGGGAATTAGACTAAATGATCTGCTAACTTTGAATATATGATCCTATCATTTAACTATTATAATCACACAGTTAGTAAACATCTAAGGAAAGATTAGAACTCTGGTATTTCTGATTTCACCATGAATTCCTTTGGGTTTTTGTTTTTCGGTCACTTGAATTCTTTCTTATTCTTGCACATATCAGATTTCCCCAAGCAAAGCAAATTTTTAAGAATAGGAACCATCATTTTTCATCTCTTTGTCCCCAAGATCTAGCATCACTTTTTTTCACATTCACATATATTCAAATAGATCCAGGATCTCATAAATGTAGCAGTTCCTTCTAATATTGCAGGTCACCTCCCATCCCATCCATGTCTACCCATTCTTTAGGACTCTTGTCTGTGACTTTGGATGAATTCATGAATGGCAATGTAAGGTTTTCTACCCACTGTGTTCAAGGCTTTTCTTGATTTCTCTTGATACCTTAAGTCTACCAATAGGGTACATGCACTAGCCATTGGTTATTATTTTTTTATTTTTTAACTCATATGTTTCTTCATTGACGACTTTAGTTCCACTTCTGGTTTGCAATTCTTAGTTGTAGTGTGTTGTAGTATGTCCATGCCCATCACGTCTTTCTGTGAAATAAAACATTGCACATAGTAGGCATTTAATTAATGTTTTATAGGTTGAATTGCAGCTTTTTCCCAAGCTTTTTTCCCTAGATAGATTTCCTGGGAATCCATATCCTGCCATGTGGCCCATTTGAAAAATGAAAAAATCACTACTTCCTTGTCAAGGAGGATATTTCTTCTAATAGTGATTCAGTACAGTTGATAGGCCTATATGCCAGGATAGATGTGTGGGGAGTTTTCTTCGTAGTATTTGTCAAATTCATACCCATGGAAAAATGGATGTTTTGAGGTTAATCTTGCAGCAGCAAAGATCCTGAGTCAAACTGCAGTAGTGAGTTTTCCCTGGAAATTCATGCAGAATGCCAGCCACAAAAGCAAATGAAAAAGTAAAAACCTTGCAGGATAATGTTTCTTCAAAGTATCGACTGTTGGTTTGTGATAAATTGAGCCCCAAGTAATACCCAGGAAATATCACCACCAGAATTCTCTGTTTGCATTTTCATTTGAAACTCTTTTTTTGTTCCTTTGTCAGGGCTACAACAAACTCATTTAGCTGGTGACTATAAATTTGACATGGTGCCATTTCTACAAGAAAGACTCTATTCTAGTCCAAGTTGATGTTGATCCTAATTATAATAATATAGCTGTTGTATTTCCAACTGTAGCCAACAAAATAATCACTGTTTTCACATCAGAGTGTGCTAGTGTCGCTGCATATATGAACACTTGGCTATCAAGGTGAATTCCATTTTTAATAAACCCAATTTTCACCACTTAGTTGGCCTAAGCCACGATCCTGCAACACTAATGACATCCCGATTAAATGAAAGCTGCCGATATGGAGCTTGTATTTTAATTAATGAAGATCTGTAATGTGACTTCCCTTCCCACCCACCCCCATACACTGGAGGGATTCATTCAACTGGCAGTAGATTCCATAGGGGTTCACTCTCAGCCAGAGAAGCAGTACCACAGACAGAGTTAGCAATCAAAGATTTTACGCTGCCAGGGTGAGCTGGTTTCAGTTTGCTGACAAACTGAGATGAAAGGCCTTCATAAAAGTAAGATGTTTGTGTTTGGATAGCCTGGTTCTATGAACCAGGCTATACTTTTTTATGAGCAAGTCAGTCTACCGATTCTGAGCATTATTCAGAAAGAAAAACACCGACAGGGTCACAGCTAGTAAGAAAACAAAGGTCTTGCTTGGTGTAGGCGGAGATGCAAGGTATGCATGGGAAAATCTTAAACTCCTGTGACTTAAAGAACAAGGCTATTCATTCACAAGTCCCATTTATTCATGCACTATATCCAAAGAAGCAGTCCCTCCTCAGCTCTGACTTTTAGAATCCTTCTCTTCCTTCAAGCTCCCCTCTGGTATTCTCTCTTTCATGAAGACTTTTTTCATCTCATTCCAAACTCCCTTGATTAATCCCAAATAAAAGTGTCTCTTCTTTATCCCCTCCCCCTAGAATCAGCATAAAATATTTGTATAAATTTATACAGATACCTATATCTGTATAAATTTGTAGTGCATTACAGCAAAGTAAGGTAATTGCTTCTGCCTTTCCTGAAGGGATGGTCTTCCCAACGCTGGCTGCCTTTCCATCTTTATATCTATGTGGGTAGTGCCATCCTGTAGACTGAATCAATTCCTTTGCTCTTAGGTAAGCATCTTTGGTACTGAAAATGTACACATCCACTTTTCCTTGCGTTTTTATTTCCCCACCCCTTATGCCCAGAACATGATTCTTATTTTAATTCAAGTCCCCAAGAGACTTCTCATTTCCTTAATTCTTGAACCCCTGATATTTATGACAGCCCACATGAGGCTCATTCCTACTGAGAACCAGAGGAACCAACATTCTTAAGTGTATTACATCTGTTCCAAGCTTTCCAGATATATTAAATATCACTTCTCTTTACATTATCTACACTGGAGTCAACTGGCATTCTTACTGTTCCTCATATATAACATTCCCTCTCCAGACTCTATACTTTTGCCTATGCTTTTCTCTGAGCCTGGAATAGACTACCTTCTCATTTATACCACTTAGAAGCCTCAGTGTCCTTCAAAGATTAGCTTAAGCTTCACCTTCTGCAGCTGGACAATTTTTATCCTCACAGCTACAAACACCTTACTCTCTTAAACTTTTGTTTATGCTTTTAAAATGTATATTTTTATATATGTATATACTGTCTGTCCTGATGGGATCTAAGTTCTTTCCTTAAAAAAATTATGTCTCCAGCACCTACAATAGGGCCTCATATGCAATAGACATGTAATTAATACTTGTTGATTGATTGATCTGTATATGTATATATAAATGATATAGCTATCAATATAAATACAGATCAACATAGAAGTAGATTAGATACATGTGGTGATAGATCGAAATAGTTATATCTATGCAGATAACTATAGATAGATATAGCTGTAGATGTTGAAATAGAGAGAGATTTAGATGACGAAAGACTGATATCGCTATAAATAGAGATATATTCAGCCATACTCTCTTAAATCCTTCAGGGCCGTTGGTCATTACCGCCTGAATGTCCTATAAGTATTGCAAATCCAACATATCCAAAATATAACTCATTATTTTGCCCCCAAACTAAGCCCATTTTTTTCTGTTGAGACCACCACAACTCTTCTTATCATCCAGCCTCTCCACCTTGGAGTTTTTCTCAATTATTCCTTCATCCTCACCCTTCCCTTACCCAAACAATTGCCAAATCTTATCATTTCTACCTCCATAATTATGATATTTTACACATCCACCCTCTTTCTCTCCCCATACTCACATGGCCACTGCTTTAGCTCAGATGCTCATCTAATCTGAATAGAGTATAAAAGTTTCCTTGTTAGACCTCCACCTTCCAGTTAAACTTCCCTCCGCTGTCCTCTGCAAAGTTGGTGAAATAACCTTTCTGAAGAATAAGTCTGACTGTGTCATTACCCTGCTTGAGAAACTTCAGCAGGTCCTTATTGCTGTTAGTACAAAAACACAATCGTGTCAACTTGACATTTAAACCTTTCAAATTACTTTCATTTAGGTCCTGTACATTCCAGCTAATATGTCATGATAGTATCTTTTCTCCTAAACCAATCCCATGAAACAACAATGCATTTATTGTACTTATTAATTATAGTTTATATCTACTTCTCTGTGTGCATGTTGTTTTCTGTAACAGAATATAAATTCCTTAAGGGTAGGGACCATTTTATTTAATTTTTTGTCCTTGTATCTCCAACAGTAACACAATGCCTGGCACAAAGTAGGCCTTTAACAAATGATGTTCATTGATTGCTGAATATAAAGCTACTGACTCTATCATTATTCAACCTTCTGGAGACTTTTTTTTCCTTCCCTGGAATGTAGGTAAGAGGTAAGACCCTCCTCACACATTTTTTTTCCTCCTCACACTTTTGCAGAGCATTCCTGTCCCTATTACCTTTTACTTTCAATTACAATTATCTGTGTTTAGTAGAACGCAGGATAAGGACTGTGACACTTTTTGTTGCTGTAGCCCTAACTCCTAGCACATGGTGTTGCACACATTAGGACCTTAATAAACATGAGATACAAGGTTGCTAAAGCAACAACATCAGACGAGAATGTAAGAATATATCCTTTCAGATGGAAAAGAGGGGGAAAAAATAGAAGCACTCTGACAACATTTTGAAGACAAATGCATTTCTGGCTTTCTCCCACCATCTTCCAACTTTTGATCTGACAGTTTGATCCGATCATCTCCTCCTGGCTTGGTAGGCACATTTCCAGAGACAGTGGATCTGATGTGATTATAGACAATTCTTGCTTTAATATTCACATTTATTTTAAAGAACAGAAATAAGGCACTCAAAGTTTGACAGATACTGGCCACTAAGTCAAGAAATATCTACCTTTGTTATTTTATCTACACACAAAAAAATGAGCCCTTTCCACAATGAGCCTCTTATTGCTCACAAATTCCACAGGTACCCCTATGTGGTACAATCTACAGAGTGACACAAATTTGCCATGGCAACCTTTTTTGGTTGTTGTTGAATAGCAAGGCAGTAATTTCAGACGGCCTGTATTGCTTGTTGACGTGTAAATTATTGCCTCTCTGAAACTGAAGGAACTCATTCTGGTTGTTTTAAATGTATTAGATGGAGCCCAAGATTTTCTTTTAAGTTTTTGTTTTAGGAAAGAATGTCCTTTGATTGTTCACTGATATGAATGAAAATTGCTTATTCAAGTCTACAATTAATTAGGTTCCATCAAGGATACAGGTGTAATGACTTGATGGGCTTACTGGGGAGAATGAGAAATAAAAAGAAAAGGTGAAATCCTTCAAACAGTTCCTTCCCCAGATCCCACGAATTGAGAGGCAGCTTGAGTTAGTACACAGGGGAATGGACTTCCTGGCTTTAATCCTGCCTCCTACATTTAATAGCTTGGTTACCATGAGCAAGTCATTGAACCCCTCTCTGCCTAAGTTTCCTCACCTATGAAAGGAGGGAGTTGAACTCAAGGTCCCATATAACTCTAAATCTATCCCTATCAAAGAGTCTTGGAGTTGAAAGAACTGAATTTTTCTGACCCTTGTGAATTACATATTTCTGTGTGACAAAACCTGAACTTACTTAAATCTGTCTACTCTGTTTGTTCAGCTCCAGATTGGTTTGTTTGCTGAATTCTCAAGTATATGTTAAGGTCTATATTGTTAATTGTGTTACTTTACAAAAGAGAGCTTATGATGTATAATTCTGACTATGATATCATATCTTGTTCAGTTACTATTACCACTCTTGCTGTTCTGCTTTTTATCATGAGCCACTATTCTGAAACAGGCTGTATGCTCCCCTCACTGGACCCAACAAAATCCTCTGTGTTTAAAGCCCAGGTCAAATGAATGTGTGTGTGTGTGTGTGTGTGTGTGTGTGTGTGTGTGTGTTTATTTGGCATTTACTTATAAAATATACAATATCAATACACTGCTTTTTACAGTGGATGGGGGAGTAAATGTGAATTAGTGTAAAGGAGAGACTAAACTAATTCTTCTCTCTTTTTTCTCCCTAGGGCAGAGATTACTTTTCCCACCAAACTGTAAAAGAAAGAAAAGGAACTGAATTATCTGACTTGCTTCATTCATTGACTCTGTTCAAATTGCCTTCTAGGAAAAGGGGGTCCAACCCCTAATAGGACCTTCCTGGGCTCAGCTAACTAGTGGAGTCATGTTGGGATTATAATAGAAGCACATTGAACTCTCACTTTCCTTTCTGTTCACACTTGACAAATTTTGAAAAGCCAGTAATATAAGAAGTAGAACTAGAATGTATTTAAGGAATAACGAGACTAATAATTAGATATATATTTACATGTATATACATACATGTATATAAAAATATGTACATATATAAACTTAATAAACTTGCTCAACATTTTACTTTAGAAACTTATCTTCTAAGGTATATAAAAGGCAAAGATATCTAACATGGGCATGGCTCTTTTACAAAGACCTAAGTTTTGTTCACCACGTGCTGACCCATGTGCCAGCTTCCTGCTTTTTACTGAAATTTTGCTGCCAAGTTCTCAATATCCCCAAATTCAATTTATTATGGAAACACAGGCAATTTCTTAACAAAGCCCAGCAAGTAGACACCACTGAAAATGAATCTTGACATTCTCTGGTCCTGTAGACAAGGACATAAATGGGTGAGAGAGGCATATTGTTACCATATTTTATTCTGGTGCATTTGAAAGTGTAAACAGTTTTGTAAGTTAATGAAACATTTCAGAACATTTAAAATAATGGCTCAGAAATGAATCCCAAACTTTCTGGAACAATTAAACCCTTCAAAACATACATTTGAAGACGCGGATGTTTTTGGTTCACCCATGTATCATTCTAATGAACATCTGTAATGTGTTTTGGATGGGGGGTAAAGAAGGATATTGTATGAAAATGCATAACTGTAAAATCTCGAAGATGTTTACTATGCATAGGAGAAAGCTGCCTTCTGTGCAATACTCAGACAATAGACCAGTCTGGCAGCCTACATCCTTTTACAACAGTATAATGAGGACGATTGGAGGCCTGGTTGTGGAAACTAATAAGCTGCATATTTTACAGTTTTAAGTGCACAAATAAACTGTTTGAGAATTGGGATACTGCTTTTCTGCAGAAAAAGAGAAACTAAATTTCTTGTTCATAGTCTGTTCATATCCCTAGCAATTAAGCCCTTGCTAATCTGTTACCTACGGATTACAGTCTTGTGAATGGGCTAAGAAAGGCCACAATGAATCTGGTTCTCAGACTGAAAGAACTCTCCAATACAAAGCAATGCCATTAGATTCCTTGTAGGTGTTCTGTTTGGGCAAGTTGAAAATGTTTTCTCATTCAATATGCTACCAAAAATAATCCAGCACTACCAGGTATAACTATGATGATTGATAGTTTCTGAGAGAGAGAATTTCTGGGAAATTAATAATCAATTTATTAATTAAGGCGGGTCAATAACCAGTAAGTTAAGGTCAGTTGTTCTTTTTAGCAACCAAAAGACCTCCTCTGGAGAATACTGAATGCTTAAATAGATTTGGAAAAGGGAATGTTCCTGAGGGTGAAAATCAATTCTGATTGGTAACAATTAATGAGGGTGGATATATGGATGAGGAAGTGGAAAAAAAAAAGTCTCGATTCCTCCTTTCTGAGGACATTGCTTGATGAGATTCAACTGCCTCCTGCTATCTAGACAAAGGAATCTGTCTCCACCCGGACCACAATGGGTCAGAATTCACCTAAATTAGAGTTCCTTTACTCTTAATCAGAAATAAGCTTTCCCAGTTGGATGGGTTCCAGCCCAGAATTAAGGAGGATATTAAACCCATCTCATCTTTAGCAGAGGCTACCTTCATCTATTCTTTAAATGAGGAAATAGAAAGGGAGAAAAAACCTAGATTACTCAGCCCACATATTAGTAATTGGTCATTAATGATCATTTCTTTCATAACCCTATATGGTTTTCGTGATCATGTTCCCAAATTCTCTAGGACTATCCCAGTTTCAGATTTTCTTCACCATTGTCCTATAATTCATGTTTCCTAATTGATGTATATGTTATCAGCAGCATAGATATTCCCTTCCCTGAAGGGATCACTACTCATCCATGTCTTTTCTTCCCTGATAGAACATAAACTCCTTGAGAGTAAAGATTGCTTCATTTTGTATATTTGTATCTCCAGATCCTAGCACTCTACCTGACACATAGTAGATGCTTAATCAACCCTTGTATTCATTATCTTTCTATATAATTGTAAAACTAAGAACTATGTGATTCCTAAGACTTTTTTAAAATCTCTTTCAGAGGACTTAATGTCTGCTGAGATATAGTCTGTCACAAGGATAGGCACTGCCTCACTCAAAGTGAGAACTTGGAAGGACCTTAGCTTAAAAGGGCCAAAGTCTCCCACTGCCTGGGCCATCTCCAGCATCCTGATCTGAGATGTAGCCACTGGATCCAGATGGCTCTGGAGGAGAAAGTGATACTGGTGACTTTGCACAGCCCTCACTCACTCAAATCAAATTCAATTGCAAATCATGTCATCATTTTCCTGATGTCATGGTCCTCTTTGAGAGTGAAGGACAAACCAGAACCACAACCACAATAATCAAAGGCTTTCCAAACTGGTATATTCTCCCAGAGACTGTATTCCCTTGACAAAAACCAAGAGCAATTACTATACCATGATGAAGCATCAAAGTAGACATTTTGAATTTTCTATGTCTGTTACCAAAATGTTCTAGAAATTCCAATATTTTCACAGAAGCTAAGTCTCAGAGTTGGAAGCACCACCAGAGCCTTTTTAGTGGAAAGCATTTCTGACCCAAAATCACCTCTATACCATGGACCATAAGTGATCACCTGATGAGAACAAATGAAGGGGAATTTGCTGTCACTAAAGAAATACAGTTATTTTTAAGAGGTTTTTTTTTTCCACTAAGTCTAAATCTCGTGTTAGCAACTCCCACTCATTACTCCTACTTCCACTCTCTAAAGCCAGGTACAACAAGTCTAATCACTTTCCCACATGACAGTCCTTTAAATATTTAGACAATTATCATGCCCATCCTGGGCATGGTGGTGGTGCCATGGATACAGTGTCAGGAAGACTCATATTCCTGAGTTCACTAGTTGTGTGACTCTAGGCAAGTCTCTTAACCTTTTTGCCTCAGTTTCCTCAGCTGTAAAATGAGTTGGAGAAGGTAATGATAAATCACTCCAGTAGCTTTGCCAAGCAAACACAACTGAAAATGACTGAATAACAACAAGAAAAACATGCCTGCCCTAAATCGTTGTCTTCCTCAAGTTAATTTTTCCAATTTCTCCAGTTGATCCCTATTTAGTCATGTCTCTACTCTTTGCATCTTGTCCTCTTCTGGATATGCTCCATTTTGTCAATATCTTCCTGAACAGGTACTTAACTGAATACAACACAGTAGAAATGAGCTCATCAGCACAGAATATAACATATAGTTTGTACTTCCTCCTAGATATTATGCTCTTAATTTAGCTTAGGAGAACATTAAGGATTTTTTTGTCTGTTTGCACTGCCAAGTCACATCGTTGGTACATATGAAGTTTTGAATCCATTGAAATCTTTATATTCTAGACAAACCTAGTATCTGTAAAGCTTTTAAAAAAAACTGTCATGTAGAATTTTACATTTATTCTTATTAAGTTTTATTGTAGTAGATTAGGCTCATCATTCCAGCCTGTCAAAAAAAAAAATTTGGATGCTGACTCTGTCATCTAATGGGTTAACTATCCCTCATAGCTTTGAGTTATATGCAAATTTTGCTTGTTATTTATGCCTCCATGCATATTACAAATAATGTTAAAAACTACAGGAACGAATCCTTTGGAAACTCCATTAGAGAACTCCTTTTGCATTGACCTAAAACCAATCAATCTTTGGATTCAATAATTAAATAATCCTAAATTCACCTAGTTGTATCATTTATCATCTATGTCCTATTTCTATCTACATCTTGTTCACAAAGTTAACAATTATTTGGTAATTATTAAGTGAAAGAATCAGTTCAGAGAGAATTACAATAATACTATAACATGCATGTTACAAAAGATTTGAAAGTACAAACATCATAAGCCAAAGACGACCAGTAGAGATGACCACCCTATACTTACCTATTCTCTCACTTTATAATGGGGTTCATTTAAGTTTTAGTGACTTTATTTTAAAATAATGCTGGCTGCGGCAACATTATGGGGTACATATATTTAGTCATGAAGATGCCAGCATACTAAATCCAAATTATGTATGTCTCCAATTATGTATATAGAAAATATAAATTGGTAAATATTTTGAAAATTGCATTGTGTTAAGTAGTTGGCTGGTGGTGATAATGATGTGTCTAGTAATAAAGTTTGTAGATATCATATTAATAGCACAAGAATAAAAGTCCACTAAATTATACTGACTTGGAGAACACGAATCATATTTTAAAAAGTTGCTGGCCATGTCTGAACTTTTGATTTGCTGGTTGTGGTCTTAGAAATTAGTGTTCTTTGTCCTTTGTTTTCAAAGAGAACCAATGCCATCTGTAATGGCAAGCAAAGTGGGACTTTTTGCTGTTTTTTTTTTCTTTTGGAGTGCTTCTCAGCACTAAGGCAATCAAGTGTCTTTGATTAAGCCTTGCCTTTGATTGAATCAAGTCTTTGATGACCTGCTTAAGTCACAAAAAAGCCTAGGTCACATGAGTTTGAGTTACATGGTTGTGGTGCCCTCTGACCCTGAGAAAGTGTATATATACTTGGAGGTTAGCAATTTGCTTTGGGGGCCTCACTCATTGGAGTAATGTTCCTGTGATTTGGCCAGATGAGACTCTGGGTAGCTGTTAAGCCCCACTACCCCAGCTTTGAAAACCCAGATGTTGGTGCTTCTCTCTCTGGTAACTATGTATCTATTGCTACAGACAGACAGTCAGAAGCCCTGTCCACTGATCTGTGTTATTTGCTCTGTTTATATAATTTCTGCTTGTAATTTCTGTTTGTGTTTTCTCAGAAGTTCAGGGTGCTGACTTTTTCTCCTGAACTAAGTGAATGATATATGTATGTCTAATTAAAGTGAGATTGTAAACCCCTTAAAGATGCTTTCCTTAGAAAATCAGATCAAAGAACCTGGGCTAGCAGCCCTCCTGTGTGTTGGTGTTATTGACCTTACACCTCCACAGCCGCTGCAAGCAGCATTGTTGTTACACCATCTCAGGGTAATGTTTTGACTTGGGGGGGATGGGGAGTCTTCACTTGTTTGGGGTAAACACTCCCCCAACTCACCAATGGGTTTGTGGCTCTATTGGATACCCTCAACCTTGTTTAGCCCATTTGCCAAGATGGTTTTTCAGAGTGTGGCCACTGCATATAGTACAGCTTCTTGGAGACACAGGTGAGAGTTGAATGTCAGGTGGACACTAAAGGTAGATAAGCAGACCGGAAAAGGTCAGGGCAAGCCCCCACACCAAAGGTCCTAGTCCTCCTTGACTACCCAAATACCCCTCCTAGTAATTAGGCTCATCTTAAAGGAATGCTGGCAAGTCCCTCCTCTCCTCAGGTGCCTTTTGTGAAGAATAATTGACCCTTTATCTTTTTCTTTGGTGGGATATGGAAATATAAGAGAAGGAGTGGTCAACAAATTCAATTTGTGTCAAACTTTTGCGTCAAAGCCTGGATCATGCAAAGTGGATTAAAATTTGAGAACATTTCTCAAAAGAGTCAAACTTCCCTCCTTCATCTTCCCCACCCCACCCCGAATTGCTTTTGTATGAAACATCCAGGTGTCACAGTGAGGAGAATATTAGATTTGGAGTCAGGAAGACTTGGGTTCAAATTCAGCCTCCAGAACTTATTAGCTGTGTGACTCTGGGCAAGTAACTTCTCTCAGCCTCAACTTACTCATCTCTAAAATGAGGGTAATAATAGCACCTACCTTACAGAGTAGTTGTGAATATCATATGGATCAACACGTGTGAAATCCTTTTTAAACTCTTTAACACTACATAAATGCTATCTATTACAATGAGAAACTGTGGTTAGGATGTTTTCCTTACTTGTTAGTGTCCTTTTTTTCCAAATTGACATATCTGAGATCTCAGTTCTCTCTTCAACTTTGCTTGCGTAGCCAGAGCTTTTGATGCACTAGTATGTCCCTTCCCTTTCTAAATAAGAAAGCCTGTATTCGTCTTATCAATGATTCCTTCTTTCATCAATATTCATACCTACCAAGGTGAATTGCCTCCTTTCTACTAAACTATTAAGCTATTGAAATTTGAAGGTCCCCAGGCAAAAGAAGCAAAATTGGAAAATCACTATACAGTTATATTTGCAAGAAAATGAAAAATCACTTCATTGTTTGCTAACTTGCCTAGGACATCCCATATTGTATATACACTGTAATTGTGTCTCTCTGTGTGTTATTAAAATATGCAGAAAAAATCTGAAATACTTGCTTCTTGCCAAAGAGTCAAAGAACTATAAATCGTGGAGAGAGAAAACAGAAAAGATCATCTTCTGCAGATCTCTACCTCCAGGCAGGCAGGACATGAAGGTATTTTTATTACTATTTTCTAGATATGGCCACCAAGTCCTGATAATTTGACTTGCCCCAAGTCATACATCTTGAATATATCCCCATAGCTACAAAGTATGGGATGCTAGAGAGATAACCCAGATTGTCAAATTCCTTAAGGTTTTGCACTCAAAGTGTCAGCTAGGGGTCCCCAAAGGGCAATGACCAATGCCTTCTACATTCCAGGGGTTACCCTGATGATTGATGGGGATTTCTAATGCTCCTGATGCACCACCAATGGCCTTCCCATTGATTATCAGACAAACAATGCTGTAGAGATAAGCTAAGATTTCTATGTTTCCTTTGTCTCATTTATTATGAGATATAAATGAATCCCCCCCCTCTTGGACTGTGGGGAGGGGAGACAAGAGCCCTCAGATTAAGTTTGCAGAGCTTGCCAGCACCTGCTTAGATATATGCCATAAATATATCCCAGAAGCAAAACAACCAGGAGCTGAAGTAATGAGAATGTGTTTGCAGAAGTCCTCCTGTAGTCTATTTTGCTATCAATAAACCAGAACCAGCTTAATGGTTCTTGTCTTAGATCAAGTGCAATACCTCAGCAACTTGGGAATACCTGGTAAACCACCAGACCAACCAGCAGGAACTTGGGTCCCCCAAGGCTTTTATGTCCTAAGTTGCCATGGTGATGCCTGTGGCCATGGAAAACACTCAGTCTATACTAAGTAAATTCCTATCAACACAAGCTTGTAATGCCATCTCCTTGGAATCCAAAATCCAGCTCTTATTCTAAGGAAAGGTCTATGTCAAAGAATTAAATTCATTTCTAAACAGATACCTATTTTTAGCTTGTTTTCTAAATCACTTTCCTGTATTTCCATGACCCTTGATTTAATCAATTGGGTGCTCCCTCCACTAACATGGGTTACAGTCTCCTCATGCTTTGGTAATTTCTTTTCGTAAATTCTCATGGGCAAAAAAATCTATCTTCCTATGGTCAGCTTTTTGGTGATGAGTTCTTCCACACTTAACTAGGCTCGTGTGCAGAAAGTCAGCAATAGTTCATTGTGACACCTTTTCTTTCCACCTTGGTTGGACCTATAGAATGTGTGTTCTATTGGTATAACCCCCCAGATCCTCACAGTATCACCTTATTGAAATGGAGTGGCATTAGAGCAGAGCTTTAGGGCTAAGTCTGAACTACTAACTCTATTTATTTCCATAAAAATCTGAAATTTCCCTGAGAATGTGCATGATTCAAGTCATTTCCTACCTAGAAGGTTAGGGTGGGGAAGGGCAGGGTAGGCATCTGGGCACAGATGTCAATATGGCTGGCTGACTTTCAATTGAAAAAGACAGCAAGTGGAAAGAAATTAAAAGCTTACCTGCACTTTGAAAGGTAGACTTAGATTAATGTAAATTCAAAAGCATGTATGTTCTCTGCCCCCCTACCCCACCCAAACTGTTCCCTAATCAAGGGTTGCTTGCTTGTTTCCTAGCACAAATTCATCTTGGTTTTCAGAGCCCCCTAAACTTTGATTCTCATATTAATGACTGACAAAGTGCTTTTCAAAATATAATTTTATATGCGCAAAACAAAAATCGATATTCAGAAAAAAATTTAGACTATCACATTAGCATTTTAGTTTTGGTTTTGTTTCTATTCTTTTTAAAGTCTTAAGCTCACTAAGAAATCTTTTTCAAATAAAAATCTTGATAAACATACTTGACTTAATTATCATCAACAGCACACATCTACAGAAAGGCATAGCAGTGATGGAGTTGGAATCCGAAAGACTTGGGTTTGAATTCTTCCTCTGTGACTTATCATTTGAGTGACCCAGGGCAAGTAATTTTAACCTCCCAGAAATACAGTTTGTTTCAGTAAAACGGAAATTACTGTAATCAGTAAACGGAAATTAAAACAGCCCCTACCTCACAGGGTTCTACTGAAGGCCAATTGACATAACATAGGTGAATAAAGTCCTTTGTAAACTTTAAAGAGCTATGACAGGGTCAAGTATTTTTATTACTACTACTAATAATAATTACTATTAATTATTATTATTATATCACTGTACCTGGGACCCCAAAAGGATATAAAACTGCGTCCCAGATTTTGAAGGGTTTGCTATATAGTTGGGGAAAATATCCCTTTACAGCACGCAGTAGAATTGTAACAGGGAACAGCTCAGCCTTGTGGTGGGGCACAGATGACTGTCTGGTTGCAGGTCTTGCAACCTCTTAAATAGCAGGGGTGAGCCAGAAAAGAGCCATTAGGGCTAGTCGTGAGGATGGAGGCTACATTCACTCAAGGGAGGAAGTCATATCTTCCCACATACACTAGCACCCTGGAACAAAATCCTATTCAGCTCCACATAAGTTATGACTGAAGAGCAGATGGCTCAACTAACTGACTTGCTAAGGTTTTCTTTAAATAATTAAATTCTTTGTTGTGAGAAGCTCATAGTGTATTGATTTATCTGGTCTTCGGTTGGGGAATTCATAGGTTTCAGTCAAATGGAACAAAATTCCACTCTCCACACCCCCCAATCTGTTTTTCTTTTCAATAGCAATTCAAAAGTATTCCACAGTATATGTTCAAAAAAATAGTGCTTGAGGGTTTAAAGAACTTGTGGTTATTTCCAAGTTTTCAAAAGTGGAAAGAATGACTTTAGCTTGAATGGATGAAAACTGATCCACCCCTCTCCTGAACACACTGCTTATTATTTTCTTGAATGTCAAAAAAGGTTAAGTTTTTGCTTTAAAAATTGACTCAAGAGAAATCCTTCATGTTATTGTTAAAGCCATTTATTCCTCTTCTAATAATATTCATACTTACTCAAAGACTACTAGAGCTGGAAAGGAACTTGGGCCACAAAAAGCTATATGTGGAAAAGAATTTACACCACAGAACGTCAGAACATAGAATCTCAGAATGTTGAGTACAAAAAAATGGACCACAGAGATCAAATTGGTGAATGTGCTACCTGTGCAGCCAAGAAATATCATTCAGAGGCCTATGGGATGACCATTTTAGATCTGGAAAGAATTTTAGGTTGCATCAAGTCAAACCCTTTTTTTTTCCAGAATGAGAAAAGGGAAGTACTAAGAGGTTAGATAACTTGCTTAGGATCACATAGCTAGTAAGTGTCTGAGACCGGATTTGAACCCAAACATCCCTGAAATTCCAGCCTTTCATTTGTTGCAGGAAGAGAAGGAAGTAGAGATGGAGGGAAGGAAGGGAAGGAAGAAAGGAAAGGAGGAAGGAAGGAAGAAAGGAGGGAAAAAGGAGGGAGAGAGGGAGGGAAGGAAGGGAAGGAAGAGAAGGAGGGGAAGGAGGGAAGGAGGGAGGGAGGGAGGAAGAGAGGGAAGAAGAGAGGGCAGTCACATAGAGAGTTAGATCTCATTTCCATACTGCTTTCATGCCTGGAATTTCAGCATATTCAAGAAGAGGCTGGACAAGTTGTAGAACAGGAGGTAAGGATGGGTAAATTTCCACACAGCTGTTCCTTGGCAACCATATTTTATAACATCTGCTATTTTTTTTCCTGAGCATTTGTACTACCTTGGTGTTTACCCTTTGGGCTAATTTGCAGTTGACCCTTGTAATATAGCCCTTTTAGCCAACATTTTTGTGACAGAGTCTCATTGATTGAACAGTCATGTAGAGTGTCATAAAAATCAATGTATACAGAGAAGAGAACTGTGGTGGGACTTCATAATATCACATCTAGTTTTTATCACAACTTTCCATTTTACCAAGTTACTGTCTCATTATTTATACCAGACAGGCATCTAGATGAACTAGAAAACATATTTTGTAGCTTTTGGCAACTCATTTATAACAGGCGTACAATTAATATCTTTACAACTGTACTCGAGGCAGAAAGAAAAATGTAGTAGCATGGATTTTGGCACGTGTTTGAGGGCAGCTATGCGAAAGAAAGGCTAGGGGTTGATTTTTAGTAAACAATCTCCGGTAATAGCTGGCTTTTGGGTAGAGCTCTAAAGCTTGGAAAACACTTAATTCCTATTCTATCTGATGAGCCTTAATAATAAGTCCATAAGCATTAATTAAACACTATGTTCTAAGCACAGGAGATACATATGTGTGTATTTGCATATACATACATACATGCAAATATACAGACATTAGATTGGAGATAATCTCAGAGAGAAGGTACTGGCATTAAGCAGGACCAGGAAAGACTTCTTATAGAATCCAAGATTTTGGGTAAGAGTGAAAGGAAACCAGGAAAGGTAGAAGATGGAGAGAGAGAGAGAGAGAGAGAGAGAGAGAGAGAGAGAGAGAGAGAGAGAAGGGGGGGGGCGGATAGCCAGTGAAAACACACAAAGCCAGGAGGCGGAATGCTGCATATGAGGAAAAGCATGGAGGGGAAGCCAGTGTCACTGGATCACAGTGTATGTGAAGGAACATAAGGTATCTAGTGGACTAGAGAGGTAGGATGGGGCCAGGTTATGAAAGGCTTTAAAACCAAATAGTATGTTTGATCCTGGAAGTAATAGGGAGCCACTGAAATTTAATGAATAGAGGAAGAGTGGCAATACAGACAGAACTACATTTTAGGAGGATCACTACTAGGTGAGTGGAAAACGGACTCTTCTTTGAGGTTCATGCTATTCATATTTACCATCCAATTAAAATGCTGGTAGCCATTGTCTACAAACTCCTAGGTCACTCACCTTCCTTCAATACCTGGGTTACTATTTTTCTCTCCTCCCTAAATTCTGTCCTCATGCTAGGGGACTTCAACATGCATACTGATTCTCCCTCAAACATCCTAACCACTCCATTCCTCAGTCTACACACTTCCTATAGCTACTCCTCCACCGCACCTCAGCCACATACAAAGACATTTATCTGCTTAGACTTGTCATCACCTACAAATGTACCACCACCATGTGTAATAATCCTGAAATCCCCTTATCTGGCCATAATCTATTGACTTTTCATTCTCCCTCTGGCTTTTCTTATATAACTTTACTCTTTATCTCCACCATGACCTACAAATGCCTTGACCCCTCAGTTTTCCCCCACGCCATCTCCTCGGCACTAGCTACTCTCTACGCTCCTCTGTATCTTTATTCGACTCGTTGGTGAATCAATTCACTTCTACACTGACATCCTCTCTTGAATTTCCAAGTCCATTATCATATAGATAGTTATATCTAACCAGGCCTCAGTCTTAGACGACACCATTTGTTGCCTTTGCTCCTACACACTTGCTGCTGACTAAAGGTGAAGAAAATCTTATAACCATTTCCATAGGACGGTTACAAATTTGTTACACAACTTCAACTGGGCCCTCATTTCTTCTGGGCAATCCTACTACACCTCCCATACCCATCACTCTTCACAATGGCTCTTCAAAACCACTTCATCCCTCCTTAAACTTTCCATGGCTCCCTATCACCCACCCCACTCTCTAAGCTGAGAACCTGGCCTTTTATTTTACAGGAAAAAAAAACTGAGGGTATTCACAGTGAACTTCCTCTTCCTTATCTTTTATCATTTAGGTACTTTCTTCTACTTTCTGCTCCTTTGCCCTTGTCTCATGTGATAAAGTGACTTTATTCCTTACTAAGGCTAAACCTTCTCCTTAGTTAAAGCAATCCAATTCCGTTCCATCGCCTCCAATGGATTGCCCTGTCTGGTATCCCCACTCTTTTATTTTCAATCTCTTTTCCTCCACTGACTCATTTCCTACTGCCTATAAAGATGTCCATGTCTTTTCTATCAAAAAGAAAAAAAACTCATTTGATTTTTCCATCCCTGTTAACTATCATCCTTTTGCTCTTTGTAGCTAAGCTCCTTGAAAAGTCGATTTAGAATAGATGCCTCCACATTTTCTCCACTCACTCTTTTCTTTTTTTTTCACTCACTCTTTTCTTAAACCCTTCTGGCTTCCTACCTTGTCATTGTACTGAAACTACTCTCTGCAAAGTCACTAATGATCTATTAGTTGCCAAAGCCAATGGCCTTTTCTCAATCTTCATTCTCCTTGATTTCTCTGCAGACTTTGACATTGCTGATCACTCTGTCTCGATAATCTCTTCTTTTTAGGTTTTCAGGACACCACTCTCTCCTGCTTTTTTTTCCTACCTTTCTGGCCTCTCCTCTGTCTCTTTTGCTGAATCCTCCTCTAGACCATGACCTCTAACCCTCAGGTCTCTGTCCAAGGTCCTCTTCTCTTATCCTTCTTATTATTTCACTTAATGTTCTTATCAGCTCCCATGGATTTAATTAGCATTTCTAGGCTGATGATTCCCAAATCCACCTTTCTTGCCCCAATTTCTCTCCTAAACTGCAATTCCACATATCAAATTGTCTTTCAAGACATCTTAAATTGGATACCCAGTAGACTTCTTAAACTCAATATATCCAAAATAGAACTCGTTATCTTTGCTCCTAAAACTTCCCCCTCATACCTTCACTATTACTGTAGAAGGCAAAACCATCTCCTGCAGTCCCACAACCTAGGGCTTATCCTGGATTCTTCACTATCTCTTACCCTCCCCATATTCAAACTGCTGCCAAGGCCTGTCAATTTCACCTTTGTAACATCTATCCTATGTAACTCACTTCTCTCCTTTGACACTGCTGCCACTCTAGTATAGTACCTCATCACCTCACACCTGGATTATTATAATTGTCTGCTGGTAGATCTGCCTGCCTCAAGTCTCTTCCCGCTCCAATCCAGTTTCCATTCCGCTACTAAAGTGATTTTCTTAAAACGGATTGTGTCATCTTCCCCTACTCCCCTGCCCCATGCAGACACAGACACAGACACACACACACACACACAGACACACACACACAGACACACACACACACACACTCAGTAAATTTCAGTGGGTCCCTATTGCCTATAGGATCAAATACAAAATGCTCTGTTTGGCATTTGAGACTCTTCATAGCCTAGTCCCTTCCTACTTTTCCAATTTTCTTACACCTCACTTCCTATCATGTACTCTTTCATCCAGTGATGCTGGCCTCTTTGGGATCCATGAATAATATACTCCAACTCTTGGCTTCAAGCATTTTTTCTGGCTGCCCCCCCATTCCTGAAACATTATTTTTCTTCAACTCTGACTACTGACCTCCTTAGTTTCTTTAAAGTCCCAACTAAAATCCCACCTCCTACAGGAAGCCTTCCTCAAACCTCCCCCCACCTTTACTTTCGGTGTCTTCCCTCTTTTAATTATTTCCTATTCACCTGTATATTGTGCATTTTGCATGTTGTCTTTCCCCTTTGATTGTAAGTTTCTTGAGGGCAAACACTGCCTTTGTTTCTTTTGCCTTTCTCTAAAACTTAGCACAGTGCCCGGCACATAGTAGGTGCTTAACAAATGCTTTTTGATTGACTGGTTGGAGAGAAACATGAGACAAGAGGACCAATCAAGAGCCCATTGCAATAGGCCAGACATGAGATGATGAAGTTCTGCCTGCACCAGGGTTATAGGAAATGTCAGAGGAGCAAAGTGGGGAATATACAAGAAGCATTGCATTGTAATCCTATGAAGTGGGTATGACAGGTATTATCTCCCTTTACAAATAAGGCAATTGAGCCTGGAGAGATGAGGTAACATAGCATCGCTCAACCAGGAAGTCTCAAAAGTGGCATTAAAATACAGTTCTCTCGTCATTTCAAGTCTGCTATTTCTTCCCCTGTACCACACAAGTTGAATCTAGATCTTCTCGCCTAAGAAATCTTTGGATGTGTATCTTTCACACGTGAAAATGATTACATATCTTTCATAGCTGTACTTCCCACTTTCTTGTGACCCATCTGCCCTTCCCTATAAGAATACCTAGATATTTTTCTATGCTGGTCATTGCTCTAGGGGTAAGTAAGAGAAGTATGGTTTCCCACAAAGAACGAATCCTCTGCCTTGTTCTTTAAATAATGATGGTATACATTCGATCACGGAAAAGAATGATGGATTTGAAGTCTGAGGTACCAGGCTCACATCGCAGCTCCAGCACCTACCGTTATCTTGTACAGTCATTTAAACCTACTGGGCCTTAGCCTCTAGAGTTATAAAATGAGAGGGTGGAATTAGATGGTTCCTGAAGAATTTTCAAATCTAAAACTGTGAAATATTCCTACTAGGGAACATGAGAATTCAATATGGTGAAGCTATACAGTTTGATTTCCTAGGTGTTTTGTATGTTTTAAGTCGTCACAGTTGATGCTGCAGTAATTAACAGTTCTGCAGGAGTATAATTCAACTGTGTTTTAGATCTTCTTGGTCCTTCTTTGATAGGGATAGCAAACAAAGCAGATAATAATACTGAGAGTAAAAAGAGGTAAAAAAAAAATGCAAAGCCATAGCAAGGAATTTGTGTACCTTGGGCAATGAACAGGAAAGGTACTCAGAGTTAGATGGGGTGTTGGTGTAGATAGACACCCTGGAGTACCTTACCTTTGAAATGTGAGATGGAAGGATATCATTGAGATTATTCAGGTTACTTCTAATTTAATCCAATTCAAACAAATGAGCATTTATTCAGTGCTTATTATTTATAAAGCAGACAATTGGTCAATCAACTAACACTCATTAGGTGTCTACTATGTACTATATAGGTCAGTTTGGTGGTACAGTGGGTAGAGCACCAGGCCTGAGTTCAAATCTAGTCTCAGATATTTATTAGCTTCTGGACCTGGACAAGTCACTTAACCCTATTTGCCTTAGTTTCTCCATTTGTAAAATGAGCTGGAGAAGGAAAGGACAAACCACTCGAATATCTTTGCCAAGAAAACCCCAAATGGGGTCATGAAAAGTAGGACAGGGCTAGATGACTATGACAACAATGTCTTTTTTTTTTTAATTTATTTTTGACGTTTGGTTTTCAGCATTGATTTTCACAGGCGTTTGAATTACAAATTTTCTCCCCATTTCCT
>CM053625.1:297493008-297517508 GCA_028646595.1 Phalanger gymnotis
GCTGGGGGCTGGGAGCTCCGTGTGGGACAGACCTTACCCAGAGACCATCCAGGCTGTCCTGGGCTGGAGCCCTGCTTCCCTCTGCCACTTTGTGGGTTCTGCAGCTCTAGAATTGGTTCAGAGCCATTGTTTTATAGGTTTTTGGAGGGACTTGGTGGGGAGCTCACGCCAGTCACTGCTTCCCAGCCGCCATCTTGGCTCCACCCCCCTCCCCCACAACAATGTCTTTTTACTAGTTGGGACAGCTAGGTGGTGCAGTGGATAGAGTGCTGGGCCTGGAGTCTGGAAGTCCTCAGTTTAAATTTGGCCTCAGACACTTATTACCTACTTGTTCCTGGGCTAATCACTCAGTTCCTTAGCTTTAAAACAGGGACACAATAGATAAGGCAGTGGCAAACCACTCTTTTACCTTTGCCAAGAAAACCTCATGGACTCCATGAGATCACATAGAGCCAGACATAGCTGAATGATCAAATAAAACGCATTAGATATTGCATGCTAAGTGCTAGGGATACAAAGAAAGGAAAACAAACAAATAAACAAGAACAACAAAAACTCTTCTCTAAAGGACCATACTGTCTATAGTAATATCAGTTAAGTTGGGACTTGTTTACTGTTTTAGAATGATAAATTATTTAGGTGTCTTTGACTGAGCCTTACTAGGTGTAAAGCCCAGGTCCAAACTCCTATCTACTAGGTGCTAAGCCTATGTGGGCATGAAGTCCTCAAGGTCCTAAAGGGAGTTGCTAAGACCAGAGCCAATAGTAGGAGCCTGAGTTCTGGTCATTCAGATGACGTTTGATGATGGCTAAAGAGTGTATAAAAAGAGAGAACATAGCTATTTGCTAGAGCTCTCACTCCTGGAGACAAAGGACTCTGGGCAGCCACTCTAAAAGCCTCCCCACTTTGCCAGATGTTGATGGTTCCTTGGTAACTATGAATTGCATTTGATCTGTTTATAATGTATGTTTGTAATTTGTTTGTATTTACTTTGAAGTTCAGGGTGCTGGCTTTTTCCCCTGAACTAAGTGAATGATATTTGTATGTTGGTTTGAAATAAGATCGTTAACCCCCTAATGCTACATTCCTTAGTAAAGCCAATCAAAGAACCTGTGCTGGCAGCATTCTTGCTGTTGGGCTTGTGTTGGTCTTTCACCCCCCCACAGCAGCTGCTAGCCGAATTTTGTTGCAACACCTAAGTGCTGAGCATAGGAGATAAGTCCCTAGGGTGGCAATCAGTAATTAAAGAGCTTTCCAGCCCATTCAATGGGCCTCAGGTGGGGCCAACAAAGGGAGGCTTGATTAGAGGCAGGCCCACACTTTTGTGATGGCAATCAAGGATTAAAGACCTTTCCCACCCACTCAATAGACCTCCAGTGGGGCCAATTAAGGGAAGGTTAATGAGAGGTTTCTTTGTAGGCAAGCCTAATTCCTTTACTTACTAGGCCCTAAGCCTCAGGCCCTCATTGTTTTGCTGATTGGGTGTGAAGCTTTCCAGTCTCAAAAAGAGTATATACACCCAGAAGGTAGCCATAGAGAACTGAGAATTCAGAATTCTGAAGCCAGAAGCAAGAATTCAGAATCCAGCATAAGGAGAAGTAGGAACTCCGAGACCACAGTGCTGCCTCTCTACTATGTTATGTTTTCTATTTAATGAGGGGTTACAGTATGCAAATATATGTTTCAACGTGATTATTTGAGAAGGAAGATAACATTAAAAACTAGGAGAATCATAAAAGGCCCAAATGTTAAGTCTTGAAGAAAGGTAGAAGTTTCAAGAAGTAGAGACGAGAAAGCAATTCACTGTAGGCATGGGGTTGGGGACCACTTATGCAAGGGCATGAAGATGGGAAAAGTAATCCTGAGATTGGGAAACAGTGAGGGGACCACTTTGGCTAGAATGTAGAATACCTGAAGGGAAGTATGTGAAATAAGTTTAGAAGTTAGAATGGAGCCATAGGCTTTTAAATGCCAAAGTGATGAGTTTGTTTGTTATCTTTCAGTCATTGTCAGTTGTATCTAGCTCTTTGTGACCCCATTTAGGGTTTCCTTAGCAAAAATACCATAGTGGTTTGCTCTTTCCTTCTCCTGCTCATTTTACTGATGATCACTTGCCTAGGGTCACATAGCTAGTAGGCATCTGAGACCGGATTTGACTCAGAAAGATAAGTTTTTCAGACTCCAGGCCCAGCATTCAATCTACTTTATCTTAAAAATAATAGGAATCCACTGAAGTTTCTTAAGCAGGTAATTGACTTAGACTTTTCCTTTAGAAACTTTATTTGGATGGTTATAAGGAGAAGAGATTAGAAAGAAGGTATTAGTAACTGGAATCCAGCATTTCAATTAGGAATGTTTAATAATGGTCCATTCCATATGCAATCAGTTCCTGAATTAGGGTGATGCCCATATGAGTGGAAAATAAGGGAAAAGGCATAAGTTATCACTCTGGAGGTGAATTTGACAAAATTTGGCCACTGAATGAATTTAGGAGGTTAAGGACAAACAAGATTTGAGGATAACTCCAAGGTTTTAACTAGATGGTGGTAGGCAAAAGAGATGTAAGGAAATTTGGAGGAGAGTTTGATTTAGGAAGTGAGGTACTGTTACATTCAGATCATAACTATTTGCAGAGAAATTATATTTAAATTCAAAGAAAGGATGGTATTACCAAGAGAGAAATCATAGTGAGAATAAAGTGTTTGGAATGAAGAACAGGGCCAAGGAAAGAGACTTTGCTTTCAACCACAGTTTGGGGGAAAGAGATGAGTTGTGATCCTAGTAAAGGAGAATATTAAGGAATGGTTACATAAGAAGAGAACCCTGAGAAAACAACATCAAGAAATCCAGAGAAGAAAATGTATCCAAGAGAAGATGGTGATCAACAGTGTTTGTTAAATGCTGTATAAAGGCACAGAAGAATGAAAACTAAGAAAAGGCTGAGATATTTGGCAATTAAAAGTAAACACATAAAGAAGGATAAATATCTTTGGAAAGAGTAGTTTCATTTGAGGCACAAAGTCCTTAATTAACAGCAAAGGCTTGAGAAGACCATGAAAGGATAGGAACTGGAGGCAAAGTCTTGTGACAGGTTTTATCTAGGAGTCTGACTATGAAAAGGAGGGAAGACGGGATGAGATAACTTCAGGGGTTTTGTGTGAGGTTTTTATTGTAGTTATTAGAGTTGTTTAAGGTTAGGGAGAGTGAAAGTAGGTTTTGCAGACTTTATTTGTATTCAGCTGGGAAGGAAGAAGTTTGGGAAAGAGAAATTATAAAGATCTAGGAGGGGTCTATAGGGAAAAGATATTTGAAGAAAAGAAAAGTTCACCAAGTGAGAGGATGTGGTGTGCAAAGAGAAGAGGGTCCAAGATAAAGCCCTGGAGGATACCCATGTTTAGAAGATGGGACATAGATGGTGAGTCTAAGAAGTGGTCATACAGATAGGAAAGGCTCAGGGAGAAAGCTGTGCGGCAAAATCCCAGAGAGGATAAAGAGGATAATCAAGAGGGGGTGGATCTTCATTTCAAAAACTGGAAAAAGGTCAATAAGAATGGGGACTGAGAAAAAAGGTGGAGAAAAAGGCAGGTTTTGCAATTAAAAGATCCTCTTAACCTTGAGGAGAGAGCAGTTCCAGTGAAGAGGTGAGGTCAGAAGTCAGACTGCAAGGGATTATAAAGTGAGTGGGTAGAAAAGCTATGAAGGAACAGGAATCTAAAGGGCTTTATTAAAAACTTGTGGTGAATGGGGAAGATATAAAACTAAAGCTTTCGATTTTAACTATTTTTCCCTCTTGCTTACTAGGTGCTATTTAGATTGGTACAGAGATACAAGGATGGTGAGCATGGGCTAAATTATTTATACCTTTTGTATACCTTTTATACCTCATTGTTTATACATTTTCCTCAGCTTCTCCTTTGTCCCCGCCACTACCTAATTAACTTTGTCATCATACAGATGGAGCAGCCATTTCTCCATCTGAGCTGAGGTCAAATGGCCTAGCTCAAGTTAGGTACAAGAGGGCCAGGATCTCCCCTAGAGGCACTAAGTCAGGGGAAATAAGAGCTCATCAAACTAAACAACCCAATTCGAGTTCCTAATTTTCTTTTTTCAACAGTGTGTGTATGTGGGTGGAGGGGAGAGAGAGAGGCAGGGTCCAGTTGCTGGATCTTAGCATCATTACTATTCAGAGAATCTCATGTCATCCGGGTGACCCACTACTGAGTCTCCATGTGACGGCAATCAACCTCATAGTTCCTTCACCCAGGTAGCCAGGTCATTTTTAAATAAGATGTTTAAAATGTTAGATATGATTTTAAAATTGGTGGCCCCATTAATTGGGGAATGGCTAAACAAGTCGTGACAGAAAATATAATGGAATATTACTGTGCTATAATCAATCAACATTATGAATATGGAGGAGCACTGGAAGATTTACATGAGCAAAAGGAAGTAAGCAGAACCAAGAAAACAATATATACAATTACTACAACAATATAAATGAAAAGGAAAAAAAAACTGTTAATGATAAAACAATCAGAGAATCTTGCAAATCTATAGTGGTCAAGATTAGTCCCACAGAGGAGATATGAAAAGTTGTTTCCTCCCACTTCTTTACAGAGGAAGGAGGTTATAATGTAGAACATTGCATATCAATTCAGCCTTTTTCAATATATTGGGTAGTTTTACTAAATTTTAACCCTTTTTAAATTGTTGTTTGTTATAATGACTAAGTCTTAAAGAAGAGGAGAGAGTAAGATAACTTAGGAAATGTAGATGATCTAAAATTAAAAGATATTAATTTACTCATTTATTTATTTTAGGAGGTCATCTACTATTCCTATCTACCTTCCTTTTAGCTATGTCTTGGGTAGGAAGCTGTTCCTTGAGTGTTTGAATCCAAATAGCCTACCAGACAAAGAGAGGCCTGGCTTTAGCTTTTCTAGACTCTGATGGCAAATTCTGTTTGTGGGAACAACTTGGAATTTTGGAGTTTTGTTAGTCCTACCCCACACACTCCATGACCCTTCTCCTTGTACATGGACCTTATGTTACTCTCATGCCTTCCTGATATAGTTTGAGAACCTCTATATTTACTTATCCCTAACACGAAGCCCGGTTTGTCTTGCTGTGTTCAGGGCTGGGCCCTGAAGAGACAGACAACAAATAAACAAGCTACCTAGCTAGTTAGATGAAAGAAAGAAAGAAAGAAAGAAAGAAAGAAAGAAAGAAAGAAAGAAAGAAAGAAAGAAAGAAAGAAAGAAAGAAAGAAAGAGAGAAAGAGAGAAAGAAAGAACGATAACATCAAAAAGGTCTAAGTGCTTGAACAAATAAAAAGTGTCAAGTAAGGGAATCTAGAACCTCTAGAATCCTCCAAAGAGGATGTCAGGAAACACAATCATGCTCACACATAACATGTTCCTTGGAGTCTCTGTTGCTCACTACCCCTCAGAGATTATAAAGACCACATGCCTAACCCTATGTGACAATTCCTAGATTTCTATGATAATGATGATGATGATGGTAATGATGGTAATGATGGTGATGATGGTGATGGTGATGATGATGATGATGATGATGATAGCATGCTTGGATAGATTCTGTTTAGATGTTTGAAAAAGTGTAAACAATTTGCTTAACCAATAATTCATTACATTTCATCATTCCAAAAATGCTAGAAAAAAAATCACTGAATCTCTGAATTAAAAGGAACCCAGGATGCATCATGCTATAATGGAAAGAAAATTCGAATTGAAGTTATATTCACTTTGACCCCCAACTATCATTTAACTAAACATCCAGTTCCTTATATAAAAAATGACTATAGTAATACTCTTACCAACTACCTCACAGGATTTTTAGTGAGTAAAAGCACATTGAAAATCTAAAAGCAGTACATAAATGCATCTATAATATTGCACATTTTCCTTAAATGGCCAACTCGTCTACATCATCACCATGTAGGCAGTGAGACTTACCTCTCACACTTCTAGCCCATTCCTGTCTTACAGGACTTTATCTATTTATTAGAGGGTTTTTCTTTTTATTAAATTAAAATCTTCCTCCTAGGCAACTTCAATCCATCTTTCCTAGATCTGCTTTCTGGGACTAAGCATAGCAAGTTTAATTCACTTCCTGTTTCAAAGAATTAAAGCTACCTACTGTGTGCCTCCTAGGTCTCCCATGCTCCAAGCTAAACATTAAATAAATTAACAAACAAATCAATAAGTGAATATATATAATAAACAAACGCAACAAAACACATGATATAATACAAAGGAGGCATTCTATTAAGAAGAGGAGGGATCATTCTTTTTGAGGCCCTTGAGTGGAACCATGCAAAGCTAGGGACAAATAACCATATTGCCCTTAAAGTGAATGTCTAAGGAAAGGAAAGAAGACTAAGTCTTAGAGTTCCATATGGTAGAGGAGTCACCTTTGGCCAGGAGGAACTAAGAGCTAGGTGTGCCCTTTAGTGTTAAGAGGAAATAGTGGAGAGGTGATAAAGAGATAATTAAAACCTGCATTCTAAATAGCAATTTAATTCAAACTGGAACAGATGGGACCAGAAACAAGAAAAAAAAGGCCTGGGGCCTCCCACAGGTAGGAGAAATATAAATGAGGTTGTATTTAGAGAAGTGGAGCTTATAACAGTTAAGTTAATGATGTAATGCTTAATTGGTACTTAGATGTTACTGTTACTTTTAATCCTTTCTTAAATTGGGATTTTTCATAGATCATACACAGAAAGTGGAGAAATTATGTATGAATTGAAAGAGATAGTTTCAAATGGCATAACTATTTACCTCTAAATTATTCAAAATTGAAATAAACCTGAGATATGCAAACCAATCATAGAATTCAAAAGTTGGAAGAGATGTCAGAGACCACAGAGTTCAAGCCACCCTTCAGTAACTACCTCCTCTACAAAAATCCCATTAAGTGGTCATCCAGGCTGTTGCTAGGTTTCTATGATGGGGAATTCACTACCTCCTGAATCAGTGCGTCCTACATTCCTGCGTCATTATTTTTTTTTTTTGGAAATTTCTTCTTCATATGAAATCCAAATCTAGCTTTTTTTAACTTCCTATTACTACTGCTCGTTCTCATCTCTGGCATCGAACAGAACAAGATGAATCTTTTCCCATATCAGCATTGTTGATATTTAAAAACAACTCTATTACCCCCTTTTAAGTCTTCTCTCCTCCAGGTCAAATATTCTCAGTTCCTTTAAAGAGTAATCTTCTGTAAGTGTTCTGTTCCTTTTCCCACCTTGTTTACCATTTTCTGTGCATATTCAGCTTATGTGCGTCTTTCCTAACATGTCATGCCCAGAATTGAACACTTTTGCAAATGTGGCCTAAATAGGGAAGAGCATAGTAGACTCTCCCTGGTTTTAGACATGCTTCTTTCTCTTAAAGCAATCAAGGTTAACTTCAATTTTTTTGCTTATTTGTTTTGGAATGGTGAATGAGGAGAATGTTTTTAGTTCTGACTACCATATTCATATTACTCTCATTTAGTCACCATTTTTTACTTCATGGCAGCTACTACCTTAGAAAGCTGAAGACCATCTCTATGAACTGCCCTAAATTCTTCAGATCTAGAAAACCACACAATGAAACATTTAAAGGGCTTATGAATCTTTCATTTGGGCTCTTCTGAATTATAAATATATTGTTAGGTTTATGATACTGAGATATTGAAAGTCACCTGCCTCCCATTTCTTATCATATAAAGCTTAGAAGACTGATTGTGGTATCCAAAGCTCTCTATAATCTGGATCTCTCATATTTTTTCACCTTGTTTCTTACTATTCCCCCTTATATCTTCTACATTCCTAGAAAACTGGGACATTTCCTTGTTCTGATCTTTCTTCTCATTTCCCATTTCTAAATTCAACCTGTCTGCAATGCCCAAGATGGCCTTATCACCTCACACACCTCTAGTTGCTATTACAGTCTCTACCTTCTCTCAAACCCCGCACTAGGAGATATCTCTTCCATAGACCCCCTTTTCCCAGATAAAAGCCAAGTCTAGCTTTCATTTCTATATTTTGCCTGGACCTCTCTTTTGTATTTACTTCATTCTCCTTTGCATTATAGTATGTGGGTACCTCGTTTTCTCACTTTTAGTTCAATGGGGGCAGACTACATTTTATATCTATCTTTGTAATCCTAGAATCTGGCAAAAAGGCTTAAACCTTGTCATCTTTCAATTTGTTGACAGCAAATATTCCTGATTAGAAACCTTCCAAATTGTTGACTTGTGACATTAGTTTTTAGGTTTGAGTTTACATTACTAGCACTCATGAAACTGCTTATTTCTTTTTAGATACTTGGTTTGAATTATGGTGCTGGAAAGATTAGTGGACTTAATATCAGATCCCTGGGGTCATATACTGGCTCCAAAATTGACTAGCTATGCATATGGCCATAGGCTGGTCACTTCACTAATCCTCAATTTCCTCATCTGTAAAATGGAGATAAGAATACTCTAACTCACTAGGTTGTTGTTAAGAAAAAAAAATTAAACCTTAAAAGAAGAGAGATTTAAGCAAAACTGAAAGGTTTAAAGGAATAAAAGCAGAAACTTTGAAAAATAAAAGGAAAGGTCTTCAGATGTGGAAATTAACATTCCACATATTAGAAAGCCTGGGAGGTTTGAATAACGATTGAACACAAAGCAACCAACAAAACCAACAAAGCCCCTAGGACACAGGCTTCATTCCTAGCTTTGTCTTTAGGCAGTCATCTGTAGGAGGCCTCCACAAAAGGAATCTTGGATATATAACTAAATGAAATGGTGCTCATCACCAAGAGCCCAAGTGGAGAATCTAATTGAAGGAACTGGTTATAAAAATGGCAGGATTTTTGAATAAAAGAAGATACTCCTCAAGGCCTGCTTACTCTCTGCAAGTGGCTCTCTGGGAGCAAAAGAAAATGTTTCTGCTAAAAGCTAAAGGATGCTCTCTTAGCCAAAAGGTCATAGTACCACTCCAGTTGAAAAGATTGCTCTAGTATTTGGGTTAAAAGAGCGCCATACCACCAAGAGCCAATGGCTGAATGTAGTGAAAGATTGAAGCTTCTCATGGAAGAGTGAGACAAGAGGGTATACCAGAACAATCCACCCAACAAAGATAGTATATCCTGGTCAAGCAATCAATCCAGTCCAGTCTAACATAAGCTGTCCAGTGCCGAAGACACCTTCTAATTTGGCCTAGTTAGTTGACAGCTCCTCAATGACTGAGCAAAGAACTTGACCCATTGTAAGAACAGAAATGCTATTCCCTCTATGAAGCTGAGTGGTAGAGCAATTTGTGCAGTACAATACCCATCTCTCATCCCTGGGAAACTTTGTGAGTACTCTCTGGAAAAAGAAAAGGCACCAAGACCTTACATTTCTGAAGATGAGTTGTATTGGCCATTTGTGTTCTTTATACATGTTGTTGTTATCCATATAATTTGTTTTCCATTTTTTCCTCCATGGGCTGCTTATGTATTTAAAGAAGATGGAACCCCAGATTTTTATAGGAGAAGTATTCTATAGAAAAAAATAATAGCTCACATTTATATAGCTCTTTAAGCTCCTCCCAATTTAGTTGTAGCATGGATAATACCAGTACTACTATTTTTATTTTACAAAGGAAGAAGTCGAGAGTTTGGTAAGTGATTTTCCCATGAGTAAATATAATGTAATATATTGTGTGTTTGTCCTTGGTTCTCGAAAAGGACCATGACATCAGAAAAACAATGACATGACTTGCAGTTGACTATGACTTGAGAGATGGAGGGCTGTGCAAGGTCACCAGCCTCACTTTCTCCTCCAGAGCCATCTGGGTCTAGTGGCCTGATATTCACCAGGACCACTGGAGACAGCCCAGGATGCATTAGGAGACCTTGGCCCTTTCAGGCTAAGGTCTTTTCAGGTTCTTACTTTGAGTGAGGTAATGGTCCATTCGATGAATAGGACTCTTTAAGAAGTTAATAAAGGGATGGCCCCTTTAATCAAACTCAAAAAAAAAAAATCAAGTTGGGAGAGGAAGACCCTCAAGGTTCCTGGCCAAAAGAGAAACAGTTACTACTTAGTATTTATGTTCACTCTGTGCTAGGAGGGCAGGGAGCTATTGTCCAATCTATGAACTCCAGAGTGAATTTGGTTTAACACTTGGTTTTTGAAAAAGAAATCTAGCCAGTAAACCAGAAGTTAAGGAGGCAGTCTTCAGCCATGGAAATGGAGCACAGAGAGGAGGCAGAGGCAGAGGCAGAGGCAGAGGCAGGGAGGCTACTCACGGGTTGTGTTTGTCCTTTGTTCTTGAAGAGGACCATGACATCAGGGAAATGACGACATGACTTGCAGTTGACTTTGATGTGAGTGAGAGAGGGCTGTGCAAGGTCACCAGCATCACTTTCTCCTCCAGAGCCATCTGGGTCTAGTAGCCTGATATTCATCAGGATGACTGGAGATGGACCATCGGTTTCTTTTTTTTAGCTTTTGATTAAAAGGGCCATCCTTTATTAACTTCTTAAAGAGGCCTATTCACTGAATGGACATTAACTCACTCAAAGTGAGAACCTGAAAAGACCTTAGCCTGAAAGGGACAGGGTCTTGCAATGCATCCTGGGCCATCTCCAGTCATCCTGGTGAATATCAGGCCACTGGAACCAGATGGCTCTGGAGGAGAAAGTGAGGCTGGTGACCTTGCCCAGCTCTCCCTCGCTCCAATCAATGTTATATAACATGAAAAATAAAATAGCAGAACTAGGATATTCCTACCATCCACCTCCCTTCTTGGATTGACACCAATTGCAACCCCCTGCCTAATGGCTTGAGGATATGAACCTAGGAATAACTAAAAGAACATTGTGGGACATAGATAGCAGACTCTTTTTCTTTTTGGAACCAGAAAAGAGAAAGAGGACTAGTGACTAGAGATCACAAGGAGTCTGATTATAGCTCAGCATACAGAGATTCTTTTTTAAACTTAAAAGCCATATAAAATAACATGATTCGCTCCCACTTTCTTAATATAAGCTCAACAATCTTCCCATTGTTTCTCTTCAATATGTAGGAAGAAGTTAGACTAGGGGACTTCTGAGTTCCCATCCAATTTGGAGATTTGATGAAGATCTGTCTTGCCTACCTCACAGAATATTTTTTTAATAGTAAATGAGATGTCACAAAGAGGAATAAAACCAGGGATAATATACTAACTCTTCTACTTAGTAGATGTGTGACTTAAATAAAGTCAGTTCTCTAAGCCTCAGTTTCCATATTTTAAAAATAGTGATATAGTCTTCAAATCAGGCAGACAGCTTCCAGATCTTGGCCTTGGTTGGTCTCAGACTAGACAGGTGACATTGAACAAATCAATTAACTTCTCAAGTACCCTAAGCAGTTCTCTGAGACTATAAATTGCAGAATAAGACTTGATCAGCATTGGTAAAGTCTGTTTCCTCCCTAAAAACGCCTTGACCAACAAAATCTTAGGTCCATGTAATAACCCCAAACCATCAAACATATTAATATATCATGCACATCCCTTGTTTATATATCCTTCTTTCTGTAAACCATCTGCAGTTGTATAGTGGTTTCAGTTATCTCTAAGTGAGGAGAAGGTTTGAAAGACAAGTGACCTCCTTTTTCTTATAATAAAATCTCAATGCCAGAATCTAACTCCTAAGCACTGAACCAGAGACAGCTTGAATTCTATGGGCTGAGAATAGGTGTAAAACCCAGCTGATGATAGTAGAGTTTCCCTTTGAACTTGAGGTGGCAAGGTCATGATCTGTAGTAAACAGAGTTTTTTTCTCCGTTTTTATGTCCTATTATGTCCACTTTTAAATCAGTTTCATTCTTCTGTAAAGATGCAAGGGAAGGCAACCCCTTGTCCTTCCTGGCAGTATATTTTTCTTTTGGTACTTAACTCTTTTTACTCCTATTAAAGAAAGCTTCACTCTTTAGTAGCTTCCATTTAAACTGTCATTTCTTCCAAAGATCAACTCATTTTCCCTTTCTTCTACTTTTTTAAATACTCCCTTATTCCCCTCCCCACAAAAAAAGGCAAGAGTGCTAATGAAAAAAAAATACAATAATTCAGAAAAATCTGGCATTAGAGGGAGCTTATTTGTGTAGAATTTTGAGATATTTTTGTTTTATATATGTGTGTTATTTGGGCTGTGAAGGTAAAAATATTTATCTCCTCTAGGAGAAAATGATCGACTTTCTAGACAGTGCCAACAGCTGGTGCTTTTTGTTTCAAATAAAATACAAATAATCTATTAGATGACATGGCATAGGTACTTTCATTGTATACTACAAATGTTCAAGTTCATGGTATTACATCATGTATACTCATGCATAATCTAACTGTTGCTAGATGCAGCCCAAAGGCCTCAGTACCTAGGCTAAAATCATATAAATTAAGCAATTTTGAATTATTCTTTTTATACTGATTTACTTAGATTTACAATATTTGTGTTCAGCTACATATTTTTCACACACACACACACACACACACACACACACACACACACACACACACACACACACATGAGTTCCAGTTCATCTACTTTACTTTCATTATATTTTCCTTCTCATATCAATTAAGAGGATCATGATGCAGTGTCAGAAATTACAATGGAAAGAACATTAAACTAGAAAGTCAGTTGAGCCCTGGCTCAACTATTTATTGACTGTATGACCTTGGGCATTTAATTTCATCTCCCTGAACCTCAGTCTCCCCTCTGTAATATGGAAATAATGACACTTGCATTGTTATGAAGAGGAAGTTTTGTAAACCATAAAATGCTTTAGACATGAAAACTCTTTATTTTCAATGTAGCGTTTGTTTCCAGATTCAGAAGAATCTCAGTTTTTGGAAAGAAAAAGAATTATACCTGTTCTCTCTTGGTCACCTTTCTTATCTTCTACCCTTTATTTTATCTCTGCCTTACTCCCTTATTCACTCTTCTCTCCATCTTCCTTCCCTCTTATCTTCTCTCTGTAACTCTATCTGTCTTCCTCTGTCCCCTTTCTCCCATCATTTTTTGCTAAGGTGGCATGTTATGTATGTGTAGGGGAATGGGCAGGATGGTGGAGAGAAACTGACCATAAGATCAGAAATGGAAAATGTCCCTCCTTATTTCCATATTTCTCATCATTATTTCTGGGGTCCCATTAGTGCAGCACTCCTGCATATGCTCCCAGTGCAGGTATGTTTACATAATATACATACTGTCAAACTTGGATAAAAAATTCTGTTTTCCTTTCTGAATTGGAAAAGAAGATTTGCAGTCTTGGGGGAAAAAGAAGCTGCTCTGACTCTCGGTAATCTCCACCCAAACACTATCTAGCCCGTCCTGCAGGAATTCTTTTCCTTGTACAGCTGCCTTCACAACGTACATACACATATATTGAAATATGTGAGAATGCTGAAGTATTCATGGAAACAAGATAGATCATCAATCTTACATCATCTTGTAGAAAAAGAAAATGAAAAATGTTTTAGAGAGCTGGCTGGGGTAAGAGTGAATTCGCATTACAAGGATTTAAGTTGGACAAATATCCAAAAAATATTTCTATAGGTTGAACTTTGCATTTACTTGCACTGTTCTTTACCAAATTTCTCAATTTTTTTTTTCAATTTTCTCTACATAGGATAGACCTATGAACTAATTATACATTTCTTTAAAAACATTCTTATCTTCTACTAATTTTGATTATTGTATTTAACACTTCCTCTGGACTCTTTTCCAGAGGGTGAGTAATACATCAATTCTGTAGGTTGGAATTCCAAAGCCATAGCTCACAAACCCCAACCATGGTGCTTGCCATTAAAATTCAATCAGAAGGCACAAGTCGCAATTAGGAAAGATATTTACTAAGATTACGTGACATGAGTAGCAGGTAAAAAACATTCCTACCTTAAATTTGGAGCATAACATTCTACAAATACAGCACTTATGGGAAAAGAGGTCCTAAATTTAGAGTAAAGTAATAGTGAGGGATCCATATGGCCAAACTAGTTGATACCTTTGGTGCAACAGGGCCGTGGTAACCTTTCTTCCTGGGATTCTCAGGAAGCATCTCACTGGCTACATAGTCTCTGTTGGATGTGCTGTTAAGATAAAATCCCAGGGTCAGCTCCCCTTGGAAGCTTGCCTCTCGATTGCCAGTGCTGGGCCTCTCTTAATTACTTAGCCAGGTATCTTGGTTGTTCACTGTACTACTCTTTGAAACTAACTGAAAGCTGTCTTTCTCTGTTTCTCTCTGGAGAGGAAGCATTTCCTACTTAAGTAAGATGTGGTTTATCTTACCCGGTAAATACCTTTGCAGCAAGATGCCACTATAGGGCAGTAGGACAGAAAAAAATAGCAATCAACCAATCAAACCAACAACAACAAAATTTCAGGCTATTCCTGAAGGATGAAGAACATGTGGATTTCTCCTTGTAAAGAGGCATGACCAGTTTTTGCCTGTCTAATAGTGATGCCACTTCAAAATGGGAGGGGGGAGGGAAATGGTCTCACTTCATAAAGGGATAACAGAACATTAACATTTTCTTGACACATTAAAAATTCATCATCTAAAATTATGACTTTGATAGGGAGAAATCAATTGGTCAGGGACCACCCCATTTTTTATATATAAAAGTTATATCTATGGTAACATAGTTCCTTTAAATGGGTAATTAAATATTAGAGAGCAGTCTATAAAAGTTTCAAGGGAACTGAAAATTATAGGTTAAGTAAACTTCAAAATCACTTGAAAGTAATAACAGTAGTAGTAGTAGTAATAATATCTTATGGCAAAAATACTCTAAAAGTATAGAGGATTTTGGAGTTTACATTGATATTTAAATATAATGTGTAAAAATCATTACATAGGTGTGTGTTTCTATATAATGAACGTTGTGTATATATATATATATCATTATAGTCATATCATAATATATGTACATATAATTTATATATAGGCATAAAGAATCAAGAATATATGTGTGTTTCTGTGGATACATGTGTATATATATACAATATATTATGTATATCTATCTATATAAATATAGATATGCATATGGATATAGGCATAGATATAGATATGTACTAGGTGGCACAAGAGAGTGCCAGCTAGTCTTGGAGTCAAAATAGACTTAAGTTCAAATGTGGTGTTAGACATTTACAAGCTGTGTGACCTTGGGCAAATCGCCTAACCTACTTTTCCTGAGTTTCCTCATCTGTACAATGGGAATAAAAATAGCACTTACTTCCCACGTTTTTGTGAAAATCAAATAAAAAAATATTTATAAATTGCTTAGCAAAGTACCTGGTATATAGTAAGTGCTACATAAATGTTGCCTATTTTTATTATTATGTGTGTATACATACATGTATATACACATTTACATACATACAGATAGATAGGTGACAGAATATGGATAGATAGATGGATAGATAGATAGATAGATAGATAGATAGATAGATAGATAGATAGATAGATACTTAGATACATAGAGGCAGCCAGGTGGCACAGTGTATAGAGCACTGGACTTCATCTTCCTGAGTTCAAATGTGGCCTCACACACTACCTGTTTGACCCTGGGCAAGTCATTTAATCATGTTTGCCTCAATTTCCTCATCTATAAAATGAGCTGGAGAAGGAAATGGCGAACCACTCTAGTATCTCTGCCAAGAAAACCCTGAAAGGGATCACGGAGAGTTGGACATGACTGAAAATGATTGAACCACAACAAATTATATATATATATATATATGTGTGTGTGTGTGTGTGTGTGTATACATATGTATGTACATATGTATATGTGTATGTATATGTGTGTATTATATATGTATATGTATGTTTGTATATATCTCATAGGCTTAATCTGTGTCTTCATATAGGAAAAGAAGGACGTGAAAATAATATAATGCAGTGAAAGGAGTACCCTAGCAACCTGTATGCTACTCCTTACTCTACATTTAACCAACCAGCTGTATATCTCCAGGCAGAATCATTTCTCTGCCAGCCTAATTTCTCTCATCTGAAAAATGAGAGAGTTGCATAAAATGATCACTAAGAACTACTTCTGAGTTTGTATAAACCATAACTATGCAATGTTGGGTTAAAGTTGTAAAAGGTTTTTGGTGTATTGTTTGAATAATAATGTTTATTAACTAAATGTCAATATAAATAAAGATCTCTATATGCATACATATAGATCTCTGTAGCTATAGATCTATATGTATATCAGTCTTTCAGTCTATAGCTATTATTCTTCCTTCTTTCCTTTCATTCTTTTTTCTTTGTTTCTTTTTCTCTCCCTTCCTTCCTCTCTTTCTCCCTTCCTTCCTTCCTTCCTTCCTTCCTTCCTTCCTTCCTATCTTTCTCTCTTTCTTTCTTCCTTCCTTCCTTCCTCTCTTTCTTCCTTCCTTCCTTCCTCTCTTTCTTTCTGTCTGTCTGTCTTTCTTTCTTTCATTCATTCTTTCTTCCTTCCTTCTTCTCTTCCTCTCTTTCTTCCTTCCTTCCTTCCTTTCTTTCTTTCTTCCTTTCTCTCTTTCTTTCTTCCTTCCTTCCTTCCTTCCTTCCTTCCTTCCTTCCTTCCTTCCTTCTTTCCTTCCTCTCTTTCTTTCTTTCTTTCTTTCTTTCTTTCTTTCTTTCTTTCTTTCTTTCTTTCTGTCTGTCTGTCTTTCTTTCTTTCCTTCTTTCTTTCTGTCCTTCTTTCTCTCTTTCTCTCTTTCTTTCTTTCCATGCATCAACTTTATTCCCCTGGCATTGTAATTGATCATTACACTGATCAGAATTATTAAAGCTTTCAAAGCTGGTTTTCTAGAATGCAAATTAATTTGTAATTAAAATATATATGTACATGCATACATATACACATATACATACGTGTGTGTGTGTGTGTGTGTGTGTATGAGCCATCACTTTACTTGGGCAGTGTCAGAATCAGAGATTTAGAATTGTAAAGGCCTTGGTGAACATAATCAAAAGATTTTTTTTCTATAATGCATATGAAAGGAAATGATGGAGTCTCTTCTTGATGATTTCCAGTGGTAGAGAGGGGAAAACATCCCATTTTACTTTTCTTTACCTTTAATTATTAGGGAGTTTTTCCTTAGCCTGATCTATCTGTCTATGTTTATTACTCTTAATTCTATCTTCTGGAATCAAACAGACCAAGTTTAACTCCTTTTCCACACAACAGTCATCTTTTAAATACTTAAGGACAACCATCTTTAACTTTTACCCTCTCCCTCACCACCACAAGACTTCTCTTTGCCAACTAAACATTCCAAGTTCCTCCAGCTGATTCTCATATGGCATTGACTTCAGGCCCTTCATCCAAGTTGCTCTCCTCTGGATGCCCTCCAGATCAGTTAAGTTACGTGTATGTGGGTATGTGTAAGGGTGGGTGGGTAATTAATTGCCATCCAGGATGATTAGATCTAAGAACACAAACAATAACAGCGATAAAAGTTGGACTTGATAACATATCTAGCCCTATGTAACCATCTCAGAAATATATATATTAACATTTCTAGGAAAAATGATGTAAAAATCAACTAGGGCTAGCCCTGGCCAACAGTTGTGGAAGCAATCTTTGTTTTCACTGTCTTCTTATTCTATACCTCATTCCTCTTTTCCTCTCACTTTGGAACCCACTGAAGGAATTATGACTCACTCAACTCAATTATCTAGTCCCCTTCGTGATCTCTCTGGACCTTCCTTCTCCCTCCATCAAAACCTTTTCTCCTATTTAATAGTCACTATAAGGTACAAAGGACTGAGGGTAGCTTACTACATTATGTCCTCTAAGGGGATTTTGCCAACTATAAAGCCTTGAAGTTAAGATGATAAAGCTACTTTTAGGCATTAGTCAACAAAGGGGAAAGTTTTGTTTTGTTTTGTTTGGGGGATGCAATAGGGCCTTTCTTATATCTTGTTGCAAATTCTGTCTATAGATAACAATCCTGCAAATGCTTCTTTGTGTAAGGATTTGAACTCAGAAGGTACATGGTCAAACCCTAGTTCTACAGAGTGACAAGCACTCTGGGTTTCAATTCCTAACATATCAAATAGAGAAAATGATACAGGAACTGCCTAATTACAGTTTCTGTGAAGAAAGTGCTTTGTTAACTGACAAGTCCTACATAAATGTAAGCATTTGTAAAAGGTCAGCATGTAGCCATATATTCTATCATTAAATGACTGTGAAAACATGCTTAAAACATTTTGCAAGATCTATTCCTGTCTTAAAGGCAGTGTTCAATGGTGATACATGTACTGTCACTGGGAAACATCACCTGAGTCCATGAGTATAAACAGCCCAGATCACAACATATGGAGATTCTCTGATAATAACAGTAAAACCCAACAGCCATAAGAAGGAAGGCTGTCAGGGTAGTCTGACACAAGATCTCTGGTTGCCCTGATCTTTGAAATCTGGATGCCCTTAGGGATCTCTGACATATATACAATCTAATGAGAAAAGAGTAATTCAGAAGGTGCTCTTAATGTTATGGTTATTATTGACCTAATCACACAAATGAGTCACAGCTAAGTCTTGGATATCTCTCTTGCTTCAGATTTCAGACATCTGAGCAGAATAGTCACAGATATAGGCCCCCACAGAACAACAATCACAGCACGGAAAAAGAACACAACACTCAGAAGAGAAGATATTTAGTAACATCTGATCCTCACACCTGGATTATTCTGCAGCCACAAGGTCTTACCTGTCTCTTCTAAAACTCCCAGGTTCTGCACAAAGAGTATCTTTTTACTGTTATTGAAAGCTATACTTGAAAGGTAGCCTGGACAAATGGATTGAATCCTGGAATTCATATCAGGAAGTCTTGAATTCATTCCTCCCTAAAAGAATGACTAGTCCCATGATCCTAAGCAAGCCATTTCTTCTCAATGAACTTTATAATCAATAAAACAGGACTGATACTAGTATATGTTACTGAGTTATCTTAGGTCTGTTTTGATTTTTGGACTTGTGCTGATGAATATCAAGTCACTGGATCCAGATGGCTCTGGAGGAGAAAGTGAGGCTGATGACCTTGCACAGCCCTCCCTCACTCAAATCAAAGTCAACTGCAAATCATGTCATTTCCCTGATGTCATGGTCCTCTTCGAAAACGAAGGACAAACACAAGTGCCAATGAGTGAATGAGTTCTTAATTTGAAAAAATCATAGGGATTTGTGTCACTGGATGAAAGCAGATGATGCCACAAAGGAAATATCCTCTGACGGTTTGAAAAGATTGAAGTTTGGTAATATGAAATTATTATTATTAATAATAATAATAAACACTTCCACGAAACTTTAAGGTTTGCAAAGCACCTTATAAATATAGTCTCATTCATCCTCGCAACAATCCTGGGAGGTAAGTGCTATTATTATCCCTTTTATATAAGTAAGGAAACTGAGGCCACAGAGGCTGATAGATTTGACTACTGTCACGCTTACCCAGCTAGTAAGTGTTAGTAAGGCAGGATTAGACCTCAGGTCTTCCTGACTGCAAATCCGGTACTCTATCCATTATCACAGGTGTATGGTCCTAGGTAACTTCGACTACCTCCAGTCAGCTCCACATAAGAAGGAGCACAGAAGGCAAATGGTGGGAGAGATCTATTATGGAGGACTGGATGTGGATAGGGCGAGTGATTTATGAAGTTTTCTCTAAGGCATGTTCCAACTCCAAATTCTATACAATCATGTCATATGGGGGGGCAGTTCCCTTTTTTATTACCATAGGATCATGTAGTAGTTTCTTTTTTGTATGTATTTCTTCGCATGTTGTCTCCCCCAGTAGACTGGGAGCATGTAAAGGGAAGGGGCTGTCTTTTACCTTTATTTGTATTCTTATTGCTTAGCACAGTGCCTGGCATGTGGTAGACAATTAAATGCTCACTGAATGACTGGTTTTCTCCAATCTGTGAGCACGGTTAGAAAACCAGTCAGCACTAGTGGTAGCAGATAGGAAGGTCCCCACTAAGGGCTTGGGAAGTATCATATCCCATCTGATTGTGTTGCAGTACAGGGCTATTGGCCACTTATTCATGGAGGGAGAAAAACTGTAACTAGTTGCTCATATACTTAACTAGGCTGGCACAATTTTGTGATTTTAGAATGTGAAATATCTTTGCAGAGGGGCAGTAAAGACCCAGATGATCCTAAAGGCCTAGGGAAGGTTGATAGATGCTGTCTTGCTAGGTTTCCAGAGGACAAATGCCTATGATACCATTGAATCTCTAGGTCTCTTACTGAGTGTCCTTACCAGAAAGGAGGCTGCTTGAGGGAGAATATATGTATGCATGCCACTTCCCTGGGTGTCTGGTTTTCTTGTGTCACTGCTTAGTATCATCTCTATGTGATAAGGTCTCAGTGTTCCAAAATGAAGTGTTCCAAAATGAACTGTGTCTGTGAAGGGCCTCTGAAGGTTGCTGAGAGTCAGCCCCAGAAACATTTCTCCTTCTCATCCTACCTTAAGGGCATTCTTGAGAGCCCAGAGGTAGTTAACACACAAGACAATGCAGGTGCCCTTCTTCCTGCTTCCAGGTACTGTGGCCTGGGACCAAAAGGGACACTAGGCTGAGATTAAGGGGCCATAGGTATCACCAGGTAGCAGTACCTCCTAGTACTAGAATGCCCTCCTGAGTCTCCTGAGTAACTGAAAACAGAAAAATAACTTGCAGTGTTGTCTATGGCAGCTGTCATACAGCTGAGAGGGAAAGCCTTTGTTTCCTTGACTTTTTTTTTCAGGGCATCTGAGTACAACCCCACGACCCAAAGAAGAAAGAAATGTAAGCTTGTGTCTGCTTTGTGGCCTTTGTGTGCTTTGAATGAAGAACTGAGTCCTGTGTACATTTTTTAAGAGAAATAAAGAACGCAATCATCACACATCAAGTTTCCCCTTCCTATACTTAATATCAACTTTTCTGAGAAAATACGCAAAATGAATTTCAGTAAACTTATTAATTATTAATTTAAGAAATACAGCCATAACATATGGTGTGTGTACCAAAATAAACACAAGCCCCAAACCTAACAGGAAGCAGGTGGTAAATACCTCCAAGATATTCGTTATTATCAATATGCTAAGGTTTTGAGTGTTGTTGCTATTAGAATATAGAATTCAAAAAGCATTTCTCCAAAATAAAATGACAAGAGGACTGGTGAAAAGTGCTCGCAAATTGAAATATTCAGGGGTAAATGATCATCAGCTTTTTCATTTGGGATAGCCTTTACCTCTCTCTGGTCATAGTATTTTTGGCAGTTGTTTTGTAGGAAGAATAAAATTAGAGACTGTTTGTCAAATAGGAAAGTTTTACTCATTGTATGTAAGATGTATTTGTTTTCTTTTTAAGATACAAGTTCCCAACTGATCTAACCATTCTGGAGAGCAATTTGGAACTATGCCCAAAGCGCTATAAAAATGTACATACTCTTTGACCCAGCAATACCACTTCTAGGGCTGTATCTCAGAGATCATAAATATGGGAAAAGAACCCAGATGTACAAAAATATTTATAGCAGCTTTTTGTGGTGGCCAAGAACTGGCAATTGAGGGGATGTCCATCAATTGAGGAATGGCTGAACAAGTTGTGGTATATGAATATAATGGAATACTATTGTGCTATAAGAAATGATGAACAGGCAGACTTCCGAAAAAACCTGAAAAGAAATATATTAACTGATGCTGAGTGAAGTGAATAGAACCAGGAGAACATTGTACACAGTAACAGCCACAGTGTGTGAAGACTGACTTTGATAGACTTAGCTCTTGTCAGCAATGCAAGGACCTAAAACAACTCCAAAAGACTCAGGATGGAAAATGCCAAACACATCCAGAAAGAAGAAATATGGAGTCTGAATGCAGATTGAAGCAGACTATTTTCTGTTTTTGTTTTGTTTTGTTTCATGTTTTTCTTTCTCATGGTTATTCCCATTCAAATTCTCCTATGTAACATGGCTAATGTATATGGAGAGCCTATATTGGATTGCATGCTGTCTTGTGGAGGAGGAGAGGAGGGAGGGGGAGAAAATTTAAAACTTATGAAAGTGAATGTTGGAAACTAAAAATAAATGAATTAACTTTAATAAAAAAGATACCAGTTTCCATGATCCATGGCCATTAACAGTCTGCTGCTTCCCAGGTTCATGAAGCAATCTCACCAAGCTTTCACATCATATTATAATCTTAAGATAACATAAACATTTGTGCTTATGTTATAAATGCCTACTGCAAGTGCTCTGTGCTAAGTCACCATGATAATGCTAAAGTTAATGTAAACTTGTGAGACTATGGCTGGCAAATTGCCTTCTTTCTGTGCTCCTCTATAAATCAAGTGAATACTGGTCAGTAAGTGGGGAATATAAAACTGCCTGCTTTGACCGGCCCCCATCAAGGCTTATGGGGAATGTTCATGTTGTGCACGTCTCAACTAATCCCCATCTAGACTTAAAGGATGCTGTAGGAACTGGTGCTCCTACTACTCTTATTTTCACCCGCCCCTACCAGAAGAGGAATTAGGAAATGCTGCAGGAGTTGGTGCTTCCATTATCAGCAGCCCAGCTTGAGAAGAATAGAGTAATTAACCCCTTATTATGTCCCCATGCTGTCCTTCTGACTGCTGGATCAAGAGTGAACCTGCTAGAGGCCAGAGCCCAAAAGTTTCTATGGGTACTGCCTTATACTGATTCTACTGCTAATCCTAATATTGTTATTAATCAACAATCTATCAGTAAACATTTATAAAGCACTTACTCTGTTCTACGTACTGTGTTCAGTTCCAGTGACAAAAAAAAGGGAAAAGACAGTCACTGCCCTCAAGGAGCTTGCCATCAAATGAAGGAGACAACATGAAAACAAATGTATTCAAAGCAAGTAATATAAGCCATATACAATATAAATAGGAGATAATTAACAGAGGAGAAGTATCAGAATTACCAGGGGTTGGGGAAGTTTTCCTGTAGAAGATGGGACTTTAGCTGGGACTTAACGGGAGGGAAGGAGGCCAGTAGTAGGAATGGAGGTGTGAGATCATTATTATTATGTTGTTATCATATTTTATCATTTATAATAATATCTAAATTATGCCATTTGCAAAGTATCCTACAACTTAGGAATCTGAGGATTTTGGTTTGAATAATGGTTCTTCCACTTATCAGAGTAACATCTCTGGGCTTCAGTTTCTTCATTAATAAAATTAGGAAATTGGTCTAGATAGCTAACTACTAAGGTTTGTATGAACCAGCTCTAAATCTATGATTCTGTATAGTCTGTAGCACAAATGTTTTCCGTTTCTTTCTTTTAACTTACACTTATGGTGTGCTTTATATTTTGTAATAAGACTAGCACAATTACCTCATTTGATCCTCCACAATTTTCCTTTGAGGTAATACAGGTATTACTAACTTAATTTTATACCAAAAGAAACTGAAGCTGAGTGGTTGCAACTAGTCCCAGATCAGATACCTACTAAAGGCCAAAGATAATGAAAGAGATGGTTTCCTGACAGAGTCCAGGGCTCTTTTCATTACAAAATATTGCTTCTGTCCTGTAGCACCAAGTTCCTCCAGTCTCAATTTATTCTTTGGGCTCAGAGACGACTTCATGGTCTAACAGGAGGCAGTATGGTGTAAGGCAAGGGTAGGAAAGTTGTGGCCTCAAGGCTACACATGTCCCTTTGGTTCACAAGTGTTGTCCTTTGACTGAATCCAAACTTCACAAAACAAATCCATTTGATAAAAGGATTTGTTCTGTAAAACTTGGACTCAGTCGGGGACGGAGCCACGATGGAGGCTGGGAAGCAGTGACTGACGTGAGCTCCCCACCAAGTACCTCCAAAAACCTATAAAAAAATGGCTCCGAACCAATTCTAGAGCTGCAGAACCCACAAAGTGGCAGAGGGAAGCAGGGCTTCAGCCCAGGACAGCCTGGATGGTCTCTGGGTAAGGTCTGTCCCACACGGAGCTCCCAGCCCCCAGCTGAGGGGAGCGGAGCTGAGCCGAGCGCGCACGGCGCACGGACCGTGGACCGACCAGACCATGAGCCAAGCGGACAGTGCCCCAGCATCCTGAATTACTGAGCTGTGGCATCTACTAGACCTCTCAACCCACAAAGAGCAAAGACAACAGAGAAGGTTAGTGGGAAAAGCTGCGGGACTGAGTTTGAGGTTCGGCCACCGCCCCTGGGGCAGCGGAGGTGGGGCAGCTTTAGAACAAAGGCTGCAGTTGCTTCTGGCCCCAGGCCCACCTGGTGGGGGAATTAAGTGGCTGATCAGAGCAGGAGTGAAGAGCCTGCTGAAGATTTAAGCCCAGTCCTGGTAGGGAGTTCTTGGGGAAGGAGGAGTGCTGGTGAGGCAGCACATCCACCCAAGCAAGGAACATAGAACTCTTTAGTCTACAAGCAGTCATACCCCATTGAAAAACTCAAGGGTTAAGTAAGTTGTCTGGGAACATGGCCAGACGGTGAAAACACACCCAGATT
>CM053625.1:297518008-297533571 GCA_028646595.1 Phalanger gymnotis
CAGGGTCAAAGGAGAAAATTCAATAAAGGGGGATAGGTTAGGAAGAAGCAAAATATAGTTAGTCTTTCACAACATGAGTATTGTGGAAGGGTTATACATAATGATACGCATGTGGCCCATGTTGAATTGCTTGACTTCTTAGGGAGGGTGGATGGGAAGGGAAGAGGGGAGAGAATTTGGAACTCGTTTTAAAAAAATAGATGTTCAAAAGTAAAAAAGTTTTTTTTTTCATGCAACTAGAAAATAAGATGCACAGGCAATGGGGCATAGAGATTTATCTTGCCCTACAAGAAAGGAAGGGAAAGGGGGATAGGAGGGGAGGGCAGATTGGGGAACAGGGCAACCAGAGTGTATGCCATCTTGGAGTGGAGTGGGGGGGAGGAAATGGGGAGAAAATTTGTAATTCAAACGCCTGCGAAAATCAATGCTGAAAACCAAACATATTAAAAATAAATTTAAAAAAAAAACAAACTTGGACTCAGTCGAAAGGCCACACCCAAGAACCTAGAAGACCACATGTGGCCTTGAGGCCACAGGTTCTCCGCCATAGCAAAGGACACTAAGTTTCAACTCAAAAGACCGCAGTTCAATGTCCAGCTTTACTACTTATTACCTAGGAGAAAACTTAAGACAATGACTTCTTATCCCTATGGCTGAATTTCTGTATATTTAAAATAAGAGAGCTCAATTAATGCTTTTACCCTATAAGCATTTTCTTCCAAGATTCCTCCACAGTTGGTCCAGAAGGACTTGGAGAATGCAGATCCCTTTCGAAGCATAAAAGTTGATGCTTGTGTTTTCTATATGTGGATTTAGATCTTTTAACTTTTTATTAAATAATTTGATTCATCCCTACAAGACTTATTTTGGTATTCTAACCTGCCCTATGCCACAGACTAATTAACAATGCACTGATTTATCTTGCTCTTCCAAGACAAAAAAACCTTAGCATATTTATAAAGAATTCTTATATATGTCTTACTATATACAAAGCTACAATATGTACAAAACAACAAGCTTGTGAGGTAGTTAGTGCAAGGATTGTCTTCCACTTTATAGACTGAGAAACTGAACATCAGTGAGACAAAGTGACCCGTCACACAGCTAATAAGTATCTAAGCCTGAACTGGAACTTAGGTCTTCTCACTCTAAGTCTGGGGTTGTTTCTATTCCTTCAGAACTCCAACCTGTCTCTATTTCTAACTTGGTCCAGTTTGCCCCTTCTTTGATGACTTGGTGGTCTCCCAATAAAGACGACTCACATAACTATGCCCCCCAATCAGCTTAGCCTACTGCCTCTCAGATCTCCCAAAGTGAAGAGATCCATCAGCCTCAAGCTTCCTGGTAGTTGGGAGTACAGGAATGAGCCTTGAAGCCAAGCCATCTTATGGTTTTTAAGTATTTTTTAAAAGAGAGAGCCATGAAACAGAGCTACCTTGCATTTTAAGTCCTTTTTTAAAGCATATTTTATGGCACTAATAATAACTATTTGCTTTGGTCAAAAAGAATAATGGAAAATAAGTATATAGTGTCTTCTCCACCCCCCCCCCAACTTCCTGATATCATGTAAGAATGCATTTATTGCAGGATGGCCTAAGCAGCCCTTGATCTTACATATTACAAGGAGATTATAATAGCTTGAGAAAATTTATCACACTTTTTTTTTCAGAAAGACAAGCAAATTTCTCAAAACTCATCTGCTTGTCCATTTGAATGCAATAATAATCTCCCTGAATTTACCAGTTCACTGAGGCTCATGCACTGAGGAATGATGTCTAAATGCTTTCTGTTTTTGAGTGGTCAATCTTTTGGCAATTAAGCATGCAAACACATGGTGGGGGAGGGGGGAGATTGAACAGACAACACATAATCTCATTTCCTGAAAATATGTGGGTGCCTAGTTTGTAAGCAGAGAGGTAAGCAAAGAATTTTTTTTATTCTGACTTAATGGACCAATCTGAGCTAATTATGACCAATGTAACAAAGCACTGTGTTGGGATACAAGAGACCTGGTTTATATTCCTGATACCTTTGCCAATTTACTGTGTGACTTTGAGGGAAAGACATCTTCAATTTTATGATCCTCAGCATCCTTATCCTTTAAATGAAGGTGTCAGGCTAACAATTCTAAGATCCTAACTAGTTCCATCATTCTCCATTTCCAAAAGCATCCTTTGTAGCAGTGATCAGATTAGTCCTGTGGGCTAGAAATTTCAAACCTGAGAGTTTAAAAGAACCTTAGAGCTCACTTACTCTAAACCCCATTTTGTAGATAGGGAAACTGAGCTCAGAGAAGAGCAGTAATTTGCTCAGGGTCAGATAGACAGCAAATAGCTTTACCAGAATTCAAATATGAATCTTCTAATTTCATCATGCTGCCTTCAAGTCGAAAAGTAAACCCATGTTCCTTAGGTCTTGGTCAAAAGATCGGCATACCCAAACTGAATGGGCGTTGCCTCACCCTAAGTGAGTACATGAAAACTCCTCGGCCTAAAAGGGCCGGGGTCTCCCATTGCATCCTGGCCCATCTCCAGTCATCCTGATGAATATCTGGTCACTGGATCCAGATGGTTCTGGAGGAGAAAGTGAGACTAGTGACCTTACACAGCCCTCCCTCACTCCAATCAAAGTCAACTGCAAATCACGTTATCATTTCCCTGATGTCATGGTCCTCTTTGAGAGCACAGAATAAACACAACCTGGTATCCCCAAAACTGGAGAGTAATGCAGTTTAATGGCTATACCCCCAAAATCAGAAGATAAGAATTCAAATACTTGAAATTTATATGTATGCATGCGTGCATGCATGTATATGTCCATATTCGTATGTTTATATAGTCACCTATATACACATGTGTCTATATACATACATGTATGCACACATACATATACATATAACATGCACATACACACACATATATGTTCATTGTTCAGTCATTCAGTCATGTATCATAGCCTGCCAATCCTGTGCAGGGGTTTTGCTTGGAAAAGATACTGGAGTGGTTTGCCATTTCCTGCTCCAGTGAATTAAGGTTAATAGAGGTTAAATGACTTGCCCAGGGTTATACAGCTAGTAAGTGTCTGAGGGAAGATTTGAATCCAGCTCTTCCTGACTCCTGGACCCAGTGCTCTTTACACTGAGTCACCTGGTTGCCTCTAAAATAAATAAATAAGTTCTTTCAAGTTTTTTAAGAGATATCATGTGGAAGGATTATTCAAATTATTTTACTGGTCCTAGAATATGAAACTAGGAATATTATGTTGAATTTGTGAGAAGACATGTTTCCCAATAATTAGAGCTGTCCAAAATGAAATGCACTGACTTAGGAGATAGTAGGTTCCTCATCCGCTTACTTTCCAGGTTTGTGGGGTGTTGTTGCTAGGTGTCACAATGGGTAGAGCATCGGCTTAGAGTCAGGAAGCTTCAGTTCAAATCCCACCTAGGTACTCACTAGTTGTATGACCTTCGGCAAGTCACTTAACCACTGTCTCAGTTTTCTCACCTGGGAAATGGGGGTAATAACAGAACCTAGCTCCCAGGATTGTTGTGAGGATTCAAAGAGATAATATTTGTAAAGCTATTGCCTGGCACAGAGAAGGTATTTTTTAAATGCTAGCCATTATTATTCCTGACTCCAGGCTCAGCACTCAGGAGACTGCTGCTAGCTGCCGGGGGTATAAAGATAAAAATCAGCTAGTCCCTGCCCTTAAGAAGCTGATGTTCTAGTAGGGAGAAACAACAAGTACATCTGTCTAGTCCTTCAGATAATCCCTGGAACATAGTAGGTGTTTCGTAAATGGGCATCCAGTCCTTCAAACAATTTTTGGAACATTGTAGGTATTTTATAAATGTTTATTGACTGACTGTCAGATGTAGAAGTACAAAATATTCCTATAAAAGGTAATTTTTTCAAGGAAGGAGAGGCAACTATCAAGTAGGAAAGGCGCCATTTGGGAGTTGCCATACTAATTGTGCAACTTATTCGATAGGGCTCTCATAAGAGAAATGTTTTGTAACCCGGAAAGCAGCAGTGGCAGGTGGATATTGACTCTTATCATGTCCCTGCACTATAACAGAGACTCCAGGAACATGCACCGGCAGGTCTTGGGTCTTTTGTATTTTAACACTGTAATGTGCTCTATACAAAAATGCATTGAAATTGTTGATACTATTTCCTTGTCATCTAACAGCAACAGCCACGCTAACCGCACAATAATGACATCAGAAAAACTCTCATCAGGTGATTATCGCTATCAGATTATTCTGCCAAGGTGAGCAAAGTGTCAATAAGGACAGTGCCAGGAACTGAATTCTGTCCTCTATTTGGGAAACAAAAGAACACACGATCGAAAACAAAGAAAGGCAGGATGACTGCAGGGTACCTTATTTCCACTGCTAGGATTCATTTTGATAGATGTGGTCTGGAATAGCAACATGATATTCAGAATGATGACTCTCTCACTCTGACCCAAGTGATTATTGTCCCTTTTCAATTCCAGGTCAAAGAGATGTATTGTCCCTTCACAAGCCTGAGGAGAGGAACATTTTTTTTTCTCTGTCTCTCCTGTTCTTACTTTCACCCAGAACTCAGTGTTACCAGCCACAGCTGAAAATGTTTCCTCTCCATCTATCTGTTTTGGTTTTATTGTTTGATGGTTTGTTTTGTTTTTTTTTATTGAGGAAAATGTGTGCTATGATGCCTTCATGGCAAATATATAGTGGCTATTTGTTTCCATCTAACCCCCTCCCCCCCAAAAAAAGGAATTAAGGGTATGTGGAATATATTCTGTTTTCAGTTTATTTTCCGATCCACTAAGAAAGTGAATTCATATTCACCAGGTCTCTGTTGTTTGAAAACAGCACAAGAATTATAGTATCCTGAAATGTTAGAAATATAAGAGATCATAGAATAGAGAATGTTTAAACCTAGAATATCAAAGATAGAAGGGATTTTTAGAACATAGAAGACTGAATATGCAAAGGATTTTAAAACATGAAATGAAAAAGCTGAAAGTCGTCAGAAAATAGCATGGTGGGCCTTTCAGGGACAATAGCATATAGCAAGTTGAAGTCAGGAGGGATGTGAGAAGTAAGAAAGAGCATGTAGGCTTACAGATTAGTACTAGCAAGCATTTTAGAATTTAGAATTTTAGGGCTACCCTGAACCTTTGAACATAGAATATTAGGCCTGGAAGGGATTGTGGAATATAAAATACCTCAAAGGTAATTAATAGCAGAGTCAAAATTTGGAACCGCAACTTATAACTCAAAATTATATGTTCTTTCTACTATATTACACTTTCTTCACCAATTAGAAATTTAAAAAAACCACGTTTCAGCTGAATATAGAGAAAATCTTAATACACTTATCTTACAATGGAATGGGAAGGCAGTGAGTTCACTATCACTTGTGGTTAGTCGGGCATCAAAGTTTTGCTTCAAGATTTATCTTTTTCAGGAATTCTGCTCAAGAAAGGATGGCTATAGATAAACTCTGAGATACCTTCCAGAGCTCAGATTTTGTGAAATGGTGCAGAGTCACAAAGGAAAAATAGGGATTCCACTCTTCCATGTTTGTTGTTGAGAATCCCTATCATCAGTGTGACTTTTAGATATGGAGAAGTGTGTTTTGTTTGTTTTTAACAAATATTATGGGTATATTCTACACTCCACTTCATGTAATCTACTATTAGTCTTCCTGTCACTTAACAATAATATATTAAAATATTATATGCCAGATAATGTATTCGATAAGGGCTGATGAAGTTTTAAGTGTGTAAAAAGTAGTTCATTTTCAGAGATCACTAGAAAATGTGTGATCCTCTTCAATTATGCCAAGGAAGGGAAAAGCTCATTGGCTATCTAAACAAACTAACCACACTTTGAGGGCTTTAAATAACTGAAGGAATTTCAGCAGATGGTAGTTTAGCAAATATCAAGCAAAGGGAAGACTCTGGGATCTATGGCACCTGAGTTTGAATCTGACTTCGGGCACTTACTAGCCATGTGACCGTGAGCAAGTCATTTAACCTCAGTCAGCTTCAGTTTCCTCATCGATAAAATGAGAATAATAACAGTACCTACCCCACCCCAGTTGGTGTGAAGATTTAAGGAGATAGTATTTTTTAAATTCTTAGCACAGTGCTTGAGATGGTAGAGGTGGTTAATAAACGCTTATCCCTTTGTCCTTGAGGAAGCAGATCCTTCTGCTATGAATTAAAGGAGAGTAGAAGTGAGCCTAGATGTTAAACTATGTTCCTCCTATCTCAATTGACCATGCTATCAGACTGGGAGAATATCTATGTTGCAGACCAGTAGGGGGCAGCATATTGAACTGCCCACAGAGAGAGATAAAGCAAATACAATCATAGAACAAACACAGAGAGATGTATACAGAAAGACAGCCACCTGAAGGAAGAAGCGACTTCAAATATGATTCCTCATGGCTGAGAGTCATGCTAGCTCTAGATGCTATGAGGTCGCTGACCCTCGAAGCCCATATTAGAGTTACACCTAAAGGAAACCACACAAAGACTCTACAAAGAGAGAAAAGGATCCTCAATAACCACATAATGTGGCTTTACTTTTTGGACACATATTCTCTAGCTATGAGCTTCGTGACATTTGTACTTTAAGTTTGAAGCCACTATCCTCAGGGACTTTTTGTTTACAAAGGGAGAGGGAACCCACAATTTTTGTGGAGAGAAGATGCTTTTGTAACAACTATTCTTGCTATAACACTTTAGTAAATACCTTTGCTAAAAACTTCGTTGTTGTCTACTGGGTGATTAAAATAAGAACACTAATGAAAATGCATGAACCGCAGTATTAGAAACTGAGCACTTCAAGGTTACCCCCCAGAATACTGAGAGGAGTAGTATACTAAGTTACTCTCTGAGCATCCAACCCATCCATGAGAGTGGGAGTTGCTCGAGAGAAGGCGTATTTCAAAAGACAAACTATTAATTCATTATAGATAGGATATGCTCTTTGAACTTCCCTTTGGAAAAAAAGATAAATAAAGGAATAAAGATAAATGGTAACTGATCTACCTACATTCTCTAACCTTGCCCCACTGGCTCACAATGGGATAAAATTCTCTCACTCTCTCAATCTCTTTCATTCTCTCTCTCTCTCATCTCAAACACACACACACATACACTTTTTACTTTATCTAACTTAATATCTATCTCCCTATTTATCAACCTAGTTTTTGTAAGCTAACTTTCTCTATATTTCTCTATAGATATGCCCCTCTAAGCTGTTTTTTTTTTCTTTCTTATAGCCAAACAGCACTGGCTCCTTAAAGCGGTCGTCATATGACGTGGACTTACCTTGCTGCCCTGCTCTGGACGTTCTCCGACTGATCAAAGTTGTTCTTAAACTGTGGTATGTAAAATTGAACATAGTACTGCAGGCTAGCTCTGACAAAGAACTAGAACCTCTCTATCCCTTGCATTTATGACTCTGTTAATTCAGCCTAAGATCAGAACCTTTATAAACCATTTATTATTCATATTATTGTTGAACAAGTCTCTGTAAAGCATTATGCAAATAACGTATCAAAGAAGCATAGAGACTTATATTGTTATCATCATTCTATTGTTTTACAGCTATGTCCAGTTCTCCGTGATCCTATTTGGAGTTTTCTTGGCAAAGATACTGGAGTGGTTTGCCATTTACAGATGAAGAAACTGAGATGAACAGGATTTAGTAACTTGCCTGGGATCACACAGCTAGTTAAGTGTCTGAGGCAAGATTTGAACCCAGGAAAATGAGTCTTCCCAACTCCACTCCTGGCACTCTACCCACTGTGTCATCTAATTGGCCTGTGGAGTCCTGTATAACGTTCACCTAGTCAGAGCCATATCTGATAAAAGAACTGTATTAGGGAAGAGAAGGAAGGGGGTAAAGTGAGCATATTGAGAACACTATGAAGGAAAATATATGCAAAAGGGGAAATATGGACATCTAAGTTATAGATGTTATTCATTTATCAATGTCAGCATATATACATATACAGTTAGCAAGGATCCAGAGAAGGGTAACCAAGATAGTGAAGAGCTCTGAATTCATGTCATAGGAAGACAGACTAAGGGAACTAAGAAAAGAAAATTCGGGGAGAACAGAAGAGCTGTGTTCAAGTATTTGAAAGCTTCTCTTGTAGGAAAGGGACTTATTCTGATTATCCCCAGAGGGCAGCACCAGTAATAACTGGTGGAAGTTACCAAGAGGTCACTGAATTTGATGTCAATAAAACTTGTAATATGAGTTGCCTAGAGAGACAGTAGATTCTTCCTCTCTGGAGATCTTTCAGTAGAGGCCACAAGATCACTTGAATTGAATGTTTTATTTTATATTCTGCTTGTTGATATGGGTTCTATTAGGTGTCTATTGGATGAATTAACAAATATACATATATGTGTATGTGCACATATAAAAATACATGTATGTATACATAAACACACATATATATTTCTGTATAACTACTTAGAGTTACTTTAAATAATAGGGCATTATACATACTAGGTACATGATACAGGGTGGCCTAAAAAAGACACAGTTTAGTTTTCAGCTATTAAAGCTAAGACTTTTGGAACACCCTATATATACTTATTGAATTTAAAGTCCAGCAATTATAATGCTATATTTGTTAAAGCCTCTCCATATGTAGATCAAAGTATTTTCAAAGAACAAATTGAATTTTGGCTGTATTTCTCAGAAATATCTTGTTTCTATTTCTAGTAAGAACATGAATGTCACCTATAAAACATTTGACCAATATGTATTTCCACATTGCTTTGATGTGTCATTGATTCATTTCCCTTGAAGGCAATCAATGCAAAGGCTGAATTGTTTGTATTTCTGCTCTTCTGATACTTCATATTCAGCTTTCACAGAATAGCTAAAGAAAGGCAGAATGATTAAGTAAGTCCTAACAATACTAAGTAATGTCTAACAGATGATGGTAATTTACAAACCTGTGCTTAAAAAAAAAGTATTGCTAGTGTACTTTTCTTCCCTCTGTGACTATTTATAACAGTTGAGAACTTCAAGATTGGCCATATAAAAGTAGGAAAAGATGATAGGTTATGAGATATGACCAAGGTTTAGATAATCTGTTTCTGACTTAAAATACCTCGAAGTATTCTATTAAGAAAATTCCTAAGCCAGATTAACACGAATTAATTTTTCACATATAAGTGTCTTTTCATCACAAATGAAAGTCACCTCTGCAGTAGTATGAGAGATAAATAATTTTACATTTATTCATTTAAAAGAAAAAATGTCATTAGTATCATGATTTTTATATTGAGTCCCAATTATTGTCATCAAAAATACCAAGGTTCTGTAGAACTGAGTTTGGTAATTGCTGTAATATGTAATGGGCAGGTTAAAAAATTCCAATTCTTTCTGCCTCTATCACAGATGAACAAATTGAGTCCTAGAGAGGGAAGTGACTTAATAACCATCAGATTAATTATAATAGGTAGAGGCTAGTCTCAGACTTGAGTTCTCTGACTCAAATTCCAAGCCATATTCCACTACACCTGGACTGAAAAAAGAGATATGTTTAGGGGAATATTGTTCGTTCTCTAAGTGGCCAATTATTCAAATTCTGAAAATTAATTTAAAATATTTTGGATACTATTACAAAAATTATGTAGGACTCACAGTAATACTAAAGAAATGTCAAAATTCTAGTCTTTAGGCGTTAGATACCAGAAGAGTAAGGATGTTTGTTGACCAGTCAGTAGAAGACATCCATGATGTAGAGGGAATGAGAAACCATATTATATGTGGATTATTTGAAGGAGCAGAGGTTGTTTTGCCTGGAGATGAGAATATTTTGTCTCGAGGGTTGGGCTCATTGAGAATTGATGACTACCTTCAAGTGTTTGAAAGCTTGTCAGATCAAAAACAAAGGGATTCAATTTATTTTTCTTGACCTCAAAAGGATAGAAGTAGGATCAGTTGGTTGAAGCTATAATGAGGAAGATTTCAAATTGATATAAACAAAAATTTATTAACAATTAGAGTTCTACAGAAGGAGAGTAGACTTTCTCAGATGAGATGAATTCTCAGCTACTAGAAACTTTCAAGTAAAGACTGATAGACTGCTTGTAGGTAGTGTTGTAAAAAAAATCCTGTTCAAGTATGGATTGGGCCAAATGATTTTGAAAGTCTCTTATAAAGGCAGAATCAATTGAGTAAATCAACCAAATTATCCCACTCCACCTCAGGTACGTGATAAAATGCTATACTCTGGCCCCTTAATAAGGTGGGAATTTGCCCAATTGAAATGAAGTAGTCAAAGGCATTCCAATTAAGTATTAAAAAGCCATAATCAATTTAGTTGTCTCTATTGAACCACTGGATAAATTAGAATGATGTTTATAGGAAGAGAGAACATATTGGCCGAGAAAAAGTCCTGTCTTGTAGCTCTTGTATAAAATAGCAGGCCAATATAGAACTGAGAGATATATAGCAATTCCACTGAGAGGTGATCAGGAGAAATTATTCCAACTAAACATTATAAGAAGTTATTGAAGGTTAGGGGGCAGGAAGGAGAAGACTACATTAGTTTGTGTCTTAATCACTACCATCCACCCATACCATAGGTTGGAGGACATTCAGAATTCCATAGGACTCCCATCTTTCTGGAATTATAGGAAAATCTTCAGATTAGTTGTCAGGTCGTGTTGGTGAGCCAAAGAGAGACTAGATACAGATTCTTGGCTCCCCAAGGAGTCCAGAAAAGTTGCAGCATTTATATGAGGGAATTAATGGACATATGCTCTCTAAGCTTAAACCCGTTTTCCACTGGACTCTGAATTTGTAGAAATGTGTAGCATAGAGTTCTAGGGGATGTTTTGTACCAATTATTCCAACTGTATCATCTTAGTAAATATGCCTTATTAAAAGTCAAATAAATCTGCATAACTAATGGAAATTTACCCATGATCTGGGTGGAAAGTTTACTTTCGAGTGCTCATGAGCTATATCGATGAAAAAGACAATTCCTTAACTCCTCAGGAGTATACTTAGAATCCCAAGGGAATATTATATCCATGTTCTGGGGCCCCTGTCTGGGACTACTGGGACAGTAATCTCAGAACATGTTCTTCACTATGATTCTAAGTAGTTTCAAATTCTAAGGCTCGCTGAGTCTATGATTCCTTTCTTTCAGATCATCAGTAACCTTGCCTACCACCTGAAACTCCAGAAAACCTCAAGAGAATTTCCCCTAGAAAATGCACATCTTTCATGTCCATGTTAAATGTTAGCACTTCTAGTGCACAAGAGGAAAAACAAAAATCAAGTAATTTTGCTAGTTGTGGAAGATTTATTTTTGTTCACACGTATGTGCAATATTTGCCATCTCATTGGCACACTTTCTCTTGAGGTACCCAATTCAATTGTCAGACAATCATAATTATTGGGAAATAATTCTATATATTGAATTAAAATATTTCTCCTTCTTTTCCTTCTCCTCCTCCTTCTCCTTCTCCTTCTTCCTCTTCCTCTTCTTCTTCTTCTTCTTCTTCTTCTTCTTCTTCTTCTTTTCTTCCTTCTACTTCTTCTACCCTCCTTCTTCTCTATCTCTCTTTGTCTCTCTCTTTTACACACACACACACACACACACACACACACACACACACACACACACACACACACACACTATGGAGTGTCCCCACTCTCCCCATAATAGAGTCTTTCCACTAGAATCAAGAACCAGTTCATCACTCCTTTAAATGATAATCTTTCATACAAACAAATTATATTCTCAGTATGCCTTCAATTCTTGATGTTAAAGAACCCCAAACAACTGACATATGACCTAGTTTTAAATCCTCCAATTATCTTCAGTCTATAACACCCTTCATTCTGAGTTCTTTGCTTCTATTAAAGTAATTTAAGATTACATTATATGGGTTTTTTTTTGTTCATTTTGGTTTTTTGTTTTGTTTTTTTGGTCTGTCATGTTGCACTATAGATTCCTTAAGTTTGTAGACCACTAAAAGCTCTAGTCCTTTCCACACAGACATTATCAAGATACACATCCTTAAAGCTAGAATTTTAAAAGGATTTTTTAACCAAGTGTAGTACTTTACTTTATCTTTGCAAAACTCTTCTATTTTTATTCAAAAGCTGTCAGATACCCACATCATTATTACTTAAATTTATGTAAACTTTCTTAGCCTGTAATGTTATCTTCTTTAGGCAGAATGTATACCTCATTCCACACCCTATTGTAAAGCTTGTGCGCCATAGATATTATAGCCTTTCAAATCAGGTAGAACTGCTTGAAACCAGCTGGTTTCCTTTTGAGAGTGTTTATTTCAATCCACATGATTTCCCACCCATGTTTTCCCTAAGAATTTCAATTTCATTCAAGCCTCTCTGAATCAAAGGAGACAAAAAATATAATCAAAATCCATCAAGAGTTTCTTTTTTCTTTTTCAATTTACATCTCTTTTTAAAATTCTATTGAATGCTACTGGGTTCATTTGAATTCTAGACCACTGACTGGAATAGAATCATAAACTCCAAATTAAAATGAAGAAATATGTTGAGATTAAGACTGTATGTAACTGAAAACGTATTTTAGTCTATTGAACTTCTGTGATAAAACTAAAAAAAAATTAAAAGAACTCTAAAAACTGAATCGCTTAATTACTATTTTAATTTAATATCTGGGCATAAAATTCTCTGTGTATATCCTGGATAAAGTCTGGAACTGCATTGTTATGATTAGCCAATTAATTTAAACATTTACCATGAGTGCATAAGATTTTAAGTGATACATAAAATTATACATTTTGTAGTTACTAGTTAATGTTTATATCATCCGGATAAACATAATTATTCTAGATAGATACTGTTTGGACTTTAGCTACATATTTAATGCAATGTACTTTAACATATGGAGAATAGATAGATATATACATAGATATCTATCTATAGCTGCCTTATATCCTGTGTGTATGTATACATGCAGATACTTAGATATGTAGATATAGATGTAGCTGCAGATGCAGATATAGATATAGAAATAAATATAGCTTCATGTATTTTACCCATACATATATTTATGTGTACAGATGTATACATGCCTATGTGTATATGTATATGTATTTGTGTATGTTTTTAACTGTGTTAGATACATGCCCAAAACATCTAAAATAGAGTTGACCACATGGAGAGGATAGCGACACGCTTCTGTGAGACAGGAGATGTGTTACATTCAAGTACATTCTGCAGTGGTTTACCAAATGGTTGGGAGTTGCTTTTTTTTCATTGCCTGTAAACTTTCACTGGCTACAACTTTATATCTGCCTGACTAAGACATGGTCACTCTCTTTTCTGTGGTATCTAAGAGCGAAGGACATGTTTACTCACAGCAGGTACTGCATGTATACCGTGAGGTAAAAGGAAAGAGCCTAAGGGTCACCTCCTTCCCCAGGCCAGCTGTCCCCAAGAAACACAGACTTTTGGTTTTGGTCTTGTTTTGTTTGTTCCTTTCAGTTCTAAGCACAGAGAATAGGGTCCCAGACTTGAGATATCCTGCTTTGGAGATATTAGAGTCCAGGCTTCCATACTAATTGGTTCAACCAACCCAGCAAGGGATCCCTGAAAAGCCAGGTTCCTGGCCCAAAAGCCAGGGATGTGTTTTGGACTTGGAGTTTGATGCGACTAATGCTTTGTATTAACTATATTAAATTGTGAACTTTATCCCCTACGTTTCCCCAAAGACTCAAGCTGGGATTATGCTCCTGAGGCGTTGGGGAATTTTTTTTTTTCATGCTTGTTCTGGCCATACTTTTGAAGTAAATATTCATTTGTAAAAGCCAATCTGACTGTTATATGGTTAAATGGATCTGTGGTGCTTAGATAAATAAAGTCCGAGGGCATACCAATCAATGGAGGTTTGACACAAAGCCCAAGATAAGAGACCCCCTCAACCCTCTTCTGGATACTGGGGAACTGTGAAGAAAGGGGGACAATGGTACACACTTGGCCATAGACAGAGTGGGACAAGAGAATAACTTTGTTATTTATGTGCATATGTGTGCACACACATATGTATGTGTGTCACATATGTATCACATGCACATAAACACTATATATATGCAACATAGATATATGATGTTTATATGTGTGTTTAAAATGCACAAATGCATGCACAGATATTCTGTGATATGTACTCCAGAAACCACTCAGGTATTCCTGAATTGCTTCCAGTCTCTTTACCATGTGGTCAGAACTGAGCATGAAATACCCCAATGACTCAACTTTGGTCTACTTACTGCCTGGCTACATTCAAATGTGGAGGCAATACCGCTATAAGTTTTCAGTTACGGAGAGCAATAGGGACCTATATTGTTCACACTTATATTGACATGAAGTCATGGACACATGACCTTACTACTGGTTCTGTCTCTGTGTAGTTTATTTTTTTCCTGCCTTGTTTGGCACCATGCCTGGCACATAGTAAGTACTTAATAAATGCTCATTCCTTAATTATTAGAAATGAAATGAACCAGATGAACTAGACTGTGATCTTATGAGCTCAAGAGGTTGAGGGAGCCACAGAAATCTGAGGGTTGAGTCTATGACAGTTTGTGGGCAAGCAAGTTTGGTCTGCCAGCCAACCCAGAGGTACAAGTAAGACCTGGCCAGGTATTAGACTGACCTTCAAGCTAACGTGTCATGCCCTACAAGGTCTTGTCCATTGGCTCTGCCACTTTTGTAAAAGAACTTGATTTGATAAATGATTTGTAGCAGTTACTTTAAAAGGTTAAATCCACTCTATTCAAGGAACAAGATGGTATGGAGAGACTGCTCTTGTTAGGGGTGGTATAAGTTATACCTCTGTTCTTGCTATATCTCCTCAAGGAATATCGTTTTACAAAAGTTAATTGTTCTTAACTGGATAGATGATTCTAGGGCACTACTAAATTGTATCAACTTTATTGAGGACATATTAATGGCATTGGTTAGAAGATATTGAAGTGATAATTGCTGATTTCAGAAACAACATACCAGAATGGAGGCTTGAGTCAATTGCATTAGAAATATGCTCCTAGTGCTTCCATATGGGCTACATTTATAAAGAGAAGTATATTGTAAATTACATATGTATAGATGATTATGCCTATGTATATATGTGCCTGTGCACATGTATACATGCATGTATGTATGAGTGTACATGTAAACACAAATAGATTTCTGTAAATTTACACATGTATGGCCTGTGTATAGATATGTACATGTATATACATACAAATAAATATGAACATGAGAATTTACAGATATAGAGGGTTTTAAGCTATTAAAGATTAAAACTATACTAGCGGGGGGGTGGAGCCAAGATGGCGGCTGGGAAGCAGTGACTGGCGTGAGCTCCCCACCAAGTCCCTCCAAAAACCTATAAAACAATGGCTCTGAACCAATTTTAGAGCTGCAGAACCCACAAAGTGGCAGAGGGAAGCAGGGCTCCACCGCAGGACAGCCTGGATGGTCCCTGGGTAAGGTCGGTCCCACACGGACCTCCCAG
>CM053625.1:297541164-297617090 GCA_028646595.1 Phalanger gymnotis
ATAAGCTTGCCAACCCCTTCACCTTGCTTTCCTTAGTTAAGCAGATCAAAAGAATCTGTGCTGTCCGGCAGCTTTCTGGGTGCTGGATGTGGGTGGATCTTTCACCCCCACAGAAGCTGCTAGCCAGATTGTTGAAACAGATAGCTGGGGAGAAAAGTGATAGTTTATTTTCCCTAATATAGGACATAATTTTTCTCTAAATTTATTTTATATAAAACTTGAATTTCTACCTAAACAAGGAAAGTAGTGGCAGGGACAATGAACTTGGATTCAGAAGGACCTGAATTTTATTCCTCACTTTGATGATTACCACCCTTGTGATCTTGATCAAATCTGTTAATCTCTGTGTGACTCAATTCACTGAACTGTAAAATGGAGACAATCATAATTTTATTCTATGGGTCAAGGGCTTTACGTGAACAAGTTTTCTGTATACTTTCAAACCCCATATAAATATAAGCTGTAAAATGAGCTTTTCTTGTCACGTCCATATGTATGGACTTTTGTTGTTTAAAGAGTTCCCATTTTAGGGGAATAGCCTAAACTCAAGGCTAAACTCTATTTAGAGTCATTAGGGACCTTGGAGATTCTGGAGATCAATAGTTATCAAAGAATAGTCTTGGGACTCCTGGAATCTAAAGATTCTAATTCACATAAACAAAAGCTTTCTGGAGAACCTCAATAATATTTAAGAGTTTAAAGGGGTCTTGAGACCAAAAAGTTTGAAAACTCAAGGCCAACTTCCTCCTTTAACAGGTAGGGAAACCATACCCAACAAAAGTTAAAGGGCTTGCCAGAGATCATATCCTCTTTTTGCTGTAGTAATCTATGTGTGTTGCTGAGACTTTTCTTATTTCTTACAGGGACAATCTTTTTGTGATGTGCCCCAATACCTGACTATCCTGTGTCTTGGGTATTCAACAGCAAGTTTATGTCATGGTTTTTCCCTACAGTCTTCATAATCTGGCAAGAACTACTAAGCCTTACAATGCATTGAGTATCACCATGCAACAGTATAAGTTTAATGAATAATTTTTCTCCTTTTAAAGATGTGAAAACTGAAGCTCATGGCTATTATATGACTTCTCCATAGTTAACTTGTAATTTGAAATCATGTAATCACCAAAGTTTGAAGTCCAAAAGATCTCCGCTCTCAACCAATCCCTTTAGTTCAACCAGATAAGAAAAAAAAATCCCTCTTATAACAATCAACTATTTGTCAGAATATGAATGAATAATGAAGTATTTACAATGACGTGATTACTACATACCAGATATTGAACTGTGCTATTGATACAAACACAGGTAAGCAAGACAGACTGTTCTCTCCAGGATAATCTCCTGAAGAGTATTCTAATGGGGGAGGAGGGGTGTTGACACATAAAGGAGATATAGAAGGGAGGGAACACTGACAACACAGTTTGGAAACAGCTAGGAAATTATATGGAGTCCTAGTTCTAGGCAAGGTAAGGCGAAAGTTCACCTACCAGAGCCCAGATTTCCTGAGAGCAGAGTCTGGGATGCACTAAAGTGGGTATAAGAAAAATGGCCAGAGTTGAGAAGACATGGTCTACCAGCTTCTGTTAGAAAACTTGCAATGTAGGGTGAAGGAGGTGCATCCACAATCTCCTAAATCCACCCATTTCAATTTTGCCTAGCTCTAATTCTTAGAAAATTTTCCCTTTCATCAAGCCAAACTTATCCCTTTGACAACCCCTTGCTTTTGAGTCTATCCTCTGGAGCCATATGTAAGGCCAATCAGTAAGTGAAATCTCTTTCCTACCCATTGAATAGACCTCAGGTGGGGCCAATTAAGGGAAGCTTAATTAGAGGTTTGTTTGTAGGCAGGCCTAATCCCTTTACTTACTAGGCACTAAAGCCTCAGGTCTACACCCCTTTGTCTATTGAGCAAGAAGCCCTTAGGCCCCCAAAAAGAACACATACACCCAAAAAGTAGCCATTGAGAATTCAGAAGTCAGAAGAGAAGCCAGAATTCAGAATTCAGCCCAAGGAGAACAAGAGGACAGAGCTGCAGAAAGAGCACAGAGTGGAGAGTAGAAACCAGGAAGCTTCAGACACCAGAGGACAGAGAATGCAGGCAAGCAGACAGTATTTGTGAGTGACTGTTTATGGGAAACCCCTAGCTGGGGCCAAGGTTACATGATGACTTGGTTCGTTGCTATAATACTGTGTTATAATTTCCTTGTTGCTACACTGAGGTGGGCTTATGGGTTTTGGAATATAATTACTGCTATATCAAATTGGAGGTATTAGTCCTTGGATCTGATCCTCTGGAGTCTAAATAAATGTTATACTTCCTCTGCCTTCTACCTAGAGAGTGTCTCATATTTCGATTCTGAACCATACAGGCATGTTCATGGTCATCTTCAAGGTCATGAATCTTGCCTTACTGATGCGCCATATAGAACAAGGCTCATGCCTATTAAGATGACAGCCTTTCAGATATTTGAATATAACTACCATGCCCCTCACCCATGACTTTTGCCAAGTTTCCTGTTCTCCAGATTAAATATCCCTATTTTCTTCAACCTACCTTTGTCTGTCATGAACTTCTCCATTTTGGTTGTCCTCCTCTTTGTGCCCTCTAGCATGTAAATGTTCTTAAATTGTGGTACCCAGAAGTGAACACTGTATTGCAGCTAATGAGCTGATCATGGCAGATTAAAGAGGGACAATAACCTCCATTTTTTTTCTCACTAGAGGCTATACTTCTTTTAATGCAAACAACTATATTAACTTTATATCCAATCATTTTATCTTTCTTCCACTTGTTAAACCTGAAAGCTTGGTTGAAGGAGGCAAACAAGCTAGGTGATAGAAAAATCCATTTTGTTTATTATTTTCCCTTAAAGCATAGCTAAGCTAGCTTACTTGTATGTACAAGGAGTCAGAGCATAAGCTCTGGATGTCTGAACAAAGGAATGAGAAAACATATATGTTATTTTAGCAGAACCAGCAAGCCTGTATTACCTCACTTTTATGACCCCCATGTATGTTTAACCATGATACAAGAAGAGGATTTTCCTTAGTGGAATAGCTTTGTAAAGACAAGAGTGTTGACAAAGGTCAGTTAAAGTATATACCCATAGAATATTAAGTGAGGTGGTCTTCTTAATGGTTACCAGGGGAAAAAATGTCCTTAGGTAAGTCTGATCTGGCCTTGTTGACAGTGGTAAGGGTATTTCCTGAGCAAACTTTTAGAGAACAAAGAAGCCCAGGTCCTGGATCTTCTTCCAGTTACTCATTAATTCAGGTTCTGGGTCTGGTTGAAATTAAAAATGATATAAAATAGTATAATATTTTTCACACACTTTATATTTAAATAATCTCATAGAAATAATATTAATTGCAGTGCCCAGCATGTGGTCAATGTGTTATGATTTTTGTTGTCTTTCTCTTTTTCTGTTGTATTTTTGTTTTTTGTTTGTTTTTAGTTCCTTTGCCCCCAAACAGTCCAATCTCTACCATTCACATCCAGTTTATACATAGTTGTTGACTTTTGTCTCCCTTTTTACACTGAAAGTTTCTCTAGAACAAGGTCTATCTTCTGCCTTTATTTGTACTACCAGTACTTAGCAGTGTCTCACATGTAGTATGAACTTAATAAACAGTAGGTGACTGACTAAAGATATACAGGAATTGCTGTATTTTCTTAGAGTGGTTGTATACCAACCATTGAAATCACAGATACTTAAAGTATCAAAATAATATGAATAATAAAGTTTATTAATAAAGTGAAAATATTTTGAGTAGCCTCTTAAATATTAGAGAAAGACTAAAAGACATTTAGAAAAATGGCTATTCTTGGTCCTTCTAGTGAATTTCCGAGATCTCTGATCTAAGAAGCTTTTAAAGACATTAATAGGCTTTGATCTCAAATGCTGAAACACTGTAGTAAACAGCTTACCTACAAGTCTGGAGATTGATTCCAAATGCTGTATTATCTGATTTAGCAGACAATTTGCTTTCACCTTTTACAGGGTTAAATTGCCGGTAGAAACAGTTTTGTTCCAAATCCTACACCCAAGTATATCTTAGCTTTCTAATAACAACCTCTCTGTTCTACAAGTGTTGAGAGAAAAAAAAAATTACAATTTAATATAATCATCAAGCTTCACCAGTTTGTGTGCATGTGAAGGTTAAAGATCATTAAACTCATCATTATACAAGGTCTAGGTGGATGATGGAGAGGCATAATCGGTTTAAGTGAACGTTAGTTTCTGTTCTAAAAAGAACAATAAATGCCTAAAATGGATGCTTTTTTTCCTCTCACATTTGCAGCCTTATTCATCTCAAGTCTGTCTGAAATTCAACCTGCTATTTTTACTGTCTTGGACTATTTTAGCAAGTTTAAACAAAGGCTCCTTAGTTATCTTAAGAACATGCAGCTTTTCATGACATCTCTATTAATGTAAAGTCCTAATCTAGTTGCTAATTGTTCATTGTTTTAATATTCTTTATTTTAAGAAGTAATGAGATGCACTGAGTATTGTAAATATACAACAGGTAGAGTATATTATGCAGTATTAGCATTCACATTATTATTCAACCATAATTAATGCATTTCTAAAATAGAGTGTTGACAGCACTCTTATTCAAATATATAGCATATGTTTATAGTCTCACACATCGAGGTACACACATAATTACAATATATGTGAGAGGGAAATTGCAATGACAGCCTCACAAGCGCTTGCCAAAGAGAACTGTGTATTGCACTAATTGAAAAGTGCCACAGTGAACAATTACAGCAGGTGAGACTATCAGATGACATCACTGTGAAATACAGACCAGGCTAACCTGCTAAAAAGCCCCACTGCTCTTTTTCTTCCTAACAAAACTATTGTATGTCAGAGCACAAACTATCACTTTTTTTTTAAGCCAGAGTAAGATAGGTTCCAAATATAATGACCTGTTATTAGCTTTTACAGTATTTGAGAAATTGAAAAGCTGTGACTCAACTTTTCACCAAAATGTTAGGGTTAAAATAAAGCATAAATGTCAGCCAGAAACCAGGAGAAAATAATTTTCATTTATTAGAGATGTGCTTTTGAGTATTTTTAATTAGGAAAAGAAAAGAATGTTCCATTGCTTTTTTTTTCCATTTGAGCTCATTAGGGAGTAATTAATTTATCCATGTATAATTAGAGAGTAACTACCCAACACTTACTTCAAAGTATCATGCAATATGCTTTTTAAATGTAGTTTCAACCTGAGGTCACTCCTGCCACATATAAGAAGTTATTCTTGCTTTCAGAATTTCTAAGGTACCATCATGTTATTGGGTGATCCTGGGACTTAGAGTCAGAAGATCTGGGTTCTAGACCTGGCATTATGATTTCCTCTAACTGTCAGGTCAAAAAGTCATCTACTGCATTGTAGGGAAGTCTTAGGAGGCCAGCTAGTTCATATAGTACCCAGATCATGAATGATCACATTCCAGGAAGTGGTTACCTAGCCTCCACTTCAAGATCTCCACTTATAAAGTCACTTCACCTTTCTTCATCCTGGTGAAGATGCCACTCACTTTACCTATATCATCAGATTGTTGGGAGAATCAAGTGAGAAGATAATAGCGATGATGACAGTGATCACTGACATGCATATAAGGCTTTAGGACTCATCAAGACCTGTATCTGCATTATTTCATTTGATACTCATAAAAACACCATGAGGCAAGTAGAAGAATTATTCTTATCTCCATTTTGTATGTGAGGAAACTGAGACTCAGAGACTAAATGACTTACTACTGATGGTTATACAACTAGTAAAAGTCACAGGTAGATTTCAAATCCAGGTTTTTCCTGACTATGAATCCAACATTCTCTCCACTCTACAAAGCCAGCTCCTTAGACAATGTTGGTAAAGTAAACTGCACAAAATGCTAGAGAAATATCAGTCACTGTCTTTCTTATTGTTCTATAAAAATTAATGATGAATCCCATTTCCTGTGCCTTTCTACTAAATACTGTCTAGTTTCTCATAATGTTTTTGCCTCTTCACCATTTCCAAATTCTGCCTCTTCCAAAAAAATATAAAGTCCATATTTTCCTCTCTTTAAAGTAAAATAAGACAAAAATACTCTATAGTCTCCAATCTTGGTATTCATTCCTGTTTTGAAACCTGTATATGTTTTATATATGATAAACAATAAATAAACTCACAAGCACTGTCATCTGAATTTGTTTTCATATAACTTTGTCTCCCACTATGGTAATATCTTCCTAATGCTATGATTCTATGCCTTGTTATGTCTCCCTTCTAGGAAACTGACTTTTGCATTCACTAAACAGATGAAAGCCATTAGGTGGTGGAAGAATAGTGTATTTTTGTTTTGTTTAGTTTTGTTGTTTTATCTTCTAGGAAACCTAAGGTTTCTGAAACACCTGACAGATGGAATATGGGCTCATGAATGACCTAAGATTTAAACAATTGTTCATTATTAAATGAGTAAGCCTGGAATACAGCTTGTTCATTCACAAGGCAGAGCCCTTAAAGGGTTCATAATTTTGATTCAATAGTGTCTATTATTCCCTTTGTGTGCCTACATAGGTCTAATTGCTAGTAATGGCAATTATATGTAGAGATGAACAGGAGACTGGGATCCAGTATGTGGTGAATTAACATGGAGGCTCTTAGTGGAGAATGGTTAAAAAAGGTCTCAATTAAGATGTTATACTCTTTTAATTTGAGGCAGCTAATTACCACCATTCAATTTTGCCACTAATACCTTTCTACTACACTTTCAAAACAATCTCGAGGATAAAATGTGAAAAGCTACGAAGATGTTAAATACATTATATGGACCATCACCTATCATCTAATTGAGTATAATGCAGTTTGGAGTTGGAGGGAATCCATATTTCTCGTTTTTCTTTAACTCTATTGCTTTTAATTTATTCAACATCTAATTCAGTGTAATCTATCTTCCTCTTTGTTTTTTTTAATTTTTGCCTTTCTATTCACAGTGCCTTGCAAATAGGCATTTAATTTTTTTTGATGCAAACTGAATTTCTGTTGTTTACCTCACAGCTTTCTATCCATGTTTCCATCTGTGAAAAATATTATCATATATGATCTCATACCTCGTGTATAAATAGTGTTCCCTTCCCTTACTATCCTGTGATGTAGGGAAGATAGACACTCACATTTTCATTTAACAAACTAGGAAAATAACCCTTGCAGAAAGGAAATGACATGATCAGGGTTATTTGACTGGTAACCTGGTATTAGAACCTACAGATTTTGATTCCAAGTCCAAAGCTATACCTCATTTTCAATGATTTTTTAAAGCCCAGACATTATATTTTTTTATTCGTTGTCTTAAAATGTATTCAGTTATATGAACTCTCCTGTCTCTGTACCCTTCCTCAAAAGCAATGCCTACTCAAATTCCATTTAGCTTTTGCTAAAAGCATAGAATATATATTAAGCAGAAATGTAAAGCTGTTTCAAATCTACAAAACACTTTCTCAAGTGAGTACCATAACTATATTTAATAATAATATGCACTCCTGGGATAGCAGCCTCAAAATAGAAAGGCAACAGTTAATCATAATGGAACCACAGTGGTAATTAGAAAAGACTGCTCACTCAACCTTGTGTTGTGAAGCACAGATCAACAAGGAAGGAAAACTTAATAGGCCAAATATGTATGAATAGTAAAAGTAAATCCATTACGAATTCGTGCTAATTAGGGGTGAGGACTGTCTACATTAGTCTAAAGTCTAAATTATAGAATTGGTTTAAAGGCATACTTTTTTTTAATTATGTTCAAGAGCATTTAGTAACATATAAGAATTGTTTAAAGGCAAAGATGTAGTAAAAAGAGCAAGGGGAGTCGAGATAGAATTTAGTCCCAGCTCTGCTTAACTGGTGCTGTGACCTTGGAGGAGTCATTTCAGTTTTCTAGGCCTCATTTTCCCCTTTGCAGGATGAGGAGATCAGAGTAGATGAGTCTTTTCCTGCTCTAAAATTTTCTGATTCTCCTTTAATAGTTTTGTTGCATTAAACAACATGTTGTGCTGCTGGAGAGAAGGCTAAACAATTTTTGCCTGGAGAAGGTCCTACTCTAATGAACAGATAGGACTGATTTGTCATTTCCTTTTGAAAACTAACCAACTGCTATTTAAGATATGATGGATTTCTATTATCCTTACGGTTTAGCTGTAGAAAGGCCTTTGAGAAACCATCTACTTCATTTTACAGGGGAGGAAATGGTGACCAAGGAAAAGGGCAGGGAAAGAACATGGCATCATGTAAAGAGTGCTGCACTTGGAGTAAGAAAAGACCCGGGCTAGACCCTGTTCTTTGAGACCTACTAGGTATATGACCTTAGAAACATCACTTAACCTTGCCAAGTTTCAGTCTCATTAGCTATAAAATGGGGATAAAAATAACGTGTGTATGTGTGTGTGTGTGTGTGGGGGGGCTAAAGTAGAGTTTACTGAGGAAGAAGACTACCTGAGAATCATTACACACTGCCCTTGGAGCAGTCGAAACTTTTGCCCTGGAACCCAGGTCAGGCAGCCCTGAGAAAGGGATATAATCTTGAGACTCTGAGGGAAGTCTGTGTCCAAACTGGAGACAAGTCTGATCAGGAAGCCAATCTATGTAGGATATAGGTTGGAGGAAGAAAAAAGTTCCTTCTTCTCTGCCCCCCACCTCTTTTCTGCTTCCCCTTATGTCACCCTTGGTAAAATGCCCTCATAGCCCTAGGCAAGTTCTGGCTGTAGATCATAGGCCCGTCTAAGTAAATAAGTATTCTGAATGCAACATTCATAAACCTTCAGAGGATTTCCGCCAGAATCTGAATTCAGATAGTGTACAGACTTTTATTTCCCCAAAATAAAGTATAAGCTCTAACTCTGTCCTGGTAAAGAAATGTTTCGATTTTAAAACAACAACTAAAGTAATAGGTTGCATTATGTAGTTCCTTTCTCCATGGACCTTAAAGTATTTTTATGGATACCATCCAGCTAGTTGAGAAAACTGCTCTCTAGGTGGTGACAGCATGAGGAAGTACCCAAGGGTATCATTAGGGCATCACTCAGTGCCCTGGAGCAGTGATTTGTGCAATGGCCTGAGGGGCCAGAGGGATACAATTGAGGTTTCCAAAAGTACCTCACTTGCTTTCAGGAGCACCTGGTTGGCTCTAAATTTGAAATTAATATTTAGAACTGTCCAGGAGCTAGACAGGTTGCCAGGCCAATCAATCCAAATGATCGCCCTGGGCCTCCAGGCCTGCTGCAAGTTTCAGGACCCAATAGCTAAACCCTTTGGACCAGATAACTCAAAGAAGCAGGAGAGGGAAATGGATAAATGTTGGCTGATTTTCTCTAGCTTCCTTCTATGCTGCCCTCTGTCGACAAGAGATAGTTTGACCCATTTTCAGAAATGACTGAAAAGTAGCTGGGTGACTGGAGGGGAGGCGAGTTGGGGGGTGACAGAAAAGCCTTAATATCCTTAGTCTTGAGATATAGGTGTTCATGGACCTTTTAAAAATGGGTGCAATAATGATAATAGTCTATAAGCATTAATAAGTACTTAAGATGTGCTAGGCAATGTGCCAAATCATAGGCGATATCATCATTATGACAAAAGAAAAAAATAACAGTAACTTGCATTTATATAACCCCCTTATGGTTAGAAAGTACTTTCATAATAGTTACTTTGTTCGATCTCTTTGATGTCGACTGAAGCCAACAAGCATTTATTAAGTGCCTATTATGTTCCAGGCACTGTGCTAAAGTCTGGGGATACAAAAAAAAGGCAAAAACAGTTCCTGTCCTCAGGTTGCTCACAGTCTACTGGGAAAGACAACATATATAGAAAAACTATGTACAAGATAAACTGGAGATAATCAACAGAAGGAAGACACAGGCAGTAAGAAGGTTGGTAAAGGCTACCGGCAGAAGATGGGATTTTAGGACTTGAAGGAGGCTAGGAAGGCCAAGGAAGCAGAAAAGAAGTTAGAGAATTTTAGGCTTGGGGGAGAAACAGGAAAAATGTGTAGAGTCAGGCAATTTAATGTTTTCACAGCAAGGAGTCTGGTGTCACTTGACTGCAGGGTATCTGGAGGTGGGAGAGTAATGTCATAGAGTAGCAGGGATCCAAGTTATGAAAGGCCTTGGCTGCCAAATAGAGGATTTTATATCTGATGTTAGAGCTGATAAGGAGACTTCACTATTATAATGGGCCAGGTGTGAGTTGATGAGATAGGGATTACCTCCATTTTGCATATGAAAGAAGTCAGAAGTAGAGAATGAGTGGACCAGAATCTTAGAATCCTAAGTTATTAGACTTATTAAAGACAGATCCAGATGCTCTTATATCTTACTTCAACTCAATTCCCTTCAATGAACAGAGTCAGTGAAGTGTAATGGAAAAATACTGGGTTTGGAATCAGAGGACCTGGATTCAGATCCTGACTTTGCCATTTACTGCCTATATGAACTTGGGCAAGTCATTCAACATCTTTGGGCCTCAGTTTCCTCAATAGCAAGTTGGGTTAGCTGGCTCTCCCATCCTTTTGAACTCAATATTTAGGATTGAAGATCATGTAAGTTTGTACTGGGCATAAGGCACTATACAAGGACCTTACACTTTGGAGGAAAGGAAAATGAGTATAAAAGTTATAACAGAAGAGTGTGAGAATAATAATAGCTAAGATTCGTATAGTGCTTAGTATGTGTCAAGCACTGTGGTAAGAGCTTTCTAATGATTATCTCATTGGATCCTCAAAACTACTCTGTGAGGTAGGTTTACAAAGGGATTATTTTCTGTATTTTATGGATGAGGAAACTAAGGTGAATAAAGGTTAAGTGACTTGCCCAGGGTCTCCCAGCTAGTGAGTTGCCTGGGGCCAGATTTGAACTCCAGTCTTCCTAACTCCAGACCCCATGCCTTATCCACTGGCTCCACTTAGCACACCATCTTCCTAAAGAAGGCAAAGAACTGATGTACATTAAATGAGGAAGAGATCATGGAAGAGGAGTCACAGAAGATTTTACTGGAAGTCTAGAAAGGATTCCAGGGGAGAAAGTGTTGTGGTTTCAGCTGTGCCCACCCAGGGACATCAAAAACTGTTATGGTTTCATAATGCCCTGTGGTGGAATCATCTCAAAGAATTCAGAGTCAGGCCACCTCTTTGTTTTTTTACTTTTATAATTTTTTTTTCTGGAGGGGGGAAGGCAGAGTAATTGGGGTTAAGTGATTTGCCCAAGGTCACACAGCTAGTAAGTATGTCAAGTGTCTGAGGCCTCATTTGAACTCAGGTCCTCTTGACTCCAAGGCCAGTGCTCTACTCACTGTGCCACCTATGTGCCCCATGAGTCAGACTACCTCTAATCTAAGTATAGGCATTTATTGAGATTGACACCTCTCATGAGGTGGGCTAAATTCCAAGAGAAACCAGCAACTTCAGAGAAAGTAAGATGGATTTTTATAGGGTAAAGATGTAATTACATAACAGAAATTATGAATATTAAGAAGGTAGGAGGGGTTTGTTAAGGGATTAGGTAATAGGGGAGGGGTCCTAGTCACAGTGGAACTGAGCATGCAATTACCCACAATGCATACAGAAAAACCCATTGGGGGGATATGTATGATAATGATATTATAATAAGCCTCTCTATGTTATAAATTCACTCTAGGTCAATTCTTTACTATTACTGCACAGGTTCCTACTTAGAGAAAGTCCCTTCTATTGTTTGGGCTTGGGGGATGCCTGCTTAGGCATCCTGGTGGTGCTGCTTTCTGATTGGCTGGCTATTGTGGTCCTGTTTGAGATTAGATTGATGTAGTTGTGGTTGAGTGCATGAACACACCTGCTATTTCTGTGGGAAATACAAGGAATGGGTCTGGGGGCAATGGCTAGCTGGGGGCAATGGCTAGGATCCCATCACATGGACATGCCTGCTGTTTCTGTGAGAAATATGAGTTCATGGACACACCTGTTGTTCTAGTGAGCAGAGAGGCATATATGAAAAAGTTAGGATATTCAGTTGGGGAGGAGGTGTGAGTGGCTAGACAGGGGCAGTGGGGCTTATAGGAAAGTTAGAATATCAGGGCTGGGGGCATCTTTATCAGGATTCCGTCAAAAGTAGATAGGAGAATTCATTTTAAGCATTTCAAAGAATGGAGTAAGCAAATTCATGGAAATAGGAGATGGGTGTACTCGATATAACCATCATTTATACAGTGTCAATATAAATTGATATTGAAGGCAAAAGGGAACCCACATTTCTGGATATTCTTTTCTCAGCTCCAGATATGCCATTGCCTAAATAAAATCATTATAAGATGGAGCAGGACTAGAGAAGGAACAGATTAGAAGGCTGTGTTTATCTATCTAACAGGAAAAGATTAGGTTCTTCAATAATCCAAATAGGTGTGGGCAGCAGTGTGTTAGTAACCCAAATCAGGTTTCCAATACTACTTTTCTCCCTACTGCCATGGTTTCCCCTTTGTATTGGTGAAAAATTTCTACACAGAAGTGAATTTTCCATAAGAACTTCAAACGAGAGGCATGCAGATGGGCCTCAAGTAAGAAGACTCATCTTCCTGAGTTAAAATCTGGCCTCAGACACATACTAACTGTGTGACTCTGGGAAAATCAATTAACTATGTTTGCCTCAGTTCCTCATCTTTAAAACGAGCTGGAGAAGGAAAAGGCAAACCATTCAAGTTTCTCTGCCAAAGAAAACTCCAAATGAGGTCATAGAGTCAGACACAACTGAAATCACTGAACAACAACAGCAAACCAGTTTATCAATAAGAATAAGGATTGGATTTGTGATTTTCTTGCCAGGCAGAGCTAACACAATACAACAGGTATGATCAATCCCAGTCTGAGGGCAGCACAGCTATAACTTCCTTGTTCCCTCTCTTAATAAAGCTTATGTTTATAATAGTTTTCTTGGCTATCTTATCACACTGTTGATTCAAATTATTTTTGCAGTCAACTAAATTGCCCAGATCTTTCTCAAACTAGTCTCTAATCATAACTCCCCCATCTGGTATTTAGGAAGATATTTTCTGAACCAAAGTATAAGACTTTACATATTTTAAAATATCTTTTCCATGTTCTTTAAAATGTTATTTTGTGTTGCCCATAGATCCAGCCCATCAGTATGTTTTTGTTCTTATTTCTGACTCTGATCTGATGTACCAGTCTACGCAATCTGACAAATAGGAAATAATTTTAGTCTTCCATGAATTTCTCTCAGTGATAGCATGCTGAATTTTTTTTTTTTTTGCGACAACTGCTTTAAAAAAATGTTCATTAACCGTCCCTTGAATAATACAGTGTAGGATAGTGTCAGCCATTGGGCGCATTCACTTTCCTGTAGCATGCAAATTTGATGAGCATACCTGTGTCAAGGACTAGGTACAAGAACAGAGTGATTAGAAAGGCAGCTCAACTCTCTGAGTGTTAGTTACCTCATTTATAAAACTAAGATAATGATATGTGTGTTTCTGACAGGCAGTGTGGACAGAGCCCTGGTTTCAGAGGTGGGATTATATGGATTCAAGTCCTATCTCTAACACACACTAACACTGCAAACATGGCCAAGTCATAAGTTCTCAGTGCCCTCACATAGCTCTGAAAGACTAGAAGTTATAGACTAAGGGCTAATCCATATATCTACGGAAGAAATGTTATGGATGTTACCCCCCCTCCAGAAAAGTCAGTTTTTTAAAGAAAAGTCAGATGGTTGACTAAGAATGAGTCAGGTTTCCAGACTGCCTTATTTGAAAATCTTTAATAGTCTAGTGAACAGAAAACTGGATTTAGAGGCAGAAGACCAGAATGTGACTCCTCTGTTCTACCACTTAGTAATGCATAACTTCAGGCATACCATTCTTCCTCTCCATCCCTCAGTTTGTTCCTACATAAATTGAAGGGATTTGACTAGTTAATCTCTAACATCTCTTTCAAGAAAAAAGTTTACCATCTTATCTTTTCCATTAGGATTTAGGAGACAAAGTGCCTGATGGGTTATGCCAAGAGTAAGAGTCACTTGTCTTTATCCTTCTAGAGTTAAGAACAGCTCTGCTCCAGCTCTGTCAATGACTCTATATGTAAATATGGGCAAGTCTGCTCACTTTTTGGCCTCAACTTCATCATTTATGAAATGGAAATAATTCTTTCCCTGATCTTCAAATGAGACATATACATTGAGAGTTGTGGTTATTTTTGTTCTTTTAACCCCCAGCTTCTTTTAAATATAAGGTATCATATTTTTCTCTCAGACTTTACATGAACCAGGTGGGGCAGGGTTCAAATCTGAAGTCCATTAGCATGGACACAGGCTGCCCCTGTTATAGTTATCCTCTCCTGATCTCTGTGAAATAGTATCTATCTTAACATGGGTGTTTCCAGGTTAGAAGGAAAACCATGTGAATTCAGGAAATGTGGAAGGCCCTGGTTCCATCAAATTGGAGCAGGTAGCATAGGAAAAATCCCCCATAAATTACTCCAATAGTCTTAGAGAGGATGGCCACAAAAAAAAAAAAAAAGAGAGAGAGAGCATTGACCCATGTGTGGACATTTTATCAGTAGAAATGCACCAGGAATTGTTTATACAGTACATAGCTGTGATAATATATAAAATGCCTAATTAGGAGTCCTGCAAACTGCTTTATGCTCTTATGGGTTTTAAAATATCATACTCCTAGCAGATTGTAACAGTATTTCAAAGTTAGTGAATTCTGTTTTAAGTTGTTCTATTAATATTTGCTCTAAGTCTTTTATGTTTAGCATTTCATTTGTGTATAAGAATAAATTACCAGTCCCATACCTGATTCATAGTGTCCATGGAGAGCCTTTTTACTTTCTGCATTTTGGCCAAACCCTAGATGTGAACTTCATTTTAGCTACAAGTATTTTTTTCCCCTGGGGGCCCTGGGGTAGGATGTTTTATGAGCCAAATAATCTGAGGAAAAGGAACCTAACTGCTCTCATTGAAGCCAGATTCTTCCCATCCTTGCTCCATCCTAGGATTGTAATTAGTCAAACCAAATGCCTGAATTCAGAGGAGAAAGACATTTTAGTGGGGAAAAAATGCATGAAGTTCCCTACCCCCTGGAGTCCAGCAGAGCTATCTCAAGGTTAGGATATGATTCTATGATCTTTATTTTTCTGGGAGGAAATATGAGGGTCAGAGTTCTTAAGAAAAAAGGCATCATACCATACTGGACATAGGAATGGATTTAGAGGCAGAAGAACTGAAATCAATTTCTGGTTCTGCTATTTATTCACTAGCAGTGTTATCCATATGCAAGTTACTTTACCGCATTGGGACTCAATTTCCTCATCTGTAAATTGAGGGAGTTATGACTAGAAAAATCTTTGGTCTTTCCCAGCTTCAAATCATATACTCCCAAAGCTGCTATATATTAGAGCTGCCCAGGTAGGTCATTTGAATCCGGACCTAGTCTTTTCAGAACAAAAGACTTTCTCTTGATTTCTTAATCTTAGCCTTTTCTTTTTTCTTTCTCTTTTGGTAATATACTTATTAACTCATTTTATCCACAGGTAGAAGAAAAAAGTTATTTTTCTAGAGACCCACAATGAGCATCATAATCAATAAATTTTAACCCCAAATCCTCTCATAGTATGATATACTCTTTTACATGTACGTGAGTTTAAAAATATATTTTATTGATTTCTTTTGTTTTTATATCTCCAAAATTTTTCCTAGTATTTTGTTTTCCTGCCCCCTCTCAGAGAGCCATCCCATACAAAAATAATAACTTTTTAATGTGTTTTCCTCCCTCCTTGTCACCTTCTACTGAGGATTCTGGACAAAGCCTGCATATTTCCACTGCAGTGTTTGGAAACACAGGACATAATATCCAAGGCAGACAGACTAGATCTATTTAAAAAAATCTCTTTTCAGACAATTGGCTGTTGAACACATTTTGAATTCTAAGCTGCAAACGTTAACTATCCAAATGGCTTCCCATGGAAGCCATGGGAAATAATGCTACTGTGTCAGGGGGAGAATATGATTGGGTATGGATTGGGAGTGAGATTAAATTATTGATTATAACATTCTAAGTACACTGGCATAAGACTCATAAGACTCAGCAAGTGTTTTATTTTATAATCTCCCAAGGAAAACCTATGATCTACAGGCTTTAAATGAGTATTCTATTTAAAAGCCCATAAACATTTAGATATTTATGCAGAAATTCTGAATTGAAGAAACCAGGCAGTGGATCATATGTTAACAGGTTAAGGTATTTGATTTAGCTAGATTTCAAACCTCATTAGATTTGTGTCAGAAAGCAAAACTAGTTCTAAGGAAGCTGAAGTTAGAGAATGACAGATTTTAGTTTAATATAAATAAAACTTTGTAACATTTAGATCTATTAAGGAAAATAATTGAATGCTTTAAGGGGTAGTGAATTCTGGGTTACTAGCGATGTTCCAGTAGAGGCTTTCCATCAGTCAGTTGCGACAATAGTATTAATGTGCAGACACAATATCTGGTAGATTACCTGTATATTATATATGTAGCTGTGGTGCTGACCTCGTTGTTGTGTGCCTGTGTAACCCGGACGTCTACCAGTGCCATGCCAGGAAACTGAATCGCTTCCATTTGAATTGTGTTAGGAAGATTCTGAAGATCACCAGGCAGGGTAAGGTACCAGGCACTGAGGTCCTTACTCGAACTGAACTGCCAAGCGTTCAAACTCTGCTTCACAGAGCACAGCTCCAATGGTCTGGCCACATTGTGCGAATGCAAAACCCACAATTTCCAAAAAGACTGTTTTATGGAGAACTCACACAGGGCAAGAGTTCACACGGTGGTCAGAAGAAGCGATACAAGGAGACTCTCAAGAACTTTGGAATTGATTGCATGACATGGGAGACATTGGCACAGGACCACTTGGCATGGTGTGCCCACATCATAGAAGGTGCTGTGCTCTATGAGCAAAGCTGAATTGAAACAGCTCAAAGGAAACACAGGATGCACTAATTTAGAGAATCCACTCTAAATGTTCACACATAGACTATTTGTGCCTGACCTGTGGTAGAGCATTCCAAGCTCTTATGTGGTTTGATCAGCCACAGTCGGATACACTGAAACTTGACTCTAGAATAGTGATGTCATTTTGGTCCTCTTTGAGAACGAAGAACAACCAACCAACCAACCATATGTATGTATATGTATGTATATATTTGATATGTGTGTATAGGTATATGTATAGTATATACATACATACATATATACACACACATATATATGTATACACATATATACAGATGACACTTTTAGCATTACCATGCGTAATTATCCTACTTGATCTCATGACTGCCGTATGATGTGAGGTAATCATTTTCGGTATCATTTCCAACTTACAAATGAGGAAAATGAACCTGAGAGATAGTAAGTGATTAAGTAACATTGAATAATAAAGACTGATTAATTAAATTAAACCATGGAAATTCTATTGAGACAATCTTAAATGGTACAGTGGAAAGAGGCCTAAATCTGGAGACAGAAGATATGGGTTCAGATGCCCATTTCAGCATTGCCTGTGTGTTTTTTGAGTAAGTTACATAATCTCTTTGAGCCTCATTTGTAAACTTTGAGGTTCCTCACTTGTAAAAATTAGGCGATTTGTGCTAAAAATTCTGTCTAACTAACATGTCCTATGACTCCATAAACTTGTCAGAGATTACGCTGCTAAAAAAATATGGTGAAATATGGCAGCTAGGTAGAATAGTGAATGGAGTGTTAGATGGAGAGTTAGGAAGATTTCAATTTGAATCCTGTTTCTGACATTTAATTAGCAACCTTGAGCAAATCACCTAACCTCTCAGTATCAGTTTCCTCATCTATAAAAGGGGGATTAATAATAGAACCTTCTTCCACAGAACCATTGTAAGTATCAAATGAGATAATACATGCAAAGTAGTTTGTAAATCTTTAAGTGTCACATAAATGATAGCTATGAGTCAGTTGGGTGAGACAGTGGATAGAGTGCCAGGCTTGGAGTCAGGAAGACTCATCTAAATGATGGGTTCAAATCCAGCCTCGGACACTTACAAGCTGCGTGACCCTGGGTGAGTCACTTAACCCTATTTGCCTCAGTTCCTCATCTATAAAATGAGCTGGAGAAGGAAATGGCAAACCACTCCAGTATCTTTGCCAAGAAAATTCCAAATGGGGTCACAGAGTTCGATGCGACTGAAAAACGATTCAACAATAACAAAAAAATTATTATTACATGGATTCATTCGTTATAAGGATTTGTTTTTCTTTGGAAAGGAAGGGAAGGAAGAGCGAGAGAAAATAATTATTAATTGAAGAAATAAAATTGAATTAAATGCATACACACATATATGTGTATATATGTACATATATATACACACATATATATATATAGCATGCTGCCATAGTAAGAATTCATGATTCAGGTAGAGTTCAAATTGCATGGCCTTAGAAGTGCCTTTGAAATCTAGACTTCAGTTATACACACATACATGCATGCTTACATGCACATGTGTATAAAGCACGCTGCCATAGCAGAGATTCATGCTTCACGTAGAGCTTAAGCTTCATAACCTTCAAAATTTGAACTTCTGACATTCTATCATCATGTAGTCAGAATCAGTGAGGGGCATTTGGAAAATTTTAAAGATTGTTTCTCCTTAAAAATGAACTTTTCTATTCCTATCCTCTAACCTCTACTGACCCTTTCCCAACATAAAACCCTAAACCTGAATGTGAGTAGAAGGGTCTAGATTTGGGAATCTCTTCTTGTCTTTTCTTCACCTTTGATTTCAAAAGCTTTATTCTTCCATTTGTTTCTGACACCCTCTTATCAGAGGCTCTCTGGCAGGCCTGGCAAGGTTAACCAATTCTAGAAGGCATTGTCTTGGTGGCAGCTTTTCGGCCAGTGCTCTGCTCTCTTCAGAATAGCAAGGCTGTTGATTATGTTTCAAGGACATTGTTTGCAAATAAATGATGATTTGGCCTCTCTTGAAAAAAAAAAAGAACTATCCACTAGAATTGGTAATCATTATACTCCCAATCACATAATGATCACATTATGCATTATTTCTGGAAGCCACCTCCCCCTACCCACTCAATAAATTTAAAACTAGTCCTCACTAAATGAGTAATAGTCTTACAAGGATGAAGCTTTAAGATATTCACAACAAACCTTCAGTGAAAACAAAAATAAGTACACAGCATTAATGGACTTAAAAGAAATTTAAATTGAATAAAAGTAATAAAGGCAATATTGTTTAAAAATAAAAATAAAATCCACACTGGGTCCAGAATCAGAAAATTCAGATTCAAATCAGACTCATAGAATGGCAGAGTCTGTCCAGTCTGCCCATACTTAAAAGTAAATTCTCTCTGCAACATACCCAAGTGGTCATTCAACTTTTGTTTTAAAGATTTTCAATGAGGGAGGACCTCCTGAGGAAGTCCATTAAACTTTTTCCACAGCTCTAATTCTTAGTCCTTCCCCAAGCGAACACCCAGTTTGGGGCATAAGGGAAGCCTAAATATAAGTTTTTACAACATTTATACATCCACCATTTCTGCTCTCTGGGCCCAAAGTCTAACTCTTCTTCACATGACCAGCTTTCAAAAATTTGAAAAAAAAAAAAACTTTCATGTGCCCTCTCAGTCTCTTCTCCAAGCTGAACACAACTAGATCCTTCAGCCATTCTTCAAGTACCCTGAACTTAAATTTCTTCCCTATCTTCGTTGTCTTTCTCTAAACACCCTCCAGCTTTCTGACTGGTGTTGATCAGCCATTTCAGTTATGTCCAACTCTTTGTGATCCTATTTGGGGTTTTCTTGGCAAAGATACTGGAATGATTTGCCATTTCCTTCTGAGGAAACTGAGAGGTTAAGTGACTCACCCAGGCTCACACAGCTAGTAAGTTTCTGAGGCCAGATTTGAACCCATGAAGACAGACAAGTTTTCCTACTATGTAAACAGCTGTCTGGCTTTTCAATGCCCTCCCTAATATATGACAGTCAGAACTGGTGATGTTGCCTTTCAGGAAGTCTGACCCAAGCGAGTAAAGTATACTTTTCTTCCACAAACCCTTCCTTGCTGTTTGTCTTTGGAGAAGTTTTATTTATTTATTTAAGTCTCCTTGGGTCTTAATTCCCTCATCAATAAAATGGGGGGGTGCACTTGAAGATCTCTCAAGTCTTTCCCACTTATGACTTTCTAAAATTTTAAATGTAAAGATGTCCAAGAATAGCATAATCAGAGAGAGAGAGAAAGAGTGAGAGACAGAGAGCCAGAGAGCCAAGAGTTCTGGAATAAAATTTTACCTTCTGCGATTAATTACGTATTCAATGTTGGCCAAGTTATCCTAGGCCTTGGTTTCCTCCCTCCCCTCTGTGTGTGTGTGTGTGTGTTTGTGTAAGGGAGGGGGGCCTGTGGATTACATGACTTCCAACATTTTATGCCAGCCCCTCTCACCTTTTGTTACCCCATTCACAAACACTACAGGGGCTACTTGGACCACAGGAAAACCTACAGTCTTCACTCCCCTTTGTTGATCATAGCTGGCATTTGCATGGTTCTTTAAAGTTTGAAAGCTGCTTTTATAAATTATAATATTAGATTTTCATACTAAATTTGTTCCAGAAAGTTTAAGAAAAAGACTCAACATAAACTCATGAATCTTCTTCTTCTGTTTGAAGGTTACATAGACTGAAGAGCTAAGATGATGATGTGCTAAAGAAACTGAGGCATAAAAATATCATCCTAGAAGAAACTGAACCCAGGAGTCCTACCTGAGTCAGAGGCTGATTTCTCTAATCACACTTCCTTTTCATACCAAGGTACACCTGCTCTTAATTGCTTTCTTTATTTCTATTTGTATTTTTAGCCTGAAGGAGTGCTAGGAGGATTAATTACAGCAGTTAATGTTTCCATTTGAAGGGAGATGATACCTTATAAGTGCTAAATATTATTATATTTAATAGAATTAAATTGGTTTAAAAGAGGCAACTGGTGCATTTCAAATGTCTCATTGAAGCCCAGGAAAACTCCAACACCTCACATTAAGTAATCGAGATAAAGTAATGGAGATACAATCTCAGCCAAATCGTATATAAAATAATTTCAACATTGAGTGTCTCTCTCGCATTACTAATGAGCCACAGATATATGCAATACATCGGGTAGCTGCAAACGTGCTGATGAGGAATGAATTAATTACCCAGTTATCCCAAATGGCACCTATTTTATTATATACATGATTTCCATATTTTTAGCAGTCATTTTTTAAACTGTAGGAGTTCATTCACAGAGAAAAATACCATGAAATTGGAACTAGTCACTATCAGGTTTAACTACTGGTGTTAATATATTTTCCCATCCTGTCTCTGTTTCACTGAAGGAAACAATCTTTGGAGGGTATGGAAGGAGTAAAGATACTTTTTTCCCTCAAAACTGTTCTTTATTTCCAAGTATTATGGCATTTCTAAATGGTTTTGCATATTAATTTTTGATACTTAATTTACATTATATTGTGTAATGGTCTTGGGCATAGACATGGAAAGGGAGGAAAACTGTACCGCATGGAGAGGAATAGATGGGTTTATGAACTGATTTAGTGGACAGAAAAGCCACATTGATGAAATCAAAAATATTGAAGTATAAAACAGAGAAACATTTAAGGATACTAATAACAACAAACCATTAAATTTCATTTTACAGGCACCAGACCTCAAGGAGATGAAATTAGAGATGTTCAAAGAGCTGAAAGAGACCTTAGATATTATGGTCCAACCCCCTCATTTTACAGCTGAGGAAAATGAGACCTAGTGAAGGAGCATGACTTATCCAAGGTCACACAGATAGTAAGGAACAGATTTAGAATTTTTTTTTTCTAATTTCCTTTCATCAGTTATAGGTGATCCAAGACAATCCATAATCTAAAGTAGTCCTTAGGATAGAGGGCTGGGCCTGCAGTCAGGAAGATGTGAGTATAAAGCCAACCTTGGATACTTATTAATTGCATAACTCTAGACAAGTCACTTAACAATTTGGGATCCACATATGCCAGCGTAAAAGAAGTGAAGTCAGTTGCAGAACTAAAGTCACTATTGAACTTTTAGAAACTTAAGCGTTGGCTAAAAATGGTCAGCTTCCAAACAGAAGTATAGAAAATCCCTAATTGTGAGAGCAATGCAAAAAGCGTTTGTCTACGTGTGTACGTCATTCCCCTCCAAGGCTTAGCATGGTGCCTAGCACACACTGGGCACTTAATAAATATTTACTGATTGACTCCCTACTTTAGAACCTTCAGTGGTTTCCTGTTGCCTCTAGGAGGAAGAAGAAAAAGAAAGAAAGAAAAGGAAATTCCTCCATTTGACTTCTAAAAACCAATCATAATTTAGATCAATTTTATTTCCCCAGGCTTAGTTCATGCTATTGGCCTTCACATATATTGCACAGGTTGTCTGTGTGTATAGAATTCATTCTCTCCTCTGAAATCCTTTAACTTCATTCCAGGTTCAGTTCATGTATCGCCTCCTCTTGGAATTCTTTCCTGAGTCCCACAGTGTTTACTGTTCTCTCTCTCTCTCTCTTCTTGTTCAGTCATTTTCCAGTTATATCTGACACTTTGTGACCCCGTTTGGGGCTTTCTTCACAAAAGTACTGGAATGGTTTGCCACTTCCTCCTCCAAGTGCAGATCATTTTACAGATGAGGATCTAAGACAAACAGGGTTAAGTGACTTGCTCAGGGTCTCACAGCTGGTAAGTGTTTGAGGCTGGATTTGAACTCATAAAGATGAGTGTTCCTGATTCCAAGCACCGTGCCACCTATTTTGTCCTCAAATTATCATATTTATGAATATGTGTACACATGTTGTTTTCTCCCCTGTAGAACAGAAGCTTCTGAGAGCAAGAAAAGTATGTCATTTTGTCCTTCTTCCCAGTACTTGTTTAGTCACTTAACGACTGCCTTTTGGAATTAAATACACATAGTTAATAATAATATTAATAATATTAAGTAGCATTAATATAGCACTTACTATATGCCAGGCACAATGCTAAATACTTTAAAATTATTATCATATTTGGTCCTCACAACAACCCTGGGAGGTAGGTGTTATTATACCCATTTCAGAGATGAGAAACTGAGGCACACAAAGGTTAAAGAACTTGCCCAGGGTCACACAGCTATTAAGTATCTGAGGCCAAGTTTGAACTCAGGACTTCCTGACTGCAGGCCCAGTGTGCTATTCACTGTGCCTGTGCCACCTAGATGGTTCATTTGAATCAGATTGGATTGGACCAACAATAAACATGTTTGGGCAGTGGAAAAGCCTGCATTTAATTCCATTGAGTTCAGGTGGGCTCAGTGCACTTCAATTAAATAAATATTTATTACACACCTGTTAAATGTCCATCTCTATGCTCCTTGGTATCTGACCTTTAGCACATTACTCTTCTCAAATTTCTTCATTGTAAAATGAGAGAATGTGATCATATGATTTCTAAGGCCTTTGAAAAACTAACATTCTTTGTTCTAAGTGCTCATCCAGCAATACAGATCTATGTTCTAGGCTTTTAAATACCAGATTCTAAAGTCCCTTCTGGTTCTAATATTTCATAATTCTGTGATAAGTATTTGCTCTTTAATATGGTTGTTTCTTAATAACTAAACTCAGTGGGTCACAAGAAGCTTATTATTTTTTTTTAAAATCCTTTGAATCTCTTGGGCTAAATCTGTGTAATACATATTTCCTGCCTCCCCCCTTGCCCCAGGCAAGAAATCTAATGTTTTATATAATAAGCCCAAATATTTCGAAGCTTCTTTCTCTCCTCTGTATTTCACCGAAAGTTTGAATATACAGGTTATGCACTTTCCCTCTAAAGAAGTCCTTGAAATAATAGTCCACTACTATGCCAGTTATAAGCTCATTCTCACCCCCATTGTCCTTGGAGATAGGATAAGAGAAAGGTAAAGCATCTCTCAATTGCCTAACGACTCATTTCTAAGATACCAAGGAAGGTAATGGAATTTCAAAAGTAACAACTGAAAAATCCTTCTACGGTATATTGGTTCAAATATAGTTCTTCAATTATAGGCTGCACAATTAAAATGAAATCTCTTCGAAAGTGAAAAAAATTAAAACATACACACTGTTTATACACTGAAAAGTAATACTAATGTCCCTTCCAGTGTAATTTTAGGACATACTCATTTCTTCTACAAGTTATATTTGGAGCAAAAATAAGCCTACATTTGGACCAATATGGTATTTGGTCAAATATTTATTCTCCTGTTTCTTTGTTTTCTATTTAGACAAATAGTACTTTAGGAAAACAAAACTCAGTTTGCACAATAAACAGAAAAAACAACTTTGAGTGAACTAATGTCTTATTCCCTTCCTTCCTTCCCTCCTCTTTCCTTCTTCCTTTTCCCCTTCTTTCTCTCCTTTCCTTCCTCCTTTCTTTTTTTCTTCCTTCTTTCCCTCCTTCTTTCCTTCCTTTTGTTCTTTCCTTTCTTCTTTCCTTCCTTCTTTCCTTCCTCTTTTTTCTTTCCTTCCTTCCTTCATTTCTTCCTTCCTTCCATCCTTCCCATAGTCATTGAATAAATGTATAACATTATTGTTGGTGTTGTCTATAATGCTGTAACAACAGTGTGGCTAGCAGCTACTGTGGCTATGTAAAACCAACAACAACAGCACACAGAAGGCTGCCAGCACAGACGCTTTGATCTACTTTTCTAAGGAAAGCAACTTTAGGGGTTTACAATCTCACTTTAATCAAACATACATATATCATTCACTTAATTCAGGGGGAAAAGCCAGCGCCCTGAACTCCAGAGGAAATACAAATAGAAATTACAAACAGAAAATATCAACAGAACAAACAGACTTTGTCAGATCAAGACATTACATACGTAGTTACGAAAAAGAGAAGCACCAACATCTGGATTTTCTTCAAAGCTGGGGAGCTCCAGCGGTTACCCAGAGTCTCCACATCAACAGTCTTCTAGTGAATGAGAGCCCCAAACAAAATTCTAACCTCTGAGTTTATATACCCTTCTTAGGGCCTGAAGGCTTCACGCTTAATCAGCAAAAGCATGTGGGCCTGAGGCTTACTACCTAGTTAGCAAAAGGGTGTGGGCCTGGGGCTTTGCACCTAGTAACACTCAATCAAAGACACTTGATTACTTTAGCATTCTAAGAGAAAAAACAGTAAAAAAAATCCCACTCTGCTTAACACCACAGATGAAAAGAAATATAATAAATATTCTTTGTAAGGAAATTGCAATGGAATATATAATTCATTGACAATAGAGTATCCCAGAGCAATTCAATGCAATTAATATGTGTGAAGCATTTTACTTTGCATAAGGCTCTGTGCTAGGATACTGGGGAGACAATTAAAAAAATGAAAATGAACACTTGTCCCTGACTACGCAGAGTTTACGTTCTACTGGGAGTAGGGGACAGAATGTAAACAGATAATTATATATTATATAGGCTGAAACCTACAGGATTTCTAGGAGTTACTTTGTCAGGCAATGATGTAGAGGCCTGGAGGAAGCAGACTAATGTGTAGATTAACTTCATGCAAATTTGAAGTTTCTCAGTTCCTCTTAAAGGGGTAAGAGAATTTGCCAAATGGCTAATGTTCTTTGGGTGAATGGTTTAATAAAGACCTAGTAGTAAAACCAGAAGGTTATTGAACTATCCATCAATCAATCATCAACCATTGGTGAAATGCTAAATTATGTGCCAGACCCTCTCCTAAGTGGTAGGGATCAAAGGCAAAAGTAAAATTCTCTCTGCCCTGAAATGACTTCCATTATCTCTATACATATATTCTTGTAAGGAATAGAATATATACATATAAGTAAACATACAACACACAGGAAGGAAATGAAATTAATCTTAGAGAAGAAGGCACTAGTAGATGGGGAGGAGGGTTTGGAGAGACCAGGAAAGGCTTGAAAGAAACCAGGGATTCCATGAGATGGGAGGTGACAATGGAGAATATTCTAGGGATGGGAGGCAGTCAATGTGCAAGCATAGAGACCAGAAATGAAATCTCATGTGAGAAACAGCAAGAGATATTTTAAATCCTGTCATCTATTATAGGAAACATTTCATTTTAATTGTTATGGCTGACTAAATTGTGTTTTGTGAATGGAATGAAATGCTATTATACTGTCAGAGATGAAGAAATAGATGATTTCAAAAAGATTTAGAAAGACTTATTTGAACTGATGCAGAGCAAAGTAAGGATAAATAGATGAATAATCTGTACTATAATATCAATATTATAAAAATGAACAATTTTGAAGATTTGTATAAAACAATGAAGAATGAAATAAGCAGAGAATTAGGATAACAATTTATATAATAAATTATAAAGATAACAACTTTGGGAGGTGTAAGAGCCATGCTCAATACAATGACCATTCATGATTCCAGAGGACCAATGGTGAAATATGCTATTCAATGACAGAGGTGATGAATTTAGGATGCAGGATAAAAAATATCTATTTTCGTATAGAGTCTTTGATGGAATATGTTTTGCTGGATCGTGAATATTTGCTGTACAGAATTTACCATTCCCTAGTGGTATTGGATTGGGAGGGAGTAAAAAAATAAATTTCTCTCCTTTTTTTTTAAATTAGAGATTGGAGGGAGGGTATCATGGATATAGAATGTAACTTGTACTTTCAGATGAGGTCACTGTATCGTTAGTTTCACTAATTGTTCTGTTTTGTTACAAAAGACCTCTCATGGAGTGGTGATAATCTGTAAATGCTTATACTATTTAAAAAAAAATCAACACAACTTTATAAAAATCTAATACTCATTCAACAAATATTTTATCAAGCTTCTATGAGGCGAAGGTTCTAAGCTCAGCAATGAAGATGAAAAGATGAAAGTTAAAAAAAGACACAATCTCTTTCTTCAACGAGTTTACTAGCTAAATGGAGGATAGGTACTTGGCGTGTGAACAGATAAGTATCATTTGTAGTAGAATGTGATGGGGCTAAAAAGAAAATCTACCCAATGGGGCCAAGAATAATATGAGAAGCATCAAAATATTTTCAGTTACAACAGAGAAGGCTTCATAGAGGAGATGGTACCTAAGATAGACACCGAAGGAAGAGAAGGATTTCGGAGTAGGAAGACAAGTCATACTTAGACCATGATGAACTTTGAATACTAGAGTAACAGGTTTTAATGTAAATCCTATAGATATTATTCGGTGTTTTGAATAATGATATAATTCACTTCAAATCAACAAAAATGTGTCAAGACCTGAATGAATGGAAAATACCATGCTTGGCACTGGGGGAGAGATAGTATTTTAATAAGATATGGTCCCTGCCCTCCTAGAGTTTATGTTATATCAGCAGATAATCCAGATTCAAGAACGATGAGAAACATTACATAGAATGTGCATTATCAAGACAAAAATAACAGTTTTGTGTGAAGAAAAAAGAGAAAAGTTATCCACTCTAAGGATCAGCTTGGAAATGATGTAGCTAGTTAGCAGATTTGTACATTGAAAAGTCTGCTTGGACAGCTCTGTTAAAAATGGATTGTGAAGGGGAAAAAACAAACCTGAATAAAAGGAGGCTATTTAGGAAACTATTAAAATATCCAGGTGAGACTTAAAGGCCTGGCCAATGGTCATGATAGTAGAAAAAATGGGTATGATTGATATTTCAGAGGGGAAAAAAGGCAGGGCTTGGTGACTAGCTGTAGAATGGAAGGGGTGAAGGTAAGAGAAGAGTCAAAGGCAACTATGGGGTTCCAAGCCTGGTTGAATGGGGAAATGGTGGTACCACCAACATATTTTACTACAGTGAGCTATTTGCAAATATCATAACATAGAAAAAAATATTTTATGTTGGCTAATCAGAAGCCAAAAGAGTTCTGGAAATAGCATCATCAGATTTATTATGGTTCAGATCTGTTTGTGTTTGCAATGCATAAATTCAAATTGAAATAAATTATCTTTGGGATGGCAATGCATTTCTTCTCTTTTGCAGAGTTCCTTCTGACAGCCAAGCTTAATTTATGCTATTATTTGGTATATTTTCATCAGGTGAATTTTACTCTGCTGTTTGGGAAATCCAGCTCTTATTTCCTAACATGATATTATAATTTATTAGCATTCCAATTAAAAACATAATTTATCTATAACCTTCAAGTTTATTATTTATATTGCACCGTCCTAATAGCTAATAAATCATTTGTAATTGACTTTAATACCAAAAAGCTAAATACCAAGCCCTACAATAATCTGAAAATGATGGGCTATGCAAATAGACCTGCCTTTCCTGCTACAAATTGAAGTTAAAGGCAAATGCTTTGAGTGATCCATGAGGCAAAAGGTTTAACAATATGAAAAGAAGTTCTCTCTGATGCAATAAATAAAAAAAAAAATAGCTCATTCCTTCTGCCCAAGGGATCGGTCTTCTAATCAATCAATTTTCAAATAATCTTTAATAGCAAGCATAATTAGTGAGAAAACAATCAGCTGTGATATCTTCCTTTGTTTATAGAGTTCCTTGTTCAAAAGGAAATCACATATCTAAGATAACACAGTATGGATGATATTCATCAGTTACATTCCCCCCTCTCAATCTCTGGCACAGATTTGGTCCTAAATGAATCACAGCATGATCAAATCACGTTTCTCCTTTTTCTCTAAGTAATATTTATTTGCACATTAAAGAGCTCATTATTGACCACGATTGACCACTGAATGCTTGCACTTTTCATCAGGGCCATAGTTTAGGGGGTTAGCCAGCAAAGCTTAGCTAATGGGTTGCTTTTTCACCAAGAAAGTCCTGAGCCCACAGGAAGAGGATGCTGGAAGCCCTAATCTCCTTCAGCATGCTGCATAACTGCTGTTGATTAGGAAGCAACTTGTTGGCAAGAAGACTCAGCAGGTCTTCTGGCCAACCCCAGGAGGTCTCCCTTCCCTGTTTTTGGGTTTCTGTGTGTTAGAGAGCAAGGCAGTCTTGAGAAGGTTCAGATAAGAATACCAGAAGCAGATGCAGGGGGAAAATAATTAGGATGATTTGAGAAGAAGAAGTGAGTATATTAATACTATGTCATTTTAAACAAGTGTCAAACTCAATCAAGTTGAACTTGACACAAAGAAAAATATACAGTAATTTCACGGTAATGCAACACTGTTTTCATATAATTATGTAGTAATCCACAAGAAAAATCAGCTTCCTCTGAGAACTGCATTCCTTTTTTGTTCCACATTTTCCTGATATGCAGCCTGGAAAATACAGGCTCAGTCCTACAATGAAATTTTCATAAAGATAACCCCGAAATACAGCAAATCCTTTCTATTTATTTCAAGTTTAGTCATGAATACCTTAAGCAGCCTTGCTTCAATCAGAACTCATTTTTAATAATAAAGAAAAAGGATCCAAATATCACAGGCAGCCTAATAATATGGAAGAAAGTCAATTTATTGAGATGAATTTCAATCAGCTAATCTCTTGCATTAAAAAGTGTAATTCAGGGGATTCAGTAGCTTGATGTCCTGCTACAGACTAACTCGTGACTGGTCACTGGGTTGCAGATCAACCCCACTTCTCTAAATCTCCACCTGGAATTCCACACTGTGATCATTCTGGGCTCTGTCAGATCTTAGCTGCTACCATGAATACCAAATTATCTCTCACCAACCTCTAGACAAGAGCTGGGCTTAGACTGAAGAAACTGAAGTCACAGTCTTTCTGTAAATAACAAAAATGAAAGAACTTCAATATAGGAGGTGACACCATAGTTGCCCTCTTTAGCACTGGCAGGAAAGGTGGTACCACTCGAGTGGTAGACAGAGAATGAGAATGAGAGAAGACTGGGATGAAAACTTCACTCTCTTGAGACAAAATTTCTTTACATTCAGGGAAAACTGAGATAGATTCAAGATTGACTGAGGAATTTTGGCATTTGTATTTTTTCTTTTGTTTTTATTTCTTCCACCAAAAGGGAAATGGGGGGGTTCCTCACTCCCTCCCCAAAAGTAAGAGAACAAAACAAACAACGTGGACTCGCAGGAGATGGAGACAGCCAAATGTAAAGATATAAAGAAAATGGAAATTTCAAATCATAAAGCCATAAAAAGAACTGGAAACAATAAATCAATAAGCATTTATTAAGCTCTTGCTATGTGTTAAGAGGGCTGAGTTAACCTATGAGTCAGTTCCATTAGAAAATGAATAATATTCAGCTTGATAGCATATGTGCTAAGCTGTGGGAATATAAAGACAAAAATGAAAAAATCCCAGTGCTTACATTTCATAGTGGGAGACAATGGGTATACATACAAGCTTATATGAAATATATACAAAATGAATAAAAGATAGGTGTGGGCAGGGGTATTCTAGAAGCTGGGCAGGTAGTGCTTGAGATGAGTTCTAAAGAAAAATAGGGATGTCAAAAGGAAAAGGTGAGGTAGAAGTATGTAGGGGACAGCCAGATTAAAGGCACAGAGATGAGAGTTGAAGGGTCATGTGTATGGTCAGTGTGGCTGGATAGCAAGGTACAAGAAGGAGAATAAAATACAAGAAGAATGGAAAGGTTGCAAGGGGACAAAATTTGGAGAACTTTAAATGTCAAAAAAAGAGTTTATATTTGATCCTTGAAGCAATAGAGAACCATGGAGAGCCATGGTATGAGGTGAGGGGTGGAGGGGCCATGATCAGACCTGCACTTTTGGAAAATCACTTTAATAGCTATGTGAGGGATGGATTGGAGGCTATTGCAGTCAAAACACAATAGCTGTAGGAGGTATAATCATGGAGGCAGAGGAAGGAGTATTCTTTGACCATCATTTAAGCAGGAACAAAGTACAGGGAAGAGAGGCTTAGTTGGTAGAACAACAAAGAGAAGAAAGAATACAAACCAAGAATTACAAGAGTACCAATAATGGCTGCTGGTAGAAAGAGACCCTCCGGAATGTCTCTGGAAAGTATAATTCACACTGGGTAGAAAGCAAGATGGTAGCCAACTAACTTTTTGTATTGAGATCCTGAGATCCAAGGTCAAGGGTTATATTCTGTGTCATAGAACAGAGAAAGACTGATGATGTCCTCATGAAGAATTGGTTAAAAGTAATTGCAGTATGTGTCAGAGGAAGGACTTAACTCTTGATTCTGAGGTTGATTATCTACCATGACGTAATACCTCCCATATAATTTTACATTACAGATTTTTTTTTTTGTAAATAGGTCATACTTCTTTTCCACACTGTCAGCTCCAGGAGAACAGACCGTTTCTTATCCCAACTTTTTCTCTTCTCGGGTGCACACCACAGTTCTCTGCCCACAGGAGGTGCTTAATAAATGCTCATCAAATAGAAATGTACTCTGCCAGAATGGTTTAGCTGTGAACGAACACACAGATGTGCTGATTTGCCCACCTGAGCAAGGAGTGTGTTGTGCCCTTAAAAGGCTAGTGCTGAAGGCAGCAGCAGGCAGGAGGCAGAGTGAACAATGGGGAGGTGCATTGGGCTTATTCTGACTTACTACTGCTGACTTATAGGATCCATTGCTTTCTTCTCATCACGGCGGGAGAGCACTGTAGAACTCCTGTCGAATGATCCCATTGTGGCATCTGTTTTTTTGCTCTCAAAAGTAATCTAGTTATATAAAAAATGTAGATCTGAGTGAGTTTTGCACAAAGGTTATCTGTGGCACCTCCACATGTTTAAGCTTTAATGATTTGGCTAGACAAGGGAGCTCACAGTCAGTTAGACAGCCACAGAGGTCCTGACATTGTCTTTAGGAAGTGCAAGCACATAGGCATGACCAGTAAAGGTTAAGAGAATAGCTTCAAGGAACAGCAGCTATTCCAAGACATTGAGGAAAAATTAGAAACGACCAGCTGGTGCGAATCAAGGAAAATATGCCGCTAAAAGGTGGGGGAACAAGTTGTTTACAGATAACGCAGCTTCATAACAGCTTTCACAGACATGTTTCTCCCACCCCCCCCTTCCCCTCCTCCTTCCAAATCCTTCAGAAGGGAGCAGAATGAATGGATAGAAAATATGAAAAGAAACGTGCCTGATTCAAAAGGATGTCTTGTGATTTCCCTTCAGTTTAATAAGTAATGGGCAGAATGGATCTCATCACATCCACAATAAGAGCCTGTCATCCACGCTACTCAAAACCTTAAGCCCATTTTCTTCTGTTTTCTACCTTACTGCCAAGCTCACAAGCCTCCCCTTCATAGTTGAATCTCTATTTTCCTGAAAGCGATTCCCACTGGTATTGAAGATAGCCCTAGGAAAACAAAAGCCCAATACAGAGAGCCCAAGGCAAAGCTATTGCCCAGCATCTAGGCCAGAGAGTACTGAATTAACCTGAGTCAGTGCCATTAGAAAATTAACAATATTCAGCCTGATAGCATGTCTCCCTGTAGTATTCTGAAAGTTTTCTCACCTCCCTGCCTTAAGTACCTTGAGGCAGGGAGTGTGCAATACATGTCCTAGAAGCTCAGGGCTGAAATGGAAGATTGAATGTAGAGAAGGGATTCCATCTAAATAAGTGGTCACTCACCCTCCATTTCAAGGCTTCCAGTCCTGGAGAGTGCACTACTTCCTCCCTCCCGGAAAGGCAGCACATTCTATTTTGGATAGCTCAGATGATGAGGTTTTCTTCATACCGAACTAAATATGCCTCTCTGCAACTTTGCTACTTTGCTCCTAGTTTTGCTCTCTGTGGCCATGCAAAATAAGTTTAATCTGTTTCTAGAAAGCCCTTCAAATACACGGGGAAATATATCAGGTTCCCTGCCCAACATCTGACGTCTTCCCTTTTCCGGGCTAAATAAATCTGGTTCTTTCAACTGAACCTTTTATGGAATGATATCTAGTCACTTCACCAACCTGTTTTCTCTGTGTTTTTGCACTCCAATTCATCAGTGCCCTTCTTAAAATGTAAAATATAACACTGAATCAGTCTAAGTGTAAAATGACTGGGCAAAGTACACCAGAACTATACAATCTTTCATTCTCTCATTTTTGTTGCTATTCAGTGGTTTTTCAGTTGTGTCCAAGTCTTTGTGACCCCATTTGGAGTTTTATTGGCAAAGATACTGGTAATGGTTTATTATTTCCTTCTCCAGCCCATCTTACAAATGAGGAAACAGGTGAGCAGGATTAAGTGAATTTCCTAGAGTTACATAACCTAGTAAGTGTCTGAGGTCAGATTTAAATTTAAGACGATGAGTCTTCCTGATTCCAGTCCCAGTACTCTATCTACTGAGCCTCCTAGCTGACTTTCACTATCTCATAGTACCTAACAAAATAATAGAAACAGTAGAACTAAGAAGCATCCTTTTTTAAATTTAATTTACAAAAGCATCATGGAACTAGAGCTGAGAAGGACATCAGAGGTCATCTAATCCAACCCTCCCATTTAACAGATAAGGAAACTGAAGACTAGGGAGTTAAATGACTTACTTGAGGTCACACAGGTAGTAAAGAGATGAGATTTGAACCCAGTACCGTTTACTCCAGCATCAGCATTCTGTGCCTGTTCCATACTGCCTTGTTAGTTTTATTAGCCTTCCCAAGAGCCAGTAAACAGCTATTCTTAGATAGCTGTTTACTAGCCTAGATAGATAGATAGATAGATAGATAGATAGATAGATAGATAGATAGATAGATAGATGAATGGACAGATGGATGGATGGACAGACAGATGGACGGACAGATAGATAGGTAGATAGATAGATAGATAGATAGATAGATAGATAGATAGATAGATAGATAGATAGATAGATGGATGGATGGATAGTTTATTCAGACTCTTCCTTGTCCAATATCTGATGTCTTCCCTTTTCTGGCTAGATAGCCCTGGTTCTTACATACATAGCTCACTGAGTTTATCTAACCAGGTTGGATAATAATAGCTAACATTTATCATATAACACTTACTATGTGACAGAGACTGTGCTAAGTACTCAACAATTATTATCTCATTGGATCTTTGCAACAACCTTTGTGCATAGGTGCTATTATTATCCTTATGTTGCAAATGAAGAAATTAAGGTTAAGTGACTTGCCTAGGGTCACACAGCTAATATGTGTCTGAGGCTAGATTCTGAGCTCAAGTCTGAGCACTCTATCCACTGCATTAACTAGCTACAACTAGGATTCAACAAATCCATTTGATATTAGCTGACCTTCACATTATACATTCCTCTAAATAATTTCTCAACTATCCCATTCTCACATCTAGGTCAGTCTGAAAGAGGAAACAATGGTTTGGGGGTTTGTTTTTGTTGTTGTTATTGTTTTATATTTTTATAGGAGGAGTTATACCTTGAAGTCACAGAAAACAGATCATCAATTTCAAAAGAAACTACTATGTAATTTCTAACAGAAACTACCATATTAGAGATTCCCTGAATTTATCTGAAGCTCTCCATGAGCTGAACCATACCCTCTCCAACACCTGTAAGCTGGAGACATGAGTTTTGTGAGACTCCAGGAATGCAAAAGAATTCAAGACCCTTCAAGTTTAGTTATCAAAGATAACATTATGAAACTTTTATTATTTTTCCCACCCACACCAATTCTAAATTAAGATGCATTTGGCTTTGGGCATAAGCACTATTGTTCACGCAGTGATTATGAAGAAATAATGCAAGTGGGAATTTTTCATAAGCTTTGTCTCCAACAGACAATTACTGAGCTTTCTTTTGAAAAAATTACAACAATTTGAGTAAAGATTTCGTGGAATCCTTCAAAAGATGGAGATAAACTTATATTCACTGAGTATATATTTGTACAACCATAAAATGTAAAGTTAGATTAAGTTGGTTTTCAGTATTATTTAGATTGACTTTTCTTTCATACTGGAATTAAGAGGATCATAATTCTCAGCCATGAGTTCCTTAAGATGCCAGACTTGGTATAGAACCTGTATTGGGGGTGAGGTGTGAAGGGGCATTAAAATACACTGTCAAAAAGAGTCAGCAAAATATTTGTTCTTATCTCATATGAACCTATTCTGATAGATCCCATTTATCTTTCCTGTGATTCTGAACTTGGTTCCAAGTGGCAGTTGTTTTGCCTTTTCTTTTGTCCTTCGGAGTTTGGTCACTTCTTTCTGGCACCATGCCATACTTGAACTGGTCTTTGATCATTGCCTTCATTCATGGTCTTCTTCTAAGTTTTAAAAACTCAGCTTCTTTCTCTTCCAGACACTTCTTTGTACCCCCCTCCCCAAACACACACACAAAGAAACATTTAATCCCTATTTCCCTAGGCAGAAACATATGGATGCATACTAGTGACTCCCCCATGGGTCTGGTACTGTTCTTGGTGTCCATAGCACATCTCTAGTAGGTCTTATCAATGCTTCAGTTGATCTGGCTCAAATGGGACACAGATGCCCTCTGGTGGTTTGTGCTGGTTAACTCCTAGCCTCCCAACCCCTATGTAAGGGCTGTGATAGGAATGTCTTTTCAATCAGAGGTGGAAGGAACAATTGAATTCTTTGAAAGGGTAAAGAATCTGAGCTCAGTTGCAGGTCGTATAAGTAATGGATTTTCCCTACCTCCACCCCTGCTAAATGGAGTACAATAGTTATTTTCAAAGTTAATACCAGTTTATTCTATCAAAAAGTCAATACATCATGGATCTGTTATACATCAGTTTGGGAACTCCCTGCACCTACAAAGATGCAACCCATCTATAATTCAGTGCATAAATCTTAGTCGCCCGAGGCTCAGGAGAGGTGGCTTAACTTACTTATGGTCCTACAGCTAGCTGGAGTCAGAAACCAGGATACCAAACCAGGTCTTCCTCATTCTGAAGTCAAGTGCCCTATCCATTACACCACACTGCCTTCCCTATTTAAAAGTACCGATTTCTTTTTTTTTTACTTTCTATTTATAAAAACTAAAAATGTATCCTGATAACTCAATAAAGATCGAGACATGTTGACTAAACTTCATTTGTTACACTATCATCATCTCAATTATGTCTCCCACAAAATGTAATTCCAAACAAAGTAAACAGTGTGATTAAATCTCACCACCAAATGATTTCATTGATCTTACAGACTCAAGCGGCAAAGAGAGCACCGAATTCAAAGAACCTATTTTCCAATTCCTGCTCTCCTGTGTTTCCTTGGTCAAGTCACTAAATCTCTCTGTGCCTCAATTTTGTAATCTGTAGAAAGAAGGGTTCAGAATAGAGGTCCTTTCTACCTACAAATTTCTGATCCTTTGAACTTATGAACTCTACTCTAAATTCATTATGATCAAACAGGAATAGGAAAAAATATAAAGGGAACTGTACCTGGGAGTATAAATCACTTCTGTCCCTCACTAAATCCCATGTTCTCTGATATTTTAGTATTTTCTTTTTTCTTTCTTCTTTGCCATCCAATATATAAAGTTAAACACAAAAAAAATTGGGATATTTTATTCTATAGGAACACATTTCTAAGTGGCCAGTAAAAATATATAATTTGCTTTACAAACTCTACTTTCACCATTTCCTATTTATGTATATAAATGTCCAAATTGAATGCAGGCCCTTTTCCCAGACTGGGCCTATTTAGTTTTATTTTAATTTATATCTTCACCACCTAGCATGTAGTAGGTGTGTGTGTGTGTGTGTGTGTGTGTGTGTGTATGTGAACTGAACTGAACTGAAATGAAGTATACCCTGAATTTATGTGGGTGAGCGGAGGGGACTTTGCGGGAATGTGTTGTTTTCTGCGAAATATGAGATATCCATTAAAAAAAGCCAAAACCATTGGTGTAACATAAAAATAAAATTACCCTAAATAGAGCAACGGTTTATTTTGTTTTAATTAGTATCTTAATATCTTTGAAGCATTAAAAGACCTTTAAAAGAGAACAATTTAGCTGGTTCCTGGACTTCTTGTTCAGAAAAAGGACTTTATAGCTTAAGAGAGATAGACACATAAATAGAGATGATAGGTAAATAGATAGATGACAGAGAATTTAAATCTCTCTCTATATAGATATAGATAGATACACAGATGCAGAAACTGAGGTCCAAGCACCTTAAAGGAATTATTAAGCAGAGAGTAAATAAGAGAGCTGGTATTTAACCACAGATGCCCAGATTGTAAATCCAATGCTATTTTCACTATGTAACACTAGCTCCAAGTGTCATATGACAGATCTCCTAGATGGATTCTAATCTCAGTTTTCTCTTCAACAAAATGGAGATAAAAATCACCTATTACTCAAGGTTGTTATGAGAATAAAATGAGAAAATATTTATAAAGTGTTTTGTAAATCTTGAAGCATTATGTAAATGCTAACTATTGTTATCAATCGTAAGATATGGTGGCAAAAAATGCAATTATGACCTTAGACTTCATAAGAGATGCCTTAAATGGAATACACTGCCTTGGGAAGTAGTGCAGAATCATTCATAGAAGTTTTCAGGGGCAGCTAGGTGGCGCAGTGAGTAGAGCACCAGCTCTGAAGTCAGGAGGACCCTAGTTCAAATTTGGCCTTGAACACTTGACACACTTACTAGCTGTGTGACCTTGGGCAAGTCACTTAACCCCAATTGCCTTGCCTTCCCCTCTAAAAAAAAGTTTTCAAGAATAACCTGACGATATTGTATAGAGATTCTTTTTCAGGTATAGGCTGGACTAGATTTGAAGTCTCTTCCAACTCCAAGATTCTATTAACTCCTAGTATGTGGAAATTTTTTAGGGAGAGGAGAATACAATCAGCAGGAGGGACCATTTTTCCTGTGGCACAAATGACCAAAGATACGTAGAATTCCAGGGCTAATAGAGACCTTAGAGATTGTGAAATTCAACAACTTAATTTTATGAAAGAGGAAATTGAAATTTAGAAGTATCAAAAGACCAGTCAGTGAGGAAATGGCAGAACCAAGACTTCTCAGTCCTTACTCCCAAGTCATCTCTCAGTCACACAACCCCCGCCCCCCCCCCCCAGCCAAGAAAGACTTCTCCAATTGCAAATATCTTGCCTCATTCCATTCCATGAGAGTGGCTAAAACAAAAAAATAGACCCTTTACCCCTACACTTCACAAATTGTTCAGAGTTCTAGCTTCAGTACATAAAATCATCCAGATTTTTTAAAAAAAACCAGAAAATTCAGTCAATAATCTAGGTGTTTCAATAAAAGCATTTAGTGTGGTATATGCAAAACATTCAGAGAGTTCTCTGAATTCTTAACTTTCAGCTCTGACATTTTGGTATTGTATAGAAGTGGCTTTTATCTGTCCTCTTTATTCTCCTTCACTTTCCTTCACTGACTACAAGAAAAGCCTCCTGATCATGTGATTTTTACATGGAGGCACAGAACAGTGGAAACCTTTGAACAAGGAAATCCTAGCAGGAAGTCATCTTTAAATATTCTGTAGGAAATCAAGATCATCTTTATTAGATGGCATAGATTCCTGAAAAGATATGCCTTACAAGACTCATGGGAGAACTGCAGCTATTCAGATATCTCCATGGCAAATGCTTAAATATAAGAGGCTGCACTTGACCACTAAATGCACCAACATTAGTGGGCTCTGTTATCATAGTAGATACGTGAAATATAGCAAAATACTACTGTACCAAAAACTCTATTCTCAATAACATGTAGTTTTAAGTTTACCCTTCTTTTAATAACATTTCATTATCTTTATTTATAGGGGATGGAAATTAAAGATATACACTAGCACTAATTATAATAGAGTAAATGCTTTCTGACAAAGGAAACAAGTTTACTTGACATTGATTAAATGCCTACTATATACACTGCATTGTATTAGGCGCTGGGGATGATGATAATAATATTTTATGTTTATAGAGCACTTTCCAGTTTACAAAGAACTTTCTTCACAAAATGCTTGAGAGGAAGGTAATGTCAAGTGTTACAATTCCCATTTTATAAAAGAGGACATCGGAGATCAATGGGGTAGATCCAATTCAATCCATGAAGCATATATTAAGTACTTGCCATCCACAAGGCTCCATACTAGACTCTGAGGATACAAACACAAAAAGGGAGAAAAAAGTAATACATGCTATTCAAGAGCTTTTAGTCTTTTGGAGGGAAAGGTGGAGCAGATTGTTCTGTAACACTCGAGCAAAGCACTAGAGCCCAGAATGAATCTAACACAATGCTAGAGCTGCTATTTTCCATTTTGTCTATGCATCTGTCTCAAGCACCTAGCACATGCCTTGCACATAATAGAGAGTTAAATATTTATAGATTGGATTGGAATTTGTAGCAACTTTAAAGATCATTTGATCGAACCACGTTATTTTTACAAATGAGGAAACTGAGGTCCTTAAATTTAAACTGCCTTACTTAAAGTTCCTGGTCATAATGTATATGTATACAAAGATATGTGTGTATACACATATGTATGTATATAAATATACACATGCGTATGTATACATGTACATGCATATGCATGTGTGTATATATAGGAAAAGTCTCCGCTAATAATTTATTCAATAGTTTTGCATGAATGTTTACTAGAAGTATTGTTCTATAGTCTCTGCTTTAGAATGGAAAGAACTCATGATATGAAGTCAGAAGACCTGGGTTTGAATACTGGCTGTGCCATTTACTCCTTCTGTGATCTTGGCAAAGTTACTTCATCTCTCTTGGCCTCAGTTCCCTCATCTGTAAAATGAGGGGGTTGGACTTGAAGAACTCAAAGGTCTTTTTCAACTCTAAGACTATGAACTTATGATCCTATCGTTACACTGATACTGAGTGTCAAAGCCAGAGTTCAAAGCCAGAGCTTTTAAGCCCAAGTTAGTACTTTTTTCTTCTATGCCATGCTGCTATCCAGGTATTTTTATTTCATGTCCGGTGCCCTTTCCACTTCTCCATAATGTCTCAAAGAGGAAAGAAGACATAGCCTCAAATATTCCCATGGTTTTACACATTATTCACATTAAAGAATCTTGTATAAATATTCTCAATTCTTTCCATTTTATGATTTTTTTTTATTTTTTAAATCAAAGACCCATTCAAATTAACTTTATACCTTAGAATTTCAAAATAATTATACTCATACATAGTTTTTCAATATGGAAGTGACATTGGAGATTATCTGATTCAGCTCCCCCCATTCTAGTTTAAAATTGAAGAAAATGATCTAAAATGGGGAAGTAACTTATGCCAAGGTTAGATAGCAAATATTAGATCTAGGATCTGAACCCAAGTTCTCCAATTCCCAATCCAATGTTCTTTCCAATGCAACACAGTTTTTTCGAAAAAAAAGGTTTGCTAATTTTGTTTGTTGAACATAAAACTCTGAATTGGGCAAATGAGTAAGCATATTTTGGAGTTTATTATAACAGACTCTGGGGAGTGTTATATGACATGAAATTTTCTTCTCTGTCCCCTTCTCTGACTGCTCTGCAACCTCAAAAAATTATTAAATACCTACCATGTGTAAGGTACAATTGAAAGTCCTGGAAATATAAAGACAAAGTAAAAACGGTCCTTATCCTTGAAGAACCTATATTCTACTGTAATTTACATTCAAAATCCTGATATTTTTTTCGTTCATTCAAAAAACACTTATTAAGTGTTTGCTTGCAAGAGTCCCTGTCCTCAAGAGGTTTACGTTTTATTAGGAGGGAAAGAGCATGTAAAGAAATGCCAAATAGTTTAGAAAATAATAGTTAGGAGGAAGAAGGGTAGGCAGATTGGAAAGGACTTTATGTAGGAAGTTGTCATTTGATTTGAGCTATGAAGGAATTTAGTGATACAAGAAGGTAAAAAGAGAGCACATTCCATGTATATGGAATAACTATGTCCAAAGCCATGGAAATGGAAGGTGGATCATTATGTATAAGGAACAGAAAGCAGACAAGCTTGTCTGCAATATAGAATTAATCGAGGGAAATAACAGCGAATAAGCCTAGGAAAATAAAGTGGATCCAGCCAGTTCCTCCTCCCTATCCCTCACCACCACCCTAAAATGTATTTTCTTCCTTAACACTAAGAAGGCTCTTAATATGTCTCTTTTGACCTTTCATTCTCCACTTTGCATTGTGGATATATGTCCTACTATACTGTAAGCTCCCTGAAAGCACAGTCTGTATTTTACTTTTCTGTCTCTCCTAGTAACTAGAGCAGTGCTCTGCACATAGTAGGCACCTAACAAATGTTAGTTGAGATTAATTTAATTTATTGAATCTGCCAGGGATGACCCAGGCAAATATTGTGCTTCTTGAAAAGCTGTAGATGAATAAATAGTTTTTTTTTTTTTAAATAAGCAAGTTATAGCCCTCGGGTAGTAAAGGTACAAACTTACACATTAAAAGCTGAAGGAAAACATGGATTAAAAATGGGCTGCGATTAACTCAAATCATCAAAGGGACAATTTGTTTTAGGGGGAGGAAGAAGAGAAGATGCAAACAAAAGTTTCCATGAGACTTTCTTTAGATCCCATTTTTGACAAAAGCAAAACACCCCAATGCAATGCAAATTATGTTTCATAATGACAAATAAAACCTTAGTTTTCATCAGCATAAAACAGAATCTATTTTTACAGTAAAAAATACTGAATCCCTAAGCAATTTTGAGGCAATATCTGCTGACAATTTTGTACTTAACGGGCAAGAAGAAGCTATTTTACATATCTGATGTGAAACCAGAAAGCTGTGATAAAAAAATGCTCAATTATATGAAATTCACCTACATCCCCAGAACTTTGTTTATTGCTGTGATTATTCAAATCACTCTGAGTTTATGGGGACAGTCCTCAGGCCCTTCTCAGCATACAGGCTCCAGGGCAAGATCTGACATATTATTAAACTCAGGATACTTTCATTACTATCTCTGTACAGTCACTTTCTCTTTCAATTTTCCTTGTGGATACAGTGAAGGATATAAAGCTGTGCCTTTTGACATTTTTTCATGTTAATAATATGGTGCCAAAAACATTTGGATCTTCTGACCTCCTGATTTCTGTTTAGGAAAAACTAAAATATGGAATAATTCACCCCAAGGTCAGATGAGCTGGGATTGGAATCCAAGACCTTCCTATTTTTGCTTGGTGTGTTTAAAAATCCAAAATAAATAATTTCTGGGCCAACAATGCTGGAGTTTGTCCAACCAAGCCTCAGGAAGTGAAATCTGAAATGTTTTCTCTCGGACTCTCTATGACCACCTCGATCACCTGGGCAATTTACTATTTCAAACTGATTTTCAGAGTAGATTAGGTGTTAATGTAATATTGCCTGGCAAATCATTTCAGTAGAAACCAGTTATCGGAAGTGGTTATATATTCAAAATTAGGTCTTGCTCAATTGATTTCTAATTACACAATCAGAGACTCAAGAGATCAAAGTTAATAGCTCCTTTCCCCTCCCCTCAGACAAGTATATATACACATAAACACAGACACATGGAAGCTCTCCCTGCCTTCCAGAGTCTCCACCAGCCCAGCAGTATTTGTCTAAGAATAAAGCTTCAAATGTCTAAGCACAGACCACCTACAGTCTATCTGATTGTTCCCTTCAAGTAAGCCAGAAAGAATGTCAAATTAAGAGCCATATACAGCAGCTAAGTGTACTTTAAAGGGAGTATGTTGGAAGTCCTCTCTCTTTGGTGGTCCTACTGCTAGAGAGAGAGAGAGAGAGAGAGAGAGAGAGAGAGAGAGAGAGAGAGAGAGAGAGAGAGAGAGAGAGACAGAGAGACAGAGAATAAGAATAATAGTTAATGCAATGCAGTAGGCTACAGATCATTTACCTGATAGGCAACTCAGGTACAAATTTAGAGACCTTGGATTTGAGGATGCATGGCATGAAGTTGGACCTAGTCATTATAGGAAGATATGAATGATCTTGTCATGTTCATTCTACCCCTCTCACTGTCTAGATCCAATAGTGCAAGGGGGAAATAATGCCATATCAAGAGTTCGAGGACCTAGATTCAAATTCAAATTCTTGATCTTGTTACCTTTATAACCCTGGACAAGTAATTTGACTTCTCCAGGCTTAATTTTCTTCTGTTAAATGACAGGGAATAAATTTAAAAAATCACTAAGATCTCTTCCAGCTCAATATCTATGATCCCAAGTCTAATGAAGTCTTTACCAACCAGTCTTTTCTGAGTTCCTTTAATACACTGAGAAATAAAGAGAATATAAGGAAAACTTTTTTAACCCATTGTAGATATCCTCTCAGGAGGAAAACAATAGAGTAGAGTCACATAATCTGGGAAGTTAGAAGGACAAGTACGCTGCAGAGAACTCTACAAGAATTGCAAAAAGTAGGAAGCATGGCCAGAAAGGAGTTTATGAGGGAAAAGGTCTGGAGATCCTAGTGGACTACAAGCTCAACATGAAGTAGTGCGGTGTTGCAGCTTTAAAAAAATAATATGAACTTAGATACATTAACAGGAAGAAAGAGTTTAATAGCCCCAATATACTTTACTCTGGTCAGACCACGTCTTCAGTTCTGTACTCTGTTCTGGGAGACACATATTAGATGGAATATTGATAAGATGAAGTATGCCTAATATAGGGCTTGGAATCCATTACATACAGTAATTGAAGTAATTTATGATGTTCATCCAATAGAAGAGAAGACCTATGAAGGACATGATAGCTATCTTCAAGTATTTGAAAATTTATGCTAAGTAGTTACCCTTTTTCCCTCCTCAGCATTAGTGATGAATAGAAGGTGTAGAAATACACAGTTTGGCTCAACATCTAAAAACTGGAATTCTCCAAAGATGAAATGGGCTGCCTCAAGGTTCAAAATTCCTGTCATTGAATTTCTTTAATAAGCTAGTGAACACTTTTTGAGGATGTTGTAAACATAAATCTAGATTTGGGTGTGGGTTGGGCTAACTGGCCTCTTTGGTTGCTTCCAACTCTTACTTTTTTCATCCTTTTAACCAATTATCCACATTATAAGGATATAGGTCTTTTAAAGTGCCAAAGTAAAATGTGAATAATTCATTTCAATATCAAGCCATATAATGTGTTGCCTTAGCAACTTTTTCGTATGGGTATATTCATAGAATCTCAGGACTGGAAGGGAGCTTCAAGGTTATCTTAATCCAATTTGCACCTTGACAAGCATCCTCTCTATGACATGCCCAATGAGTAACCTTCCTTTGAAGAACTCTAAGAGGGAGCCTAGTATAGCTCAAAACATCCCCCATTCTACTCATTCTTTTTAAGAGCTCTTCTTGTTATTAGGTCCTTCTCCACCCCCACTTCCCTTAAATCAAACTTCTACCCCTTTTCTTAGCAACTTAAAGCCATTGCTCCAAATACTGCCCATGGTGGTCAAACACAACAACTGTACAGAACCAACTATATACAATATAAATTTGAAATTATCATCAGAGAGAGACCCTGGAATTAAGATATAGGGAAAGACTTCTTGTAGAAGGTGGCATTTTACCAGGACCTGAAGGAAGCTGGGGAATCCAGGAGACAGAGCTGAAGAGGGAGAGTATTCCATGGGGACAGCCAAACAAAATGCCTGGAGTCAGGAGAAGAAATGGCTTAAGAAACAGCAAGAAGACCAGTGTTACACTACAATAGAGGACATTGGAGATGGTGTAAGGTTTAAGAATACTGGGAAGTTGGAGGGTGGTAAGTTAGGAAGGACCTTGAATTTCAATCAGAGCATTTTATATTTAATCTTAGAGGAAACAAGGAGCCACTGCAGTTTGTTAAGTAGGGAAGGAAGATAGATTACTTTGAAAACTAAGTGCAAGATAGACAGGAGTGGAGAGAGATGAGTCAGGGAGGGAAACCAGCAGATTATTACAGTGGTCTAGGTCTAAGGATATGAAGGCCTTCACCAGGACAGTGGTAGTGTCACAGAAGAGAAGGGGGAATATGTGAGACTTGAACCACTAGGTGGGTCACAGGCATACAAATTTCAGGGTAAACATAACCATGGCTTCTATTTTGCTCAGCTAATATCCCATAATGAAGAGGATACAGAAGGCAATTTACTCAAAAATCATTAACCCCAAATTGGACACTTTGGTTTTACTTCTCAGTGCAAAAGATCAAATGATATAGACTTGCACAAAACCAAATGCATCCTTAAAAAAATCAATCCCCAGGAATCACAGCATACACATAATCAGTGTTCCTTTTTTGTGGTCCTTTATTTTAGAATCTTCAGTGTTTTCAAAATCAAACAACTACACAAAAATTTTAACTTACATTTCAATAAGTTGTGGTTGGTAATTAATTCATATTTCTCTTGTCAAGTCACAAGCAGCAATGGGTTGTACAATAAATTATAGTATTTACAATGGCCCATTTTATAGAAAGGTGCCATTTGCAAATAGAAAAAATTTAAAAAAGCCTAGGAGGCCTATCTAAGCTTTTAGAAATCTTTGTTATATAAACAGTCCCAAGTGACTTACATAGATAAGAACTATGTTCCACTTTTCTGCTCCAGTATTCCCGTGACCCTCCCTGCAAGCTCTTCTTAGATATGATTGTATGGCATACAGGTATGACCTAGGCTCTTGAGGGCTATGCCACTGGAAGACAAGCTTTGACATGACCTAGCAAGGTGGAAAGGCTCAGAGACAGCCTGTTTGCCATCAAGAACCACCTTCATTGAGAGCACAAAGCTCATAATGATAATGAAGATGATGATGATGATAACATCTATCATTTTTATAGCACATTATGGTTTACACAGCACTTTGCTTAAGTTATTTTATGTGATTTTCATAATAGACCCTTAAGATAGTTGCTATTATTATTATGATTTCCACTTTACAGATGAGGAAACTGAGGCCAAGTGGTTAAGTGATTTGCTCTTGGTCACATACATGATAAATATTGGAAAAAGGATTACAATTTTTTCTAACTCTAAATACAATCTACTGTGCCAACTAACTGCCTTTTTATAGTTAAAAATACCAGCTATTAAGGGAAACTGAGATCTGAGTCAGTAGCTAACACATTTATACCAATGAAATCATCTATTCTTGCAATATTGAAGTTATAGTAAAGGTTTTTTGGCTTCTTTTTAAGTAGTTTGAAAATATTTCCAGCACACCCAGTATATAGCAAATGAAGGATTGGGACCATGGGAAGAAGTATGACCTTATTAATCTGGGATATTTGCAAAATGAAAATTTACAAATGAGAGAAAAACACCAATGGTCCCCAAGCATCATCCCATATATAGTCTTCTTTCCTCTTTAATGAAAATGTTTCTCCCTTTACCTAAAGTTTCTTTAATTATTAACTTGATGCTAAGAATGTTAAAAATTCCTTGAGCATAATATAATTATGGTTTTCTATGCATGTTGCTCATTTATTCTTCTATCAAAATCCTTCTCTGACGCTGTACCGTGACATAGAGGCGTCCTGACATTCTTAAAAGCTAGGCCCCCAAATGTATGTTCTAGTAGCCCTACAAATCTAGAAATGTTATAATTATCATTCTTGGGACAGACTACATAGCACTCAAAGACTACCTTGAGGAGGTAAGGAGAGGTTCATCGCACTAAGACTATTCACTGCGTAAAAAAAAATTTGCGGGGGGGATTCACAATTCATGAATATTAGCTGTCTTCTAACATGGGGTGGGAGGAAAGGATCCCTACCAAACTAAATTACTGCCCCACTGTTGCTCTGTCGTTTTTCACTTGTGTCTGATTCTTCATGACCCCATTTTGGGTTTTCTTAGCAAAGATACTAGAGTGGTTTGCTATTTCCTTCTCTAGCTCAATTTTAGAGACGAGGAAACTGAGGCAAACAGGATTAAGTTACTTGTCCAGGGTCACATAGCTAATAAGTGTCTGATGCCAGATTTGAACTCAGGAATATGAGTCTTCTTGACTCCAGGCCCCGTACTCTATCCACTGGGCCACCTAGTTGCCCATTTCCACACTGACAAAAACACAGATCATAGCTTCATCAAAGGACCATAGTTCTAAAACTGGGAGGGACCTAAAAGGTTATCTAGTCCAATTCCCATCTTGGCACAGATGAGAAAACTTAGGTCCAATTTTCAAGTGACTAGATTAAGGCCATATTTGCTGTTGTCTGGGGTCAGATTTGAACTCAGGAAGATGAGTCTTCCCGAATCTAGGCCCAGCACACTCTATCCACTGAATCTGCCCATCAATCTTTTTTGTTATGTCAGTTTTCATTTATGTCTGATTCTTTGTGATACCTTTGGGATTTTCTTGGCAAAGATACTGGAGTGGTTTGTCATTTCCTTGCCCAGCTCATTTTATAGATGAAGAAACTGAGGCAAATATAGTTAAGTGGTTTGCTCAGGAGCACACAGCTAGTAAATGTCTGAGGCCAGACTTGAACTCAGGCCCAGCAACATTATTTGCTATACCACCTAGCTACCCTGCAGCCTGGATTCAGAACTTGTTTCTCTAGATCTGTACGTGTTTCAAATACTTAAATACAGAATGATTAAGCAAAAACAAATTCATCAGACTGACTTATTTTTTAAACCTCAGTCTCAATTAGATATTCCTATTGGCAGCTCTCAGTTATAGTTGCCTAATTTGAATGACACTCATTCTCAACCCCCATCCTCAAAGACAAATATCCATCAAGCACCATTTTGAAATCAGCTTCCTTAAGCAAATTTTCTGACTTTCCAATAAAATAAATGTAAATCAACAAATGAGAATATATGTCCTAAAGATTAAGAATAAGACTTTTTTTTGCCTGACCCTAGAGTGCAAAACATGGAGTTAGCAATTGGTGAAATTCACAGACAGACAAATACATAGAACAGACAAAAAATAACACGTTCTTCAATGCAATGGACTTTCTTTGAAAGTTCTGAGTTCCCCCTCACTGAAAAGTTTAACTGGAGGCTGGATGATCAATACACGGTAAAAAGAATTCCTCTATAGGTACAGGCTATATTAGATCTTCAAGGTTTTTCCAGCTCTGGGATTCCATAATAGCATGCAATTAAAAGTTTAGAAGTTTCTAAAAGCAAAAAAAAAAAACAAAAAAAACAAAACCAATTCCATTTAAACATCTTCATGGTGAAACTGCTGACAAGGGTGCAGCAGGAACTAGTGTACATTTGGGAGAATTGTTTCTGCACATCTGCGATGAGGTGTACTCATTTGCAAATGGGCATTTGCCAGAAAATAGGCTGTAATATATGTATTCTCCATATATGTTGTACCAAAAATACGTGAGGAAGAATGATTAGCCAATGTGTAAATTATCCTTCTGTTTATGCCTCAATTGTGAAAACTAATTGTTGAGATAGCTTCTTATGCTTTTTCACAGCTGTCACCCTCCAAAAGTACTAAGTAAGCTTTATTACCTGGTTTAAGTTATGCTGTATGACATTAAAATATGAAAATGAATTAAAGGACATTTTCACTTTTACTCACAATAGCTACTCATTTCTTGTTTTAGAAGAATAAAATAACTTGGATGATAAACAGGTAGACAGAATCACAATCCCTGAATGTTGCCCTCTTTCCCTTGTGCTACACACACAATATCACTAAAATAAACTACAAACTAAGTCGATTTAGTGAGAAAAGCAAGCAGTCATCTTTAGCATCTAGCAGACCAAAAGTTACATATGCATATAATTTTTTCACATTTTAATTGGCTGAGTTTATATCATATAGGCTTTGTTTATATAAGATCGGAAAACCCATATATGTAGCACTTTGCCCCCTCCCTAGCACTCAATTCTGTAGCTCTCTTAATACACTTACCATGGATTATTGTGTATCATAACTATCTGTATATCTTCCTATATTATACAGCAAAGAGCTAAGTTGCACAGCAGAGAGCCAGGTTTGGAGTCAAGAAGTCAAATCTTATTTCATATGTGTGGTCAAGTCACTTAATATTTCTCAGCCTCAGTTTCCTCCTCCATAAAATGAGGAGGTTGAATTCAATAGCCTTTAAAGTCCCTTCCAGCTCCAAATCCATGAAAGTAAGGAATCTGTTTTACCTAAACTTTGTACCTTTTCCAGCATCCAGCATAATATTCTACATTCAACAATAATAAATGTTTAACAAGGTTAAATTGAAATAATAAATGGGGAAAAATCAGCCTGACCAATGATTTTGCTTAATTAAAATTAAATTGTTGATGACTGAATTTTTGACATTTTAATGTTATACTGGTGTTGTGTAAACACAGATTCAGCCTCATCCTGCATTCTTCCACTTGGATGTTGACTGTAGTGGTTACGTATTTGCTGGAACTCAGATAACAGTTTCATCTAAATGTACCCTACGTGTATTATTCTTGGCTTCTGATATCTGGTCTCTCTTTCCATTTCTGTCTTTATTTTATTTTTATAAGTTTTTATTGATATCTTTTATTTTTTATATCATAGTTTTCTCTCCCTACCCCAGAGAGCCATCACATATGACAAAAAGTATTGAAAAGTACTATTAATATCTATATTTTCCCATTTAGACTATGAGCAAGGCAGTGTGGTACACTGGATTGAGAGCTGGCCTCAGGGTGTGAGGTCTGTGTTTAAGCCCTACCTCTGATACTAACTAGCTCCTTGACCCTAGGAAAATCACTTAACCCCATTGACTTAGCCCCTAGACAGCTCTCTAAGATTAAGCTTCAGGGAAGTTGTGTGTCTGCAGTCTCAAAGGCGAGTTTCTCTAATAAGGGTTTTGTTTCTTATGTCAATGAAATCACATCTGGTCCACTTTTCAATGCATAAGAATTCTAGGAGGGTTGACGGAAATTCTTTTTTTTTTTAACATGAGGGAAGTCCTTACCTTGGCTCAAACTAATTCTTGGGTAGAATTTTGTATAATAGTTGCATTTCTAAGTGCCTCATATTTCATGTATAAAATTATCTGGGCAAATAAGTAGGGAGAGCCACAAACAAAAATACCCAGTATGGAAACTCTAACCTGTAAGATAGCAGTATTAAATCTGAAAGGGGTCTTAGGACATAACCTGTTAGGATATGGAACATAGAAGATAATAAAATCCTTGGAAAGGAATTTAGAGCATAGAATGTTAGAGGTAGAAGGGATTTAACAAATCACTGAGTCTAAGAGTTCTTAACTTGTTTTTACTTAAAAAAACATTTCTGATTACTATTTCAATATAATTGGTCTCCTTTGTAATCTTATATATTTTATTTTATGCATTTAAACACATTAATCTGAGAATGGTTCCACAGGTTTCACCAGAGAGCCAAAGGGAACCATAACACAAAGAAACCCATGATATAATTAAAGCCTTTGATTTTACAGATGAAGAAACAGACATCCAAAGTGTTTAAGTGACTTGTCTGAAGTCACACAGTTAGGAAGCAGTTGAGAGAGAATTCAAACCTACATCAAACCCACTCCAAATGCAATGCTCTTTCCACTACATCATTTAGCATTATCAGAATAGAATTTCTGTGGTTTAATTTAATAAATGAGGCATCTTTTTTAGTCTCTGAGCATAATAAACTCTCATTTGCACTGACTGGATTCATAAATTCATGCTGTTAAAAACCTGTTTCTGTCAGGATTGGCCCAGACTCCCATGCCTTTCACTCATATTCCAATTCAGAACAGCAGGAGGGAGTTTGCCCATCACAAGCATCAGTTATCATTAGCTCATTTCTTTCCCTGCTGTTGGAGGAAGCGACATAGACCCTGGTGGCAAGCTAGCTGCTCATCTCAGATGAGGTACCTGGTATTTACAAAAGAGATTGTTTGGCCCACATAATTCCCATTCTTCTTGGCAGCGGATTACACCAAAATGTTAAGACAGAGCCACACAATAAACTCAGGTGTCTAATGAGAAGGGAAGGAATAGGCTCTCGATTTCATTAGAGACAGGGGTATCTGTGAGCAAAGAAGACACAGCAAAAGTAAGGCAGAGAAAGATCACTGTACCTAGTGCTACCCATCCAAGGTTGAAAGCCTAGCTCTGCCACCTGCATGGCCTCAAGCATATCACTTCTATGTGCTTCAGTTTCCTAATCTGTAAAATGAATGGAGTCAGTGATAATCTGTGCTGCTGGATTTACTAGAATGTTGTAAAGACTAGATGTAAAATGATATATAATTATGAGCCTTTATTGATCTACATATATATATATATATATATATTTTAAAGAGAATGAATAAATAAGTGGGTGTGAATATAGGCTATTCTGAAATATATGCCACCTGATGAAATATGATTTCTTTGAAAAGGAGGGAGATAGAGACAAAGATATAGAGATAGAGATAGAGAGAGAGAGGAAGAAAGAGAGAAAGAGAGAGAAAGGGAGAGAGAAACAGACTGACTGAGGAGCTAGACTTGTGATGTCATTGGTATCTCTAGTGTGGAGAAATCCTAGGTGAGGAAACTTCCCCTGCACCAATGAAGGTCAGTAATTTCTCTAAAATTTATACTTTTAGAAAGCTACTTAGAGTCCTGAGAGATTAAAGCATTTGTCCAGGGTCACAAAGCTAGTATGCATCTGAAGTGGATCTTAAACCAACGCCTTCTAGGCTGTAGGGCTTGTTGTCTATCCACTATGCCATACTGCTTATCATAGCTGGATAGATAAATAGATGATAGAGAGATGCCAGATGTGAAGCCTATCCTGTGTATGTTCATGTACATATATGTAATCATGTGTGTATACATATATACACATATGTGTGTATATATATACATATATGTATATATAAAATCATAGCATTGAAATCAATCAACAAACATTTATTCAGTGCATACTATCTGCTTCTACTTCTCCCCACTGGAGTAAAACAGAACAAGTTGAATCCCTTATAACAGTCCTTAGACTTAAAGACAGCCATATCCTTATTCAGTATTTTCTCCTCTAAGATAAATGTCTTCAACCAATCCACACATGCCATTATCTTTTCCCCAATACCATCTCCTCTTCCTAACTTTCTTTCTCTTTTAAGAGTGCCACTATCCTTCCAGCTTCCCAGCTTTGCAACCTCAGAGTCACCTTTAATTCTTCCTTTGCTTCCTCCTTCATATCTGATTGATGGTGCCTCCATAGTATCTCTTGCATTCATTTCCTTCTCTCCAATCACAGAGCCAACACCTTTATTCAGGGCTTTATCATCTCTGCTGTGGATTATTGCAATGGCCTCTTAATAAATCTCTCTGCCTCTGTTTCTTCCCTCTCTCCAATTTATGCTCCACAGAGCTGCCAATCTGAAATTTCTAAAGCATAGGTATATCCACATTGCTCGCCGGCTCAAGAAACTCCAATGGCTTCTACTTTATATTGAGATAAAATACAAACTCCCCCATTTCACTTGTAATGTCCTGAAAAATCTGTGTCCAGTCAACATTACATAGTCTACTTTCCAACTAAGCTGGTCTACCAGCTACACTCTGTCTATGACATTCTATCTTCCATCTCCATTTCCTTATACATGTTTTCCTTCACATCTGGAATTGACTGCTTCCTTACCTCCACCTCACAGAATACCTAGTTTTCCTCAAAACTCAGTTCAAAACTCCCATTACTCTCAGAAATTACCCTGAATATATTTTGAATTTCATTTTCTGCATACATGTTGTTTCCTTTAAGTAGAATGTAAATTCCTTAAAGGAAGGGAATATTTCATTATTGTCTCTATATTTCTAGTGCATGAATGTGACATGAGAGATAAAGAAGCCAGGAAGACCTGTGTTCGAATTCCACTTTTCCACATTCTCACTGTGACCCTGAGCAAGGCATTTAACTTCAAAGTGCTCTAGGCAACTTTCTGAGACTTTTGGTTGAAGAGAAGTTACTGACTTTTAGCAGTTGAGATATTTTCCTCATCTTGAAATTCCATTCATTAAAGAAGTCAAAATGCCAGTTCAAGCCCTATTTCCATCTCTATCTCTAATGAATAGCACATTGTTATGTAGTTGCTTAGTTAATGCTTATCAATCAAATTGAAAGATAATTTAAAACAGGGGTTCTTAAACATGTTTATGTCATGGACCCCTTTGTCAGCCTTATGAAGCCTGTGAACCTCTTCCAATAATTATGAGTTTAAAAAATGCACAGAATAAAATTAAGAAAATTACAATGGGAATTAAACTAAAACATGGTTATTAAACTGTTAAAAACATTTTGTATAGTCCATGGGACTGCTGAAATATATTGAAAGACATACTGGGATTCTATGGATCCCCAGTTAAGAGCTACTGATTTAAAAGAACTCAAGTTTATAATAAACATTGTTCTTTGGTAATTAAAGTCCCCCAAATATGGATTTGGACACATAAAATGAAGTAGGACCTCCTACCTGAAAAGTGAGTGTGATTTTGCATTGGGTCAAGTTATACATTTTGGGATTTATGTACAGAGAACATTCATCTTCCCTAACACGGTTACCAGAGATATGCCCTCACACCTCTAACAAGAGGCTGAGACAGAAAGAGGGGGAAGGTATGTTTATTCAACTGGGGTTTGCCTGCCTTACCTCTATGTACCTTAAATTACCAAGAGATTATAACTCCAAATCAGAAGGGGATTTTTCTAGGTCATGATATTTTCAGGAGTGTAGCCCATGGCCAAAAAGTGTCCTTCTTTTAAGGACCCAGAAGGCACTTCTATGAGAACCTTATGAGATCTGAGAGAAAATTGCAGCCTAGTCTGTCCTTGATTGCATAGTAATATCTCTGTTCCTATATAGAATTTTATGCCCATTCTGCAGACATCATCCAGTCATTCTAATTTTATCTGACTCTATGTTAAGAATGAAAAACATAGCTATTCACAGACGTTTAATACCCCCTGAACACACAAAAAATTAGCCAGTGCAAGTGACAAAATGTACTCCACTCAAATGCTCTAAGTGGTACCTTTATCATAGACAGTAATTCCAGGAGTTGTGACATACAGGATGATAATACCCACCAGATCTGAGATCAGACAGAGAGCTCTAAATGCCAATTCCATCTGCTTGGGCAGATGGCAAAGTACACTGAAGTTCCCTGAATCTCTCTATCCTTTGTGCCCCATCAGCACACTGATTTCCCGATAAGACTATAAGAAGGGTTTGAGAACAGAAGGTTTTGTATTTTTTTTACACAATGTGTTGACAATAGGTCTATTATTCTTACTGACATGACCTTAAGAGTAATGAATGAATTCTTGTAGGGTGACTTTTATTGGAAAAAAAGATGTATATGACCTGAGAACAATAAAAGACATCGAGGATATAGAAGTGTCATGAAAAGACGTTCATTTGGTTGGAGGAAAAGCAGAAGAGAACCAGCAAGATCAATCATTCTCTTTTGTCTTTCCTTAGGTAGTCAAAATCAGGGAGTAAGGGTATCCGTTGGTCTATGAGGTTGTCTAGAATGCAGCAGAGGCCAAATGATCTGTGATAAAACTTATTACTTTATACCCACAGAAAGTAGATATTGAACATTAGAAAATTCAAATGGAAAGTTAAATTTCAAGGCTTCTTGTTGTTGGTCGCTGTTCAATCATTCAGTTGTATCTAACTCTTCCTGACCCCAGGGACCATAGCACACCAGGTGCTTCTATCCTCCACTATCTCCCAAAGTCAAATTCAAGGCAATTCAGTTCGGTTTAAGAAACATTTTTTGTGTTTACTATGTATAAGTCTTTGTAGTAATAATCAGAAATGAAAAGATGAAAGAAGACATAGTTGCTATCCTGAAGAAGCTTATAGTCAAATTGGGGAGATTAGATTCTGTGCCATGAAGTAAGGAAAAGTGAGGTAAGTCCAAAAGAGAGGGCTAGACAAAATTCTTGGAGAAATTTGAAGAGGGGGAGGTTATTTCCATTTGGTGATGTCATAGAAAAGCTTCATAGAAGCTGTAAAATCAAGTTAGGTCTTGAGACAGGAAGGGACTTCAACAAACAGAGACTAGATGAAGTTAATTCAGGGCACGAGGAATGATAGAGAGTCATCAAACCCTGAGAAGCCTGGATAAGAATGAAGGGAAGGAGGTCTTATATAGTCCAGTTTTATGAAACATAGAGTATATAATATGTATTTCTGTGAAATATGCCTTAGCTAAGTTTTCATTACGAATGTGACAAACTATAGGTAAACAGTCTGGCCTGGATACTGGTACTAATGAGAGATGTGACAGAACCTCAAATTGGAGGCTAATTCTATTACATTCTATTTCATCGTAGTCAAATCAGTTATCAACCAATACAACAATCGTGCAAATCCTCTAAGCGTCAATACTGATGATATTGTGAAAGATGTCATGCAATAGTAAGATGAGAGTGGACGTGGAGTCGGGAAAAATCTGGGTTTCAATCTCACCGCAGCACACTCTCTGCATGACTCTGGGTAATTCATTCTGAGCCTCTCTTTTTACTCCTCTAAAATGAGGTCGTGAAGATCCCCAGATTTATGGTCACAATACACCACTGTCACATTCCTCAGACAATTATTCTATACCTGAACTGGGTAGCTAGTGATCATATAAGCAACACCAGCAGCCTCAGAGACTTTAACCAAGATTTTCATGATTTGTCCCAGGAAGGCAACTGCTTTGCCCCTTTATTTTTGCGGCTCTATATTCATTTAGAGGTGATTTTCTATTTGTGGAAGAAATTTGGAAAGCCTAGAATTTTCTAACCTACTCTGCCATCTTCCCAGAATCCTCTTCAATTTGCATGAATCTTCAATTATCGTATTATAGACTTCATATAAGGGCAGCTAAGTGGAGCAGTAGATGGAGGCCTGAGTCTAGAATCAAGAAACCTGAGTTCAAATTTTATCAAATTTTATCACACATATATCAGCTGTGTGACTCTGGGCAAGTCAACCTCTTTTTGTCTCAGTTTCCTCACATGTAAAATGGGGATTAAAAATAACACCTACCTCCCAGGTAGTTGTGAGGATTAAAGGAAATAATAATTGTAATGTGTTTAGCACAGTGCATGGCATGTAAGTGTTATGTAAATCTCAGCCACTGTTTGCTATTACTACTATCCCAAACTCCCCCTGATCATAAATCTAGAGCTCCAAGGGATGTTAGAGGCCATCCAATCCCACACATTTGACAGATGAAGAAACTTCTCAGAGGCCCAGGAATGTTAGGTGACTTACCTAAGGTCACATGAATACTGTGTCACAAGTAACTCAGACACTCTGACTCTGAGGCCAGTATACTTTCTATGCTATCATCTTGCCCTTTCAATTATAACCACTCTCTCCAATTTTCAGTCCTTTCTTATCTAAGCATTTCTTTCTTTCTACTCAAGAACAGAATCTGATTCTTTTTTTTTATTTAAATTTATTTAATATTTTAGTTTTCAAGATTGATTTCCACAAGATTTTGAGTTACCAATTTTCTCCCCATTCCAAGATGGCATATATTTTCATTGCCTCATTCCCCAGTCAGCCCTCCCCTCTTTCACCCCACTCTCCCCTATCCCTTTTCCCCTTACTTTCTTGTAGGGCAGGATAGATTTCTATGCCCTGCTCTCTATATATCTTGTTTCCCAGTTGCATGCAAAAAAAACAACTTTTTTTAAAATTTTTTAAGCATCTGCTTTTAAAACTTTGAGTTCCAAATTCTCTCCCCTCTTCCCTCCCCACCCACCCTCCCTAGGAAGGCAAGCAATTCAACATAGAACACACATGTATCCTTATGTAAAACACTTCCACGATGCTGATGTTGTGAAAGGCTAACTATATTTCCTTCCATCCCTTCCTGTCCCCCTTTATTCAATTTTCTCCCTTGACCCTGTTTGTTTTCAAAGCTGTTTGCCTTTGATTACCTCCTCCCCCTATCTGTTCTCCCATCTATTATCCCCCTTTTTTTTTTATCAATTTCCCCTTACTTTTCTGTGGAGTAATATACCCAATTGAGTATGTATGTTATTCTTTCCTCAAGTTGGATCTGATGAGAGTATGATTCACTCATGCCCCCTCATCTGCCCCCTCTTCCCTTCCAACAGAACTGCTTTTTCTTGCCACTTTTATGTGAGATAATGTACCTCCTTCTATCTCTCCTTTTCTCCCTCTCTTAATATATTCCTCTCTCACCCCTTAAATTTATTTCATTTTTTTAGATATCATCCTTTCATATTCAACCTATCCTGTGCCCTCTGTCTATATTCCCTTCAACTCCCCTAACACTGAGAAAGGTCTCGTGAATTACACACATCATCTTTCCATGCAGGAATGTAAACATAACAGTTCAACTTTAGTAAGTCCCTTATGATTTCTTTTTCTTGTTTACCTTTTCATGCTTCTCTTGATTCTTGTATTTGAAAGTCAGATTTTCTATTTAGGACTGGTCTTTTCATTGAGAAAGCTTGAAAGTCCTCTATTTTATTGAAAATCCATATTTTGCCTTGAAGCATTATACTCAGTTTTGCTGTGTAGGTGATTCTTGGTTTTAATCCTAGCTCCTTTGACCTCTGGAATATCATATTTCAAGCCCTTTAATGCCTTAATGTGGAAGCTGCTAGATCTTGTGTTATCCTAATTGTGTTTCCACAATACTCAAATTGTTTCTGGCTGTTTGAAGTATTTTCTCCTCGACCTGGGAACTCTGGCAACAGTATTCACAGGAGTTTTGTTTTGGGGATCTTTTTTAAGAGGTGGTCTATGGATTCTTTAAATTTATATTTTACCCTGTGGTTCTAGACTATCAGGGCAATTTTCCTTGATAATTTCTTGAAGGATGATGTCTAGGCTCTTTTTTTGATAAAGGCTTTCAGGTAGTCCAATAATTTTTAAATTATCTCTCCTGCATCTATTTTCCAGGTGAGTGGTTTTTGCAATGAGATATTTGACATTGTCTTCTATTTTTTCATTCCTTTGGTTCTGTTTTATAGTATCTTGATTTCTCATCAAGTCACTAGCTTCCATTTGCTGAAATCTAATTTTTAAGGTGGTATTTTCTACAGTGGCCTTTTGGGCCTCCTTTTCCATTTGGCTAATTCTACCTTTCAAGACATTCTCCTCATTGGCTTTTTGGAGCTCTTTTGCCATTTGAGTTAGTCTATTCTTTAAGGTGTTATTTTCTTTGGTATTTTTCTGAGTCTCCTTTAGCAAGTCATTGACTTGTTTTTCATGTTTTTCTTGCATTACTCTCATTTCTCTTCCCAATTTTTCCTCTACTTCTCTTACTTGTTTTTCCAAATCCTTTTTGAGCTCATCCATGGCCTGAGGCCAATTCATATTTTTCTTGGAGGCTTTTGATGTGGGCTCTTTGACTTTGTTGACTTCTTCTGGCTGTATGTTTTGCTCTTCTTTGTCACCAAAAAAAGAATCTAGAGTTTGAGTTTGAGTTCGTTTTTACTGCCTATTCATGTTCCCAGCCAACTACTTGACCCTTCAGCTTTTTGTCAGGACATGACTGTTTGTAGAGGAGATTGTACTTTTTCCCAAGTTTTAGGGTCCAAGCACTGCTGTTTTCAGAACTACTTCTACTCCACCATCACCCCAGGCTCTGTCCCAGCAGCGGTCCTCCTCCCCCAAGAACCGCCAACCAGGACCACAATGCAGATCCATGCAGGGCACAGCAAGAGAATCTGCCTTCATGCCCACAAAGCACTCCTTGCACTCCATCTCTGATCTGTTGCTAGATTCCTCCTACAGAGATTTGGGAAGTGGCTGATGCTGGAGTTCTGGAAGCAGCCTCAGGAGCTTCCTGCTACTGCTACCTCTGCCACAACTGCACGACCTCTTCCACCCCCAGAGCTGGCTGCTGGACTGCACTGAATCCGATCCTACAGTTTCCCCCTAACCTTCTCTTTGGAGTTTGCGGGTTGAGAAGTCTGGTAACTGTCACAGCTCACTGTTTCATGGCCTCAAGGCCTGTTCTGGCTGGCTGATTCCGGGTCTGGTCTGTCCCGGCATGGCCCATGCTGGGCTGCCCTCTGCTCTCAGCACCATGCGATAGACCCCTTCCCAGAGACCATCCAGGCTCTCTTGGGCTGGAGACCTGTTTCTCTCTGCTATTCTGTGGGTTCTGCAGCTCTAGAATTTGTTCAGAGCCATTTTTACGGGTGTTTGGAGAGATTTGGGGGAAAACTTACACAGGTCCCTGCTTTCCAGCTGCCATCTTGGCTCCTCCCCCCAGATTTCTCTTATTCTTAAAAAAAAAAGTGGCAAGTGGGAGGTTCCCTTCCCTTGATCCTACCATTCACTCAAGTTTTCATCATCAATCTTTTCTCCCTTTTTTACAGCAAAATTCCTCAAAAAAAAAAGCTTTCTACACTCTTCTACTTTCTCATCCCTTGCCCCTTCTCACTCCCTTGCAAACTGTTTTGGAACTTATTCCTAAGCTAAAACTTCTCTCTCCAAGGTCATCAGTGGCATTTTAATTGCTAAATCTGATGATATTTTATTAGCCTTAATCATTTTTGGCCTTACATCATTCAAACCTGTTACTCACCCCATTATAGATCCTCTATAATCCCAAGGCTTTCTTGACCCTGCTCTTTCCTGGTCCTATTCATCAGACCACTCTGTACTCTGTCTCCTTGGATGATCATAACTTCTATCCATCATCTTCATGTGGGTATGCCCAAGAGCTTTATCCTTGGCCTTTTCATATCTCTCTTCACTTTCTCCTTTGGTGATCTTAGCTACTCTCATGGATTCAACTATCACATCTATACAGACAAACCTGACCTCTGCATTTTAAGTAATAGGCTCTCTTCTAACATTTTTCTTGCATCAGAGAAAGACCTCAGAGACCACCACCTAGTTCAGGCATTCTTAACCTCTGTTTGCATCATGGACTGCTTTGTCAGTCTGGTGTAGTCCGTAGATTCCTTCCTAAAATTATGTTTTAAATTCGTAAAATTGAATATATAGCATACAAAGGAAACCAATAATTGTATTCAATGATAGTTCTCAAAATATTTTTAAATGGCCCTTAGGTTAAGAACCCCTGTTCTAGTGCAACCTGTTCATTTTATAGATGAGAAAACTAAGGTCTAGAGGAGGCAATAAGTATCTATACATTATCTATAAGTGTCTATATAGTGCCTACTATATGCCAGGCACCATGCTTTATAAATATTATCTCATTTGATCCTCATAATAGCTCTGTGAGGTAGATACCATTATTGTGCCTATTTTATAGTTGAGGAAACTGAGGCAAACAGAGTTGAAATGACTTGGCCAGAGTCATACAACTAGTAGTGTCTGAAACTGGGTTTGAACTCAGTTCTTCCTCACTGCAGAACCAGTGTGCTATCCACTGTACACCTAACTGCTTGTAGAGACATTAAAAGGTGGGCCAAAGGTCACAAAGGTCCTTGTCAGAAATGAAATTTAAATCCAGGTCCTCTGACTCCAAATCCAGGGCTTTCTTTTTTTTTTAATTGTACCATGATGTCTCTATTTACCACTTTCTTCACAACTTTTTATAAAATCTAGAGTTAGATGTTGCATAGGTTTTTCAATCTCAGTATGTCCAAAGCAAAGTCAAGTCTTCATCCCCAAATCATGCCACTTAAAAATTCTGCTATTTCTATTGGGGGCACTATCACCTTCTACTCACACATGGTTGCAGTCCAAGGGTAATTCTGGATTCTTCATTCTCTCTTATTGCCACATACCCAATCACCTGCCAAGTCTACCTTCACTATGTCTTTCCCACTGATCACCTCTCCTTTCAAAAGACCAACACTCTAGTTCAGACCTTTATCATATCTTTCTACTGTAATAGCTTCCTAATTGACCTCCCTGTCTCTAGTCTCTCTCTTTTCCAATCTATAATCTTTTTGTTGTTGAATTGTTTTTCCATCATGTCTAACTCTTTGTAACTCCATTTGGAGTTTTCTTCACAAAGATTGTGAAATGGTTTGCCATTTCCTTCTCTAGCTGATTAGGAAACCAAGGCAAACAGGGTTAAGTGACTTACATACCCATGGTTATACCTCTGCTAAATGTCTGAAAGCGGATTTGAACTCAGGAAGATGAGTCTTCCTGACTCTAGGCCTGGTGCTCTATCCATTGTATCACCTATCTGGCCATCCATCATCTACACAGCTGCCAAATTGCTATTCCTAAAACATAGGTCTGATCATATCATTCCCATGCCAAAAAGCTTTAGTGACTCATGCTTGCCTCTAGCAAAACAACATCTATTTTTAAATATCTTCATAATCTTGCTCCTTTATCTCTTTCAAGGTTTACTGAATGTTAGCAGCAGGTAGGTTGATAAAGAAGATAAAGAGCTGAGCTTGTAATCAGGAAGATCTAAGTTCAAATCTAGCCTCAGACACTTACTAGCTGTATAACCCTGAGCAAGTCACTTCTCTATCTGCCTCTGCTCACGCAACTGAAAAATAAGGAAAATAATAATAACTAACTTTCAAGGTTGTTGTGAAGATAGAGTATAACAGATGCCTAATAATAAATGCTTGTTTCTTGCCTTCCGTTTTCATTGCTTCAAGTCAAACCGACCTAGGCGCTGTCTGTCTCATAGGTGATGTTTCTCCTCATCTCCAAGCTTCTGTACAGACTGTCTCTCATTCTGAGAATGTACCTGTTCTCCAACTTTGATTCATAGAATTCCCTAGCTCCTTGCAAAGCCAAACTCCAGAAAGATATTCTGCACTAGACCTGCCCAGGACTCCCAAGTTGCTAATATGCTTTCTTCACCACCACCCAACCACTCCCCCACCCCAGTCCAGAAATTGCTTTGTTTCAGTTTTGTGTATCTTTTCTATTTACCTTTCTGGATATGGTTTGTTTTCTTCTGATGGAATGTAAGCTCCTAAAAGGTTTTTATTTTTTTAATTGTATCCCAAGCACCTAGTAGAGTGTCTGACACATGGTACGCATTTAGTAAATGCTTGTTGAAAGAATAAAGCAATATTGTTGTTGTTCAGTGGTTTTTTAGTCATATCTAATTCTTTGTGACCCCATTTGGAGTTTTCTTTGCAAAGATACTGAAATGGTTTTCCATTTTCTTCTCCAGGTAATTTTACAGATGAAGAAACTGAGGAAAACAGGATTAAGTGATTTGCTCAGAGTCATACCTCTGGTTAAGTCTCTGAAGGCAGATTTGAACTCAGGAAGATGAGTCTTGATGCAATGGATAGTAAATATAATCTCATTTGCAAATATGATCATAAAATTGCGGAATTTGAAAGGGCATCAGAAGTCATTTAGCCAACACCAGAGTGAAAAAAGTAGTTTTCTAATCTTTACTTGGAGACCTGTAGAAACTCAGAGTTCACTAGCTTCTAAGACAATTTGTCATACTTTGGACTACTCTGATTGTTAGACACCTTTCTCCCCATCCTATGCCCTCATATTTGGAACTGAAATACATATTAAATATATATATATATATATATGTATATATATGCCTTCCTATAGCTTCTACATGCTACCTAGTTCTGCTCTCCCCAACTAAAAAAACCGAATCTGCTCCTCATTCAGTCAATAAGCATTTACTAAGCCCTTATCTTAGACCGTATAGTGCTAAAGTTTGGTGATGGGGAAGAAAAACAAAAACTACCTCCCTCAGTCTTGTATACATAGCAAACACCCCCATATCCTTCCCCAGTCCTTATATAGCTTTATTTCCAGGCCCTTCAATATTTTAGTTGTCTAAGAAGGAGTATGAATAGTTAAACAATTCTTAAGATTAGTCCTTTGTTATTCAAGCCCATGCTACTCATTGCACCTTTGTCAAGGAGATATCCAGGCAGCAAACAATTCAAATATGTCTTAGAAAAAATGCAAACTAATCCATTAGAGAAAATGAACTGGAATACAGACATCCAGTTTAAATACTAGTTTTCAGCATACCTAATAGCACATGCAATCAATGGCCTTCAGAACAGCATATTTTAAGAAGGAAGCATCGGAGAGAACAGCACTAGGCAATTGGAGTCAGGAGACCTTTCTCATACAGAATGTATCACTGACTTGCTGTGTGATTTGAGACAGCTCACTTAGCTTTTCAATGTTTTAGCTCATTTTTCTCATCTGTACCCTTCTGTTAGAGTGATACTGAGATAGTATCTTTAAAGAACCTTGGGGAAAAAGAATGTTGTGTAGTATAAGATTTTACTGTATTTTTTTTCCATCTCCATTCACCTCAAATGCTTCCTCAGAATAACCTGATCTGACAATGGAGAAAAGTCATGTCCCACTGTTTATTGAGAATAAGGGAGGAAAAACAAGAAGCCAACAAAGAGGGCAACATTTAGAGGAGTCAGCTCCAGAAAGAAACTTCATATAAAGAAGGGTCAAATCAGGAATCAAGATGGTTTGGGGGGATGGGAGGACATCTGTAGCCACATAAACCAGGGAACTTTGTGGGAAAAGTGTAAGCGGTCTAACATATAATATCCATTTGTCTTCAGATAACAGAAAAAACTCAAAAAGGTCAAGATTTTTCATTTTTACTTACTCACCAGTCCTAGTTTGGTGACAGAGTCAGTGGTTTGAAGGTGACTTTCATAGTATGTTGGAATATACACTGGAGAGAGCATGAGGAGTAGAACTGGCACCCAGCTATTCCACTTTTCTTTTTTCTGCTACTTTTTCCAAATCTTTTTGCAAACTTTGAAGTTCCCTACACATTTATTATTGTTGTTGCTGCTGTTATTTTGTATCATTAGCAAAGAAATCATAAAGTTTGTGTATAATACAACAGAGTTGTTAAACACAAGGTCTCATGCTTGTGGCCCAAACCAGGTTAAAATGTAAATGGGAAATATTTAACAAAATAAATAAAAATATCATAAAACATTGATAATAGTACATTTTTAAAACTGTCACTTTGTGGCCAGCAGGGATCCTTATGTATGGTTTAGTGTCCTTCATTTCTATTGGAGTATGACACCTCTGCAATATAGTGCTTTCTTTGAAGAAGACTATACATTATGTTCAAGCCTCACAGGAAATGTCATAAACACCAGATGCAGTCCATCAGACCAGGGGAAGAAAATATAAATGATTGTTTCCATTATTGCATAAAGCAAGTCACACTGCAATTGCCATGCTAAAATTAGGCCAAACCTGGCTAATAATAATGGCCCCTGATATGTCTCCAGAGATTAATTGTTAAGAAATGTTTTTACATGAATTCTCTGTCCCTGTATTTCTCTCTTACTCTTTCTCTGCCTCTTATTCTCTCTCTCTCTCTCTCTCTCTCTCTCTCTCTCTCTCTCTCTCTCTCTCTCTCTCTCTCCCTCTCTCCCTCCCTCCCCCCTTTCTCTGTCTGTCCGTCTTTCTCTCTCAACTGAGAAACAGTTGAGTTCGGCAACAGAAAAAGGACTTTGTATGGCATAGGAAAGATTTAAAAATTGACCTCCTTCCTGGCTTTAGTCTTTGAGCTTCCCACTATATCAAGGGAGGCAGATCTGGCACCAGAGAACCTAGAATCCCAGCTCTTACATTTGATTACAATTCTCCTTACCTTTCTGAACCTCAGTTTCCTTATCTGTAAAATATGTAGAGTACTATTGAAAAACATCCCTTAAGGATTCTGTAGGCCAAGTGCTTTGTAAACCTTAAAGAGCTGTAGTTATGTAAACTAATATTAAAATGAAGAAAAATTGACATAATTCCAACCAAACCCAGAAAGTTGATGTGAGGAAAGCATATTGCAAACTTTATAGCTCTTCATAAAAAGAAGTTATTAATAAAATGGATATAATGATATGCCTATACTCTCCTATCAGAGGCCATGAGATGTAGTTAATAAAGAACTGGTCTTGGAATAAGGAACTCCTGAGTTCAAGTTTTGCATCTGATTCACGTTGACTGCCAGGTGGCACAATGGATAAAGTGCTGGGTCTTGAGTCAAGAAAACTTGAGTTCAAATCAGCCCTCAGACACTTACTAGCTGCCTCAATTTCAACAAGGATTATTGTGAGGATAAACATAATAATGTTTGTAATGTACTTAGAATAGTATTTGGCACATAGTAGATGCTTAATACATGCTTATTTCTTTCTTTAGTGGCCTTGAGTCATTTGTGACCCTAGATGAGTCCTTCGATCTCTCAGTGACCCAGGCAAATCTCTGAGGTTCTAACCTGCATTGGTAGAGGGAGTTTCCATGCTGGGTATTGCCTATGCTAGTGAAATTATATGTCTATCTCAGAAAAACCAATAATTATAACAATAATAAATTGTTCCTCACAGTTATTATGTAGAAAATATCGCATAACCCTTAAATTGCTATAGCTATCAATAATCAACAGTCAATAAACATTAGGGCTTCCTTTGTGCCAGGCACTCTGCTAGGTACTGATAATACAAGACAACAATAATATAGTTCTTGCCCTCATTGAGCTTCCTATCATTCCATCAGGGGAAACAACAGAGAAGTATACATAAAATAAGTAAAATAAATGTTAACATGTTAAATATTAATATAATACAAATGAGTAAATGAAACAAATACAAGCATTTTGGGTATGGGGGTGGCATTAATAGCTAGGGGATCAGAAATGGCTTCATGTATAAGGTATCATTTGAGCTAAGCTTTGAAGAAAACTAAGGTGCTGGGAGATGGGTAAAGTATGTAAGGAAAAGAAAGAAGGCTATTTTGAGTGGAGTGTGCTATATGGGAAGGTGAGGAATATATAATGAGACTAAAAAAGATAGATATGCGAAAATGTTATCTTTTTATTTGATTATTGTTGCTGCCACACAAGGTCATTGACTCATCACCAAATACTGTTCTTGAAGGGCGGAATTCCGTGGCACTCCAAAAATATGTCCAAAAAACAAAATAAGCCACCCTTGTATACATTCCCCTGAGTTGTGTATGCTTAGATGCTGCCTTGATTTATCCTTGCTATGACTTGTCCTAGCAAAGTCTCTTGCTCTCTGCTTCAGTTTCCTTCTGTGTAAAATCAGGATAATAATAATAATATGTACCTCCCAGTGTTGTTGAGCAGATAAAATGAGTTGATATGTGTAAACCTTCAAGCACTATATACATACTAGCTATTTTTTCATTTTTATTATTGTTGTAGAGCTCTGAGTAGCAACTTTTGCAAAGTACTTCACTTCAGTATGAAAAAAGCACAGAGACTATGAGCCCAGTTGTGTGACTGGAGTATCAGGATGTCAGCCCAAATATGAGCATGGAATCAAAACATGAACCCCACCACTGCTACTATAATACTTCTTGGATAGAAGCAATGGAAAGGCTACAATTGAAAGATTTTGTTGATTGTGTTGTTGATTTATCATGTTGATTGTGTAGTTAGCTTTTAGTACTAGGGCTTCCTTCGTCAGTTGTGGATTAAGATTTAAAAAGACATTGACGCTATAATTACTGATTCGTACAGCTTTCAAATTCTTGCTTGGGCTGAATTATACATAAGACAGTTGTAAAATTATACTTTCATTTATTGATAAATCAAAATTCTTAAGGCCAAAAAATAAGGTATGTATTTGAAGCAGAGAACAGGAATTTTTGTCTAGAAACCTTCCATCACCAATGGATTCCTGTAAGACATGACCTTTTACCATAGACTCACATTGTTCATACTCCCATAATTCACTTAGCATGCATTATAGTTATCTTTATATGTTTCATATATAATCCTGGATTCTAACCTTAATGAGGGCAAGGATCTTGTCTCACCGTAACTTTTTATCTACCCCCAAAATAAAGAATAGTTTTCTACATGTAAAAGTAGGTTCCAAATAAAGTTTGACAAATTGAATGTTATGTATTAAGTGATATTAGCAATTTGAGCTAATTACATGGAAATGCTCACTTAAGATGCTACAAAGAGCATACTCATTGTTATCACCTATACCTGGCCATCATAATCTGTCTCCTCCTACCTTTTGAGTTTTATTATACACCACCTATTTAATGCCCCCCACCCCCACCTCAACACACACACAAACATATATACTCTACTATTCAGTGATATTAGCATCTTTTTCTTCCCACAAGACAATCCATTTCCTGACTGTGGTCATTTTCACTGACTGTCCTTCATGCCTGGAATTCTCTCTCTCCTATTCTCTGCCTCCTAGCTTCTGTTTCTTTCAAGTTCCAGTTAAAATCTCAATTTCTGAAAGAAGCCTTTCTCAATACCCCTTAATGCTCTGGTCTTCCTCTAAGATAATATAGACTTCACCATGTTTATATCTTGCTTATGCACCAATATTTGCATTTTTCTCCTCCATTATACTATGAGCTCCTTGACGGAAAGGAGAAGGAACTTTTTTTTTGCCTTTCTTTGTATCCCTGGAACTTAGCACAATGTGTGGTACATAGTACACAAATGTATATGGTTGTTGACTTAACCAGACTTCATAATTATATTTCTTTATGTTTTTAAAACTTATTTACAATATATATATACATCATCTCCTTTTATATTCACAATTCTGTGAGGAAGGTAGATCACATTACCATTGTCGTTTTACACAGTACATAAAATGTGACTCAACTGTGACTTAGCAAAAAAAATTCCAAAGATCACACAACTGCTAAGTGATGGGTTGTCTAATTTCAAGGCCAGCTCCCTTTGTATCATGCCATAAGTAGATGGAAAGAACAAGATTTGGAGAGTCCAATAGGTTAGAACTTCAATCATCAGAGTCTTCACTGTTTTCATTTTGTCTGTATATGATCACGCTTTAGTAGTCTCCTTGAATTGCTATGTCTAAAAAATATACATCATTTAGTGGCTAATATTAACGGTCAAAACATTACAAACTTAGAGCTAGAAAGGATGTTGGAAACCATTCAATCTAAACCCCTCCTTTAACAGACAAGGAAACTGAGATTGGGAGAGGTTAAGTAACTTGTTCATAGGCACACAGCTAGGAAGTATCCAACACAAGATTTGAAATTGCTCTCCAAGACTCCAAACCCATGACACTTTGTGTCATACCACGTAGCTGCCAAGGAGATGTTTCTCAATATTTAAACTGGTCTATATAACAAAGAAATTTCTATGACCAGTCTCTTTTTTGAAGCTTTTCCAGGTTGATAAAAACTTATGACAGTTTAGCATTTGTTGACACAAGCTTTTGAGAACTCTAGGTAACCTCCCTCTATGTTGAGATATTGGAGGAACATTTTAGGAACAGTTTGCTGTGCAAATTGATATTAGTTCCTGTTCCTGAGAAGGAGTCTTTTTTCTTTTTCCTACATTACCAATAGAAAATCTGACTTGCCTATGTCCTTTATAAATACATAAGACAACATCTGGGTATGCCAATATCTGTCACATGGAAATTCTGAACAGTCATTTGGGCAGCCTAGATTGATTAGGCTTTTCTATATTGGTTATCAGGGTTGAGTCTAGATGAAAAGTAGGGTTTTCCACAATCTGAACACTCAAGGCTCATGATTACCTCTTATTCCTGATGCTGATTTCTAATAGGATTCAATAAGTAATGGTACATCTGATTTCTGAGAAAGCAACAGAGCAAAGACACAGAGAAGTAACTTCTCGATTCAATTTAGAATTTTCCATTATCGGCCTCGAGACCATGAGTTTGAGGTTGAAATCTCACTGAAACAATATGAATAATGACTATAATGTCGACTGGGAGTCCAGGGTATCCTGTTAAAAAGCTGTTGTGATCTAAAGGTACAAAAATAGAAACATAGCAATGTTTCCAAACAACATGTGAACTGTTTTTATTATTTTTCTCGTTAATAAAGTAAGGTTTCATGAGTCAGAAGATTTAGGTTATCATCACTGGAAGACTTAAAGCTGAGAAGAGATGACTACTTTTTAGGTATACTTTTGTGAGATTCATGCTTTTGAGAAAAGTTGGTCCACAGGACCTCTGATTTTCCTTCTGACTCAGATATTTTAGGATTTTACATAAACACTCATTTGATTTTGGCAACAACTCTTTAAACTATAAATAAGGTAGATAATATTATTTCCACTTTACAGGTGGTATAACTGAGGCTTTGAGTGCTAAAATGACATTCCAAATATTAAATATAAATAATGAATGATGTAGCTGGGACCAGAGTCCATGACAGAGTCCTCAAATATCCATAATGCTCAAATATCTGAAATGCTGATGGACGTTATACTTTCTGCCCTCAAGTGAAAAAAGGGAAAAGTAAATAAATGTTAGAGTTGTAGTTGCCTTAACAACTTCTAACATGCATTATACTCCATATAATTGATGTCTGAGAAACATGGTATAGTATACTAACCACCGAACATGTAATCAGGAGACATGGGTTTATTATTTTGCCTCTCTATTCTTTGATTTCATCATCTATAAAACTGGGAGGTCAGATCAGTTCATTTCTTGTTCCTTTCTAGTTGTAGTAGTCTTTGTTTTATGTTCTTACATTCTGTAATCTTAGATCCTTCCCAACTATAATAAGCAGGTCTGATTTAGGAGATCACAGCTCATATGGACCAGTTGGGACTTTAGAGGTCATCAAAGTCAACCTCACACACACACATACGTATGTATGTTGTTGTTGCGGAGTTGCTTAAGTTATGTCTGACTCTTTGTGACCACGTTTTGGGGTTTTCTTGGCAAAGATTCTAGAATGGTTTGCCATTTCCTTCAGCTCATTTTAAAGATGAGAAACTGAGGTAAAGTTAAGTGACTTGCTCAGGGTCACACAGCTAGTAAGTATCTGAGGCTAGATTTGAATTCATGAAGATGAGTCTTCCTGATGCCAAGCCCAGTGCTCTATCCACTGTGCTACCCAGCTGTATATATTTGTGTATGTCATGTGTGTATCTGTATCCCTGATAGGTTAAATGCCTTGCCTGAAGTCAGACATCCTTCTCAGACTCAATTTCACCATCTATAAAATTGAAATAGTAAGGTATGTAAGATAGGGTTTGAACTCAAATCTTCCGTCTCCAAATATGGAGGTCTTTATACAGCACCACATTGTTTCTCTAGCATCTTTAAATCAATAAATAAAAATGAAATGGACTGTACGTATAATGTTATATCCTAATCCAATAATTGGGCATATATGCAGTGATCATATTTTATTAACCAAAATTGAGACATGATCTGATAAAGATTTAAAAAAAACCATTTAATTAATGGGAACCATTATTTATTGGATTTTGGAAAGACTATGTAAAGGATAAAATATTTCAAGTTGAAATGGTCCTGAAAAATCTAGGACAGTTGATCACCACAGAATGGAGACCTAGTCAACTAAAATTTTCAATTATCCAAAATACCAAGTAGCTCAACCTATATTGACAAATAAGAAAGTACTTCATTCTCTTTATTTTCCATTATGAATCTGGGAATCTCAGGAAAGTTCCAGGTCCAGAAGCCACAAACTGGAAAAAGCCTTGGAAATCACTGAGCCTACATCTGAGCAGGAATCCTTTCTACAAAATACTTCCCAAGTGGTCATCAAGTCCACTAAGCAATTCCCAAAGATGGAGAACTTACTGTCTTCCAAGATCTTTTGTTCTACTTTTCAATGGCTCTAATTGGAAGAAAATATTTCTTTAAACTTAGCTGAAGTCTGCCTCTCTGGGATTGTGATTCAGTCAATAAGTCAACAAACATTTATTAAGTGCCTACTATGCACCAGGCACTGTATTAATTGTGAGATGCATCGATTCTAGTTTCTACTCTGTGGGGTCAAGAAGTACAAGTCCAATCATTGTTCCATATGGGAGCCTTTCAAATTTTTGAAGATGGAGATCATATCCCCTTGTTTTAACTCTTATCATCTATACGTTAAACATTCCTACTCCTTCAAGTGATCTAAATTTGATATGGTGTCCAGTTTCTACTGCCATCACTTAGCCTAGTACGTATTCTCTAATTAGTGCTTAACAATATTTTTATTCATCCATTTCCTCATTCATCCATTCATTCATCATCCTCTGAATCTTTACCAGATTAGCCTTCCTCAGATATAGTCTTTTCCAAATCTGGGATTCTAGGATTGCATTCACTGTGTCCCAGTTACGTAAGAAGGGAGAATACAATAAATTGTGTGCTTAGAACTCAATATTACACTGTAGGACTATCACCACTCTAACTCCCTCCCACCGCCAGCACACACACTCTCTCTCTCTCTCTCTCACACACACACACACACACTTATTCTATACACTCTGATTCTACTAATATAGTCAACAGTAACATTTTTCTTTTGTGTCTGATATTTCTAACTACTAGGTATAATCTGCTTCTGGGTATTTAGAGGGATAAACAATATATGCATGTAAACCAGCACCTACAAAATCATACATACATGCATATGTGCATATATACATACAAGCTACTTATACCCACATGTTACATGCAAAAAGAACCTTGTGCATAGGGGGAAATAAACCCAAGCTACAATGAATATGTCATCCTTCCTGAATACAATTTCAGCCTTAGTTTGAACTGAGTGTATCTCCTAAGAATTCTCTTTCGTAAATGGAAATCTCCACCCAAACTGAGAATAGTCAGTTAGTGCATTGGTATTCGAGTCAGCTCTACACCGAGTGGCATATACAAAATATGACTTTCTCTCCTTGATTAAACAGGTGCTCTTTAAGCCAAGCAGCGCTGCATTTTAATTGTAAATATTCTTGTAATAACAGTTTAAAACCACCGCAGATAACATGTAGCAGTTAGTCACAGTGCCAGGGGCTTCCTCAGGCCTGTCTTTATAAGCTATAAGTATATGCTAAAGAATCATGTGTATAGATGGAAGAGTCTTCCCTTGGGGGAAGGCGGTAAATATAATCACAGGTGAAAGAGCCCTGGTTTGCTTGTTCTATTCCCCTTGCCCCTTTTATTTTCTCCTGTGCATCTGAGAAAAGAGAATTGTCAGGCAACTCTTTTCTAGAGATTTGAACTCTGATTCTCAAACCCCTTTTAAGCTTGGGAGTAGTAGCCAGGAATTTCTAATTTGAGAATGAGGAATAATGAAAGCTGCTGGAGCCACTAAAATTAACACACAAGATCATTGCATCAATATAATATCGTTTAAAAAAAAGATCTTTCTTTTCTGGGGGTAGAGGTGGAGAGTTAGCAAAAAAAAAGGCACAGACAGAGAAAACTTGGGTAGAGCCTTCATCTATATTAGAGACAATAGACTGAAAGGGAAAGAAAAAAAAGATATTAATTGTTTTATATTCACGAGAAGGGGAGTGGAACAAATTGTTGGAAGGAAAGATATGTACGTTATGTCTCATAATTACCACAAATCCAGCAAGTCCAAAACCAAACTTGCTATTGAAATTGACTCCCTAGTCCAACTTCCATATTGCTGTCATTGACATCACCATATATGCTCCATTGGTGTTTGGAGTACCTCCTCCAGTACCTCCTCCCCGTTTTTGCTTGCTGAAGTTTTAACCCATCTAACAAGGTCAAGTTTAAATTTCACTTCCTTGAAGAAGTCTTCTTTCATTCCCCCAGGTGACAAGTTTCTTTCTTTTCCCCAAATTTACATACCTCTTATCATGTTCTACTTTCATTATGTTTATATGGTGAATTTGGCAGATTCTCTCACTAGAGAAAGGAGCATGATATAGTGGAAATTTTGGACTTCAAGTTAGAAGACCAGGATTTGGTTCATGGCTTTGCCACTTACGTGTCCTATTACCTTGGGAAAATCACATCATATCTTTGAACTGATGCTTCTTCCTATGTAAACAGAGGATAACAAAATAGATCGTCTCTTGGGCCCTTACAAACTATAACTCAATAACCGTTTATGAGGTCCAAATGAAATAATTTCTGTGAAGTAATTCACGAAAATTAAAGGTCTATGCACATGTCCATTATTATTTTTATTATGCATAGCAAAATCCAATGAGATCAGAAGAATTCAGTTCAAGTCCCAGCTCTGCCATTCACCAGTTTTGTGTGCTCTTTGGTAAGTCATTCTATCCCTCTGAGATTCAGTTTTACCATGTGTAAAATGGAGAGAGCACTCTCTGTACTACTTACCTCCAAGGATTATTGTAAAGATAAATGAAAATGTATGTAAAACATTAGAATCTTTGAGCTAAAAAATCATTCAGAGGTTATCTGGTCCAATCCCTTTCTGAAGGCTAGGTTGGTCTCACCAACAGTATCCCTAAAAAGTGATGATCTCTTCTCAACTTTAAGCCTTCCAGTAATAGGAAAGTTACCAACTCCCAAGGCAGCCCATTCTCCTTTGGGATAGCTCTAACCATTAGGTTATTATCTTTCAGATAATATCCTTCAATTTGCCTCCCTGTAGGTACTACCCACAAAGTCTAGTTCTGCCCTCTAGGGCCAAGTGGAACAAGTTTAATCTATCTTCTCTATATAAAAAGTCTTTCAAATATTTGAAAACAGTATAACCTCCCACCTCTCATCTTCTCTTTTCCATACTAAATGTCCCTCCAGTCCTTTCAAGTTATCTTCAGCTGACATAATTTCAATTCAACCAAATTGGTTTGTTGAGTTGATTTATTGAATTATAGACTTGTTTCCTCCAGCTACTGGAATCTTGCTCACAATGTACCAATGTGAAAAAGAATCAAAAGGTACTGTCATTTGAGTTCCATATATCTACATTCTTCTGCAAGAGGCGCTATACCTTTGTGTCTTTTTTTTTAAAAGCAAGAGTAGTTAAAAATATTTCAGATCAATCAATACCATGATTGATTGAAAAAGTACAGCACATATAGGGGTTGGTAAGCAAAAAATTGCTGAGATCCGACTTTTGTCTGCAAGCTCTGATAGAGCAGAGAGCTCCTGAGACATGGAGAGATATTGAGATTAATAGAAACTTTTACAGGCTGTCTGAGAACAAGCAGGGCAGAGTGTCAGAATGAGGAGGCAGGAATATACTTGCCCAGGAATCGGAGAGGGTTACATCATTTCAGCTCTCCTGGGCAGGAGACAGGCTTTGGCAAGCATGGACCCTGAATATTGGCAACTGGAATTCAGTAATATCTTTAGACATCTGTCAGTACTTCCTATGATTTATCTTGGAGGTGATGGAAAAATTAACCATGTAGAATTGCATTATAACCCAGGGAAGGCTGAGCAAGTGCCTGTGCCTTCCTTTCTTTTATATTCCTATTCAAACAAATTAAGCACTTTACAAACATTAATTAAGCCTTCTCTGAAACCCTGGGAGGTAGGTGTTTGAGAGAACTTTTTTGATAGTTTCTGTGTTAAACACGGCCTTACTAAGAAGTTGAATGACCTGTCCAAGGTCATATAGTAGGGGTTGTTAGCAGTAATAGTCCTATGTTATCATATCCTGAGGTGGGCCTTAAGCCTGGAGGAAGAAATAATCATATTATTAATTATTGGCATTAACTCTTCAAGACTTCATCTTTCACTGTTGTGCATACTGAATCACAGCCCCTTCACAATTGGGCCATATCAGCTGGAGGCCAGCCTACTATTGATGGGCCTCTGAATCTTAAGCTAAGCTGGTTCTCAGACAATAATCACAAAATTCATTGCCAAGCTCAAGACTGGCAACTTTCCAACTTAGTAAGACCAATCAAAATTTGCTCTCAATTAGGACAGCCTTCCAGGGCCTTGGAATGCTTCTACAACCTGAAGAGGTACTAGGAAAGGATTCCAGTGGAAGATTGATATTAATTTTTAATAACAAATGCACAGTTATCGAAAAGTTAATACTAATAGCTTACAAGTCTATCTTGCCCTCCAAAGAGATTTACATCCATTTATCTTATGTGATCCTCAAAATAGCTCTCTGAGGTAGGCAGACTACACTTTTCTCTGTCTCCCCCCCTCCTCATTTTGCAGATAAGGTTCATGATAACACTGGGATTTGAAAGCAAGACCTCTGAGAATTTGAACACAGGACTCTGATCCTTAGTCCACCGTATCCTTTTTGCTATTATTCTGGACATGTAATTTTATCAGTATAAGGAACTCCCTGTATGGAAACAGCATCCACTCAAGCACATCCACAATTCATCTGTAACTTATGATCTCAGAGAACAACCTAGAGGACTCAGAAATCAAGAAGCAGTTCTTGAACCCAGATCCTCTTGACTCTTAAGGTTAGCTCTAAATTTATTATGTGATGTTCTTTCTCACTAGGCTATGCCCCTTCTCAAGCAACAACAATAACAATACCTCATATCTGTATGGTACCTTTACTTTAAAAAGCACTTTCCCATATATAACTGCAAATCAATGCTCAGCAGCCTGTCAGTGCAAATATTATCATTACTACCCACTTTGCAGATGTGAAAACTGACACTTATGGCGCTATCTTAATATCTTCTGTCCTACAATAGATATTAAATAGCTGAGTCATGCATCCAACTCAGATCCCTTGAATTTCTTCCTTTCTATTATTTTTACTTTCTTCACTTTTAGACTTACAAGAATACCATTCAATTGCAAACTGTACAAATGAATCCAGCATTGCACATCAAAGGATAGCTATCTTCATTTGGTGAAAAAAACAAAACTATTTCAGTTTAGGTTTGGTCTCCCCCATATACATTTACTCCCACATTTCCAGATTGCAGGTGACAGGCAAGAAAATATTTACCTATCTCCATGCTTATACAAGATGTTGCCAGTTACTGCAGACTGCTCTGGTAATAAATAAGATTCTGACACCAGACACTTAAATCATTTGCTTTTAATAATAATAACTAGCATTTGCATAGTTTTTTTTATTTGCAAGGCACTTTATGTATATAGATAATCTATATCTATCTATCTCTATCTACATCTATCTATCTACCTATCTATCTGTATCTATATCTAATATATATACATATATATACAATACATATATATGTATATATATACAATATATATTTATAAAATCTCATTTGATCCTCCTCTTTTTTTGAGAGGTAGGAGCTATTCTTTCTTTCTTTCTTTCTTTCTTTCTTTCTTTATTTTTTTAAATTTATTTTTGACATGTTTGGCTTTCAGCATTGATTTTCACAGGCGTTTGAATTACAAATTTTCTCCCCATTTCCTCCCCCCCCCACTCCAAGATGGCGTACATTCTGGTTGCCCTGTT
>CM053625.1:297617590-297632625 GCA_028646595.1 Phalanger gymnotis
GGAGCCCTGCTTCCCTCTGCCACTTTGTGGGTTCTGCAGCTCTAAAATTGGTTCAGAGCCATTGTTTTATAGGTTTTTGGAGGAACTTGGTGGGGAGCTCACGCCAGTCACTGCTTCCCAGCCGCCATCTTGGCTCTGCCCCCCGGTAGGAGCTATTCTTATCCCCATGTTATGGATGATAAAAATGAGGCTGAATTGTTAAGTGCCTAGGATCACACAGCTAGTAAGTAACTAAAGAAGGATTCAAACTCAGGCCTTCCTGAATCCAAATTCAGAACTCCATTGACTGCACCACCAAGCTGTCCATAGTATTATTGTATTCCTTCCAAATAATCAAATGAAATTATAGGATCTATGATCAGGACAGACCTTAGAAACAATCATACTAACCTTCCCATTTTATAGTTCAAGAAAATGGGATCCATAGAGACTAAATCATTTGTTCTAGGTCACACAAGTATTAAACTTTCTGAATGTTTAACTATGGTCTTCTGATTCCCAATGCTGCCATATCTCCTTTTCACTTTCCAGTTCCCTTCCTCTTTTAATTCCAATTTTAGTAAACTTTTTACTTTCCCACCTCCTAATACTTCTGTTGTAGTCAAATGGTGTGTTGGAGTGGGGGATTTTCTCTTTTTGGGAATGCCTGGGACCTTTCACAAAGTTTTCTTTTTTCCCTTCAACACACAGACTTACAATGAGAATACCTAGAGACGCATAGAGAGCTCTAGCTTAGAACTCTTAAGGCCTAGAAAGGCATAGAGAGCACTAGATTAGAAGTCTTAAGGCCTGGCATGAATCTCAGCTTCATAGATGTCTAACCTTTGGCTTTGGATGCATCAATTCCATCTCTGTCACAGTTGCCCTGCCTACCTCCTAGGGCTCCAATAAAGAAGCATTTTGTACACTGCAGTTCTATGGGCAGAGAACCTACTCTTTTATGTTCCATAACTTATCCTAGAGGCACATTAAAATAAAATTCCTGCATATAGGCCTAGGATGACACAATAACTCTTTGGTTTATACTTCCTTCGACAACCTTATTGAAGTTCTAATTGTGTCCCACAATGCTTCCTATCAGAAAGCAGGTCTGTCTCAAGGTTAACTTTGGGTCCCAGTGAGAGTAAGAAAAATGAATCTTCTCTCAAAAGATTTGATTACTTGCACAGGATCATGCTCACTCTGTTGTTTCTGGGCAAGGCACTGCTGGGCCAAGTTAGATTAAAGAGGGAATACGAACAGTGTATGTACAAAGAAAATATTTTCCAATTACACTTTATAAGATGTAGAAAATATTACTTGTGATAGAGGATTATGAATGAGATAATTACCTGGAGCCTAATGTACCTAAAGCCTTACTAAAGGAGAGAGAAAAATATTATTAAGTGATTATTGGCTACTGTTCTTGCTCTTTAATGCTAGAAGTTTACACCGTGGGCCCAAGGACAAAGGATGGTACGATATAAGGACAATGCAGGGGCAGCAGGACTTGTTCATTGTATTGCTCCACTAAAAGAAACCGAACCAGATCTATTTCTTTCTGTTCATCCTCCTCCCCAAATGTTTAATAGGAGTTTTTCCCATTAACGGTCAACTGAAATTAATAAAGTGAAAGGATGTAGAATAAAATGTTTGATGTGCAAGTCCTTTGTTAGTCAAAGATGGCATAATGCATCCTCAGTGAGCCTTTCCTTTTTACCCTGCACCTCACCCTTCCCAAAGTGAATTTTATTATGTTCTTCTTCTTATCATTTCTCAACAACGAAATTCAGTCAAATCTGAGTCACTGTGGTGTCATTCAAAGAACACAGAATGGGGAATCAGGAGACATGAATTCAAGTTCTCACTAAGACACTAATATACTTGGGAACTTTGTAATGTGAGTTTAGAGAGGAAGTATACCTTAGTGGATAGCACGGTTGACTTGGAATCAGGAAGGCCAGGGTTCAAATCCTGCCTCTGATACTTGCAAGTTGTGTTATACTAGACAAGTTACTTAAACTCTCTTTACTAATTTTCCTCATCTTTAATATTAGGAGGGTGGGTTTAATGGCCTTTTAAGGACCCTTCCATTTCTGAATTTATGATTTGAGAAAATTACTAAATTCTCTATTCCCCATGTCTGATATCCATTTGGCATCTATCTTTAGGGGTATTATGTTAGACCTCTAACAGTTTATCTTCAAAGAAGGCTAGGTGGTACAGTGGGTAGAACACTGGACCTAGAGTCAGGATAGACCAAGGTTTGAATCCAGCCTCAGACATTAACTAGTTGTCTAACTATGGGCAAGTTGCATCTGTCTACCTCAGTTTCCTCAGCTGAGGAACACAGTAGCACCTGTTCCCAGGGTTGTTGAGAGGATCAAATGAGATAATGTTTGAAAAGTGTTTAGACCAGTATCTGGCACATAATAGACACTTAACAAACATTTGTTCCATTCCTAAGAACTCACTCAGATATAATACTTTATTTGCTAAGTATTCTATGTTTCTCAAAGCAGTAGTAGTATATGGTAAACCTGGAATCTTGGGCCTAGAGGCTGAAGACACTCCACTGAGTTCAGTACCTTGGGGACTTATTTATTGACTATGTGACTGTGGACAAGTCACTTCATATTTCTCCACTTAAATTTTCTTTTCCTTAAATCGAGAATAGCAATTCCTATAGGATCTACATAGATTACAAAGTTTTTTAAAGAATCAAGTGAGATAAAGTTTGAGAAGTAGTTTGCAAATAAAAAAATGCTAAAAAAAAATCAGTTCTTAGTATTAAGTTCCTTTCTACCTTAATATTTGTTATGGTAATTAGGGGGGACTTTTTTTTTTATTGTTTTCTCTTTTGGAATGCTAAGACCATCAAGTGCCTTTAATTAGTCTTGCCTTTGTTTGAATGGGGCAGGTAAAGTGGACTCTTTTGTCTTTTATTCTGAAGTGCTTCTCAGCTCTGAGGTAATCAAGTACCTTTGGTGGGTCTTGCCTTTTCAAGTGCAATGGAAAGCAAAATGAGACTGCTGTTCATTGTTTGAGTGCTTCTCAGCACTGAGGTAATCAAGTGCCCCAGGGCCCTGAGACATACATATATAAAATCCAAGGTTGGCGTTTTTGTTTCAGGGGCACACTCATTGAAAGAGTGTTGGTAACAAGACCCTGGGTAGCAGTTGAAGCAGCCTCCCGGGCTTTGAAAACCCAGATATTGGTGCTTCTCTCTCTGATAGCCGTTTGTGCATTGCTTGGACAGACAACTAGAAGCCTGTCTGCTGATTTGTGTTTATTTGCTCTGTTTATATAATGTATGCTTATAATTTCTCTGCAGTTCAGGATGCTCAAACTACTGAATAACAATAACCACAGCGAAAGGTTACAAAAGAAATCAGTTATACTTAAATATAGTTATAATATATATATATATATGTGTGTGTGTGTGTGTGTGTGTGTGTGTGTGTGTGTTTGTGTGTATTGAAATTCACAGAACCCAAGGTTAAGCCTCCTTATTCTACAGTTTTGTGCTTTAACATTCTTTGTTTTCAGGTTCTTTCCTGTAGAAAGCTGGCTTCAGAGTCAGATTAATTGAGTTCCAGTCCTCACTGCCCAAGTGACCTGGGGAAGTCACTTCTGCTCTTAATGTTCCACAAGCAATTTTTTAAGACTGCTAGTAGCAGACAGGCACTGAACAGTATCCTGGACTTTGCCTGTTTTTTTTTTTTTTCAACTCTGCAGAACAAGATGCCTCTCACAGGTTAAGCTCAGTGACTCTAATCTTGTCTCCATGTTGCTAAGTCAAGGCTTGATTATCACCACCTTCCTCATCCTCTTCTCCCTTTTGATTGGAAGGCTGGAGAGTAGTATACCAAACTTTTCCCAATGCCTTCCTTTATAGGGGACAGAAACTGGACTTCTGGCTCACTCCAGTCTATATCTGCTATGTTGCCTGGTTTCTACTCCCAAAACAAGATGACTAGTCCTGAACCAGATTCTCAGCCCCTCCCTACCTTTCCTGTCTCCTTTTTTGTGTCATCTCCCCTTTAGAATGTAAACCCATTGAGGACAGGAACAATCTTTTCTTTATATTAGTTGTATCACCAGTAGTTAACACAGTGCTTGGCAGGCACTTAAGTGTTTGTTGGATTGGATTGGATTGGGTTGGATTGGAGAGACAGTTTCCTCATTAGGAAGTCCTTACTCATAAAATCACAGGTTCAGTTTTTTTTAAAGTTTCTTTTTAGGTTTGACACGTTGTGATTTTTTGATGAGAGGAATCTTAACTCTACTTCAAAATGCAGTGGAGAATATTGAGTCCTGAGAAGGGCCTGAAACTAGTTGCAGAGCTGGTCAGAAAACTCTGGAATTGCCCCTTTTTTGAAATCATCAGTCCCCTGACAGATACAATAAAGTAAATTTAGGAGGGCCCATCTCATTAGTTCTTACATGGAAAAGTGCACTCATGCAATATTAATGACTACTATTTCTAGTTATGTAGCACTTGCCATTCTATGCTCTGAAGGTGCTCCAGAAACAGTGACCTAGATCAGGGGTCACCAAGTGGCGGAAAAAATCTGTCCCATTTAGACAATGTGCTATACACTTGCCTCATTTTGTGCCATAGAGCTGTCTCTGAAAAGTTAAGTGGGAATAAAAATTTTATAAGTTGAATTAATTTTTCCTCTTTGATTTACAAAATCCCAGCAAAGATTGTTCCATTGTTGATAGATCTTTAATCAGAAGATTGGTTTCACTGTCCCATTCATCTCAAATATGGAGTTAGTGATTTGTAAACAAACACTTCCATGAACCTGGGAAATACGCATTAGAGTTTTAAAAGGAATTACTTTAAAAAATACTTTTGCAGACACACAGACTTATAGAATGTTAAAGCTGCAAGGTACCTTAGAATACACACTATTAGAATAGAGAACATAGAACAATTTAGCTAGAAAGACCACTGGATCACAGACTGTTAGGATGTTTAAAATGACTATGAGAATTAGAAAGGACAATAGAATATAGAACATTAGAACACAGAATTCTAAAACTGAAATAAGACAGAGAGAATGTGTATGGTGTGTGTGTGTGTGCAGGTGTGTGTGTGTGTGTGTATGTGTGTATTCAGTACAATGTGGTAATTATATAAAGAAAACAAAGTACAATAAAATCAAATGGGGAAGCAAAGGCCAGCCCCTTGATGTCCTCGCTTGGAAGATAAGGAAATATACAGAGAAGAAATAACACATAAAAGAACTGTGAAAAATCTCTGATCTTATGGATCCCAGACACAAAGAATGCTACTTTTTAAAAATTTCAGTATGTTTTGTCATTCTTCCTATGAGTTGTGCATCAAGTAGGATATTTAGATCTTACCCACCAAAAATCCTTGTACCTATTCCACCCATGTATATTAAGCATACTTGATACTCTTTAAAATGGTGGTATTCTTAAAAATGTTATCTTCTCTTATTTTGGCTCAGCTGAACATTTGGATAGGGCACTGGAGAGAATGGTATTATTGTATTGCTCAAGTACCAGTTTTGACAATTATTAGCTATATTATTTGGGTAAGTAATTCTGAGCTCCGTTTTCTCTACTACGCCACCAAAATCACTATTACTACTACTACTTCTACTACTACTACTACTACTGATGATGATGATAACATAAATAATGATATTGTTAATGATTATAATATAAATAATGGTGACATTAAAGCTAATAATAACAACAGTCCAGCGTACTCCAAAGGAAAGTAGATGGGCAAGTTTTAACAAAGTAGAAGTTTAACATATTGGCAAAACTTTGAAGTACTATAGAAATATAAATCATTAGCCCTATCTCTATTACCTACAAATGTTGAATCAAGCTCTCATTTATTAAGGTGACCTAAACTGACCAAGATACAAAATTGACCACCTAGAATTCAAGATTGATTTTTCATAGTCAAAGACAGCAGTTCCATCTGGGGACCTCTACAAGTCTCTAAGACCTTTTTGCTTGGTGTACAATGTGAAAAAAATATTTTCATAATAATTCTAAGGTTTTTAATTTATGATATATTGAATATTGGGAGATATAACCCATATAACCAAAGTTCTTTGGGAGAGTTCTCAATAACTTTTAAAAATGTAAAAGGTTCCTGAGACAAAAAAAGTTAGGGAATGGCTGGTCTGTACCATGTCCTCAAATGACTCATTGGACTGAAAGCTTTAACAAAATCGATAAAAGGAAAAAAAAAATAAGTCTGAGGAGCCTTGAGGATAAGTGTGAAGTGAATGTAGACACTAAAACACTGGGACACAACATGGTAGAAAAGTTCAATAAGGCTATGGTTCTAATTAACAAAGAAAACAAAGTGAGAATATGTTAAGAATTCAATATTTGAGGATGGCTAGTGTTTCAGCTTCTCCTAAAAGCAATGGTTAGTAGCTTTCAGCAGATGAGGGCTCTGGGGGCAATAGGACTATATCACAGAACGCATCTTCTCTATGATTCATTTCTTTAAGTAAGAATTTCTAAAGATATTTAGTGGACTTATGAGCTCAATATGAATCAGCCATGTGATGAATTTGTCCAACTGAGGAACACAGAAGAAAAATAAAAGATTAAGAATAATGCAAGCTTAGATTACTGTAGAAGAGGTGTGCTACCTCAAATAACAGAAATGATAATCTGTTTTCCTCTAACATCAGACCACATCTGGAGTCTCATGTTCATTTCTGGGCTTCATATTCCCTATGCAAACATTAACAATTTTGAACTTGTCCTGATTTGGATAACAAGAACTTAATATTTCTGGGAATTGTGGATTGTAAGGGTTGTAAGGGCAGTTAGGTGGCACAATAGATAGAGCACCAGTCCAGGAGCCAGGAGGACCTGAGTTCAAATCTGGCCTCAGAAACTTACCATATTGTGGCTCTGGGCAAGTCACTTAACCCTGTTTGCCTCAGTTCCTCATCTGTACAATAAGCTGGAGAAGGAATGGCAAACAACTCCAGTATCTTTGACAAGGAAACCCCAAATGGGGTCATGGAGAGTCAGACATATTGAAATGACTCAACAACAACAAAAATGACCTGGAAAATGTAAGGTTGTGGCTGACTTCAAATACTTCAAGAACATTCCTATCAGGGAAAAATTAATCTTGTTTGAAAGGCCCTAGAAACAAAAAGTTGAAGTCCCAGAAAGAAAAAATTCTCATAATTAAAACTGAAAATAGAATAGGTTGCTTTGGGAAATAGTGAGTTTCCCATTTCAGGATTTCAGGAAAAAACTGTACGTATGTTCATTGGGGATATTGTAGAAAGGATTCTTGTTCATGTACATGATATTTTTCTAGTTCGCTTCCAACCTCTAGATTCTGTTGTTCTGTATCTGAAGCCAGGACCTGATACATAGGTTGGACAAGATGGCTTTTGATACACCATCAAACTTTAGGAATATGAGGGTTTTTTTTATAGAGTCATCAAAGAGGGAAATGTTTCTGCCTTTAAAGTGTCAGACACCACAGGGGTTCAAGTTACATTCTTCAAAACCTTCTGTGTAATACTTCAATCCCTCCTGCTGCCTCCCCCATCAAGAGAGAAAGCTATTAGTATTTAGAAACCAAACTGCTCTAGAGACCAGGCTCTAATTATTCACTTGATGATCCTCTGTGACCACCTGGATGTCTTTAAAGGCCCCAAAGCCCAGAGCAAAGACATATAAATGTGGCTCACATATTCACAGAATTCACAATACAACAAATGTGAAAAAGCAAAATATCATGAAATGAATGTCTTTCTATGAAATAAAAAAAGTAGTGTGATGCAGCAGCTAATGGGTTGGGAGGCTGGAGACATTTTATTAGTGGCTAAGTGTCTTTGGTCAAGTTGTTTACCCATAAAATTTTTTTTATTTTAAATACACTAATGACAAAAATTTATACTTATTATGGGTCTTTAGAACTTGTAAAACATTCTTATTTCCTGTGAGAATGTTTCATTTAGGGTAATAAAACACTGCACAAATTATGTATTTTCTCAGATTCAAACCCTCACCCTTAAACAAAAAATGTCAGCAACACTTTCTGGTATAGTAAGTAGACCTTTGGATATGGAGTCAGAACCCCCAAGTTTGAGTCTTTGCTTAGACACTTTCTAGTCTTGAGATATTGGATAATCATTGTAATTCTCAGAAGTTCATTTTACTACTTCTTAATCAGTCAATAAACATTTATTAAGCACCTACTCTGCTCCAAGCACTGTGCTAAATGCTGGGGATGCAAAAAAGGCAAACAGCAAACTTTGCTTTCAAGGAGCTCACTGTGTATTGAGGGAGACAAATGCAAATAACTATGCAAACATGCTATATGCATGATAAATTAGAAATAATCAAAAGAGGGACGGCACTACAAGTAAGAAGAGATCGGGAAAGGCAGCCTGGAGAAATTAAGATGAGACCTAAATTAAGCTAGGAGGAGGCAGAGATGAGAAGGGAAAACATTCCTGGCATTCAGGACAGCCAGTAAAAATATCTGGAATTGGGAGATGAAGTGTCTTTTTCAGGGAACTGCAAGGAGGTCAGTACATTGGATGACAGAATTTAATCCATAAAGATCCTAGATAATTGGAAAAAGTGACTGAAGCTAAAAGGAAATTTAAAATTGATAAATTAAAAAATATATAGTCCTCCCAAACTGCTGCTAAACTATAGGAAGGGGAATTTAGGTTGACTGTGGTCTATATGAAAAAGACATGAGGGATTTAGTACAATATAAAACCATGATTTAGCATACAAAAAAGCTAACATTGTTTTAAATGTCATCATGTGCAGAATGTGAGAGGTAATATTCCTACTGTATTTTTCCCCGGTCAGACAACATTTAGTGTGTTGTGTTCAGCATTAAGTACCACATTTTACAAATATCACTGATAATTCGGAATTTGTCTAGAGGGGAATGACCAGGTTGTGGAGAGGACCCAAGGCAATATCATAGAGAGAGCATGGTACAGTGGATAAGATGCCAATTTCACAATCAGAGGACCTCAGTTCAACTCTAATTTATTAACTGTGTGACTTTATCTAAGAAACTTAACATCTCTGGGCATGAGTTTCTCATCTGTAGTATGAAGAGCTCAGACTAAATTTATTTCTAAGGTATCATTCAGCTTTAAATCAAATTGATCAATCAATTGAAAGAATTGGGGATGTTTAGCCTAGGGAAGAGGAAGATGAGAGGTGAGGGGGAGTAGACTGAACACTTTCACTTCCTTCAAATGTTGAGGGTTGGACAAGTAGAAACATTGTTCAGATTACCCCTAGGATATAAAACTAGGATTTGTGACTATATTACATCTGAAGTTCTCAAACTATGGTAAAATTTGATGGAGCCCAGATTTTACAGGCATATGAAAAATGAAGTCCTAAGTTATCTCATGGAAGGTTTATTATTAGAGTTACTTAATACTGGAAGGTCTATTCCTAAAAATTGGGGAGGTACCAAGCATAACCACATTACATAAAATACTTATGGAAGAAAAACGCAGAGTGAAAACTTCTTTGGCTAACTTTCCAAGAGTTGGCATGCTCAGAGAAACACACAGAGACAGACCAATGTCAGGAAAGCTTTGAGAAATCACAATAATGCATTCATGCCCTTCTATAATCCCAAAGCCTCACCTGGGTCTTAATAACTCTCTGAAAGCAAGCCAAACTACTATAATGCTTTAGAAGTTCAAGCAGTCAGTCTAACTGCCAGCAGCAAAGTCCACTTTTCCTCCTCCTTAAATACCCTTTCTAAGCTCAGACACTATCCACCCCCCAGTGGTGGCCTAAAGCAGCTCATTTTCAAGTACTATATAGCTCTACACTACCTCTTTCTAAGATGCCTATTCAGCTCACAGCTTTCCATTTCACTCATGCCACTGGCCATGGTGCTGACAGGTTGAAAGTCACAAGGAATACTGCAGATTCCCAAACAATGTAGAAATGCACATCCCAACAATTAGGGCAATCCAATATGATAAGGACTCCTTAAGGAGATAAAAACATGCTAGCTATTAATGTTCTTTAAATAAAATCTGGCTGATTCTTTGCTGGGCATATTAAGTGGATTTACTTTTCAGATAGGACTTAGACTAGCTGACCTCTAAGATTTCTCCCAACTCTAAGCTTCCGTGATTTTGCAACTAATTCTTGAACAGGTTATGGTTTAATCTACAAGCAGAGGCCATGTTACATAAATAAAAGTGAACATTTGATTTATGTAGGTAGCATTTTCTACGGTACTTCAAGCATCTGTGATTTAATCAATATAGGCATCACCTCTAATCAAACAATGAGCAAACACTTATTAAGCACCTACTGTATGTCAAACACTGTGCTAGTTGCTGAGGATACAAATAGAAATAATGAAATAATCTCTACTCTTAATGTTTTCACAATTCAAGTCACTACCTCTCTGTGCTTAGTAATATTTGTGTTACTATGACCAAAAATATGTGTGTATGAACATATATGAACATATGCATGCTATGTGCATACACATACCACTTGATCTTATTCAAAGTCTTTCAAATTTGGTAAAGTCATGCAGAATTGTAACCTATTGGTATGTCCTTTAGGAACCCAGAGTAATGCCATGATGATACATTAAAGTCACTAGAAAGCCAGATATTCTTTCATACACGACCAGATAAAATTATAAGAATAAATGAACCAATGGCCCCAAATCTATTTTGTTCTGTTTAGATAAAAGGATATGTTATTTTCATTATTCTGTATGGCAACTATTTTCAGATACAATATTCTAGTCATCTTGTTCCGTGTAAGAATGGCAAGGAGAAAAGCAGACTGGACTTCAGAATGGTTGAAGGAATTGGCATTTGGCTATTCCAGAAGGAATATAAGACCTACCCTTCAGATGACTATTATTTTCATATGTGAATCTCTACCTGCTATCTGCATCTTTAAAAAAAAATCTATTCTATGGAGACAGTGAGCCTGAGGTAAATATACAAAATATACATTCTGCTTTTCACTTCAGGCTTAACTTTCACTGATAATGATTTACATAGTGATTCCTTTCCTGCCTAGATAACTTGCACTAGCTTTAAGCTATTTGCTCCATGGAGAAATGTTGGGATAACTCCCTAAATTCAGGCTGATTATCATTCATAAATTTTGTCTAATAATGAATATACTGAAAAGGATTGACTGTAGTGAACCTTAGGACTGAACTGGGTATTGGGTTACAGTATTCGTGAATTCATTAAAAAAAACATTTATTAATAGTAGTAACTAATAGCTACAATTAACCTAGAATTTTAACATTATTTCATTTGAAACTCACAACACCCAAGTAAGGCATTATCACTATTACCATTTTGCCAATTAAGAAACTAAGACTAATAGAGGTTAAATGACTTGCCCAGGATGTCACAGCTATCAAGTGACTGAAGCAAAATTATAATGTAGGTATTCCTGAGTCCAAAGCTGATGCATTAGTTATTATACTATGTAACCACATCTCTTATTAAGCACTTATTATGTAAAGATCATTGTGCTACAAATTGAGAAATTATAGGATATATCCCCTTCCCTTCTGGAACATACTGTCCAGTTTAAAGACTAGACTTCTAAACAGAAAATTATAACACAAAATGCTATACTACAAGTTCATTAGAGGAGGTAAAACTAAGTACTACATAAAGTACACAATGGAGGGTTAATTAGTTATAAAAGAATAAAAGAATGCTTCCTATATGAGGTATCATTTTAATTGGATTTAAAGGATTAAAAGGAATGCAACAGATTAAAGGGGAATATGAAGACATTCTAGGCATAGGGAGCAGAATGAACCAAGTACAGAGGCAAAATAGTGATGTATTTGTTGAGAAATAGAGACCAGCTCAATTGGTCTGGCTTACAGAGTACTTAAGGGGACAACATATGAGAAAATTTTATAAAAGGATTGTGTCACAAGATTATGAATGGCTTGGATTGACAGACAAAAGAATCTCAATTCTATTTTGTAGTAAAGAACAATAAGCCAGAGTGTTCAGAAAACGAACACCAGAATAGTGAAGGGCCTGAAGCCCACGTATGTCGGGGATCTATTCAAGGATTTAGGGTTGATGAGCCCCAAGAAAAGAAAATTCAGGGATGGAAAAGATATGATAGTAGCCTTTAATTAATGGAAGGGATCAGAAGGGATTATTAGATTTATTTTTTTGCCTCAGAAAAACAGCTGGGAAATTACAGAGAGGTAAATTTGGATTGATGCTAGGAAAAACTTTCTAACAATTAGAGTCGTCCAAAAGTGGGATGAACTTCCTCTAGTTGGTTTTGTTTCCCCTCCTCTTTGGAAGTCTTCAAGCAGAGGCTGGGCAGTCACTTGATAAATAAGTATAGTAGGGATTCCTTTCATATATAAGTTAGATTGAATGACTCCTGAGGTCTTTGCCAGCTTTCATTCTGTGATGGAATTGTCATCGCTGAACATTTTTGAAAAAAGTTATTATATGACTAGATATATCAGCAAGGAAAGTTTGTCTGGCAGAGTTAGAAAGGACTGTCTGTGGGAGAAGTGGAGATTGAAAGTAGAAAGGCATTGAAAATGATGAGAAATACTTCAGTGGTACGTGATGACTGTCCTTCCATCTTTGGGCAAAGGAAGGAGAAGTATCAAAGTAGAATTTTGATTGCATAGGGAGATGGGTAGAACATTGAAAGCCTGGAACAGTCAGGATGATACTTGGTTTGTTGCAAGGCAGATGTGCAATAACTGACACCCTATATTTAGCCTGATGTCAGTTAACAAACAAAATACTGTAATGATCCCTAAGAAACACTATTTTTTGTTATTTTCTATGAAAGAACATAATGTAAAAATTTTTCAATGGACTCTATCTTTGTTCTTCTATCCTTAAGCTACTAATAGATTAGAGACTTAGAAACTAATTGAAAGTCTAGTAATAAATAAATTATATGTCCTAGAGAATGATTTTTTTTTACTAAACATGCAGTCTTCATGAAAAAATAGAAAATAACAGTAAATAGGCTTATTATATATGATAATTTCATTGTATGAAGTAATCTTAATAAAATTGAACAGAACTGTTACTGACTAATTCTAGTAGGCTTCTTTTTCATTTTTAAAAATTTATTTAGCATTTTAATTTTCGCCTGTTACATGTAAAAACAATTTTTAACATTTGGTTTTAAAATTTGGAGTTCCAAATACTTTCCCATCCTCCTTCCCCACCTCCCTTCCTTGAGAAGGCAAGCAATTTGATATTGGTTATGCATGTGTAGTCATGTAAAACATTTCCATATTAGTCACGTTGTGAAAGAAAACATAGACAAAAAAACCTCAAGAAAAATAAAGAAAATTTTACAAAGTATTCTTCAATCTGTATTCAGCCACCATCAGTTCTTTATCTGGAGATGAATAGCATTTTTTATCTTCAGTCCTTCATAGTTGTCTTGGATCATTATATTGCTGAAAATAGCTAAGTCATTCACAGCTGATCATCTTGCAATATTGCCGTTACTTTGTGCACAGTACATTTCACTTTGAATTAGCCCGTGCAAGTCTTTCCAGGTTTTTCTCAGAGCATCTTGCTCATCATTTCTTATAGTACAATAGCATTCCATCATAATTACATGCCGCAACTTGTTCAGCCATTCCCCAATTGATGGGCATCCCCTCAATTTCTGATTCTTTGCCGCCAGGAAAGAGCTGGTATAAGTATTATTGCACATATAAATCCTTTTCCTTTTTGTTTTTATCTCTTTTGGGATACAGACCTACTAGTGGTATTGCTAGATCAAAGGGTATGCCTGGTTTTATAGCCCTCTGGGCATACTTTGAAATTTCTCTAAAAAATGATTGAATCAGTTCGCAACTCCACCAACATTAACGTCTCAGTTTTTCCATATCCCCTCCAGCATTTGTCATTTTCCTTTTCTATCCTATTAGCCAATCTAAAAGGTATGAGGTAATGGCTCAGAATTGATTTAATTTGCATTTCTCAATCATAGGTCGGAACATTTTTTTTTCATATGGCTATAGACAGCTTTAATTACTTCATTTGAAAACTGTTCATATCTTTTGATCATTTATCAATTGGGGAATAGATCTTATTTTTATAAATTTGACTCATTTCTCTATACGTTTGAGAAATGAGGCCCTTATCAGAGAAACTTGCTTCAAACTTTTTTTTTAACCATTACTATTGCTAAAGGCGTTTCCCTCCATCCTATTCCCCCCATTTATTCTCTCTCTCTTCTCTCACCCTGTGCCTCCTCAAAAGTGGTTTGTCTCTGACTATTCCCTACTCTAATCTGCCCTCCCTTCTATCATGCCCCCCCCACTTCTTATCCCCTTCTCCTCCCATTTTCTTATAAGTTAACACAGATTTCTATACCCAAATGAGTTTGTATGTTACTCCCTCTTGAGCCAATTCTGATGAGAATAAGGTTCACTCACTCCCCATCATGTCCCCCCACTTCCCCTCCACTGTAAAGGCTTTTTCCTGCCTCTTTTATGTGAGATAATTTATCCCATTCTACCTCTCTCTTTCCCTTTTTCCCAATACATTCCTCTCTTACTCCTTAATTTTATGTTTTTAGATATCATCCCTCTGTATTCAACTCAAACCTGGGCCCTCTGACTATATATACTCCTTCTAACTGCCCTAATAATGAGAAAATTCTTTAAGTTACAAGTATCATCTTCCCATGTAGGAATGTAATCAATTTAACCTTAAAATTTCCTTTTCCTGTTTAACTTTTTTTTCTTTTATTTTTTCCTTTTTATTTAATATGTTTAGTTTTCAGCATTGCTTTTCACAGGAGTTTGGAATACAAATTTTCTCCCCATTTCTACCCCCCCCACTCCAAGATGGTGTATATTCTAGTTGCCTTGTTCCCCAGTCAGCCCTCCCTTCTGTCACCCCACTCACCTCCCATCTCCTTTTCCCTTCCTTTCTTGTAGGGCAAGATAAATTTCTATGCCCCATTGCCTGTGTATCTTATTTTCTAGTTTCATGAAAAAAAACTTTTTT
>CM053625.1:297633125-297698160 GCA_028646595.1 Phalanger gymnotis
CTCTCTCTCTCTCTCTCTCTCTCTCTCTCTCTCTCTCTCTCTCTCTCTCTCTCTCTCTCTGCCCCCCCTTCTCACCCCACATTAGAGAAGGCCACCATTTGACACAAATATATAAATATATGTAAAACTATACTGTCCATACTTTTATTTATCAGTTCTTTCTCTGGAGGTTAATACTTCTTCCTCCATAGGTGCTTTGTAATTGATTTGAGTATTCATAATACTCAGAATAACACTGCCATTCACACTTATGCTTTGAATGATATTGTTGTTACTGTATACAGTGTTCTCTTGGTTCTGCTCGTTTCACACTTCATTATTTCATGCAAGTCTTTCTATGTTTTTCTAAACTCAACCAGCTCATCATTTCTTACAGCACACTAGTATTCTCTCACAATCATATACCACAACTTGTTTATCGATTAGTTGATTTCAAAAGACAGCACAGTATAGTGAACACAGGGCTCAATTCAGAGTCAGAAAGAACTGGAATCCAGTCCCACTTCTCTAACCCTGAGCAAGGCATTTAGTCTCTCTGAATCTGTTTGCTCTTTCATAAAATAAAGGGAATAATAGTTCATAGAGCTGTTATGACTCTACTTCATAGAGTTGTTATGAGGACTAAATAAGATATTTTAGTTAAAGCTCTTTGCAAAGCATGATTCCCTGTATAGATGTGAGATGTTATTGTTACTAAAATTGTCTGTATAGTTCAGACCAATAATACACATGGGTATAATATCATATAATTGTTAAAATTAAAAGCAAGCAAAATAAAATAGAATTCTTTGCCTAAAGTACTTGGGATAATTTTGGCCAATAAGTATTGTTTGACCTCAATTATCTAAGTAATCTGCAGATACAGAGTCAGCCTGTATTTAAGGATGATTCTAGTGAATCCCAAACCTCTAGTTCTATATGTCGAAGGACTCTACTGATTGAGGGGTTTTTTGAGAATTTTTTAAGACAGTTGAATATAGTCAGTTTAGATGTAATAGCTTTTTGAAGTGTGTTTTTGTAGGCTGCTCCCTTTCTTCAGCCTCCTTACAAATCTGTATAGGTTTATACATTTCATTGTAATTAGTATTATTGTCATAGTTGTGATTTATATTTATATTCCAAGAATACTCCATAATACCTAGGTTCCTTTGGGGGGGGGGATGTGAGAGGAGTAGGGAATAATTTAACTCCTACACAACTCAAATAAAAGATCCTTTGTTGTCCATGAGTTCCTGGGAGGTGGCCTTTAGCAAGGATGCTGAGGTCTCTTACTCATTGAGGCAGTAGTTCTTAAAACATTAATCCACACCACAGACATTACTTGTCCTCTTGACACTGTGACATTTTTTCAATTGCATGACTATTTATGTACCTTTGTTCTGCCTTTTATTTCTGAATCTCCTTCACAACTGATGAATAGTAACAATTAAACACGCAATTAAATATATGCCTTCCTATGGGGAAGCAAACTAAGAAGGAAAGTTTGTCATTGCACTAGATTTATTTATTCCTTAAATTGAGCTCATTATAAATTTGAATGACTAAGAATTATAAAATCATACAATGCTAGAACTGGAAGTCACCACAGAACACAGAATGTCAGTGCATGGGGAAGAATTTTAGAACTCTGGACAGCAACTGTCAAAGATGAAAAGCACTTTAAACACAGAATCTTCAAACACATAACACCAAAAATCAGAAGCGGAATGGGTCTTAGGACAGGGAATATTAGAATGCAAAATCAAGGATCGTATAGTTAGAAGGGATCTTAGAACACAGAATGTTAGCACTGGGCAGGGAATTATAGAACATCTAGCCCTATTCCCTCATTTTACAGTTGAGAAAACTGAAATAACCAGAAAACGACAATCTGAAGAAGGTCTATTCTATTAAGTGGAGAAGAAATACTAAGGCACAGACTGGTTTCCATTTAAGTTAGCCCTGAAATAAGACACTTAGAGAAAGATACAAGTTAAGTAATGGACACAGAAAACTCTTCTCTTGATCTGCTGCGGTGATTTCTATTAGAGTGAGTTATATTCTCCATGAGACATTCACCCCATGAGAGAAAAGGAAGAGCAGGGAGGTCATTGGGGTCAGAACTACAAAGAATACAAAGGAGTCTTAGACACTTATTACTGTTACACATAGGGCCCTCTTGCGCTAAGCATCATCTATGGAATATGTGTGCGCACACGTGTGTGTGTGTGTGTGTGTGTGTGTGTGTGTGTGCAGAGCTGGTTCTGCAACCATAGTGAACGTCTCAATCTAACAGAGGAAAGACAAGCCCAGTTTAGATGAAAACACGACAGGTGGGCTCCTATAAATGGGAATTTATAACAAGCAGGGGATCTAAATTGAAGATTTTAGTTTTAGCAATCCATTGGCTGGGGGCATTTCATAGAGATCTTAGTCCCTGGTTGCAAAGAGGAAGCCTGGCCAACTGATTTTCACCAATTCCCTTGGTATTTTCAAGTGTTGTAGTGACAAGAGAAGGAGCAAAGGTAGGGGGTGGGGAAAGTGTGAGGGGGGAGAGGAAGAAAGGGACAGGAAGTAGAAGAGAGAGAGAGAAAGAAGGGAGGACAGAGAGAAAGGAGAGAAGAAGGGGTGAAAAGAGGAGATAGAAAGGAGGGCATGGAAGACAGTGGGAAAATGAAAGATAAGGAAAAGAAAGCGGGAAGAAAAATGGAAGAAAGTAAAAAAAGAGAAAGAAGCATAGTTGAGGAAGGGAAAGAAAGAAGATGGGGAGATGATTTGAAAAAGTTAAAGAGTGGAGGAAAATAGAATGAGATTAGAGGGGGTCAAGGGAACAGAGAAAAGAGAGAAAGGCGGGGAACTGGAATTGGGAAGGAAGGAGAATTGGGAGATTTGAAGTGGATGGAGAGAAGAGGGTAAAGGAGGGAAGGAAATGCATGTCAGAGGGAAGGATTGGACAAAAAGGTGATGAGAAGTACAGTGACTCAGGGAAGAGAAAACATTTTCTGACCGAAGGTGACTTTTGAGCTGCACAGTCTTTTATCATGGTGTCAGTTTAGTATAAAGGACATAGGTGGCATGATTGAACCTCAGAGTCAAAAAGAGACATTTTAGAGTCCACACAGTCCAAGTGCCCACAATTCCCATGTAGAATCCTCTCCTATAACATCTCCCAAAGTTCTCTACTAATGGCAATAACCTAGCCTGGCAGGCTGCCTCTCTGTAACTGGAGTTTCTCATCAGCATTTCATTAAGGCATGCTTTCTTTTCTTCTTTTCTTTTTCTTCCTTTATTTTAAAGATACCCTTCTTTTTTTTTCTGCTAGCTTCCAGCTAGGAATCCCATCCCCACACATATATAGTAGATCACTGCCAAGGCACTAGCTCCTGCTGCCACTACTGCCTTTCCCCCCCCGAAGCTAAGCTGGTGACCACTTCCCATACAAAGATTAAACTGTGCAGCCTTTTCTGGGCCATTAACTAGAGAGCAAAAACAGCAGGCTCAGATTTGTAGTCCCCAGGTCCAGTGGACAATGTCACTCTGTGCTCTCCAGGTGCGATCAAGCTGACTGAAACACAGCCTCCACTAGGCCAGCTTCAGAAAGCCTCATTCTTTAATTTTTACTCAAGTTCGACAATTATTCCTCAAAATTCTTATCACACATTTTTTTGCATTCTAAATGGAGTTGCTGAATGCTTCCAGGCTTTCTGAAATACTACAAAAGCTGACTAATAGGATGGTGCCATTTAAATGTCTCAGCATCAGATTCATGCACATCCTTCCAGCAGTGGGGATTTAGCTGAAGTTGGGGCTTCGATGACTGCTCAGTGGCCCAAAGAAATGAAGGGGTAATCTTAGGACTGTTCCTAATGGGTGCATCTACTTGGCAAAACATTAGACCACCAGAGAGTTTGAGCTAGAAAGAGACTGAGTGGTTGAGGAGTGCCCTCATTGTACAGATGAGGATACTGACACTGAGAGAAATGACATCCATTATTACACAACTAATAGTATGTGCCTCAGGAAATACTTGAGCTCAGCTTTCCCTGACTTCAGGGCCCACACTATCCATTGAACTACCTAACTTCTACTCCTATGCATGTTAATAATTACATATAGGAGGCAACAGGAAAAAAAATGAGATGGAAGGAAGGAAGGAAAGTATTGTAAGGGGAGAACACTGAAATTGGTATCAATAGCATTGCCAAGTTTTCCAATAAACCCAACGACCATGTATTTAGGGGTCCATAAAGAGGTGATAGAAATAAAATTACCTGGCAAATTGAGAATTTTCTCTTTTTTTTAAATGGAAGTTTCCCTGGATTAGAAATGAAAAAAAAACAGCCTGATGCTTTCTTCTTCTGTTCCTGCCTCCCCACTCACCCCTTAAGATCCTTTATTCAGCTCAGTGTAAGGAAGGGAAGGGGAGACCAGGACATGTACATGATCCTTGGGGAGACTTTTGCACTCTGCAACATGAGTAGGACTGTGACTATGGGCAAATTGCTCCCTTTGAACTATAGTCTCCTCCTCAAAGAGATAATACCCTTGAACAACTGTTAGACAGATAACATGCAGGAGGCACCGGAGGCGTCAGACTCCAGCCTCTAACAGGTTTGCTCTTTTTTTTTTGAAGGGGGGAAGGCAGGGCAATTGGGGCTAAGTGATTTGCCCAAGGTCACACAGCTAGTAAATGTGTCAAGTGTCTGAGGCTGGATTTAAACTTAAGTCCTCCTGACTCCAGGGTCGGTGCTCTATTCACTGTGCCACTTAGCTCCCCCCAACAGCTTCACTCTTGATCTGGTCAGACAGGAAAGACAACCCTCAATGGGATTAATAAAAAGCTTTTTTCCTAGTCTAGTCTTCTCTAACATGGTATCGCTGATAACGGAAGCACTACAAACTCCTACAGCTTCCCTAATCACCCTTCTCACAGGCGTTGGTGAGAAGGAGGGGCAACTGCCCCTACATCTCGATCTGACCAGTCGAGACAGACACAATTTTTGCATCCCCTAAATCCCCTCAAGCCTTAATGGGGGCCAGTTGAGGCAAACACAGATACCCCACTCCCAATCCTTGATGGAGGCTGATCAAGGAACACAGCATTCCAACTTTTGCATTCAACAATAAAGGTTCCCCAACTCACTGACCATCGACCACCTGTTTTATAGACAAAGAAGGCATATTTCCAGCAATAGCCTCACAAGTTTGTATCACCTCATTCCTATATCTCACTGTGCAGTCGCAGTGGATGTTTACAATCTCAGCACACATTTATATTATTTATCCTTATATAATGCTGCACAAGTGTGGTAGAGAACCATAAGCCTGGGAACTCATATCTAATACCTGGAAAACAGAAATTGTTATGGCCACAGATCCTGGGAAACTGAGGTTGTTATGGCCATAGATCCTGGAAAACTGAACTCTAAGAAACAATAACAAAAACTCCATTTTATACACACTAAAATCCGCCTTACTTACAACAACCTACCTCACAGAGAAACTAGGTGGTTTATGGGAAAGAAGGGACTTTGCAAACCTTAAAATCCTATATAAATATACTACTATTATTATTAGGTGCAAATTATATATTTAAAACAACTTGTAAAAATAACAGAACCATGAATATTTTACAGGCCTTGACCATTCAAATGTCTCCCATGGCATCTCCCCTGAACTAGCCACTGTCTCCTCTTGACTCCTTGGTGAACTAATTCAACTCTACACTGTCTTCTCCTGAATATCTAACCCTCTTGTCATATCACTGACTACAAGGAGCCAAGCCTCAGCATTGGATCACTACCACCAGTCATTGCATCTGTACCTCCACACCTGCTTTCCACAGCACCTGGTACATAGTAGGTGTTAATAAATGTCTATTAAATTGAATTGCTGGTGATCAAAAGTGGGAAAAATTACACAATCATTTTGAATGAGTCCACTACAAACTTGTTACATGAACTCAATTGAGCCCTCATTTCTACTAGGCAATCGTACTCTATCTCCTTTATCAAATCACTATCACTCTCCATAGCAACTCAGTCCTCCTCCCCTGGCTCCCTCTCCCACCACTCTCTCATCTGGGAACTTTGCCTTATACATTACACAAAAAATCGAGGGCATTTGCCACGAATTCCTTCTTTTTTCCTCTTCTTCATCTCCTGTCTCTCAGGTGCTTTCTGCCACTGTCTCCTCCTTCATCCCTATCTCACGTGATAAAGTGGCCTTTGTCTTTACCAAGGCAAATCCGATTGATTCACTTGTCATCTCTACTCTTTCACTTATTTTCAATCACTCTCTCTCTTTTGATTCATTTCCTACTGCCTACAAACATACTCATGTCTCCTCTCTGGAAAAAAATAAACCCTCACTTGATCCTTCCACCCCTGCTATCCTCCTATAGCTTTTCGGCATTTTGTAGCTAAACTCCTCAAAAAGGCCATCTACAACAGCTGCTTCCACTTTCTCTCCTCTTTCTTTCTTTAAAACCCCTTACAATCTGGCTTCCAACCTTAGCATTCCACTGAAACTGCTCTCTCCAAATGCACTAATGGTTTCTTAGTTGCCAAATCCAATGGCCTTTTCTCAATCTTCATTCTCCTTGATTTCTCTGCAGCCTTTGACACTATTGATCACCCTCTCCTCTTTTATACTCTCTTCTACAGTACCTAGGTTTGAGAGACATCATTCTTTCTGTTTCTCCTCTTACCTATCTGACCACCTTTTTCTGTCTCCTTTGCTGGATCCTCTTCCAGATCCCATATTCTAACCATAGGTGTCCTTCAGGTTCCAGTCTGACTCATCTTCTCTTCTCCCTCTGTACTAAACTTGATGATTTCATCAGCTCCCATAGATTTAATTACCATCTCTATGCTGATGATTCTCAAATCTGTCTTTCCAGTCCCAATCTCTTTAGCCACCTCCAATCTCACATCCCCAACTGCTTTTCAGACACCACAAACTGCATGTCCAGTAGACATCTTAAACTTAATATGTCCTAATCCCAGCCACACACACACACACACACACACACACACACACACACACACACATTCCCTAATTCTGTAAAGGGTAACACCATCCCCCACCCCCCAGTTCCTCAGGCTCACAAACTAGGAATCATCCTGGATTTCTACTATCTCTCACACACACCCCTCCCCGCCCCCCAAAATCCAAGCTATTGTCGAGTCCTATCAATTTTGCAACATCTCTCAAATATGCCCCCTTCTGTCCTCTGACACTGCCACCACTCTAGTGCAGGCCTTCATCACCTTATGTCTTGATTATTTTAATAGCCTGCTGGTGGGTCTGCCTATCTTAAGTCTCTCCCCATTCTAATCCATACTCCATTTAGGCACTAAAGAGATTTTCACGAAGTGTCAATCCAGTCATTTCACCCCCTATTCGATAAACTCCCCTGTCTTCATATTGCCTCCAGGAATAAATACAAAATGCTCTGCCTAGCATTTAAAGCCCTTTTGGATCTAGCTTCCTCCTACCTTTCCAAGTCTTCTTACATATTATTTCCCAACACTCCAAAACATGCTTTTCAATCCAGAGATACTGGTCTTCTGGCTGTCCCTGGACAAGAAATGCCACCTCTTAGCTCCAGGCATTTTCTCTGGCTGGCTACCATGCCTGGAACACTCTCCTTCCTCTGCTCTGACTCCTGACCTCCCTAGCTTCCTTTAAGTCCCAACTAAAATTCTGCATTCTACAGGAAGCCTTCCCCAACCCTTCTTAATTCTTAATTCTTTTAATTATTTCTTATTTGTCCCATATATAGCTTGTTTAGCATATTTTTGTTTTCCTGTTGTCTCCCGCATTAAGTGGTAAGCTCTTCGAGAGCATTGACTGTCTTTTCCCTCTTTTGGTATCCCTAGAACTTAACCTAGTGCCTGGAACATAGTAGGTGCTTAATAAATGTTTATGGAATGATAAAAAGCATTTTTAATTATAATATTAAAAAGTTTATTTATTTTTTATTTATGGAATAAAACAAACATTTCCATAATGTAGTATAATAAAAAAAGATGATTGCATACTTGCTATTCTTTTTAAATGTATAATTGTTATGTAAATTTATTTTTTTCTTTTTTTTTCTTCCCACCCCTGCACCCTAGAGATGGCTGCCATTAGACACACACACCACACACACACACACGCACACGCACACGCACACGGTGTTCCTAAAGTCTTGACACGTAGGCAAAAATGCATATTTTCAAGAAATAAAATGAATGGAATTTTCAACAATATTTTATTTAATTGGAATATTAACAAATAACATCTTCAATATGATTTCCATCATTTGTGATGGAACCTTTGGGTTCCTTTGGGTTAATGTGCTTTACAAGATTCATGTGAACTCGATGCAGTAACTCCACATTGCCGTCAATTTTAGCACATTCACTCTTTATGCATTCAATCAAGTGTGTTGCATCTGTGGTTTTCATTGAGTACACCTTCTTCTTTAGCATACCCCCCAAAAAGAAGTTACTGAACAACATAGAGTCTTCGGTGAAACGGTTAATGAGATTTCCCATGTGTCCAGACTTTAGGGACACCCTGTACATATATGTGTGTACGTATATATCTAAAATCATTCTATATGTACTTCTACATTACAGAGTGTGGGGTAAAACTCCTTGAATCTTGTTAATTAGGGCCTCAGAGAAGTTTAAACCTGTGCTTTAGCCTATGCTCTGTCATTAATTCCCTGTATACCTCATCTATAAATATGTTGAAGACCTGTGTTCAAATTTTACCTGTCATACTTAGTAGCTATGTGACTATGGTCAAATTTCTGAATCACTATTATCTTCAGACCGCTCACTAAAACTCACTCCATGCCTGGCACACAAACACTGAAGAAATGCTTGTTGACTTGACAGATGGTTGTGAAGGCTTCTAAGTGTGTAGCAGGAGCTATCATACCTGATAAATCCTGGATCCTTGGCATATTAATACGACATATTGATACTTGACCTGTGTAGCTGATGGAGACAACTATGTGGGTAATAAATGGCAGGGTGGAAAGGTACTAGACAGGAAATGAAAAGACTGGGGCACTGGTCCCATCTGCTTTTGGACTCAAATTCTGAGAGCTTGGGCACATCCCTTCCCTCTTTCTGTCTAAGTCATCTCAATTGTAAGACTAAGGGACTGGACCAGGTAATTTCTATTGTCCCTTCCATCTCTCAAATCCTATACTTCTCTTTGACCTACCTAATTTGTGCAGCTGGTGAAACAGTAGATAGAGCAATGAGCCTATAGTCGGGAAGTCCTGAATTCAAATCAAGCCTCTGACACCACTTATATGACTCTGGGCAAGTCACTTAACCTCTGTCCGTCTCAGTCTCCTCAACTCTAAAATGGGAACAAAAATAGTACTTACCTCACAGGACTCTTGTGAAGATCAAAAGGGATGACATTTGAAAAGCATTTAGCATATAGTGTGGCACATTGTGGATGTTTAATAAATACTTATTCTCTCCCTTTTTTCCTTCATGAGATTATTATAAAGATCTCAGAATTTTGCTAAGAAAAAATTTGAGACTGCAAATGTAAAAGACCATGATTACTATAAGATATCATTGTAGAAAAAGATATATTTTTTGAATGCATTCCCAGTATATCCTTGGAAGGGAAGGGGAATAGGTACGGGGAAAATAATATGTGTATATTATATACATACATATGTACATATATGTATGTGTATAAAATTTTAGTCACCACACTATCTGTCTTGACATTGAGATCATTCTAAATGAGTCTTTAAAATCCAAAAGACAAAAATGGCCATGTGGTCAGCCTGGAATTGCACACTTTAATGAAACACCTTATTTATTTCTTCTTCAACTATTCCAAAAACTGCTCCAAGATTTTGGGGTTACTTTGGGAAAAATAGGTGGGTTTCAACATTCTTTTTCTCCCATATAAGCTAATGTCATGGTAGATAAGTTTGAACCTTGGGACAACTTTATTTAATGAGACAATGTCAGACTATTCTGCTCCAGATGTGACCTAAGGTAAAATGTGCATGATCTAGTTTCTGGCTCCTGCCCAGTAAGAACGTCATTTTAAAAGCTGCTGTTCTCTCCCTGGAAAAGTTTAAGGGGGGAAAAATGAGGGAAAAAAAATCACCATCATGTTTGCAGGTTCCCTCAAATTGTTCTGACTTATATGCCTAGTGCTGCCAGCAGGAGTTATTCAACAAATGCTATATGCCAGACCCTGGATTCTGCTTTTCAGAAAAACAGACCATTCATGATCAGAACTGCCATGAAATTATTCATTATATTTAGGCCAGGTTCCTTAAAAAATCAGACTGGGCCTAATAAGGATCTTAAAGAAATGCTCACTTTTTTTGTTTTTGGAAAGGGTGAGGACAAGAGAAGCAGAGCCCAAAATTAAGGTTGTTTTTTTTTTCAGACTGGGACAAAAAAAGAGCATTTGCATAAAGGACAGATTAACATCAAGGTGCAGTTATTTTGGAAGACAATTGTTCTCACTCTCACAGGTGCACAGGTTGGAGTTGGTGGTAGTGTCACAGTTAAAATCTTATGGCCTTAAACATATTATTTCACTCTTCATTTTTATGCCTTTCAGCTGCTACTGATGTCCTGCCCTACCCTGCACTGCCCTGCTCTCCATAGTGGACCAATAGAGACCATGCACCAGAGATCTCAGCCACTCAGCTCTGTGCTCTGTGGGACTAGGAGTCTTCATTTTCCTTCCATTCCCATTCTACCCCCACCTCCTACCCCAAGCCATTTTCCATTTCCCACATTGCAGATACTACCTTCCCTTTTTGCTCTGAGAAATGTAATCAAATGAACACTATCATGACCTCTGGAAACTCAGTGGCAATGGATGGCCTTATTGTCCCATTCTCCTTTTCTGTAACTTCCTAACTTCAAGATACCATTTCCTGGCTATCATTTACTTTATGAGTTATTTTCTTTTAGAATGTGAGATCGTCGAAGGCTCTCTTTTGAATTTATATCCCCAATGCTTAGTACAGTACACTGCACATGAAAAGCATTTAATAAATATTTTTTCATTCATCCATTCATTCGTTTGTTCATTCATTCATTCATTCATTCATTCATTCATTCATTCATTCTCAGGCTCAGTTCTCTTATGTGTAAAAGAAAGGCAGTAATATTTCTACTACTCACCTTGTGGGAATGTTGGGCAAATAAGATATTGTGTATAATTTAAATCATCAAGAGAAACTTCCTTAGAAGTTAGTCATCCAAAAATGAAATGGGCTTTCCTAGAAGGAGTTCACCATCAAAGTGAATTCACCTTTTTTTTGTTTTAATTTATTTTTTATTTTTAGTTTACAACACTCCATTCCACAAGTTTTTGAGTTCCATATTTTCTCCCCTTCTCTCTCCTCACTCCTCCCCACCCAAAACAGCATGTAATCTGATATAGGTTCTACATATACCTTCACATTAAACTTATTTTTACAGTAGTCAAGTTGTAAAGAAGAATTATAACCAATGGAGTGAACCATGAGAAAGAAGAAACACCCCCCCACACACACACAGATAAAGAGAGAGAGAGAGGGAGAGAGAGAGAGAGAGAGAGAGAGAGAGAGAGAGAGAGAGAGAGCGCAAATAGTTTGCTTCAAACTGCGTTCAGACTCTGTAATTCTTTCTCTGGATGTGCACAGCTTTTTCCACCATAAGTCTTTTGGAGCTGTCTTAGAATGTTGTATTTCTGAGAAAACCCAAATCTATCAAAGTTAGTCCTTACAGATACCATGTGTCTGTAATCATGTATAATGTTCTCCTGGTTCTGCTCCCCTCACCCAGCATCAGTTCATGTAAGTCTTTCCAGGTTATCATGAAGTCTGTCTGCTCCTCATTTCTTATAGCACAATAATATTCTATTACATTCATATACCACAACTTGTTTAGTCATTCCCCAATTGATGGGCTCACCTTTTTTTTTAAACAACTGACAAATAACATTTTAAAAAAGGCAAAGCTGTGCAAGTCATCAAACAAAAAGGACTTCTAACTCCCAAGAGAAAAAAAAATAAGAGAAATGAACAATAAAAACAAAAGAATGAGAAAAAAGTAGCAATGAGAAATTTATTTATACTTTCACTTTTAGAAGTCAATGTGGGGCAGGGGATGGGGGCGGAGGTAATTCAAAGAGAAGAAAGCTCTTCTGTAAATATCACCTACACACTCCAAATAAAGCCTCCAAGTGGCTGTGTAATGTGTCCCACTTTGTGCTGTGGTGGGATCTGGACATGTTCAGTTCTACTGATTACTTATCCATGTAAACGATTTTCTCTGAGATATTTCAAATCTCCTGTCTGGCATTCCAGCTAAGTGTCCCATCTGCAGAGGGTGGCCTTATGTCAACCTGAAGCACTTTCTTTTTGGCAAAAGGAATGATAGAATGGAATATGTTAAGAATTCATTTTGGTTTTGGTAGGCAACAAGACATTTGTAGAGCCATGGGACTTTTGGAGACACGCACCAGAGGGTATTGGAGATTACAAATGCTGCCTTTCATCAACCTGAGTTACCCTTGACCAGGTTTCTTTCTGGGAGAAAGAATTGTTACTAAATTATTTACCCTTAAAATAATTAGTTGAAGCAACTGTAGAAAAGGACTTTGTTGTTTCTCTCTGTTCTCATCTTTTGGTTTGAGAGTTTATTTTTCATTTTGCTCAGACCAAACTCAGGAGATTAAGGAATCTTCATTCTGCCCTTTCTTTGATCCTTGGCTGAAATGGAATCAGGGCCTGGTTTAAGATGAAAACTGTTCAGCTTTAGTTGGCAATTTTGGTGACACCCATGGGTCAAAGTTTCATAACAAAATATATCCCATAAAGTAGAGTGTTCACACACTCGGATTCCCATAAGGAAGGCTGTTCATATCCCTTAGGTGGGCCATGCATGCTATATAAGGTAAAATATCCATACCTCATAAGGTGTACATATCCCATAAGGCACACCACGCATATCCTGTGAGGCATGCATGGCATGGAAATCTATTAAAGGTAGGTGGTATATATGCAATCAAGCAAGGTGTTCATATAGCATAAGGCACTGTGTTAATACTCTATAAAATAGAGTATGCATGCTCCATATGGCAAGCTATGCATAACCCAGGAGACAGGGTATGAATGTCACAACTTCTGCCCAACCACATAACTTTGTCAGCTTAGGTACAAATGAGACAAAGTGAAAGCAGTAGTTACTGAAAGAAGGAGCTGTGAGTTACACAAGGCTATATTTCTGCCTGGAAATAATAGAAAATAATACTTTCTTCCAAAATGGAAAAATCAGCAACTTTCAGTAGTCTTTATTTTACCTACCAGTGTCTTTCCTACAATGATGTCCCCCATTTATTACATCAGCAAGTAGGTAACTAATATACGCTTGGGCTCCATGACATGGAAACAATGACATATCTATATTTTGGTTTCTATCTTGCAGCTTCTCATATTTCTTAGCTCTATTATCAGCTTCATTGTGAATTCTACTGTTGTCTCAGTGCAAGAACAGTGACATTTGATACACCACAGATTTCATAGCACATCTGTCGTGGAGTTGTAAATGCAGACCAAGGAGGCTGAGAACGCTCAGCGGTATATATCACGTAAAAGTTCCCTCTGACTAATCAAGTCCATGGGGACAGTCAACAGTGTCACACAACACATCACTGCATAGCTGAATGAGATCATCGGTTACCCCCAAAGAGCCACTGCCGTCCCTTCCATCCCGCAGTACCCAAGGTTTACAAAAGAGCAGAGATATGGGCCTTTGTGTTAACTCTGCTTTCTTTTCTCAGTCGTAATCTGGCATGCATGGAATCACTCAAATCCTTTATGATGCAAGTATTTGATGCAGTATTCATTCACCACTAGTGACAGCCAAAGAAAAGTCCAGAGCACATTCAGAAAAATCTCAGTTCTGTTGGTCCTTTCAAGGAATAATGATTATTATAACAACTAGCATTTATTTAGTGCTTTAAGCTTTACAGAACACTTTACAAATATTATGTCATTGAATCCTCACAAACAAACTTGGGAGATAGTTGCTGTTATGATCTCCACTTTATAGATCAGAAAACAAAGGCAAACAAAACTTGAGTCTTGTCCAGAGTCACACAGCTGTAAGTGTCTAAGGCTGGATTCTGAACTCAAGTCTTCTTGACTTGAGGCCCAGGGTACTATGCCATCTAACATGAAACACCATTCAGAATTATACACAGTTGCTACCCTACCCTCAACCCTGCCCTTGACCCTCCTCCATTTGCATAACCTTTCCTCAATCTTCTCTTCCTGTGCCTGTACCCCTCTTTGTTTGTTTGTTTGTTTTGCAGGGGGGAAGGCAAGGCAATTGACTTGCCCAAGGTCACACAGCTACTGAGTGTGTCAAGTGTCTTAGTTCAGATTTGAACTCAGGTCCTCCTCACTCCAGGGCCGGTGCTCTACTGAATGCACCACCTACCTGCCCTCTTTGAACTGTACCCCTGTACCCCTCTTTGAACTTAAATTTCCCTCAAAAAAATCCAAAACAATTTGGCAATCTTTCACCTGTTCTTCCACCCTACCAAACTTGGGTGGTATATCTCACCTCTTATATTTTCTTTCTCTCATCCCAAGGGATACTTGGACATTTATTGTCCCTCACTAGGCATACTCAAGTTCAAACTTTCCAGCAAACATCCAATTAGCATATACCACTTCTATATTTGGCATGCTTTTCATTGAATATCTCCTGTGGGTCCCCTGGGCCCAATTCTTTTTCAATACTTGGAAAAATGATCACCACTGACCCTGCTACATGGCTATATATGAATCAAAAGAAAGAAATCACAGGATGTAGAAGCCAGGAGAAAAAAAAAAGGTATCTTTTCAAGCAAGCTGGTTTTTTTAAATTTATTTATAAAAAATCAATTTAGGTCTTTACAGCACAGGAGTAAGAATTCATCGCATCCTTAGGTTTTTCATTCTTTTTTTAACTTTTCCACCCAGGGTGAAAGCATGAAAGGAAATCCTACAGGTATTAGAATTAGTGATTAGGAAACTGAATATGAAGAAATGCTACCCCTTCAAATCTTGATGGGTTTTCTGAGCCCTACATAATGTCTTATGATTTTGAGTTGAAAGAAATCTAAGAATGTGGAATATGAAGGGCTTTAGAGATTATCTAGCCAGAGATGTGAAACATGTGACCTTTTGCACAGTGTTGTCTGAACCAGATTAAAATATAATTCAGAAATATTCGACAAAATAAATAAGAATATAATGAAACATAAGCAATGCTAACTTTTGGCTTTCTAAGTCAACATGTGACCTACAATGATCCTTATATATGGTTTAATGGCCCAGTTCTATTTGAGTTTGACAACAATAATCTTACCCAACCTACTTAGTTTGCTTCAGTAAAAACTAAAGCACATCCAAGCTCCATTTAATAGCTGTATTTTGGGCCCTCCCGGCTTAAATTGAATGTCAGTGGTAACTGTTGCTCTTTGGAAAAACAAAACTGGTCCCCTCCCAGCTTGATTTTATTTTCTTTTTCTCTAATTAAAGGGGCCTTCCCTTGATTCACTTCGTAAAGAGGCCTATTCACTGAAAAGACGTTACCTCACTCTAAGTGAGTACCTGAAAAGGCCTTGGCCTAAAAGGGCCAGGATCTCCCATCCTGCATCCTGGAGATCTCCAGTCATCTTGATGAATATCTGGTCAATGGATCCAGATGGCTCTGGAGGAGAAAAAGGCTGGTGACCTTGCACAGCCCTCCCTCACTCAAATCAAAGTCACCTGCAAGTCATGTCATCATTTCCCTGATGCTGTGGTCCTCTTCAAAAACGAAGGACAAACACAACAACAACAACAAATGTTGATAGGATGAATTCTTGCCTATTGCTGAACATCATTCATGTATTACAAGAAGCAAATTTGCCAAATATTCCACAAGAAACTTATTTATATAATTAAAAAACCCAAGGACCCCCAAGGCCATCTAGTCCAACCCATAGATGGACAGGAATTTTCTCTACAGCATCCTTACATATAATCATGTAACCTCTTCCACTTTTCATTCCTTTAGTAATGAAAAACTCCTTACTAGCTAAAGCCAAACATTCTAATTTTTGACAACTCTCCTACTTGAGGATTTTTTTTCCTTACACCCAGCAGAAATCTGCTAGTCAGTAGCTCCCAACCATTCAAGCCTAATTCTTTCATACAATAGTTCTTCAGATACTTTAAGACAGCAATCTTCAATCTTCTCTTTTCCAGACTAAATATCCCCAGTTCTTTCAATAGATGCTGGATGGCATAGTGTCCCTCCTCATCTCCGCCTCCTATGTTCCCTGGCTTCCTTCATTTCTCAGTTAAAATTCCACCCTTCACAAGAATCTTTTCTTGATCCCCCTTAATGTTTCTTCTATTGATTATCTCCAGTTTATCTTGTATACAGCTTGTTTGTACATAGTTGTTGGCATTTGTCTCCCCCATTAAACCATAGAGTCCTTGAGATCAAGGGATATCATTTACCTTTCTTTGTATCTCCAACACTTAGTACTATGCCTGGCACATAGTAGGAGCTTAATAAATGTGGCACATAGTAGGAGTTTAATGAATGCTGGCTAGCAAAAGTCAGATCAGATTGGTCTAACTCCAGAATCTTCATTATCCTGCCTTCTGGGCATGCTCTAGCATGTGAATTTTTTCCAAAAATCTTCCCATCTTTCTTTTTTCAACATAAGTCCTAATATGTACTATCTAGGCAAATGTCCTTTCATGTGAAATCCAAACTTTTAATGTTTATGGATATTTAACCTTACAAATAAGGCTAGTACAGTACTAGTATAGTACCAGAACTACATATATGTATTTACATATGTATACATATAGATATATAGAGAGAATATATGTATGTGTATATATAATATAGCACACATACATAATATAGAATGTATGCCTAAGTACCAATAGTCACCTATTTTTTATATATCATTATAAGGTTCTTCTTTGCCAAAATTCAACCTTTCTGTCATTAGGACCCATAAATGTTTTCCCTTGCATGACATCGAGCTTCTGTCAATTTTTTATATGCATTTCATTTTATAATGACATGTCATATTTTTACAAACACTACAGAATTGCAACATTTCTTTCTTTCTGAGCAATTCCACTATAAAGTCTGTTGAAAGGCATTTGCGACATCTTAATTTAGTGATTAATGAGACTGATTCTTTCAGGTCTTCTGAAAATTCATTTAAAATTCCAAATAAGATTTTTAAAAAAATTCTGTTTACTAGGTATTTTTCCCTTGGTGTCCACCACATTAAAAAAAGTCAGCAATGCAGTCCTTACATTTGCTATGGCCCAGTCATTGTCAATTGAAGAATATATTAAAATGTAAACCCAAAAGTCATTAAAAATAAAAGCAGGTTCAAATCAGAGGACCTGAATTCCATTGTACCACTTACTGTCTGTGTGTTCTTCGGTCAAGTACTAACCTTTACTGTGTTCAAGACTTCTATAAAACAAAGGGAGTAGACTAGTTGATTGCCAAGGTCTATTCCATACCAAAATATGAAGATTGCGCTGTAAAAGCTGACATTGACCCATTATTTGTGCTCATAAAACACTTTTTGGATTTTTTGTCTCATTTGGTCCTCCTGATCACCCCACAAGGTGGGCAGACAAATATTGTTGTCCATTTGTTTTAGTACTGTCCATTTCTTTGTTACTCCATTTGGGGTTTTCTTGGCAAAGATATTGGAGTGGTTTGCCATTTCCTTTTCCAGCTCATTTTACAGATGAGAAAACTGAGGCAAACAGGGTTAAGTGATTGCTCAGAGTCACACAGCTAGTAACTGTCTGATGCCAGATTTGAGCTCACAAAGATGAGTCTTCCTGATTCCAAGGCAAGTGCTCTATCCACTGCACCAGCTAGCTGTCCAGTACAAATATTATCATTCCTATTTAGCACATGAGAAAATTTAGGCGTATAGATGTCAGATGACTCATTTAGGGCCTCAGGGCAAGGATGGGGCAAAGTTCACGATTTCCCTATCATGAGATTTCTTTTATTACCGTATTTGTTTAACACTGGCTATCTGCATGATTTTTTTTTAAACCAACTGCAGGAAATATTATAAAGAGGATTCCTGTTTGAGATAGAAGTTGTATTAGACGATCTCTGAGGCATTTGCCAGATCTGAGATTCTTCAATGCATAGAAAAGTTCAGAATATCAAAAATAATTCAAAACGGATTGAATGAATAAACGGAAGCATTTTAAGCATTTATTATGTGCCAAACACTGTGCTATGCATGGGGAATACATATAGACCAATAAAAACCTAGTCTCTACTCTGAAGGATCTCTCAGTTTAAACAATTATCTAAATCTTTAAGATTTACACAGCACTTTCTTCATGAGTCTGGCAGTTGGATAAGTTTAAGTAATATTATCATCCCTATTTCAATGATGAGAAAACTGAGGTTCAGAGAGTGAAATATGGTCACACATCTGGTAGGTATAGAAATTTTAACTCCAGTCTTTAACAGCTAAGGAATCACAGGATGTAGAGCTGAAAAGAAACTTTGTGGACCTCTCATCCAACCCTCTCAATATATAAACTAAAGACCTAAGAAGCTAGATTTCATAGGTAGAATGTAACAGAACTGGTTTTTCCCAAGGTTTCCCAGGTAGTTAGCAGAACTGGGATCTGAACCCAGGTCCACTGACTCCAACTCCAATACTCTTTCCACTGTCCTTAATTGTCTCCTAGCCTAATAGATTCATTTTCCAAATGAAGAGACAGAGGCATTGAAAGGTGAAGTGATCTGTTTATCAGTTTCAGAGTTAGGGCTTGAACTAAGGTAATTAGACTTGCATTCCGTACTCTTGTCCCTATACTATGATGCCTCTCAATTAACGTTATTACCTGGAGCTGGGATTTCAATTGTTTGTTTATTTGTTTGTTTGTTTGTTTTATTACACTTTACTTTTTCAGAGAACAATTTCTTTTAATGGCCTGACCAATTTCCTTTGGGTTCAGGCCTTTGGGCCTATGCTAATTTGTGTAACTGATATAATTCCATTGATTTTATTCAGCTTCAGCACCAAGCAATCTTCAGTAGTATTAAGACTCTTGGTTTTTTTTTGTTTTGTTTTGTTTTGTTTTGTTTCCTCACCCCCCCCCCCAACAGTCAGCCAGTGGGTGACTCACAGGTGTGAAGAGACAGATATTCTGGAGTCCTAAGTTGGGGTGGGGGAGGAGATGCTGACTTGCAATCCCTGAAAACAGACTGGCTGCCTGGTGCACCGACACTGAGTAGGCAGGAGCTTCACTGAACCAAAAATGAATTGTACTTGCAAGACTGGGAATACAATTTTACTCCAACTATTTGGCCCAGTACACTTAACATGCAAACGGCCAGCAAAAATAATGGTATGTCAAGTGTAATTTTCTCAGCAGCCACTGACACTGTATACCATAATACAGGGTAATTGTTTGGTATTCCGTGTCCTTCATATAAAGCACCACCCAAATGATTTGCCAGTTAAAGCGAAGGAGGAAGGTTAGAAGGTCAAATTTAAAGAGAGAAAATGAGTCAGTGCCTTGGAGGGAGAGAATTATAAATAGATGTGGCATCACAAGTGAAGGAGCTATCTCCAAATAAGGAATCATTGGGAAGGACCAGGTAGGAGGAAAATATAATGAGGAAAAGGAGGAGAGAGATAAGATAATGAAAGAAAAGGGTTTAGAATAAGAAGGTTCTGAATGCCAATGGGGCAACATTCAGCTGCATCTGGAACTAGGTGGTAGGTAGAATCGGGGTTCATCTGAGAGGGAAAGGACCTGAGAGGTCATGTAATTAAACTATCTGACTGAGGTAGGAATCTTTTTCTATCATCCTCAGCAAGTAGTACTCCATTAAGACTCCTCTCCACTCACCCCCCTCCAAATCCCAAAGCAGCCCATTCTGAGCAGCTCTACTGGCATGCTTCCCCCTAAAGTGAGCTAAGTATGTCTCCCTATAACTTGTACCTCAGTCCTCCTAGTTCTGACCATTAGAACCAAATAAAACCAACTCACTTTCTTTTCCACATGACAACACTTCAGATGTTTAGAGACAGTATGTATATCTTTCCCCCCCTTATGCTTTCTCTTCCTCAATTTTTCCAGTATGTTTTATTGTCCAAATGTCATGTGGAGTTGGGCTGGAGCAGAAAGAGATTTGGAACTTTTTTCTTTCCCCCTCAGCTCCATTAACAAAATATTGCTCAGCCCTTAAGACAGTCGTTTTTTTTTAAAAAAAGAATTTTCCATTTCATACATTTTGCACACATATTCATTCACATATGAAGAAAAGCGTCATCAATTTATACTTCATGGCTTTTGAACTTGTGATAATTTGGATAGTATTCAACGTTTTTTTTTTCTGACAAATTCCTCTTTCCCAGAAATGAAAATCAATAATATAAACAAAATTGCAGGGGAACCTTCAAAATACTTCAGAGAACACATTGTGTTCACACTTTTTTGGAAATCCTCATTTCTATTTATATCAATTAATGAAGCCTCTTTAGAAAGCATCTTCATCTATCAATTAAGCCACAGTTAATAGGAAACATTCCTCTAACCTAGTTTGAGTTACTGTACATATTTAAAAGTGATAAAATAATATTTCTAGTTTTCTATTACAAGAGATTAGGCTTGTTCTGCTTGGCCCCAGAGGGCAAGACTAAAAAGCAGTTGAAGAAAGTTTCAGAGAAGCCAAATTCATTTCAACATCAAAGGGGAAAAAAAAAAAAAAAACAACTTCCTAGCACTTAGACCTGTCCAAAAGTGGCATGGGTTGCCTAATAAGGGAATGAGTTCCCCATAAGTGAAAATCTTTGAGTAAAGACCAGACTGTCACTCACTGGGGAATGTTTGGGGCATGGACTATGTCTCAATAGGATGTTGAACTAAATAACCTCTGAGATTTCTTCTAACTCTGACATTTCAAGATTAAAAAAAAAAGTAAGGATTTGTAGCAATTTAGATTGGTCTCTGCCACCAGTGAGTTTTAATTTAATTTAATTGAGCACTATATCTTGTGCTTCATTTTTTTGTCTGGCACATGCTAAGCCCTTAATAAACGGGATATCTATTTTCAAAGATGCTTCATGAACAAAGATTCATGTGACTAACTAGGGTGGTGCTTTTCATATTGCCCCCATATAAATAGTATCCACTAGATTCCCTTTTCTTTGATTGGCTTTTTTTTTCTTTTTTGGACTGGGATATTCTTAATCTAACACTATAAGAGAGAACGACTGGGTGATGGGGAGAAAAGAAGAATCCAACCGTTTCAGAGAATCTTTCATGGGGAATAACAGGAGCAAGGTAAAAATCCAGTCCTCCAAGGCTTTTAGTTATCTTAATGATGCTGAATGATGCTGGTTATAGGATACTAGTCACTGAGCTCGGCAAAGATTAAAAAAACAAACAAAAAACCCCACCTACATCAAGGTCTTTGTGATTCTTATCCACAACAATGTGAAAGTAAAGGACATTCATGGGAGCAACACCATGTTAAAGGAAAGAGCTCTGGACTTAGAATCAAATCAGGTTCAATTTTCTCTCAGTTACTAGCAGTATTACCTTGAAAAGCCACTTAACTGCTCTTGGCCTCAGTTTCCTTTTCTGTCAAAGAAGGAAATAAGATTAAATGATGTCTAAGGTTTCTTCCCATTCTAACATTTTTTACTGTTCTATCACTCTATGGTCTGTCTTCTAACACTCTATATTCTAAAAACTAATTTACCTCTAAAATCCTGTGTTCTAAGGTCTCTCACAGCTCAAAGAGTTTATATTCCATGTTTATTGAGATCAAATTAAAAAAAAAAACTAAAACCAAAAATCTTGATATAGCTCTGAGTCAAAACTCAACTTCTACCACCTTCTAACTCTAATACCCCAGTAGTTTATGTGAGAACATTTTAAAAAGGATGCCTGCTTTGGTGATATAAACAAGTAAATAATGTTTCTCACCTTGGTCCTAGGGAGAGACTCAGTGGTGAATTGGATTAAAGTTTTGAAAGTTGAACCGTATTCTAGAAGGGAGGGGGGAAAGCTATTACAGAAGGTGTAAGGACCCAAAAGCATATTGCTTCAAGTACTTAGGCTGCCTCTTATTCTGAAGCAGTAACCTGAAATGTATTTTTGACTTAGCTACAATTCAGTTCCACAAAGACTACAGTCGAACTGTGCAAGAGCAGTTTTCTTTGAGAAGAAAAAAAAAAGAAATTATTTGAAGTGCTTTTTGAAAGTTTTTTTTTCTTTCCAAGTTCAAGTTTAGAATCAATTTAACTCTCCTATAAAAAAAAAGGTTAAGATGCACCTTTACAGGAATAATTCCTCCATGTTTCTAATTATTTTGCTATTTATCAAATACTAATGAATGGATATGATAGTTCTCTTTCAAGGACATATTCGAGGTTCCTAGGCTACAAATGGGGACAGGGAATCTGGGTTTTAGATAGCAAATCTGTGTTTCTACTGCCTCATTTGAGAAATAGAATAAGAAATAGCATTATATTTAGGCAAAGCATGGGGGTGAGGGTGGGAGACGAAGTCTATGATGCATGAATAGCAAATATGATTATGGACCGATTGGAATCATCAAGGCACAATGGATGCACTGCTTGACCTGGTGTCAAGAATATAGGGGTTCAAATCCTAACTCCCACAAACAAATCATTGGCTGTGTGATCATGGATAGGTAATTTACACTATCTGTACCTGTATTCTACTGTGTGAAACAAGGCCTCATTTACATTAGTATGTAAAATGCTAGAGGAATGCCAGATATCCTTATGCGTAGAAGTGCTCCATCATGGGGAGAGACACAATGTTATGGGGAGGGTAATGTCAAAATTACAAAGGATGCTATCATCAAATATTGCATCTGGAAAGAATCTTAAAACAGGGAGTGACATTTAAAAGTTGCCTTAGAGAATAGAATATGAGGACAAAGAGTGTGAAAGCTGAAAGAATCCTTAAAGAATAATCTAATCTGACCCCCCCCCCTTTTATTTTTACATGGGAAGAAATATGCCTGAAAAAATGTGACTTTGTGAGTATCATGATGGGTATTAGTAAGCACAAGGTAGAATTCAGGTCTGTTGCATACCAGGTCACTGTTTTTCCCACAAAGTGTCCAAAGAATAGTGTAATGATATAGTCCAAATAAGGTCAAATGGGATGGGATTTGATAACAGTGACAGTTGGGCATTATGGTGATTAGGGAGCAAAGAGCCATTCATTTTTCATTTTGAGTTGCAAGGCTTCCTTCCTCCCTCCCTCTCTTCCTTCCTTTTTTCCTTCCTTCTTCCCTTCCTTTCTTCCTTCCTTTCTTCCTTCCTTTCTTCCTTCCTTCCTTCCTTCCTTCCTTCCTTCCCTTTCTTTTTCTTTCTTTCTTCCTTTCTTTCTTCCTTCCTTCCTTCCTTCCTTCCTTCCTTCCTTCCTTCCTTCCTTCCTTTCTTTCTTTCTTCCTTCCTTCCTTCCTTCCTTCCTTCCTTCCTTCCTTCCTTTCTTTCTTTCTTTCTTTCTTTCTTTCTTTCTTTCTTTCTTTCTTTCTTTCTTTCTTTCTTTCTTTCTTTCTTTCTTTCTTTCTTTCTTTCTTTCTTCCTTCCTTCCTTCCTTTCTCTTTTCTTTCTTTCTTTCTCTTTATTTCTTTCCTTCTCTCTTTCTTTCTCTCTTTCTTTCTCTTTCTCTCTCTTTCTCTTTCCTTCTTTCCTTCCTTCCTATCTTCTTTCTTTCCTTTCTTTCTTTCTTTCTTTCTTTCTTTCTTTCTTTCTTTCTTTCTTTCTTTCTTTCTTTCTTTCTTTCTTTCTTTCTTTCTTTCTTTCTTTCTTTCTTTCTTATTATAAAATACCAGGCTAAGAAATCTTAAGAAGTAGAAGAAACTAGAAAGTTAAGGATGCCTCAACATTACTCCAACAGTGAATAATTTTTAAATGTTTCTAATTTACTTCTCATAAATATTCTAGGATTAATCTCAACTAACTTTGTTCAATTCATTTTATCTAGTCTTCACAGAAAAATTTTATGCTCTATCAGAAAGAGATGTGTTTGTTTTCCTTCATTTGCTGTTCTGTTATATTGTCAGTGGTCTATGTGTGATGCGTGCGTGTGTGTGTGTGTGTGTGTGTGTTTTCTAGTATATAAGCTAATTCCAAGGATGGCAACTTACTTCTTTTCTATTATCTGTCATACTTATCAATGTGTTTTCTGCCCAAATTTTTCATGGATCCAGAACAAGTCTTTTTGTTACATTTCACATAGAGCTTGGTTAACAGCATCCTAGAAAATTATTCCCAGTTGTTAGACTTGGGATTGTGAATGGTGGAGCTTTCTGGAAAGCAATTTGGAATAATGCACAAGAAGTTAACAAGCAGTACATGCACTTTGACCTAGCTATAGCCCTGCTAGATCTAAAAGATCCCAAAGAGATCAAAGAAAAAGAAAGAAAAAGCCCTCATAGTGACTCATTTTGTGGTGACAAAAAACTGGAAACCAAAGGAATGCATATCATTTGGGAAATGACTGAATGATTTGTGAAACATAATTACAATGGAATACTATTTTGCTGTAAGAAATGGGGAAAAAGATTATTTCAAAGAGACATGGACAGACTTATATGAAATGAAGCAGAACAATTTATACTATAACATTAGTGTTATAAAAATGGACAATTTTGGTTGATTTAAGAAATTTAATCAGCTAAATGACCAACTCTGATTCCAGGGGATTGATGAGAAAGGATGCTGCATATGTCATGACAGAGAGAGGATGGATTAATATGCAGAATAAGAAATATATTTTTGAATAAGACCAATGTGGAAGTATGTGTTAACTGCCCTCTTTTCCTCTCTCCCTCTTTTTCTTCCTATTTCCTTCCTTCCTTCTTTCACTCCTTCCCTCCTCTCTCCTTTCCTTCCTTTTGTTCCTTCCTTTCTTCCTTTTTTCCTTCCTTTTTTCCTTCCTTCCTTTTTTCCTTCCTTCCTTTTTTCCTTCCTTCCTTTTTTCCTTCCTTCCTTCCTTCCTTCCTTCCTTCCTTCCTTCCTTCCTTCCTTCCTTCCTTCCTTTTACCTTTTCCTTCCCAGAAGGAAAATGCTAGATTATTTTTTTTAAATAACCTTTAAAAAAGTATTCCCTCCCCTTCACCACTCTCCTATATGTTCCTAAAATGTGCACATTTAAAAATGTACATATTGAAATTATACCTTTTTCTGTATAAATAGTGTTGGATTTGGTATCAGAGGATCTGAATTTGAATACTTATTGACACTTGCTACCTGTGTGACCCTAGACAAATCACTTAATCTCTTTGTACCTCAGTTGCCACATCTGTAAAAGGAAGCAGATGATCTCTAAGGTCCCTTGCATTTACAATTCTATAACCCTATATCACCTTAGCAACCCCTCATTTGCTACATCTGATACCTACATATCTTGCCTAGCCTTAGTTTTGACTTTAATTGTCACTAAAGGTTGCCTGAGTAAAATCTTAATTAGAATTGCATTATTAATCTAATTCAACAATTTCATATAAAATAAAGTTTGATACTTTCATTTTGGCTTGAATTCCAACAATAATTCTATGTACATATTATGTTGTCAGTTATATTTGGGACCTGGATTTGAGGTCCAATGTAGTGTGATGGAAAAGTATATAGAATTCAGAGCCCCAAAAACCCCAGTCTGAATATTGGCTCTGCCATTTATTATGTATATGACATGGGGCCAGTTCATTTTTTAAGCCGCAGTTTTCTCATTTGCAAAATGAGATGCTTAGAGAAAGGATCTTTAGTAGGACTCCTACCAGTTCCAAATCTTATGATTCTATGATCTCCCTTCGCTCCCTTCACTCCGATACCTGATTTAGGTCAAAAGAAGAAACTGGGCCCTTTCTCAAAGTGCATTGCCTCTTTCAAATCCCTAGGGTAACAGAGGGGAAAATGAACAAGATGCCCACTGACGTCCTTTTCAACTCTTAAGATTTTACGATTCTAATGTCCTCATTAAGTTGGAAGAGCACATGAAACTCTCAAAATACACTAATCTCTTTCATGAGGATGCTGAAGCCTTTTAAAATGCTACCCTTTCGAAGAAAGGACTTGGCAGAGTCACATCTAGATTTTACTTATCGGAAAATAAGCCATGGCAAAGTACCTCCCATCATGGTGAGCTTTCTATTCGTGAGCATTTGGACAGAGATTGAAGAACAGTGCTGAGCAGCTGCCTGGCATTTATGGCATCCAGCAGAGCTCTGTGTAATTTAGGCTAGCAGATAGCATGCGTCTACTGATCACTGCTCTAGCCCAGAAAATGCTGATTGAGAAAAACAATCCTAGCTAGGGAAAAAAAAAAGAAGCCAGACAAGCTCAAAAGGCTCTAAGATAACCACTACATGTTATCCAGGCAAATACACACACACACACACACACACACACACACACACACCACAAACACATGAAGAACAATAAAAAACAAATCTCTCAAACTATCCTAAATCCGAATATTTTCACTTGTGTATGCACCCCACTCTAAGGAAAATTAACATCAAAATGCGAATCTCACAATACATAGCCACTAAACCCTGCCTTTGCCATTACTTCTAGTTACTTCTGAGAAGCAACATAACCTCATTGCTAACAAAACTGCAGAACTTAGAGCTGGAAGGGATCTTAGATGATCTAAAACCCTCGTTTCACAGATTAGGAAACTGAGTCCTTAAAAACTGGGGTCTGAATAGAAGGGACCTTCCTAAACTCATCCATTCTAGATAGTTGCCTAACAAATGCACAGAAATATAAGCCTTAGACAAGGAATAACCTAGGGAAAAGGTCAAATGTGAGCTCCAATAGGTAAGGGACCATTTTTTTTCTTTGTTTTTGTTTGTGTCCTTTCTACTGGGCACGTAGTAGGCACTTCCAAAATGCTTGCTAAATTGTTTTGAATTAAACTGGATTGAGAAAAAATGGGTCAGACTGTATGACAATAGAGAGGGGAAAAAACACATTGGGGTTTAAATCTGGAACTGCCACTTGCTACCTGTGTTCAGACCACTTAATCTTCCTGAGTCTCAAATGTTCTCATTCATAAAAGGTATATAACACTTGTACTACCAACTTTCTCAGATTATTGTGGGAAAAACACTGAAAACTGCAAAGTACTATATAAATGGGAATTTATTAATGTGATTATTGTTGCCTTTTTGTTATTACCATTAATATAGCTAATAAACTACAACTCAGAAAAATAAGTAGTATTTCCAAGGTATTGTATAATTTGGATACTAAAGCTGAATGCAAAGTTATTTCTACTTAAAATTGCTAGGAAATCATACCATGTATGTGAACTTTCATTTTTTAGTCTATAATTAATAATAATAATGACAATTATTATTATCATTATCATCATTTAAGGTCAAATCTCCCTGTCTCATTAAAAGTAAAAGTGCAATGTTTATTCACAGTGGTGAGCCCACTGATTTGACTTATTTCATTTCTACCTGGGCTGGTTAGCTCCCCTTCCTTTGGAAAGCCTCGTTCTATTCTTAGTAAGGCAATCTGATCAGCTTAGCCCACTGACATCCAAAAGTCTCGAGCTGAAGAGATCCACCAGCATCAGAATGCTTGGTGATGGGGATTACAAGCACATAGTACCCCACCTGAAGTGATCTAGGAATATTAAAAAGATACTAAAAATAAAACTTTTAAACAAGTAATCCATTAAAAAAAAACTTGATTTCATGTCAATGACTTAAATACTATGGATTGACCATTAAGCTATTATCTTAAAAACCAAGCTTACCCGGCCAACTAGTATTGGTTCAGGTCCAGAAAATTCTTCCAGGACAAACATTTGATTCCAAACCCAGCCTCTCTTGGAGCGGTTCAAAACTCGCTGTTCTTCACTCATCACATTTAGTCCCAAACTGGATCCACTTGGTAAAACCTGAGATGGGGTCATTGGAGCCATATAAATATATGGGAGAACAGTAATCCACAAGATTATTAATGGAGTCCAGAGATCCAAGAGCATTTCTGCTAGGCGTTCTGGCATTGTACCCCCAGTTAAGCAAATTGCCACAGAAATGAAACAGTTATTTTGCCTGCCTCCAGCCTTTGGCCATCCAATTCATCATGTGGTACCAAACATTCGTTTACAGTTCCACCAGGCGTTTATGGCACAGGAAACATGAATAAAAACTGCTCAGAGTAGAAGGCCACAATCCATCAGATTTCCTGGTCATTGAAGGCTCCTGCCAAAATAAGGAAAATACCAGCTAAAAATACATGGAAACAGTTCACAAAGAGTCACTTACATTCAAAATTGCTTACTTAAAAATTTTAACTGTCCAGTTTAGGTGCTTCCCACCTTCTTCAGGTAAAAGCAATGTTTGTGAATATATGTTATTATCATATTAATGGAATTTACAAGCATTCATTTTCTACAATGACTTATCATATCATCTTCTCATTTGGAAAGGATTAAATTTTGCCCTACTTAATCCAGAACAGCCTTTAAAAACTGCTGACAAGTAGAAGCAATGGGTTTTTCCTCAATAGGGGTCTTCAGGTCAATCCTGGATGACCACTTGTTGGGGGGTATTATAAAAGAGATTATTGATCAATCAACAAACATTTATTAACCATCTGCTTATATGTCAGGCACTCAGGATACAAGTTTAAAAAGACAGACAGCTTACATGGTCAGGCAGAGATTGGATTAGATGACCACTGAGGTTTTTTTTTTTTTTTAATAACTCCAAAGCTCAAATATTCTGGTAATGAAGCCTCGGCTTAAAGACCTCCAGTGACATAGAAATAACTCTCCATAGATTAAGACAGTCAGTTGTAGGGCAGTTCTAATTATTTTCTTTCTTTATATTGAGCTAATATTTTCTTCCCTGTAGCCTCTCCTCAATGCTCAGAGTTTTATTCTCTGGGTCCAAGTCAAGTCTAATCTTTCTTCTTTATGAACTGCTTATTAACAGGAACTGTAATGGGGAATTATTTTCTTTCCACATTTTTTTAAAGGGAAGACAAATCAATTCAAGGTTTTGAAATGCAAACCTCCATGGATGTTAATGAAATCATTGTAACCTTATTTCTTCATAAAAATTCAAACATTTCCCAGTTTTCATGGGAACAATTACTACCATTAGCCAAACAGGACAAAGAGATTGGCTCTGTCAAAGCAAAAGAAAAGTAATCTGCGATTTCAAGAAAAAGGAAAAACTCCAAATACTGCAGTTTTCTGCTGTCACACACACACACACACACACACACACACACACACACACACACACACACACACACACATTTTTAAAAGTTGCTCCAATTCAGTCTATAAAATGTGATTCTCCACCCTGATACTAATAGTGACTGAATAAAATTAGAAAGCTCCCAGAAGAAATTCTATAGTGCCTAGTTTGTACATAGAGATAATCAAGGTCATGCCAGGGCTCCCAAACTAAATGCACAGTTGAGCAGGAGATTTAAATTATGGAAGAAAAAAAAGCCCTCCTTTGGGAATAAAATGCGTTAAAAATGCAGTTTTCCAATTGGGAAGATTCAGAAACGGATGACCAAAATAAAATAAAATAAATAAAATAAAAACCCATTACTAGAGATGCCAACTAGATTTTTTTTTTTTTGCTTACCTTCTATGTAGCAAAAATATATTTTCCCCCTAAGAGTACATTTTTTTAAAATAGGACATACAATCACTCCAGTTTTTAAGAAATCCTACTAGATTGAATTAAATGTGAAAATAATTATTTAGGAAACTGTAGGAACTGGTTGACTCAGGGAATTCGTAATGGGATAGGGAACCTTTCACTTTTAGGTCACAAGTTCAAATGTGAACCAGGATTGTAGTGATAGAAAGTCATTACCTTTGGATGAGCTGGTTAGCCACCTATGTGAAAGGAGCTGATTGCTTTAGGGCTGATTCTGCTACAAATAAAGGCACTGTCTCTAATTTAACAAGATGACCACTGTAATCACCCCTCTTGTCATTCTTCCCATGGGCTCAGAGGTTGAGCCGAAGTACTTTTCACCTCAAAGGGTAGATCTATCCATAAGACTGACATTCTGAGAAGGCTCTAAGCAAGGCAAACCTCTCACAGAAAAGATAGACAGCTTCTGGGGCTAGGCATCCCATTCTTTTTCTTCACCCCGCCCAAACCTGGGAGCCCAAAGACACAGCTCAGAGAAAATGGTTGTCTTTCTGAGAATGGGAAGTTTGAAATGGACAACTGCCTTCCTCTCCTTTCCTTTCACCTGTTAATTCATAGCCTTGGATTTGCATGTGAACAGTCTACTCCAAGCTAGCCATTGATTGTAAACAGAACCAAATGCTCTAAAAATTTATTTTTAAAGGACAAAAAGGAAATTCAGAAGTGTTACTTATTTTAAACATAACAATTTTACCTGTATATAGGTTTCAACTAAACTATGAAGCACATTGATATTCATATGCTTATTTGACCCCTAATATAAATATCAATACCCCATTTTAGAGATAAGGGAACTGAGGCTTAAAAAGATTAAGTGATTTGGTCCCAGATAGTTAATTCAACTAAAAGTAGCTGAGCAGGGATTTGAAATGAAGTCTATCAGATCAGGATTGGAAGGGACATTAGAATATGCTTAATTGTTAAATAAAGATAAGAGATGTTAAAATTAGTAGACCAACAAATATTACTAAGCAACTACCTTATGTTAAGCACACAAAACAGAATATCAGCAGTAATAAAGACCTCATGTCATAGAGTGGTAGAGCAGGAAGGTATCTTAGAACAAAGTGTTAAAGAGTGATCTCAGAAAATGAAATGTTAGAATGAAAAGGGATTTTAAAATCCATACAAAGCTACCATCAGATAATCTTAATCCTAATCTGGTACATAGAATATTAGATTTAGTAAGGACCTTAGAACATAGAATATTCTGATATGTATGATAACATGTATGAATGAATAAATAAAAATGTATTAGGGAACCACTAAGTATATTCAAAGCACTGTGCTAAATCTGGGGTAAAATTAGACAAGTGGGACAGTTCTTAATGTCAAGAAGCTCATATTACAATGAGAGACAATACACATAGTAGGGTTCAACTGCAAATCAGAGATCTAATAGTCCTTAGGGTGCAGTGGCAAGTCAGATAGTGGTATATTTTCTTTAGTGTCATTTCCATTAATTAAACCATATCAGTTTCAGATGTTTGAATCATTTGAAGGTTCCAAGGAGTCTGACATTTGAAGATGTCAAGAACTGGCAGGTCATTTTTGCATAAGTTGAATACTTTCCCTAAATGTGTAATTCTGTAAAGGGGTAAATTCTTCCACGACATTGTCTCTGATCGTTACAGTCAAACTGAAGTTAAAAGAGACCTTAAAATAAAGAATGTGGGTGCTGTAAAGGGTCTGAGATATCTAATCCAAACCTCTCATTTTACAGATGTGGAATCCAAGGACCAGAGATTGGCAGTGAATTTTCAAGGATATCCTATGAATTAAAGGTGCGATTAAAACTCAGATCTTCTAATTATAAGTTCAATACTGTTTCAATTTTTCCAAGCTGCACAGAGAGGGTACTTTGGCAAACACATGCACACACACTTTTATATACATATATATACAAATGCATATACCCATTTATAAAAGTTTGAATTTCCCAGCACTAATATCTACAAATCATAGAAATGGGGAACAGGTAGATAACTTAAAGCTATTTCATCTGAGGTTCCCCCCCCAAAAGTATGGAAGAATGCAGTTGTAAATCTCAATGCCATAGATTTATAATCCAGGTGCTACTGCCATACTTCTGTTTCCACCTTGGATTCCCCAGAGTTTCCATTGGTGACAGAGTCAGTGTTATTAGAAAGATTCTCTCCCCACATACCCCAGGATCCTTCTGGTTAGTTTCCCTCACATTGCAGTGATTGCAAGATATTCAATAAAATTAAAAAGTGACTTTCCTTCACAAAAAGATTGGGGAGTGCCTGATGTAGTTCAAACCTCTCATTTGTAGAGATAAAGGAACTGAAGATTTAAGCGACTTACCCAACAACATTTGGCTAGTTTGATTGCACTCCAATGAGAGCTCATGTACCCTGGCTCACTGGAATCCTTTAATAAGTTGGGGCAATCATTTCAATAGTATTTACTCAGTGTAAATGCTGTCACATTTGGGACTCCATCAGTGACAGTATCTCTCCCATCTGCATTATTTCCAGCACTTGAGGGAATTGCATTGCTAGCTGATGTGACCTCATTCCCACACATACCATCATAGCAAAGAAGAACTTGACTTTCAAGAATTGAGGCTGAGCTGTTAAGAAAGATAAGATTTAATAGTGACAATTACAACCTCCCAGAATGTCAGAGCTGGAAAGGCTCCAGAGAGATCATCTAGTTCAGGCCTCTGATTTTAAACATAAAGAAACTGAGGCTGAAAGGGGAAAAGGGCTCAAATCTCTTTATTACACAGATGAAGAAATTTAAGCTTAGAGACAGCCAGTGACTCCAGCCTACTCATTTTTTAAATAGAGAAACTGAGGCCCAAGTTAATAACCAGCAGAAGCCCAAGAAGCCGCAGAGATGACTGGCCTGAAAGAGATATCCTATCATAAAGCTGAGGGAAATGTACTAAGTCATTCTACCTCCACCTGGACCTTAATTTCCTGTTCTGAAACACGAGGATGTCAGGTTAAATGATACATAGTATACATAGTATGTAAAAATATGACTTTATGAAGTCTTCTTACACTTTCTCCAGCCCCACAAAGCCACTGTTTTTTTTTTCCATTTATTTATTTGTTTGTTTTATTTTTGTAAGCCATTACCAAAAGCACTAATTAGATGATAGCCTTGCATCATTTCACAAGAGATGAGGAAATGCTAAAGGTCTGTTATCAGAATTAATAAAGTTTCTACGAAGTACTTGAACATACAAAGTGCTTACCTATCCTCGATGAGAAACAAATTGAATAAGGTGATAAAAGCTTGATGGAAAAAAAATCAATTTATTTTTAGATTTTTCCAACCACAATCTGTCTTTCTGGCCAAGTAATCCACTTTATTATAATGCTGCAACATTGATTCACACCCCAATAGTGAAAGGAGGAGATTATACAGTCTCTTTGGAATTCCTACACAGTAGGATGTGTTTAGATTTCACTTTAAGAACTTCATCCTCTCCAGGGCAATTTATTGTGAATCCCATTCTTCCTTCATTACTGTTTTGTAGATGTTTCTTATTACAGGCTCCTACCCCAACATTTTGTTAAGGTGAATTTAGTCAATTCTTGATTGTTTGTGCAGTTATGTAAAAATATTGGCCCATTAACTTCACAAACAATGTGAACTAGAGACTCAAATCTATTAAACTCTTAAGTCTAAATGAAATTTCTATGGGTACTTCAAAACTTAATATATTAAGTTATTAGAGGTGACAGCAAATTATGCTTTTATTAGAGATTATTGACCACATTTCACAGAGAATATAAAAGTTGGAAGGGCCTTCAGAAGCTACTTAGTCTGATCAGTACATGGAGTGGAATTCCCTTTCTACAATATCTTTGACAGGTAATGATCCAGCCTCCCCTTGGAGACCCTCAGTGATAATGATTCTTACCCCCTCCTTCACTTCCCTCATTGGAAGGACCCATTTTTCTTTTCAACAGCTTTAATTGTATGTCTACCCCAGATCAGCCTCTAAAATTTAGGCCTTCTGGTTCTAGTTGTGCCTTTGTTGATAAAACATAAGGAATCTAATCCCTTTTATACATCACAGCCTTTAAATATTTAAAGACTTTAAATACTTAAATCTTTTCTCAGTCTTTTCTTCTCCTGGTTGAACAAAATCAGTTCTTTATTTTGCAAGATCTCCAATCTCCTTACCAGGTTGGCCACTCTACTCTGCACACAGTTTTGAATTTAATTTTCATTCCTAAAATGTGGTATCCTAAACTGAATACAAAATCCCAGGTGGAAACAGAAATTAGACAGTAAAAAGAACACTGGATATAGAATAGAAGATCTGGGTTCAGATCCTACCTATAATGATTAGCACCTGTGTGAACTTGGGAGATTTATTTAACTTTCATTGAGTCACAGTTTTCTCACCTATTAAAATGATGGAGTTGGTCTTGAGGACCTCTGAGGTCCTTCCAACTCTCCATACTAAGATTTTGTCTGGCTGAGGCAAAGTACAATGGAAGAATCACTGTTATTCTTCCTACACCCTGTTTGTAGCAATGCAGTCTAAGATTGCATTAACTTTTTTTTCACGTCCTGTAATAATGAGAATTTTATATCAATGGTTCCTTAAATAAAAGCACTGCTAATCCTTCAGAGCCCAGCCTTCTCCAAAGACCCGTTTAGCGTATCATTGCTTCTTATCTTGTTATTATCCACAAAAACATATGCAAAACCCTCTTTTTTCTGTACTATCATTGATTTTTACATTTCTGCAAAAAAAAAAAAAATCCCCCAGTCTTCTCAGAAGGGAAGAGGACTGCAATTCATAATCTCTAGATTCCTCTAGAGGTTTTGAAATGCAACTGTGATCACTTCTAACTTTGTGATCTTGGAAATTGTCTTTGTTTTCTTGACCATAAAATGGGAGTAAAAAATAGCAACTCCCTGACAGGTTTGTTGTGAGGATCAAATGAGATAATATTTGCACAGTGCTTAGCACATAGTGGGTGATTAATAAATGTTTCCTTCTTCCTCCCTAATACTTGTAAAGAGCTTGGCACATAATAGGTGTTTAATAAATGCTTTTCTTCTTCCTTCTTTCTTTTTCTCCTCCTTTCCTTTTCCTCCTTCTCTTCTGCCTTCCTTCCTTTCCTTCTTTCCCTTTCCTTTTTCTTTCCTTCTTTCCCTTTCTTTTTTCTTTCCTTCTTTCTTTCTTTCTTCCTTTCTTTCTTTCTTTCTTTCTTCCCTTCTCACCTCCTTTCCTTCCTCCCTTCCTTTCTTCTTTTCTTCCTTCCTCCTTCCTTCCTTGCCTCTTTTCTTCCCTCCTTCCCTTTTTCTCTTCCTTCTTCCCTGCCTTCATTTCTTGAGCAAGTCAATAAGTCTCATTTTCTTCATGTGCAAAAAGGGGGTAAAGCTAAATGATCCATTGAAGACAGTTGTGAGAATTTTTTCTATACCTTATGATGCTCAAGAAGTTTGATTTGTTGTTGTTTTGTTAATATCAGAAAACTGGGAATTTTGTTCTTGCTTGCCTTTGGCTTACCGCAGTATACCAGTGTCCCTTTTGAGAATCCTTGGCTATTCTTCCTCTCACCATTGTTGATTGTACTGACAATAAAACTTTGGCTAGTTTCATGTCTCACGGTAAGATGGGGAGGGGTTCATTTATTTGAACAACATATTCTTGACTTTTTTTCTCTCCAACCCCTCTTATACTGTACTGTCTTTCACTAACAACTGCTATATTCTTTAAAATCTGTAATTTTTTTATTAGAGTCAGAAGCAATCTGCCTGTACCCCTAGATGTATCACTCTCTCTAAAGGTAAATTCTTCTAACTCATGAACTCACAGTGTTGTCTATGATCTGTATACTGAAGTACTTTATAAAGTCTAAGTCCCCTTGGCTTGTAGTCTACAATTGATATTTGATGCTCCCTACTCTGTACTGCATTTTCAAAATCATAGTGCAGAAATCAAAAGCATAGCCAGAAATCAGCATAAATGAGTATATTTTCCACCTAAATTCCTCAGCCAGCACCCAGTAGCCTGTTGATACATTTATCAGTCTTTAATTCAGTTAATTAGTTTAACCAAGTCCTTTTTTTATTACAATCTTGATTTTACTTCCTAATTTCTATTAAGCATAAATCTGCGTGAGGGAACATTATATAATAAATAAAACTCCATACGTATAATTTTATATATAAATATATAGTGAATGTATATATTATTAGAATTACTTAATGATATTTGTGTTATTAATGAATACTTAACTCAATAATGATTCAATAATTATTTTAATAATTATTTGGATTAATTATGATTGTAATAAATTGCATAATAAAACATTGTAAGTGTTTATGCACACATATTTAAATAGCACCTACTGTGTTCCAGGAACTGTGCTAAATGCTTTACAAATATTGTATTTGATCCTCACAACAATTTTGCAAAATAGGTGCTTTATTATTATCTCCATTTTACATATGGAGAAACTGAGGCAAATAGAAGTTGAATGACATGCTCAAGGTCACATAGCTGGTAAGTGTCTGAGGCTAGACTTGAACTTGGGTCTTCCTGACTCCAGCACATGTGCTCTATCCACTGTACTACCTAAATGCCCCCTGTGCATATGTATGTATATATAGCAATCCAAAATGAATCTAAAAGAAATAGCATTTTGTGCATGATTGGCTTACATTTCTTTACGAATCTGTGACTAAATTGATGACTTAAAGAAAGTGAACCAGCATTATAAATAGTTGCAAGATATCTGGATTTCTGTACGTTAACCTGATTTTTTTAGTTTCTTCTCTTTCTACAAAAGTCCTAACATTCATAGCTTCTTTTGGTCAGAGGAAAGATGTATATACTATGGATATATTATTTAGACTATTCATTTTAAATGAACTATAATAACCAGGATGTAAATTCTAGATTGGTAATAGTTGTTGTATAATTTCTGTATGAGAGTCAAATTGTTATGTGATCCTAGGCAAGCCATGTTAAATATCTCAGTCTCACTTCCTTTTCTTTCTCTCTTTCTTTCCATTCTCTCTCTTCTTTCTTTCATTTATTTAACTATCTATTTACTTATTTATTTTTGTAAAACAAGGAGATTAAATTAAATAACTTCCAATGGCCTTTCCAAGTCTAATGTTGTATATATTACAAAGCCCTCTGTGGATCTAGTTCAAAATATCCTGTGTTGTAACATTCTAAATTCTAAAATCCTTTCCAGATCTAATATTCTTTGATACAACAAATCAATATATTTCTTTGTCTTATTTTTTGTGCATGGAGATTATTACCCTAACCCCCTTAAATATTAAAACACAAGATCTATGGTCCAGGTAATAATCGTACATGTGTATATATAGTGCTTTAGAATTTGAAGAGGGCTTTACATACATTATATCAATTGAACCCCTCAATAATCCTATGACATGATCATCATAGTAATCGCTACTTTCATTTTATAGATGAAGAAACTGAGACTCAATAAGCAATTTGTCCAGAGACATGGGATTTGAACCCAGGATTTCCTAACTCCAAGTGCAATGGTCTCTTTGCTATGTCACACTACCTCTTAAGGGAACGCTTAATGCCAAAAAAAAAAACAAAAACCAAAGGGAACAGGTCCTGTGAGTATCACAACCAGAGGTTTTTAGTATATGGCACTTTTCTTCTAAAGAATTCAGCATTCTTTATTGATTTAATTAATTTTATTCTGGTCTCACTTCTGGGAAACAGAAGTCAGTACTATTACTGCCTTTTATTTATGTTCCAGAGACAGAGGGGAGTAGTGGTTAGTGATCCTTTCTCGATTTTCTGGCCTTCTTACACTTTTCTCCCCTGCAGGTATTCTGTGATCCAGTGTTACCTATCTCCTTGCTGTTCCTCACACACAAAACTCAATCTCTCCACTCTGAGCATTTTCCCTGACTCTCCACCATGCCTTAAACAATCTCCCCCTCTTCATCTCTGCCTCCTGGCTTCCTTCAAACCTTAGCTAAAGTTCTACCTTCTGCAAGAAGCTTTTCCCAGCCGTCTTTAATCTTAGTGCTTTCCTCTGAGACTATACTCAACATATCCTGTATATATCTTAATTGTGTGTAGTGTTTGCATGTTGTCTTCCCCATTAGACTCTGAGCTTAATTTGAGCAGGGACTTTCTTTTGACTTTCTTTATATCCCTAGTGCTTATTAACACAGTACCTCGTATGTAGTAGGTATTGAATAAATGCTAATTGACTGACAACCAGCCAGTCTAAAAGCCAAAAAGACCTAGGTTCAAATCCCACCTGACAAATACTGGCTATCTGACCATGGACAGGTTATTTATCCTCTCTGTGGTTTGGGCAATTTTCTAAGTCTCTAAGCTACAGAAAAAGTACTGAGCTGCACTGACAAAAAGTATTACCTCACCTGGAATTTCCCTATACTCATAAAATTATAGTTTCATTCACTATTCTTATTGATGCTGAAGCATCGATATCCAAGCCAGTTAAATTACTTATCCTGGGTCAAACAGTCAGATACTGAGCTTGAAATGGAGTGCAAACTTCTACCATACTGTTAGTATCTTCATTATTAAGTAAAGGTAGCTAGTTACTATCCTTACAAACATATCTCACATATAATTCTTTTCTTTAAAAAAATTGTTGCTGGTTTTAAAAAAAATGCCACCTACGTATTCTGGCAAACTATAGGAAAAATTATAGGTATATCATTTGTCAAAAATAATATTGAGATATCACATAGAAAGCACTCTTCATATGTGGAAAGAAATTTGCTTAGAGAGATTCTAAAACAGTATTTTATCTTCTCATAGAAAATCATGTTAATGAAACACTATCAAGACCTCCCGGGTGTGTTTGCACCTCCCATCAAAATACCTATAAACGGAATCATCTCAAGGGGGAAAATATGTCTGCTTTGAAGATGGAAAAAAAAAAACCCAAACACAGAGATGTTAAGTGATTTTATCAAAGGTACACAGCTATACTTTTGTAGAGAAAGGGAGAGGCCCAGTATTTCTCCTCCAAGCTGAAATTTACAGAGAGAAAAACATCTTCCTTCCTATTTGTAGCTGTCCTGTGAGTGAACTGCAACATAATTCCATGTCACATCTTGAATACTAAAAGGATTACAGAGATTACTCTCTCTGAATAAAAAGAACTATTCACTTATTGAACCTAATGTGTCATTCCATCTACCCTTGACCCCCATAAATCTTGCATTATTTTTGGATGCTTTCTATACTGTTGATATTCAGGCATATTAAAAATTTGCACAATGCACTCATTATGTATTTATTTACCTACAAAAAAGAAAGCTATAAGAAGTTCTCTATCTAGCAATAGTTGCAAATAATAATAAAGCATTCACTCTATAAAAATAACCAGAAAAAAATCATATGTTGCATGGGTGTTCAAACATCTTTAAGCTATTTTAAACAACAAAAAAAAAATAAAAGCACATCTTAAAGGACTGAGAAGTTTGTCTTTGTTCTTGTTCTTGTTTGATTTTTTTTTTGGTGTTTTAGAAACAGTTCTGCTGATTTAGATCAATGACCAGCAACATAACAGTTTCCAGAAACCTCAAACTTTTAGCTCATATATATGCCGTTAAAGTGTACTCTTTTTTGTTGAAGATAAAAAAGTGAGGGTGGGGGGAGAAGGGTGTAGCAGAGGAAGCTAGCCCAGAAGACATCATTGTGAAAAGAAAAATCAGTCATGTCTCAAGTTGTTTGGTTTCTCCTGTACACTGAGGTAAAGGTACGTCATTTTTCTTTTCGCCAAACATAGCTTGGGACCACCCACATGCAGCTCAATAGCTTCCTTTATGCCAGTCTACTCTCTGAGATTCACTTACTTTTAGGAGACTCTATCTAGATTATGTAATTGTAAAATTCACATTCGTCTTTAAAGGGATAGAGATAGGTTTGGGGAATAGGAGGGGGAAATTAATTGTGTGTAAAGTGAGTAAAACTAAAAAAAAAGTTATTCAGAAAGGAAAAACATATCCACGGAACTAAGAAAATCTAGCATGGAAAAACTCCCAAAGTTTCCCTAGTTGAGATAGAGGTTATTGGATATTCCTGATCTACTGAAAAAGGGATAGTAATGGTATCTTTGCCGAATTGTTGATGGTTACCAACTCTTTTTTCAATACTTGAAATTTCCTTCCAAGAAAATTATTTGTTTCCTTACAAGCAACTTATATCAGAAATGAAATTATATTTCTTTACCTACATATATAACATAGACATAATGCAAGTCAAAAGTCAAAGACAAGGATGTTGTTTGTGGCTTGAAACTCTATGTGGCCTTTTACTCTGTAAACAAAAGCTCATGTGTCACCAAAAGGAAACGTTAATGGCAAGTTTTGGGCCACACAATGGCAGTGAAGATTTAGTTAGCAGCAACATATGGGGGAAGTAACTAAATGGCATCCCTTAAACTTATTTCTTTTCTGACCTTTGGAAGTTGCCAGGTTCAACTAATTTTCTCTCCTCGGTTATATTCGAAACAGGATCCCAGAGGCAGGAGCCCACAGTTCAAAAGTAATATAGTTCTAGTGCTAGCTTTCACGGAGAATGAAATGATAAAGGGCTAATAACCTTTTGGCTAATTAAACTCCCATATTCTGAAGGTGGCTTCATCTCCTCAAAATCAAGCTTGCTTTTTTATCCCCACCCCACCCTAAAGAGGCATTTATTTGCTAGGAGTAAATCTGCGATCTAACTGGTGCTTGTAGGGGATCCTAGTTTTCTGACCTTGCCTTGAGTTACAAAAACAATAAAAGGACAAGAAAGAGTTAGTCCCAATCATCTTAGTTAGGCAGAAATAATGGCAAAGAAGGTCAGATAAAAATCTGGGACTCAAATCCCTAATGCAATGAGTGAGTCATCCAATCATATTTTCAAGGAATTGGCTAGAGATAGATAGAGAGATAGATAGATAGATAGATAGATAGATAGATAGATAGATAGATAGATAGATGAATGATAGACAACAGGCAGATAGCTAGCTAGCTAACTGATACACAGAGATAGAAGATTGATAGACAAAAAGATAGACCAAGAGGTAGATGATAGTGAGAGAGATCATAGAAAGAGACAGAGAGACAGATGGAAAGATAGATATATAGACAGATAGATGGATAGACAGACAGATAGATAGATAGACCAACAGACAGACAGACAGACAGACAGACAGACAGACAGACAGACAGACAGACAGATAGATAGATAGATAGATAGATAGATAGATAGACAGACAGATAGATGGATGGATGGATGTATCCATGTTGCCCTATTATAAGCAATAGAACTGAAAATGCCAGTTCTTCAAAGGCTTCTTTCCCTTCCAGATTCAGAAACAAAGTGAATGAATCTCTTCTAGGGGAGCATGAAAGTGCAGAGGGATATGTCTGTTTTCCTCCCCTCCTGGACATACTTAACTTTTGACAAAATGGAAAGTGGCTAAAGTGCATATTTGGAGCCCAGTGAGTACAATATTTTCTAAAGGAAGCCTTACAAACTCCAATTGCACCAGTAATTGCAAAGCTACTGTGCTTGCTCCTTTGCCTCCATTTGTCAAACTAAAAACTATGTTGAAGGCCTGGGAAAGAACAGTGGAAATGTAAATTTGAATGTCATTTTTCTGGGCACAACCAAAGCTTTGAAAGGCTAAATTTCCTCAAATAGGTATACGGATAAAGCTGCAAGCTATGCTACCTTTTCTATGGCAACAAGGCATAGGAAAATGAGGACCATTAAAAAAAAAGCCTTTCCATTCACTACAATCACAATATATTGATACATGTTTGAGAATCAGTGATGAAGATTTACTTTGCCATTTGAATTGGACTCCTCTTCCCCAAGAGCAAAACCATACTTACCTTGAAAGTCCCAGCAGTCAAGAACAATTTCCTTAGTTGAATCATTGCATGTGTTTCTAAAGGTGAAGGTGTTTCTTTGCTGCAAAAATTAGTGCTATTGGCTGAGAAGTACAAATCCTAAAAAGTTGATGTATAGTTTAAGATGAAAGACTATGTGGTTTATATGTGATGAACAGCTCTCTATAGAGGTATCCTGTTGTAAGAGAAAGGTCTACATGTGGGGCCGGATCATCTAGGTTTAGATCCTGATTTTGAAGCTTACCAGCTACATGAAAATGGGCAATGCAGTTTCCTTCTCTGAGCCTCAGTTTCCTCATCTATAAAATGAAGATAATAATAATGTTCAAAACCTACCTCCCAAGGCCATGGTGAAGCAAGGGCTTTGTAAGCCTCAGAATGCTATACGAATTTTAAATAATGTCATTTATGCCCTGACTTTTCATACAATTCTCCTTCAGAAGAAGTTACCTCATTCAACCAGTCCTGATTTTTGGTTTCTCTGTGTGCTCCTCAGGTACTTAATGCATGCTCAACCATTATCCCCTGAGGAGCTGCTCTAGATAAATATTATTTCTCGACAATACTGCCGTAGACCAACTAACTTAAAGTTAGTTTGCGGGAGGGGCAGGGCTAAAATGTTTCCCTTCAGAGATAGTGTTTAGGTACATAGAGTTGTCATCCTACTATCAGCATATTTCCAAAAGATTATATTCTCATAAGCCTTCAAGGATTTGGTATACCCCTAAATGCTAAAAGATGAAATAATTAAAAAAAAAAGTTTTGCAGTGTCTATGTGGAGAATTAAAGTCCTGAAGCCTAAGGGTAGGTATATTAAGGTCTTTGACTGTGTTCACAATTCAACCTAGAGTAAGATCCTTGATGGGGGAAAAGCCCATAATGCAGAGTCGATCACTCTGATGTATTCACCTGGAATTGGTTACAGTTCCCCAGAACATTAACTATAGCATGACTGTTATAACTCAAAGAAGTTCAGCCCATTCATAAATTGTTAGAGGTTATCTTTCCTTTTCTTGTCATAAAATACAAAGAAGTAATTTTAAATGTGAACAGGGCTTCTCTGACAATCCTTCCATAGGTATTAAGGAACAAGAATAGTGAAGATACAATGGTATGCTAGGCATGCAGTAGCCAGAGACAGAGGCTGAGGAGTCCTTTTCAGGTTGTTATAGGGGGTTTTCCCTCACTTCTCTCCTTCCCAATTCCCCCCATCCTTCCCACCAAGGTCAAAATGATTTAATATCCTTGATCTTTCCAGCACGAAGTGCCTATGGGCTTCAGATCCAAAGAAACAGGATGTCAGAGTGAAATCACTGTGTATCAAACATTTTGCTAAATTAGGGATTTCCCCCAAATTTCTTCCTGCTCCAGGTCTCAGGGAGGTTAGGTGGAAGGGAGGAATGCTAGCTGTCCGATTATAAAGGGACAAGCTCTTTTAGAAAATAACAGCTCTCACAGAGAATCTTTTAATGTATCAGTCTTTTCAATACATCCCCCCCCAACAAAAATTCTAAATGAGATCCATGAAAACCCTTTGTGCTCTCTTTAAGCCCAGAAATGGGGCACAGTTCAGTAAATGAATGACCAGGCAAAAATTCCAGCTGTGTTTAGAATAGAAGGCTATGGCTCATTTTACATTCAGTGAGTTACAGCCTTGAGCTTGAATGGAGAGATAACCCCACACTTGAATATTACCTAAATATCTATTTCCCACCTATAGTTTTTCAGTTGAAAACCTCCTATCACGAAGGCAGGAGATGAGGATGTGTAGCCACTTAGAAAGCATCCTATGTATTGGGAATGATGAGGCTCCTGGATTGCAAAAAACAAATATCAGCTCTTGACTTAACAGCTGTCTGAGGTTTGGATTACTTTAGGGTATCTGAATACACAGATATGCATACATAGGTACATGCACACATGCATACATACATATATACACACATGCATACATCTTAATTTTTCCAACCTGGCTTAACTTCAGATAATTCCATCTAAAGCAACCATTTACTGGTTAGCCAGCCTCGGGAAATGGACTGTGAATCTGATTGTGTGGACGGCTCCTCAAATGTCAGTCACATGGAGGTATTTCTCATCGTTGCTATTCAGGGAGAAACTCTTTCAGAATCTTCACAAGAGAATGATAAAGTTGAAAGCTTCCTTTGTCCATTGCTCCCTTCATTATCAGCTATATCCTTTAATTGGCGCTAAAGTGAGCAGCTGCCAGCTTGCTTTTCCATTAAGGACTAATGTTGTACGTTTGCAACAATAAACAATTAATGTTGTTTGATTTCTTATATTCAGCAACCCAAGCAAACATCTGGCATCCATACCCCCGGATGCAAACGGCTAGTCATTTATGTGCCTATCCACTCGCCAATTGTTGAAGGTCCGCTCTAGTCAAAGTTCTAGGTCTGTGACTACCTTGTAGGGGAGAAGAGGGGAGGTAGCTTTAATTCTGGGAAGGGGAGAGGAAGTCTTGGGTACCTGTTGGCATCCGTGTTGGTTGCACGTTTTCTCTGTCTCGGTCTTGGCTTTAACACTGGAGATATGGGCTCCATTGTACTAAACCTGTTACACACACACTCAGCGTGCACACACTGACATACATACATACATACACATATGCAGGAAAACACCCACAAAAAAGCGCCCTCTTTTTCTAAGTCGTGGAGGGGGCTATGGCTCGCTCCAGACCTTCGCTAGCTCCCCCTGGCAGAGAGCTCTCTCTCTGGGAGGAAGCCCCCGCGTAGCCCCCGGGTTTCCCTTGGCACCGAAGATTGGTGTAGCTCCGGGCTCGACCAGGCTCGAAGGTTAGCTTCCCAAGTCGGGGCAGAGCTCTGGCGCGCTCCAGCCGAAATGCAGGGTTGCCCGCTGGCCATTAGCTCTCTCTCCACCCCGCCGCCCCAATCTCTGCGGGGGCTGTGCCTTTTTAGCCCTGACGGGGTGGCCCTACGCTGGCAGAGATGGTGTCTGAGTGCGCCCTAAGAAGGGGCAGCCGGCGGCGTGACCCTGGTTTTGGCACTGCGCTACCTTGGAGGATCCGGAGCTGAGCCCAAATCACAGCCCTGGGGAGCGAGAGGAGAAGTAGCTGTGGCTGAGGGTGCAATGGGGAAAGACCCAGGCTGAGGTGTGATGCGGGATAGATAAGCTATTTTCTCTTTCAAGGCACTGGGGTGATGTTTTAACCCGCTACTTGCAGGTCCGCCGCCAGAATGGTGAAAGGAGCTGGGCTCCCTTCCTCTAGCCCGGGAGCCCGTGTTGGGGACCGCCGCCAAGTTTCAGGTGGGCACCGCGTCTCCCCTCGAGTGTCGGGCACGGGAGAGGGGATGCCACTTGTGGGAAAACCCCGCTCCTCAGACGACTTCCATCCGTGGCTTCCCTTCCAGCCCCGACCAGCGGCTCGCCTCCGCTGCGGGTTTACTCACCTCCCAGGGAGTAAGTAGGAGCAGTGTCTGCCGTAGACAGAGGGAGAGTTGGGGCGGGGGGGGGGGGCGTGTAGGGGCTTCCCCTCTCTTGCCTCCTCTGCTCCTTGTCTCCCAGTGATTCCATAAGCCGGCTGCTGAGTGCTTTCTATTCTCTGCACGGGAACGGCAATGCATGGCAATGCGTGTCTGCAGCCCCTGCGTGTACCAAGGAAAGCACCCCGAGGTGTCTCGGACTAAACAAGAAAGCCAACAGAAATGGGGTAGGTTGGGGTGCCGGGGAGTCCGGCAGACAAAACTCCTTCTGATCCTCCTGCAGAAGCCGATCGGAAAACCGACTGGCAGCAGCTCTGTGACATCTCCATTAATCAGGGATTTTTAGAGAATGCGAATGAATGAGTCTGGAAATTTCAGCCTAGAGCCCCTGTTTCTTGACTAGGGGAAATATTCTAAGGGAAGTAGCCTGTAAAGCCTGTAACCCTGCATAAGGTCCAGGAAGTAACACGAAAAGAGCAGAAAAGGAAGGCTCTCCTCCTATCCCCTGTGCCCCTTCCCTTCTCCCAGATATGGGGGAAAAGAAGAAGAAGAAGAAAAAAATAATACTTACTCTTATAGGGACCGTAGATGACTGATGACACCCAGTTCACAAATGGACGCGCTGGGTCGGCTTCCGAGAGAGGAGAATATTGTCCAGCCCCCGAGGATGGTCAGACTCCTCCGGATTTCTCTCATGCCTTTTGATGCTGCTGATGTTGGAGGAGAGGCTGGGTACTTCCACTCTCAGGTTGCTGAGCTCGCAGAGTAAAGTGTAGTTAGAATTTCTCCCTTTGCACAAATCAGTGGCGGCGGCCGCGGCAGCAGAGCTCCAAGGAAGCGGGGATATTCCAAATAAATCCACTAATTCAGGGTCTGAGCGTTCCAGCGCGCGGGCCGGCCTGCCTGCCTTCCTGCCTGCCAAATGTAACTGTGAAGTGATGTGGAAAAGTGAGCAGGGAGCCTCCCCTGACAGCTCTTATTGGGCTGATCTCGGAGGCAGGTCTACCGCTTGGAAATTCATGTAAGCAGCCCCCACCCTCCACCCCCACCCCCGGTCTCTCTCTCTCTCTCTCTCTCTCTCTCTCTCTCTCTCTCTCTCTCTCTCTCTCTCTCTCTCTCTCTCTCTCTCTCTCTCCTGTCTTTCTGTCTCTCCTCCCTTTCCTTCAGTCTCTCTCTCTCATTCTCTCTCCCTCACTTTCTTCCTCTCTCTGTCTCTTTCCTCTCCCTCCATCAATTCTGCCACAACTTTTCTCTCATTCCTGCAGAGCATGCCCCGCTCCAGCTCCTAGATAAGAGCCACCATGGTTGGCTTTGGTGGGGAGCCATCAACTCTGGTATTCCATCTCACGGGGATGTGGGTGGCTTGGAGAAGAAGACACAGAGAAGGATGAATGGGGCTTGAAGCAGTCCAAGTCCAATGTGAGAAAGAGGGACAGAGAGAAGGAAGAAAGTGAGATCTCTCACCTCTTGATTCAGTGTTGAGTTTCTATCTGTGCTCTTAGAGGTATTTCCAGAAACATAGATCCCCACAGCAGCCTTGTTTTGGAGAAAGAATTTGCAATAAGTTGGCAATGGGACAAGGGCACTCCTTTCTGAAAACGGTTCCCATCCGTTTGCCTTTTTCCCTGGGAGCAATGTGACAGACCTCTTTAGCAGGAAGACCTAGAATTTGAATGAGTCTTAGTTTGTTGTTTTTTTTTTTATAGTAATGATATCCTCCTTAAGTTTGCTTTTCCCAGCACCACTGGGCATCCGGGAAAGTGAGATGGTGAAGGATAAAATAAGTCAGAGATTTAGCTACCAGGGGAAGAATGGTAGGGAGATCGAAGAGCCTTTTCTATGGCCAGTATGAAAAGAAATCAGTAGTTCTTTCCAATACCCTTGCCAACATATCTAATATTTTCAAAGCCACTTAACCAAAAATGCTGGAAATATTTGTATAGGCTGGGAAGTAAGGAATAGGGGGTGAACTGGGCTAGCTGCTAGGGCCTCCTCAGTAGGTCGCTAGCTGTCACTTTTATTCCAGGGATTTAAAAACTTTCTGGGAAATGATACTCAGTTCACATCCCTACTTTTTGTCCTCCAAAATAGAACCCACATCTTATTAAATGGCATCATCAATTGGGCATAGCTGCCAGGACTAAGAGGATGATTCAAGTTATCAGAGACCCTGATTCTTTTTCCTCTTTCCTTCACCCCTGTAAGAAATAAAAACCTGAAGTCATTTTGCTGATTTCAGTCTCTTGGGAGTGGATGCTATTTAAGGCTCACCAAAACCTAAGTTTTCCCCCAAATCTGGTGCCTGTATACTTTCTGCATACCACACTGCTCTTCTTGGCTAACCCTTGTGCATGATAAAATTGGCAGGGTTTCTCACCTGGACATATTTCAGAAAAGGGAAAAGGAGCAAGGGAATAGATACTAAATCCAAAGACTTTCTCTTGTGGCCTCACTCAAATAAATGAAAGTGAGTGAACAGAATGAGAAAATAAAGACAATATGCTTATATTTATGCAAATTTGACATTCTTTTAGTGCTGCATCCTATTGTGAAGCATTGCAAAGAATATTGACTGGATATCTAAAGTTTTTTTTTTTTATATTCTTACTGTCACAGAAAGGAGGCTTACTGAATTGTTCTAGAGGGGAGAGGTAATGAGGGCCTTCACATGCCATGCTCTGGCCTACACTAAGGGTGTTTACTTTTATACAGACTGTGGCTCCTTACAAAGTACTCTGAAATTGAGTAATTCTGTCTTGGAATAAGAACAAAATTCAACCCTCAATCAAATGATAACTGCTTCTTGACCAGAAAGTCCCAAGTGGGCCAAGAAATAGAGGCCATCTCTGGTTGAGTGCTTAATTTTCAGAGATGTATTTTCATTTGAACAAATGTTCTAATAGTTCCCTTGCTATTTCTTCTCCAGAGCTACTGGGAGTAATAGAACTAAAGCAATGGGAGGAACTTTTAAAAGGAGGATGTGGCAGGGGAAACTACAGCTTTGGGTGCGTGACCTAGTTAAGAGGAAGTGATAGGATAAGGAAAAGAGAAAAATATATTGTGCTTAGAATAAGAAGACTTGAGTTCAAATTCTGGCATTCTCACTTACTAGCTATTTGAATCAGGGTAATTTATATCTTTGGTAATTCCCTCTTCTGGAATAACGGGATGGAGGGGATTAGAATGGGTGGATCTCCATTGAGGTTGGAACCTCTCCATGGAGGTTCCCTCCAACTCTAAAACTTAGAATTGCTATAACCTTCAGAATTAATCTAAAATATGAATGGAAAATGGGAAGAACCTTAGAATCATCTTGTGCAAGCATAGCATTTGATAGATGAAGATTTAAGGCCTAGAAAGGTGCAGTGACATGTTCAATACAATGCAACAGCCAGAAATCTAATCATGGACATTAAAAAATATATTTCATTGACATCTTTTGTTTTTATATCATGTACATTTTGTTTTTCTCTGAATCTTCCTCTCTCCACCCTCCAGGAGAGTCAAAGAACAAATATAAGAAAAAACAATTGAAAGATAAAAAAAAATCTGCCATTATGTGCAACGTGTCATATCCATGGACCCCTGCCTCTACAGAGGAGGCTAGGGAGATGATGTCTTCACATCTCTCCTCATTGTAGCCAAACTTGTTCTTGGTTGTTGCTCTTTCCACTTATATTTTTTATAGGAATTTTGTATATTGTTTTCCTGGGTCTATTCACTTCACTTTGCATCAGCTCATATAATTCCTTTCATGTTTCTTTATCGCTATGCAGCACAGTAGATAGAGTGCTGAGTCTGGAGGGAAGAAGACCTGAATTCAATCTGACCTCAGAAACTTACTAGCTATGTGACACTGGGCAAGTCACTTCCTTTCTGTTTTCCTCAGTTTCCTCATCTGTAAAAAGTAGATAATAAGAGGACTCACATCCCAGGGTTGTTGCAAAGATCAGATCAGATAATTATAAAGCACTTAGCACAGTGCTTGGCACATAGTAAGCACTATATAAAAGTTAGCAGTTAGCTATTATTATTGTATTCATTGCTTCTTACGGCACAGCAATATTCCATTACATTCATATACCACCATTTTTTATCCATTCCCCAGTCAACAAGCATCTACTTTGTTTACAATTCTTTGCAAATACAAAAATTGCTACCATAAATATTTTGGAGTATATTCATCCTTCTTTTTGCCAATGGACCTCCTTGGGGTATATGCCTAGCTGTGGAATCTCTGGAACATTTTAGCCACTTATTTTGCACAATTCCAAATTTCTTTCCAAAATATAAACCTTGGTCATTTTACTCCAAAAGCAATTCTCTTTTAGCTAAGCTCAGCTACCCCCACTCCTCAAATGAAATAAATAAAACCTTTAAATAAAAGTGAGTTATTTGACATGGTAAAAGGAATAATGGTTTCAGAGTCAGAAAACAAGGCCCTCTCTGGTTCTTATTAACGGTGTGTGGTTCTGGGTTAGTCATTCCTGCTCCATGGACCTCAGTTTCCCCGTGCATAAATTGGACATGATAGTATTTGCAATATGTTCTCAGACAGTAGGGCTGTAAGGAAAACACTTTATCAGTCACTTCAACAAATATGTAACAAGTATCTTCCCTATGAAGAGTTCAGAGAAGGCAGATAAAGTTCAGATAAGGCATGACTCCTGCCCTCATAGAATTTACAGTCTAGTAATTATTGCACATAATTAACTCTAGGTCACAAGGAGAAGCAATATGGTATAACAGATTAAAGAACAGGGTTTTTGTTCATCTGTTTTTTTTAAGTCAGAGGATCTTGGTTCAAATCCTGCCACTATCACTTACTACTTATATGTCACCTGGTTTCTCTGGGCTTCAGTTTCTTTATTTGTAAAATAAGGAGATTGGACCACACGGCCTTTAGTGACCCTTTCCATTCAAACTCTGGATCCTTATATCTTATTGACAAATTAAGGAGTATACAAAAATCTGAGAGATAAGGCCATTAGTGACAGGGATTCCTTCCTGAAAGAGGTATCATGTGAGAAGAAATTTAAAGGATGTTCTCATTCCCCAAGAGAAGAGGGATAGGATGGGACTGCTCTCCTTGGCTGTGCCTATTTGGGCTGGGCTTGTCTTTCTACCTGCTGATCACTGCTCAAAGCAAAAGAGGCAGAGGCATTTCCCTTCTGATACACAGGAGGAGGCAGAATGAGTAAGCTGTTTGGAAGAGCATTGAGATCATGCGAAAACAGTACAAGGATATTGCTAAAATAAATGGGGTTGCTGAAAGAGGAGGCACTTTCCTCTTTAACAGTTCCACCCACTCTTAATGGTATGCAGTGTAATCTCCTAATGGTGAGAGCATACTCCTTAAAGAAAGTGTTTTCATTTTTATATCCTCTTGGTGTGGTTACATTCCTTCATCTGTGGGGAAGTATTTGCTGTACACACTTTTTCAAGAAGGACAACTGAAAAACAGCATGCTCTGTGTTTAGAGTTCTGAGGGGGAGGACCAGGCCAAAGGAATTTTCTGATGGGGGCCTGTGGATAATTAAATATTGAGCTTAAGAATGAATGGGAATTCACAGTAACTTTAGGTGCTCCTTATAAATAAGTGGCACAGCATTTGGTGTCTGCAACCTGGATCTTAGTGAAAGACTTTTCAAAAACAAGCCTGTTTTGTTTTTTTGTTTGTTTGTTTGTTTTTAAGAGCCTAGAGAAAGCTGTAAGATAAATCCAGAATAAAGGATCCAGGGAGGGAGGGAGGTAAGGAGAAAAGGAATGAGGTAGCAGAGAAAGAGAGAGAAGAGAGGGAGTGGAGAGAGAGAGAGAAAGAGAGAGAGAGAGAGAGAGAAAGAGAGAGAGAGAGAGAGAGAAAGAGAGAGAGAGAGAGAGAGAGAGAGAGAGAGAGAGAGAGAGAGAGAGAGAAGAGACTGACAGAGCTCTTTTCCTATAAAACTAAACCCTTTGATCAGATTTTGGCAACTGTTGGCAATAATCTAAGTGGAGTTTCTGTCAATTTGGTTGGCTACAGGGGGAAGGGAGGAGCAGCTAGGTGGGTCAGTGGATAGAGCACTTGGCTTGGAATTAGGAAGACATCTTCCTGAGTTCAAATCCTGCCTCATACATTCACTATCTGTGGGCAAGTCATATGTAAAATGAGCTGGAGAAGAAAATGGAGAAAACCGCGTTAGTATCTTAGCCAAGAAAAACCCAAAATGGGGTCACAAAGAGTCATACAAGACTGAAATGACTGAACAACAACAAGGAGAGGGAAAACAGCTGACGTGAAGGACAAAAATGCTGGAAAAAAGAGATTGCAAACCAGGCAATTCCCAGAAGTTTTCATAGAGCAAGAAGCATTAAAGAATCCTTCTTCCTGCCTTGTTTCAGTCCTACCTATGTCTTTATGTCATAAAAATGCAGATTTCTTCAGTCCTCCCTCCCACCCTTTTCCCTTCTCCCTTCCCATATGATAAGAAACAAAGTAAACTCTATTCTCTATGGTGCAATCACTCAGACCATTGAGCTCATTCAAAATCAATAGAAATGGCTTAGATTAGAAGGATCTTATGGTTGATGCCATAACCAGTGGATCTCACAAAAAGGATCTGTTTATTCTCTTCTGTAAAGTGAAGGGACTGGAGTAGATAATCTCTAAGCCCTTGCAACTCTGACATTAATTGCAACTATAGGTTGTAATATTCTATGCTCTAAGATCCCTGAAAGCTCTAATGAAATCCTATGCTCTACCAGAGTCCCTTCCAATTCTCACCTTCTATGTATTATGATCTAACATTCTTTGTTATAAGGACCATTCCAGTTCTAATATTCTATCTATGTTCCATATTCCAAAGTGTCTGGATTTTAGTTCAGTTATAAATATATTTAGAACCATCTCATTTAAATAATATTATAAACCTCAAACACCTGAAACATTAGGAAGAAAAATAAATGCAACTCAATTAATTTCTAATCTTCATTAACCTTTGAGGCTCTTTTTAACCCCTTAAGTGATTTAGCAAATGATCCCATCATTATGATTCCCAAAATGTTCTGGAGGATGTATCAATCATTAATCCAAGGATTTATACTTAGAGTTGGGGAGGGAAGATGGAATTGTTAGATAGCTATAGTATCTGATGAATGACTGATGATCATTTGGTGGTTTGGTAACTGTTGCCATAAATATTAAGAAAAAACAAATGCAAAGGGGAAGGAAAGGGGAGAGGAGCGGAGAAAAGGGAGCAGGGAAGGGAGGGGAAGGAGAGGAGAGAGGAAGGGAGAAAAGGAGATGGAAAGGGGAAGGGAGTGAAAGAAAAAGAGAAGGGAAGGGGAAGGGAAAGGGAAGGAAGAGGAAGAGGAGGTGGGAAGAAGGGAGTGGAGGGAGAGAGAAGGGGAGGGGAGAAGAGAGAAGAGGAAGGGGAAGGAATAAGGAGAGGGGAGGAGAGGGAGAAAAAGAGAGAGAAGGGAAAGGGAAGAGGAGGGAAAGGCAAGGGGAAGGGAAAGAAGGGGAGGGAAAGGAACTAAAAATATGATGGACACTGGATTTCTTTAGCATCCAAATACAATCAAGGTGGTTCAAGATTGATTTCCTAAAATGTCTGGCTACTGTTTCAGTAAGGAAACATTATTTAAGTGTTATGAAGAAAATGCTTCATCAAAGAGAAGATGTTAGTATTACCGAAATACTTACCAAGGTATCTTTTTTATTGAAACTTAATTCAGATTATAACCAATCTCATTAGACTATGTCCTGAAAATCTTCGGGGGGTGGAAGGGAAACTAAGATGAGATGTTGCTATACAGGCATGTCCCACAAGATATCATTATTGATTTATTTCAAATGGGTTCCATGAACATATAACTTTAGATAAAACAACTTTAGATGAAACAAACCATGATCATGAGATCATGGGGCTTCTAGATATATGTGACTTCAGAAATTATCTAAACCCATCATTTTATAAATGAAGAAAATAAGGCCCTCAAAGGTTAAGTGACTTTCTTGAGACCATACAAGTTTCATATAGAAGAACTGGTATTGTAACACAATTTCTCTCTCTGGCACCACATTCTAGGGTCTTTCTATGACACCAGACTGGCATTGTTCTATACTCTGAAGATGAACGGGTGACCAAACTACACTGCACTGATTTTTCTCAACTTTACAATGGAATTTGTTATTAATAAATTTTACATTGGCTTGAATCTTCCTTCCCTCCTTCCTTCCTTCTTTCCTTCCTTTATCTCTCCTTTCTTTTTCTTTTTTCTTTTCTTTTTTCTTTCTTCCTCCCTCCCTACTTCCTTCCTTCCTTCCTTTCTTTCTCTTTCTTTCTTTCTTTCTTTCTCTCTTTCTTTCTTCCTTCCCTCCTTTATCTCTCCTTTTTTCTCTCTTTTTCTTTTCTTTTTTTCTTTCTATCTTTCTGGCTTTCTTTCTTCTGTCCTTCCTTTATCTCTCCTTTCTTTTTATTTTCTTCTTTCCTTCTTTTCTTCCTTCTTTTCTTCCTTCCTTCCTCTGCCTTCCTTCCTTCCTTCTTTCTTTCCTTCCTTCCTTCCCTCCCTCCCTCCCTCCCTTCTCTCTCTCTCTTGCTCTTGCTCTCTCTCTTTCTCTCTTTCTTTCTTTCTTTCTTTCTTTCTTTCTTTCTTTCTTTCTTTCTTTCTTTCTTTCTTTCTTCTGGACCTATGATTCTATACTGGTAGGGACCTCCTGGTGAGGAAATTCCCTCCAAATAATAGGAGTTAAATAAATGCTTATTGAATTTAATTAACTTGAATTGATACTCACCAGGCAATCTTGATAGGAGAGGGAGCTGGTCCTGGAGCCAGAAAGGTTGGTGTTCTAACTCTGCTTTTGATACAAATTTGCTGTGTAACCCTGGGCAACATTCTAGGAACATAAACTGTAAAGAAAGTTTCTTCGTCAGGGTGTTCTTACATTGGTATAATCATAGCTCAAGTCCCAGGGCAACTTTGACGTTGCAATGGACAAAACACTGGTCCTGGAATCAAAAGCACCTGAGTTCAAATTTGGCCTCAGACAGTACTAGCTATGCAGCCTTGGGCAAATCACTTAATCTCTGTCTGACTTAGTTTCCTTATCTGTTAAATGGAATTAATAGGAATACCTACTTTGCAAGGTTGTTGCAAAATAAAAATGAGGTATTATTTGTAAAATGTTTCCCAAACCTTAAAGCACTCTATAAATGCTAGCTATAATCATCATTGATCATTAGCATCATCATGGCAGCTAAATGCTTCAGTGGACGGAGCACCGGGCCTGGACTCAGGAAGACCTCAGTTCAAATCTGCCCTCAGACACAAGCTGTGACCCCCAGGTAAGTCGCTCAACCTCTTTTTGCCTTAATCCACTGGAGAAGGAAATGGCAAACCACTCCAGTTGCCATTGCTCAGTCATTTCAGTCCTGTCTTACCCTTTGTGATCCCATTCGGGGTTTACAAAAATACTGGAATGGTTTGCCATTTTTTTTTCTCTAGCTCATTTTACAGATAAGGAACTGCGACAAACAAGGTGAAATAACTTGTCCAGGATCACACAGCTGGCACTGAGCCCGGATCTGAACTCAGGAGGATGAGTCTTCCTGACTCCAGGCCCAATGCTCTATCCACTGTGCCACCCTACCGCTCCAGTACCTTTACCAAAGAAAATTCCATGGACAGTATTGGTGTGTTGTGGTCCACAGGGTCACAAAGAGTCAGACACAACTGCACAACAACAATCATCATCATATTCGTATGTATGTACTGTTTTTTCTTCATCTATAAATAATGGAATAGAAAGGACTGGGGAAGGCGAGGCACGGTTTTATAATGATTTAGACAGAGTTGTTCTACCTATGCATGCCATGATTCCACCATACCCTTTCTTGTCCTTGGGCTTCCATTAATTCCCTAATGAAGATTCTCGCTCTGCCCCCGTGAATATTTTGGTGATTTTTGGGTAACATTTCAACTACCCAGTTGTTATGACTCCTTTTTCTCACAGGACTGGCCCAATTCCTTTGCCAAGTTTATATCTCTTTAATGATATCTTTTATGCTAGAATCTTCCTTGTATTTTGTCCATAATTTGTCTTGAAGTTTGTAGTTAACCTGGGAATATTATACCTCTGTATTTCTATGGATCTTATGGAAAAGTCAGGAGATAAAAGCATACTGTGCAACATATATTATATGCTACTACCTGCCAGGTATGTTATAGTGGGCATTCTTTTCAGAGGTGGACTCAACCAGAAGGCCACCAAGGTCCCTCCCAACTCTAAATTCTCTGAGCATTAAACATTACATGTATTTTCTTTGAGATAGATTGTGGTTTGCTAGGGAAACCAAATGATGTATACATACATTAAAGCTTGTTTTCCAGTTAATACTAACAGTAGATAGCATATAAATTATCCAGGAGATGAGGTGTTGTATCTCTTAAAACTGATTGTAGTTTCTAGTCTGAAGCTTAACATTAGAGCTTCAATAAACATTCTTTATTTAAAAAAAAGAAAAATCTGTATTGAGGCTTTTGGAGAAGGCTTTCAAAACGGAATTATCTGACATCTTTCCAGGTGTTGGAGAGAAGATAAGATTCAACCCAGCCCTTCAACAAAACTCGAGAGGATGGACTGGCACAAAGCTATCACAGTAATCCTGCTGGGGAAAAATAAAATAGAGAAGGCCTCTGGGCTATTCTGGATAGCACATCTGGCATTTTAGGCTTCCGTAAGTGGACAATTGCTAGAAAGGAATTTCATCTCCTCATTCCTAATTGTGTGTATGTTCCAGGTGAGGGTGAGAATAAGTGTTCGTTTAATACATATAGGTCACCCTATGTCCTCTAGCCACGCTCTCCAGTGCTTCATGGTCACTTCTATTATGCTGCTTCAGAGTCCACCAACCAGACATACATATTTAAAGTCCAGCCAGTGAAAAAAGGACGTGGTGATTTGCTTACACCTTAAAAATAAGACATAGTTACTCCCACACAACCCATACAGTTATCCAATGTGTACAAGATAAAACACCACTCCAATCTACCTCACCCCCCCCACCCTTGCCATTTAATTTTACCCAGAAAGAAGTTTACAATTCCAAATAGTTATTATTAAATGTATCATTGAGGAAAAGACTAGGATATCTGTACTTGGGAAATGATCCAAGAACTAAAAGAAAAATTGCATTAAGCAAAGCATGAATAGGATTTCTTTGTTTCTCAAAGCCTGCATACGTTAAGGACTTCTTTGTTTTTTAAAGACTCAGCTGCTATGAGAGGAGACTGAGCAACTGTATTTAGTTCCACATATCTCTTTCTCATGCAGGTAACTGGCCCTGTTACAGTGGAGATGAAGGGCTTCCTTTTTCTTTTTTCTTTTCTTTTTTTTTTTTTTTTGTTCTTCCTCAAGTGCCCTCTAGCGTGCAATAACTATGCAGGTTGCAATATACAGGGGATCAGAAAGAAATATTCTAACAGCCAGGCTTCTAATTCCTCAGTTGTTCTGCAATTGCTTTTTCTCTCTCCATCCCCTCCCACCACCTCAAAAGGGTCATTTTGACTTAAGTGTTCAGTAAATGTATGGTTTGTCGATATGTAAAAGCAATAGCCACTTCTTTTATTTATTTATTTTAAAACAGGGAAACACACTCTGATCTTTTGGGGGGCTTTCTATGGAGCACTGATCATTACTTCCAGAAGGTCTGTAGACTCTCATAATCAGAAAAACGAAGGGAGGGTGTTGTTCCCCAGGAAGGACTTCTATTTTATTTCTAACACTGCAATAGACCAGCTGTAGGACTGGAAGCAAGCTGATTAACCTCTCAATGGGTTTTAAGTTGATGTCTCCATAAAAATGTCTAATGTTTCTCTTCTACCTCAGGGGGGAGGTATGAGGCCTAATTGAGGTTTATAAAACAATTCCAGCTCCTCGGATAGAATTTGATGTACAGTGAAGCCTTCCTTCATCCCATAGATCCTAAAAGGATTTCAAACTCTCTTTAGGAAGTCCACAGGGAAAGCCTTATTGAGATATGTATTTTCATAAATGTGTTGTAAAAACTGCTCTATTGTAAAGAAAGAAGGCACTAAGGAGACTTTTACTAATCCGAAAGAGGAAAGAATACTTTTAGAAGAAAAATATTCTTCCCTTTGCAAACAAAGTTCTTTCTTAAAAAATAATAATGATAATAATAATTGCATTTCTATACTGAGCTCTGGTACCTCCACATGGTACAGATCTCAGTGAGTGAATGCCCGGGTACTCTTAGCAAGTTGGAAAGGCTTGGAGTGTTACCCCATTATAGGGTGATATATGTGTCTGCCAAGGACCATTCCAGCTAAAAATAGAGAAGCTCAGAGCTAGAAGTTTCTGAGCCTCCCTAACCCCTTCTCCCCCAACATGGTAAAATTTTGGGCCTCAACGACTGTTGAAAAACAACTAATAATGTATTAGGGACAGAGAGTGAAGGTGGGAGGGGGTTGTTCCAGATGATTTGACACACATCTAGGAAGAATTACAGTATTAATAGCCAGAGGGAGCAGAGGGCTATGTATCACTAGAACTTAAATGACATCTTTGGACCTAGTCACTTTTAATTTAAAAGAAAGGTAACAAAAATAGGACACCTCCTCAAATATAAACACAGACTTCTGGTGACTAACTCTCTGTCACTTATTGAAAAAAGTCCAAACTTCTTAGCCCTTCAGAGTCTGGCTCGAATTTATTTTTCCACTTTTATTTTTTACTACATATGTTCGCATACTCTATGCTCTTGTCAAAGTGGGTCACTCTCAGTTTACTCACATTATAGCCTCGATGCTGCTTGCCATTACTGTGGCTGTGTAGGACCAATAACACCAGCACACAGGAGGGCTACTAGCACAGGTTCTTTAACCTGCTTTTCTAAGGAAAGCGACTTTAAGAGGTTAACAATCTTACTTTAATTAAACATACATATACCATTCACTTAGTTCAGGGGGAAAAGCCAAGACCCTGAACTTCAGAGCAAATACAAACAGAAATTACAAGCATACGTTATATAAACAGAGCAAATAAATATAAATCAATCTATCCATAGAAATACATAGTTACCAGAGAGAAGCACCAACATTTGGGATTTCAAAGCCAGGGGGAGGGCGCTTTCAATGGCTACCCAGAACTTCATCACCAACACTCTTTCAGTGAGTGTTTCCCCAAATGCAAATTACTAACATCTGATCTTTTATACAAGTCTCAGGGTCAAAGGGCATCCCAACCATGCAATTCAAACTCGTGTACTAGGCCTTCACTTGATGTAAGCAGGTCATCAAAGATTCCTGATTCAGTCAAAGATTCCTTAGTGCTGAGAAGCACTCTAAAACCAAGACAACAAAAAGTTCACTTTGCTTGCCATTACATTTGAAAGGCAAGACTCATCAAAGGTACTTGATTACCTCAGCATTCCAAAAGAGAAAACAGTAAAAGAGTCCCACCCTAATTACCATAACACCATCCTTAAAGGCTCATTTAGGTGCCGCCTTCTCCATGAATGATTCTTTAAATCCTTCAACAAGAAATGATATTTAAATTTTCATTCTCTCTCCTCTCAGGTCACTTTTAGTATTCTGTTTATATCTCCTTTATGCACTCATTTTGTTTTAAATATTTTATTTCCAAATACGTCCCTACCCACTCTCTTACACAGCCACCAATTCCTCACAAAAAAAAAAAAAAGTGGGGCAGGGCCAAGATGGTGGCTGGAAAGCAGGGACCTGCTTAAGCTCTCCCCCAAATTCCTCCAAACACCTATAAAAAAAGGTTCTGAACAAATTCTAAAGCTGTGCAACCCATGAAACAGCAGAGAGAAACAGGTCTCCAGCCCAGGAGAGCCTGGATGGTCACCGGGAAGGGTCTATCACATGGTGCTGAGAGTGGAGGGAAGCCCAGCATGGGCCATGCCGGGACTAGACAGTTCTGGAACCAGCCAGCCAGAACAGGCCCTGAGGCCATGAAACAGTGAGCTGTGGCAGTTACCAGACTTCTCAACCCACAAACGCCAAAGAGCAGGTGAGGGGGAAACTTCGGGATCGCATTCAGAGCAGTCCCCCACCAGCTCTGGGGGTAGAGGAGGTGGGGGAGGTAGCAGCAGCAGGAAGCTGCTTCCAGAACTTCAACATCAGCTGCCTTCCGAGTCCCTGGCTCACACAGTGGGAGGAATCTAGCAGCCCATCTGAGCAGGAGTGCAAGGAGCACTTTGTGGGCACAAAAGCAGATTCTCTTGCTGTGCCCTGCAGGGATCTGTATTGTGCTTCTTGGAGGAGGAGGAGGAGCCCTGCTGGGACAGAGCCTGGGGTGATGGTGGAGTAGAAAAGCTCTGAAAACAGCAGTGCTTGGACCCTAAAGGTTGGGACAAAGTATTCTCTACTCTACAAGCAGTCATATCCTGACAAAAAGCTCAAGGGTCAAGTAGTTGGCTGGGGACATGAACAGACAGTGAAAATGAACTCAGACTCAAACTCAGACTCAAACTCAAACTCTAGATTCCTTTTTTGGTGACAAAGAAGATCAAAACATAGAGCGAGAAGAAGTCAACAAAGTCAAAGAGCCTACATGAAAAGCCTCCAAGAAAGATATGAATCGGATTCAGGCCATGGAAGAGCTCAAAAAGCATTTGGAAAAGCGAATAAGAGAAGTAGAGGACAAATTGGTACAAGAAATAAGAGTGATGCAAGAAAACCATGAAAAACAAGTGAACGACTTGCTAAAGGAGACCCAAAAAAATACTGAAGAAAAAAAGAAAAGAAAAAGAAAACTAGTGAACACATCAATGGAGTCTGACAGTATATGCAATGTTATGCAGCTAAAATCCATTTTGGGAAAAAAATTACTTAATCATTATAATTATATAATGTTCAGTTTCATTTGTCATTTTTGTTGTTAATTTGTCCTTTTACATTGTGGTAATCATTTATATTGTTCTCCTGGTTCTGTTATTTCTGTTAATTCATATAAATTTGTTGATACTTCTCTGAATTCATAAAATTCATAATTTTATAGCAGTTAATATTCCATTACATTTTTGTGCTAAAATTTGTTTATGTATCCCCTATAGATTGACACCTACTTTGTTTCCAGTGCTTTGTTACTATACACTATGTTTCTGTGGATATTTTGGCATAGTATATGAAAGCTTTCTCTCTGTCTTCCACCTCCTTGAAGTATATGTCTAGACAGCAGGGGTGGAGACCTTGCAGCCTCGAGGCCACATGTGGCCCTCTAGGTGCTCGAGTGCGGCCCTTTGACTGAATCCAAATTTCACAGAACACCCACCCCTGGTCTAGAGTAAAGTCTCTGGATCAAAGGGTATATGCATTTTAGTTCTTGTCTAAACATAATGCCAAATCACCTTCCGTAATCATTGGTCCAACTCAGAGCTCCACCAAGAGTTCATTAGTGTACAGAGATCATCTTTCTAAAACTCCTCTGATATCGCCTAATTCCTTCTGTCAATTCATTAGATGTGAGGTAAAACCTCAGATTTGTGTTGATTTTCATTTTTCTTATTATTAGTGATATGGATTCATCTTTCAAATGGTTGTTAATTGCTTAAATTCTTCTTTGGAGAACTGTTAGTTCTTATCTTTAGACTACTTATCCTTCGTGTATATTTCCGTGTTGGTTTTCTATGTGTCTCAGGTACTGTGCATTTATTTCAATTTGCATTATAGTTATTTGTGTATTATCCCCCATACTAGACTTAATCTAAATTTTATTCTTCTTGAAGTCATGATACCATGCTGATAGTATGCACTTAATAAATATTTTGTTAAATTGAATATTTAGCTACAGGAGAGGAATTGAAAAAAATAGATATTGTAAGATACACAGAGATTTATCTTCATGCATTAGAGTTGTTTACAAAGGCAGATTTCTAGTACATTAAATTTGAAGTTGGAAAGGACGTTAGAGGCCCAAAACACTTTTAAAAACAAACAAAAACCCAAATAAGTAAACTCAGGCCCAAAGAAAGATACATTTACTTGCCCAAGATCACATAGGTAGTGACTAGCTGAGTCAATATTTAAACTCATATCCTCTGACTCCAAATCTAGCATCTTTTTTCCCCCTCCAATCTACCTAGCTGTCTCTAAATAGCTATTACATAACTAGGAAATGTACATACCAATATAAATTGCTTATAATCTCATAATATACATTTTGTGACTTTGCCTTGAAAGGGAAAAAAAGCTTTTCTTTTTCAACCACTCTAACGTATTATTAATTCACTGATAGAGACATTCCCATATCTATTCATATTGCTACTCCTATGGGTTTCATGAATTGATAATGGAAAAAAAATCAGTTATTTTCTTTTTAAAAGGATTTAGAACTGAAAGGGACCTTAGAGACCATCTATTCCAGCATTCTCATTTTTCAAATGGAGCTCATGTTAGAGAAATAACTTAATCAGCTTCACATACCCACCCACCCCTCAAATATATGTAAACTTCAAAACAGGAAGCATGATACTAATAACACTGAGGATATAGCAGGAAAGCAGTTGACAATGTAGATATTTAAAGTTTTGCCGTTTGGAAGAATCACTAGACTTGTATTACTTGGATTCAGAGTGCAAAATCAAATAGAGTGAAGTTGTTAAAGGCATATTTTTGCTTAGTAGAAGGAAAAACTCAATTAACTTATGACATGAGGAACTTCCTGTCACTGGAGGGCTTTAAATATAGACTGGATGGCCAATTGTCAGATATTGTAGATTTTCGTCCTAGTCTGATAAAATTTGGACTATATGACCAATGAACTCCTAGAAAATCAGAACTTCTTTCATTCCACAGTGCTTCCATTTTCTCCATTCCTTCCTCAGGCTTATAATTATATAACTAAGAGCTAACATTTATATGGAACTTTGCAATTTGCAAAAGATTTGGAGGGAGAGACAGTCAGGTAGCAAAGTGAAGCATGTGCTCATATAGCCAATCATTTTTAAGGAGAGCAAGGTCCCCAGCAGGTTGAGTCAAGTCCCTATGGAAGATATAAGAGAGTACATAGACAGTCATCCCACAGGACAGCCAGGCATGTAACTGTGAACTTCATCCCTGGAGAGGTAAGTTATTGCTGCTACTGTTCAGTCATTTCAGTCCTGTCCACTCTTTATGACCCCATTTGGTGTTTTCTTGACAAAGACGAATGGTTTGCCATTTCCTTCTCCAGCTCATCTTACAGATGAGGAAACTGAGGCAAACAGTTAAGTGACTTGTCCAAGGTCACACATCTAGTGTCTAAGGCCAGATTGGAACTCATGAAGAGAAGTCTCCCTGACTTCAGGTACGGTACTATCTTGACTGTGCTACCTAGCTGCCTACATGGATCCTAGGACTTCTTAAATTCTGAACTTTGCATCTATTATCTTACATGATCGTCATACCCCTATAAAGTAGGTTGTATATGCCAATCCCCATTTTATAATAAGGATGATGATGATGGCTAGCATTTATCTACTAATTACTATGTGCCAGACACTGCACTAAGGGGTTTACAATTATTATTTCATTGGATCCTCAGAATAATTATAAGAGGTAAGTGCCCTTATTATCTCCATTTTGCAGATGAAAAAAGTGAGACAAACAGAAATTAAATAACTTGCCCGAGTCAGACAGCTAGTAAATGTCTGAGGCTTGCTGCAGGTGCAGCACTTGATTCACTGTCCCACCTAGCTATAGATGAGGAGGGTAAGGTTCAAAAACGTTCAGTAATTTTGCCCAAAGTAAGACTGATTACTGATAGATTCATAGATTTTTAGAACTAGAAGATACCTTGAGGATCTTCTATTTGAACCTCTTCATTTGACAAAGGAGGAAACTGAGGACCCAAATGATGGAGATGGACCTCAAGCACAGATCTTCTGACTCCAGGACCACTACATATTCCATTGTAAGGCATTCACTTTTGCATTCTGCAAGGATGTATAATGTGTTGTCAAGAATGCAAAATTTAATGTGGATCAATGTCATTTTCCTGGAAGAAGTAGTCAGGATGAAGAAAAGCAACACTATAATCTATATCTATCTATCTATCTATCTATCTATCTATCTATCTATCTATCTATCTATCTATCTATCTATCTATCTATCTATCTATGTATCTCTCTCTCTATCTATCTATTCTCTCTACCTATCTACACACATATAATATACACATATGTATTATGTGTAAATATATAATACATAAAATATACAATGTATATATATATATAAAATCTAAATAGGGAAGACAAAAAGTCCATTAAATTGGTGAGATAACAATTTAATGAACATTTATTAAACACTTTCTATGTGCAAGGCACTCTGGTAGGTGCTAGAGACAGAAAAACATGTAACTGAGGTTGACTCAGCATAACTTTAGTTTCTTTACAAATGGGTTGCTAGTGAATGATACTAGGAGTTAAAGGGAATGAGCTCTTGCCAGAAGAGCTCTTTCCCTGAGGCTTAAAGACAATCTGAGACACCAGCTCAGTCTCTTTATGTGCTCTCTTTCTCCTTTAGATTTCCAGATCCGAGTGCAGCAAGGCCTATGAGGGAGCAGAAAATGGTGACTGACAGGAGAAGTGTATGGCAGGCTGGGGATGTTCCCTCAGGTGGTTTGAGAGAGGAGTTCATGGACTCCATATTCCTGACTGCCTTCTGTCTTTCTATTTATTTTTCCTGAGCACAGGTCTGAGAATGAAGTTCCTGAGAATGGATTTCCCCATGCCTTAGGGTTTGCCTTGTGGGAATTTTTGAGTGCCAAAATCTGCCTACATAAGAGTTGGGGACTATGTTCTGAAAAAGGGAAGATATGCTTAACAGTTGACATTTCAGCTTGAGGGAAGAGAATCTTTTGCCAAAGGATAACTCTTTGAAGGACTAAAAATCATAGTAAATTTGGGGAGGGGACACAAGAGATCTGGACCTTGCCAACCTGGATCCTGCCATGAGTTAGCAAAGCCCTGTGGTGAATAGGGAGTGTTTGTTCAGTCACCTAGCAAATGCCTTTAACCCCTGGGAGGCAGGGGGTGGGGGGAGGGGGAGATGATTCTTCTGCTCTAGGACTTTTTATGTCTCTGGCCACCTCTCTAATACTATGAATTGCAGAGTAGTTGCCTATCTGCATTTTAAGAACAAGCTGTTGTCCACAACTGTGAGTTCCCCACACCAATAAAATCACAGATCTCTTAAAAAATCATTTTCTACATTTGTTCATGGGATACTATGAGTCTGTGCCTTATAGGGCTTTTGATTTAGAGCCGGAAGGGAGCATAAAGGTTATCAAATTCAAACCCCTCACTTTACAGATGAGGAAACTAAGGATCAGAAAGGTTAAATGACTTACTCTGGGCCACAGCTAGTGAGTATCTGAGGGGGGATTCAAATCGAGGTTTTCCTCATCCTGCTGTTAAGGAAAACTTCTTGCTCTAGGAGGATGATATTTAACTCTAACTTGAGAACTAGTAGAGTCTAGAGGACTCTAGAATGTAGGAACTTTCTAAGTATGTAACATGCACCCTTAGGAATTCTATTCTCTGACTTTAGCTCAGAAAACCATACATAACAGCAGAAGGAAGACAAAGACTACAAGATCCACTAACTCCTCCCTCAGGCATCCTGGGCAAGCATAGTGTTTCTATTTTAGTCACCATTTTCTGGGTCTGACATGGGAAGAGGAGAAGGAGGCCAGAATCCTCTCCCCTGCAGTCCTTGTTGCATTTTTTTTGATGTTCCAAGGGAAGATAAACACCATACTTGGCATTTCAGCTTGAATATATTTGCCTGGGAAGAAGTGTCTTTTCCAGCAGAAGCTCAAATCCTCTAATGCTCAATCACCAATCATCTCAGAGGTAGCCTCAATCTCTGGCAGCCAATAAGGAGGACAGT
>CM053625.1:297698260-297814420 GCA_028646595.1 Phalanger gymnotis
AGGAAGGAAGGAAGGAAGGAAGGAAGGAAGGAAGGAAGGAAGGAAGGAAGGAAGAGAAGGATGGAGGAAAGAAAGAATGAAGGAAGGAAAGATCTCAATGAGTCAGAAGACAGTGGATTCACTAGGAATAGGGTGGATTTAAGGGAAAAGGGGAGGTTTTAGAAAACAATGGGTTGAGAAAACAGAGGAAACAAAAAACATAGAAACCACAGGGGTTAAAACACTGAGAAAATGGAAAAGGTCAGGTGACACTTGATTTCCGGTATACATTCTGTGAGTATTTAGTATTATTCAAGTACTCATGTGTACAAGACGTCTAAGTGAACAACATTCAATTCCACAAACATATATTCAGTGCTAGAATGCTACGCTCAGTCCAGGGGATAAGAATTTTAAAAAAAAAAGGAAAGAAAGAGACCCTCCTATCAAGGAGCATAGGATCTAGTAATGATATGCATATAAATATGACTTACTGGAGAAGGTTGACATCTGAACTGAGATTTAAAGAAATATAGATGATTCTTGGGAGAAAAGTTTATGTTATGGAAACATTGTAAAAATGACCAGCTTTAAAAGACCTCTGGTCAATTAAATGATCAGCCGTGATTCCAGGGGACACATAATAAAGAATCCCATCTATCTCCTGACAGAGAAGGGGTGGACTAAATATACAGGATCAGGCACACATTTTTGCATGGCCAATCAGAAAATTTGTTTTGCTTAATTCTGCATAGTTGTTGCAAGGTTCCCCCACTCACCACCACTGGGAGGTGGGTGAGCAAGAGAGAAAGTAGATGCTTTCTAAGTGAAAAAAAGTGTCAATGAAAAGGAAATGGATTCCATGAACTGGGACTATTCTAAAGAGATTTCTGCAATTGGGAAAGGATAGGATGAAATTAAGGAACAGATTAGGTCTGCTAAGATTAGAACATAAAATACAAGTGGAAGGAGAAGAATTTGGATTTCCCTTTCCTAGCCCACATTTCATGTAATCATAGACAGAAAACTGAGAGAGATAATGAGGTAATGAGATATTTGTTAACAATGTGTTAAAACCCAGTGATCCCTTTATCATACTGGTTCATTCACTGAATGAATCAGAATGGGCAATAACGTGGGCTTGGCTGAAAATGAGCTACACCTTGGGGGCTTTAAATAGCTAAACCCTGAGGAAAGTTTAGGAATTTGGATGAGTTCAAGCTCGAAGGTGACTATAGAGATCCCTACAGGGTTTGGAGAAGGGCTTTTCTTTCTTGCCCCACTTTCTCCTCTCCAACATCCATAGTATATAGCTGTAGAGCTTACCTATTCCAAGGGAAACACCCCTTTCAACCACTAGAGAGTCAGTTCAAGAGAGTTTCAAACTCAGGTGAAGGAGTAGTTACACAGTAGCCAAATAGACATGGCCATCCAGAGACAGTGACTCGAGGCCAGAACAGCTTCATTGAATATGATCCCTGGCAGCAGAGAGAGCCGGCTATAGACTCAAGCATTAGAATGGAGACTCAAGCTTTACAGGAGAGATGTCTCTGGGAGTCTAGCTAAGCAATTTGCCCTGGAAAAAACTTTGTGAAAACCATGAGGAAAGAAAAGATATCAAGGCTTTACAATTGCAGCATTGCGAGTTGGCCATATCTGTTTCCTAAATGAGTGTCTTACTATCGTAGTACTCTTTCTGAGATTTTTTTTTCCCATACATGTCTTCTGTTAACGGGAGAGTAGGTCCCAGGTTCCTGGTTGGGAGTGACCAGGAGGGATGTTCTTACTATGCTGTTTTAGTAAATGACTTTACTAAGAGCTCATTGTGTCCATTGGAGTAGAAAATAAAGGTGTAAGAAATACTGTGGCTAAAATCCATAAGACTTAGGTAACTAATTGGACAGTGGGAAAGGGATGGACAATGAAAGAGAGGGAATTATAAAAAAAATGGCTAAGATGTTTTGAGAATGGATGACTGGGAGCATTATGGGAGCATCCAGAGACAGAGAAAAATCAAAGAATGGGAGTGGGATGGGGGTTTGGAGTGACAGGATGAATTCTATTTTATATGAGTTGAGCTTCCAGCAGTATATTCTTCAAGTAACGATATTCAGCAGACAAATGTATATACTGGACTACAGTGCTTGAAGGAGATTGGAGTTGAAGGTATCAATTTGGCAGTCATCTGCTTAGAGGTGATAACTGAAGTTGGGGGTGGGGATTAATGATTGGAAGGAATATGAAGAGAGAAGAGAAGAATGATATAGTTAATATCTAACAAAACCCAGAAGACAGCAAAGGGCTGGGGGAACTTGATTTTTTACGTTATCTTCTGAAAAAAAAAACAAAATAAAAACAAAATAAAACAAAAAAACCAGCCCCTACCATTAAGAAGTATCTCTTTACAGTACTTTTGTGGAGGCCTGGTGGCTATCTCTTATAGACAGATTATTTCATTGCTACATGTTTTCACCCATTATTGAATATAAGATTCTGAGAGGTAGAGAGTCTCCTTTATTAAATATCTCTGTATCCTTAGCACTTAGCACAATGTCTGCCACATAGAAGGCACTTACTTAATTCTTTTTGACTGATTTATACACTGATGATGTAACCAAGCTCCGATTCTCACCCTATACCAGTTCAGACCAATGAGAATGGGTTGAGGTATGTTTGAGAGCAGAGGATAGCCTCAAATTTCCTTTCAAACTTTTCATTTTATGGGAACAGGGAAGACATTTTACATCTACATTTTAAAATCCATGTGTATTCTAAGGAAAATTTAATCCATGCATTTTTGATTAATTTACACTTAAATCAATGAAGTGTTTTGCAAAAGCTATTTGATGTTCAAGAAGCTTTTTGAGGAAGCCTAATGAGACTTTTAAAGCTTTTTTGCCTTAAAAACAGGAACTTATTTTTTTCCTAGAGTAAATGATCTTAATACCAAATGATTTCATTTGAAAGTTTCACTTTTGAATGGGATTTTATTTGCTTCCACACATTCCTCCTGCCTAGTGAGAGTTCACATATTTCTTAGGTGGTAAGGTTTTTAGTGGTCATGACACTTGAGACCCCTGTCACTTCATAGTCCAACCTGAAAGAATGAATTGTTGAAATGAACCTCTCCTCTCCCTGTACCAGAGAGGAGGTATGAATCAGAAGGAGAGGGCAAGAAGTTTGTTGGAGCCAGCTCAAAATGGCTAGTGAGAGCCCATTGTTAAATTTTCAGCATGAGCATTTTACATCTAAGGAACCAGGAAATGCTACAAATCAGGACTTGATTTATTGTTTTGCTAATTGTCTAGACTTTAAAAAGTGGTGGAAAAAATGTTAATGCAAATTACACTTAAAAATGTGTTATTGATGTATTTCCCCCCTCCTGCTCCCAGAGAGCCAGTTGTTAAACATTTACCAACATACCCCCTAGCAAAATATGCTGTATAGTATTGGGATGGTCCTACTGATCCCCAATGTGAAAGCCATTATAGTCCCTTTTCCAATTTTATAAATATAACAGCTATAATAACCATGGGTCTTCGTTGCTGGATCCTTGTCCAGATCATGCTTTCTAACAGTAGGTATCTCACAGCATTCTATCCTGGGCCCTCTCTTCCTTCTATACTACTTCATTCAGTGATCTCATCAGCTCTCATGGATTTAATTACCATTCCATGCTGATGATTCATGAAACTACCTTCCTACTCCAACCTTTCTGCTGACCTCCAATCTCACATTTCCAACTGCCTTTCAGCCCTCCACTACCTCCTATATTACCTATTACTGTAGAGGGCAACACCAATCCTTCCCAGTCCCTCAGGACTGCAACCTTGGAGTCATCCTCAACTCCTCACTCTCTTGTTGATGTTCAGTCATTTTTCAGTCATGTATGACTCTTTGTGACCCCCATTTAGAGTTTTCTTGGCAGAGATACTGGACTGATTTGCCATGTCCTTTTCCAGCTCATTTTACAGATGAGGAAACTGAGGCAAGCAGGATTAAGTGACTTGTCCAGGGTCATTTAAGTGTTTTTTAAATAATTTTTTTTGTTTTAATTTTTTTGTTTTAGTTTTAGTTTTTTGTTTTAGTTTACAACACTCAGTTCTCCAAGTTTTTAGGTACCAAATTTTCTCTCCCTCCCTCTTCTTCCTCCTCCCCAAGACGGCATGTAATCCAATGTAGGTTCTACAATACCTTCACATTAAAATTATTTACATAATAGTCAAATTGTAAAGAAGAATTATAACCAATGAAATAAATCGTGAGAAGGAGAAATAAAACCAAAAAAGAAGGGGAAAAAAGAGAGCAAAAAGTTTGCCTCAATCTGCATTCAGATTCTGTAATCCGTTTTCTGGATAAGCATAGCTTTTTCCATCATGAGTCTTTTGGAGCTGTCTTTGAACCTTGCATTGATGAGAGGAGTCAAGTCTATCAAAGTTAGTCCTTACAGATACCGCGTGTCTGTAATCTTGTATAACGATCTCCTGGTTTTGCTCCCCTTACTCAGCATCAGTTCATATAGGTCATTCCAGATTACAATGAAGTCCATCTGCTCTTCATTTCTTATAGCACGATAGTATTCTATTCCATTGATATATCACAATTTGTTTAGCCATTCCCCAATTGATGGGCATCCCCTTGATTTCTGATGGGCATCCCTTTGATTTAAGGCCAGATTTGAACTTGTGAAGAGGTGTCTTCCTGACTCCAGACCTGGTATTCTATCTACTGTGCCACCTACCCCCCATTTCCAATCTGTTGCCAAGGCCTATCAATTTTAGCTTTGCAGCATCACTCAAATACAACCTCTTCTTTCTTCTCTCACTGCCAGCACTCTAGTGCAGTCCCTTACCACTTCATACCTGGGCTATTGCAAAGTAGCCTGCTGATAAGACTATCTCTCTCCACTCCAAATTATCCCCCATTTAGCCACCAAAGTGACTTTCCAAAGACACAGATCCAGTCATGTCAACCCTCTACTCAATAAACTTCAGTGGCTTCATATTGCCTCTTGGAGTAAATACAAAATGCTGTTTGGCATTCAGAGCCCATCTTAACCTAGCCCCCTCCTTAAACCTTGACCCACTCCATACACTTTTTGATCCAGTGACGCTGGCTTCCTTGCTATTCAATCAACAAGACATTCTGTCTCTTAGCTCTGGGCAGTTTCTTTGGCTGTCTTGCATTTCTAGAATGTCCTCCTTCCTCATTTCTGCCTACTGGCTTCCCTGGCCTCCTTCAAGCCCCAGCTAAAATCCTATCTTCTACAGAAAGACTTTTCAAATCCCTCTTAATTCTAGTACCCTCTCTCTTTAAATTATTTTCTATTTATCCTGTGTATAGCTTGTTTGCATACACACACACATACATATACATATATATGTATATATGTGTATGCATATATGTATATGTATGTATATATGCTTAATGTCTCCCCCTTTTGATTGTGAGCTTATTGAGGGAGGAGATTTTTTGCCTCTTTTTGTATTTTCAGGGCTTAACATAGTGCCTGGCACTTGGTAATCCTCACTCATCAACAGGTATTGTCTGATCAATTTGGAATGTGTAACAGTTTGGTCTTACGGCCCTGTCCTCTTTAAAGGATCTTAACATCAATGAAACACCCATGAGTTAACTTAAAAGAGACTTTGAGGCATCAATCATTCTGAGTTGCATGATTTAAGGTATGATTCAGGTATACCTTTAGACAGGTATAGTAGAAATAACTGGGAGACCTGTTTTCAAGGCCTAGTTTTGCCAATTATTCCTTGTATAACATTTGGCAAGTAACTTCCTTTCTTTAGGCTTCAGTTTCCCCACCTCTTAAATAAGGGGCCTAAATTAAATAATCTTTAAGGCACCATTGTGTCAAATATCCTCACATCTCCCTTTATTTTCCTTGAAACCTAGAGCATTCCTCTTTTACTTGCCCGGTTCTCTCCATATTTCTGATCTCCAAGATGCCTGGCTCACAGTCATATTCTGCCTTTCTTCCTTTAGAAACATCCAGAGGTCACTGTGATTCTTTTTTCACAACAGAAGCATAGTGTACCTTTGTTGGTTGTGTTTTGTTCAACTTTGTCTTTGTTACTTTATTATAAAGGAGGAATCAGTAGGTGGGTTTTGGAAAAAGGTTCTGAAGTTTTACCAAAAAAGGAAAAAAAGGAGAAATACAATTTACAAGATAAAAGGTTGTTTTTCAGTAAAAGAAGAAAATAATAAAGCTCTAATTATCATTGTGAATATTCTAGATTTCTCTGGTTTACTGTCAAAAACAACTCTAGGAAACCGAGTTGTAGCACATTGGCATTATTCAAAGGTTCAAAAGGATCTTTGAATCTTCCAGCACATAATACAGTACTGCCCTCAGCCTGCACATGTAACTGTGCTTTAGAACAGTGCTGAGTCTTTCTTTTCTCCAACATTTGGGGACGATAATCATCAAATTCAGTTAATATCCTAGATATGGGTTGATGAAAATCCCATAATAGTTTCTTTTAGGGGAAGGCCTAACTAAATAAATCAAATAAATGTCCCCAACAGATAGATTTGAAACCAAGGGTATCAGAGTAAACTCAGATTTGCCTCACTCTGATCCTATTTGTTTTATTTGTTATATCACCCAATTTCATTTCTGTGGACGTTGTCCTTTCCAATGAAAGTTTATTTTTATTTGAGAATTATTTTTTGCCTTTGTTGTTTTCACCAGTGCAAAGAGAAGCCAACATGGTGCCCATAAAGTGTTAAAGTCTTTATGAACTGCTGATGGATCTCAAGTAAATACTCCAAGGATTAAAGAGGTGATATTTTGGCAAAATGTCTACTTCTACTAAATGTTACCTTCAGTAGCTTTATAGCAAATATTACTGAAGAAAGAGAATATAAATCACTTAAATCCCCCAGGACTTAATGCTGAAGTGCCATTTATGCTTTCTTTATGTTTGAACAACTGGCTAACAGTGTATGATGTACAGACATGTGCACTTTATGGAAAACTGCAGATAGATCGAATGTTAAAGCCAGAGTATGGTTCTCATGTTTTGCTTTTAGGTTTTTTTTTGTTTTTGTTGTTTTTCTAAAGCTAGAGGGGTTTTACAAGAGACCTCAGAATTTCAGTGCATGGCACATATAGTGTCAGGGTTCTGTGAAGCCAGAAACCCTTCACTTCCTGCGGAGGCATGCCAGAGAAAACAAGGGAGGTCTGAGTATGTGTTGTTAAGGATACAGCCATCACTCACCCTGTGACATAGACTCGTAATTATTCATCCCTTGACTGTATTCTGTATATATAACTTCAAGCCACTTATAGGACTGCATGAGGCTCTTATAGGGATACAACCCTTCACAGAAACACAGGGAAACCCATCTCAATAAGGATATTCCCAAGAGTTTCACTAGGCTGCCACAAAGAGGTGTTACCTGTCTGTCTCATTCCCTTTTCTAACAAATGCTAGTCTCTGCAGTGTTAGGGTCAATTTAAGGAACACCAGCCTTGGGGCCTAGGCTTTTCTAGGAAAAATTATGCTTGTCTTATTCCTCCAGGCAGTTTCAAAGCAGGAGAAAGGGAGTTGCTCTATTAGGGTTATGGACAGCAATATCTGCTTTCCTATTGTTCTCATGACTCAACTTGCCCTGTCTTCTTGAATGTGATAATATATAAAATAATCTCGTTACATTCTTATAAATCAGGTAGTAACAAATACATACCTCCTCCTCCTGATTCCCATCATTACCATTAGGCATATGGTACAGAATGAGATCATTCCTAACTATATCTTCTAAGTCCTAAGACATATTGAATGAAGAATGATGCCATTTTTAGAATATACAAGATAGCAAAATGTAGCCTGCTTGCCCATCATTGTTGACCTTACATGTGTCAGTGGATCAGGATTAAGGGTTGTATAAGATCATCATATGTCTGTGTGATGTGACTTCTTTCTTTTTTTTAATAATATTTTATTTTTTCCCAGTCACATTTGAAAACAATTTTTAATTTTTTTTAAGTTTTGAGTCCAAATTCTACCCCTCTTTTTTCCCCTCCCCTTAGCCCAAATTTGAGACTGAGCAATTTGATATAGGTTATTCATGTGTGGTGCATGATGATATGCTTTCAGTTAAATAATCCCAAATTAGAGATGGAAGGAAGCTTGGAGATCATAGGGTCACATAGCTTTAGTCCAAGAAGGAACCTTAGAAATGATCCAGCCCATTGATTCCCAAAATGGGGCCAGAGTGGGGCAGTGGATAGAGCATCAGCTCTAGAATCAAGAAGACTTGAGTTCAAAGTCAGCCTCAGACACTAACTAGCTATGTGATCCTGGGCAAGTCACTCAACTCTGTTTGTCTCAGTTTCCTCATTTGTAAAATGAGCTGGAGAAGGAAATGGCAAACCACTTTAGTATCTTTGCCAAGAAAACCCCAAATGGGGTCACAAAGACCACTGAAAAATGACTCAAAAAAGGATCCCTGACATTCTTTCAAGGGGTCTAAGAGGTTAAAACTATTTTCATTATAATACTTAGATGCTTTAATCTCTAACTCAGTAAGTATTGATAGAAAAGACTCCACATAAGCAAAAGCTTTTCTGGGTTCTCAATAATTCTGAAGAGTGTAAGCAGTCCTGAGACCAAAAAAAATTGAAAACCACTAAATTAAAATAACCTAATCACTTTGCAGACGAGTAAATTTAAGCCCAGAAGAAAATAGTGATTTGGCCAAGATTATGTAGGTAGTTAAAGCCAGGCCTTCTGTTTTCAGGTTTAGTGCCTTTTTTCACTGTATCATATTCCTTTTGGTCAAACCCCCTCATCTGACAAGTTGGGAAACAGAGGCTCAGCAGGGGAAGTTTTTTTTTCCCCAAGCATCATGTGGGAAGTTAGACCCAGAGCACAGACTAAAACCCAGGTCTCTTGTCTACTTGTTCATTCCTCTCTTCACTATGTCAATCTTCCAGAGGTATACCTGATCCAAATTCTGTCCCCTCCTCATCTGTGCCTGTGCTTAAAACTAATCTGCTAGTATTAACAATCCCTCCTTAAAGGTTAAGACATCATTTTTATCATCTGAGCAGAGGGAGAGGGTAAGGTAAGGATTAGTTTACCTGACTTATTATCCATTCATTACCACAGAATGTCATAGTGGTGGAACAGGGCCTGAAGGGAAAGTGTCAGAGTTTGGTCATGAATCACACCTAGTCAGATCAAGCCCCTTGAAATCTCAAGAAGAAACAAAACCAAAAGAGCTTGGAGGGTGAAAGGACTTCAAAAGGCAGCTTTAGCAGGAGAGGAAGCATAATTCTCACCTGACATCTACCACCCCACCCCCCATCTCAGACTCTCCACAATGTACTGCACCCCAGTTTTCTTCCCCTGCTCCATTTCACAGATTTGCCTCAGCTTGGTGAAAAACAGATCCCCTAGTCTGTACATTTAATCATTCTGATTACTGAGAAACAGCTTATGGCCCACCCTTCCTCCCCCAATTCCATATGACCTCAGCAATATCCCTGAATCTAACATTCAGTGAATTAACTTTTAGCTTACTTTAAAACCAATGCATTTCAACCAAATCTTGAGGCATTTCCAAATCCATGTTTAGTAACAAGCAAGTTCATATAAATGACTGAAGGTGATGTTCAATGGCTTCCCAAATGTGGCCTTAACTTAATTTTCCAGCATTACCTTCACTCTCTACATGAACTTTTTGTTCCACACTCTCCTTGAATGTGTTTCCTTGCTTCCATTTCTTTGATCTGTGACCCCCTCACCCCATGCCATCCCCCATTTTCTCCACCTGATTTACTTCGAGATTCAGCTCAAATCCCATCTTCTGCAGGAGGCCTTTCTTTGTCCTATATTTAATCCTAGAGGCAATAGGAAGTCACTGAAATCTATTTAGTAGGTAAGTATGACATAGTTAGATCTGCATTTAATATATATATATATGTAAATTGGCCGAAGTGCAGAGGATGAATAGTTTATCTGTCTCTGTCTCTTCCTATCTCCCTTATGTCTCTGTCTTCCTTCTTCTCTGACCCTCTCCCTGTCTTTCTCTCTTTGTTTCTCTGTCTCTCCTTCTCTCTCTGTCTCTGTCTCCGACTCTCTCTTTCTGTTTCTCTGTGTGTCTTTGTCTCTCTGTCTCTGTTGCTGTCTCTGTTTCTCTTCCCCCCTCTATTTTTCTCTGTGTCTCTCTCTTTCTCTTTCTGTTTTTCTGTCTCTCCTTCTCTGTTTCTCACTGCTTCTCTCTCTCTCCATTTCTGTCTTTCTCTCCTTCTCTGTCTCTCTTCCTCTCTCTCTCTCTCTCTCTCTCTCTCTCTCTCTCTCTCTTTCTCTCTCTCTCTCTCTCTGTCTCTCCTACTCTGTCTCTCTGTCTCCTTTTCTTTTCCTCACTGTCTCTCTCTCTTCTGTTTAATAACATTTTCTTTCCGGATTTCTTGTGATTCTAATAAAGATGTACTTATTCATGGCTATCATCACTCTTCATCTTTGTCAGAAGTAAGCAATGATGACCAATTCAAGGAACAATTATTGAGTGCCTAGTATATGCATGGTCTAGTTTTCTCTTCCTCATACGAGCACAACTATAAGCACCACTTAGGTTTCTTATAAGACAGCTTTGGAGAAATACTGTGGCCTAAAATATAGACCAATATGCTAATTGCCTTAAAGATGTCACTTTCATCACTGCCTTACTCTGTGCCTTCAGTCTGGATAAAAACCTTGTCAGAAAAACAGACAGACAGACAGACAGCTTCAGAGTAGATTAAATAATCGGTCAAATGAAAAGCCATTCTTGAATATGACTGCAAACACTCCTATTTCTAGAATAATTATGAAAAGCCACAACAAAAGCAGCTATAACAGGGCTGAAACATTGACTTACTGATCAAAAGAGACACTAATACCCAATCTTTGTTGGGGGAAATTGTTAGATTTTTAACATGCGTACGAGGGAGACACTGTTGTTTCTTCATTTGCCTGTGCAGTGGTCAGAGGGGATCCTTTCCCCAGGGTAATCTTTCTTGTCACTGGAACCTTACCCTACTTCTAATGAATTGTGTTCTCTCTTTGCCGCTTGTCCCTTAATATGTCTGTCCTCCCATTTTCATTTCTCTTGACCTTGTTTCTACAGGCTGGTCTTCTTTTCTATTATCTTTTTTCCCCCTTCTCTCTCTCCTTTCTCTTTCAATTCATCTTCTTTATTGTCATCAATGAAAACTTTCTTTTCTGGCACACAAGTGAATAAGATGATAGCAAGAATGCTGTCATTATGCACCCCAGGTGCTGAAGTGAATATTAAAGACCAATGCAAATCAACCCTTCCAGGCCACTGTGGGCCTGGGAGAGTGTGGGGGGAATAGGGCTTCTTTTGCAGAGATGCCTTCCATCATCGGGCACTTTGGGCAACTGTCATCTGCAACACAGTAACGTTTATTTCCACTTGGCAGCTAGAGAGGGCACCCGAGTTGTAAACTCTCCTAATTAAAATGTATGATGCCGCAAATGTAAAAAGGACAGTGGGCTATAAACAAATATTGCCTGCCTGGAGCAGACAGCCTTCTGCAAAACATACACTCCCTTTCACTAGGGGATAAAAACAGTCCTATAAAAAATATTCCAATGCCCATCAAGAATTAAGTATTACAATTAAGTTCTCTTGACTGCATAAGCTGTTACAGATTCAAGGGCCAAGTGAAACTAAAGAAGTTATGGCTTCCTCCTCCCCATCAGTCACACATATTCCTTCCCAAATTTAAAATATTTTAAAAAATAATTTGTGAGGAAAGTCATATTCAAATGCTTTTCTTTGTTTTTAAACATGGATGAAGTTAGTCACCCATTTTCCCAATGTGAAATTACCTGGGTCAGTTCATTCAGAGGATCACAGTATCATAGATATACAGATGGAAAGGATTTTAAAGGACGTTGAGTTCCCCCCATTCTCCACCCACACATTTTATATATGATGAAATTGAAACAGATATTAAATGACTTCTCCAGGGTCACAAGAGGCCAGCTAAGTGGCACAGTGGATAGAGCACTGGGCCTGGAGTCAGGAAGATGCTTCTTCCTAAGTTCCTATCCAGCCTTAGTCACTTACTGTCTGTGGCAATTCACTTAACCATGTTGGCCTCAGTTTCCTTATCTGTAAAATGAGCTGAAGAAAGAAATGGCAAACCACTGCAGTATCTGTGCCAAGAAAACCCCAAATGGGGACTCTGAAACCAAGAGCTAGAGAACCAATCACTGACCAACTGACACTACATGTCAGGTGCACCTAAGGTTCACAGGAAGAGCAGGGTACCCATCACCACCACAGACCCTAAAGCCATGTTCTAGGCTAGCAGCTCTTGTAGGGTTAGGACCTGCCAACTTTCTCTGCAGGTGCTGTCACCCTACCTCCTCAGCAGTCACAGCTGCTTGAGACTCAGAAACAAAAGTTCTTGCTAAAAATCCTTGGTGCTGTTGAAACATACTACTCTACTAGGCATATTCTTCCCACAGGTCAAAATGGATTATTCTATATTTGCTATCTTCATCTTGCCATGTCATGTAATCTCCTCCCTGATGTCATGGTCCTCTTAGAGACTGAAAACCAAACAGCAGCCTCTGTGAGTTGAAAAGGAACTATAAACTGGAGACCAAACTTCCAGTTGGACAATACTGCTCTATTCCTTCCTTCCTTCCTTCCTTCCTTCCTTTCTTCCTTCCTTCCTTCCTTCCTTCCTTCCTTCCTTCCTTCCTTCCTTCCTTCCTTCCTTCCTTCCTTCCTTCCTTCCTTTCTTCCTTCCTTCCTTCTTCCTTCTTTTCTTTCCTTCCTTCTTCCTTTTCCTTAGTCCACCTAGGGTATGACATCCTTATCAGCAGGTCCTCTGCCCAAAGGGAATGTAAATTTTAATCTCTGAAACTACATTTTTTCTCTCAAAGACCAGCCTTAACCCCAAATCCCTCTGACTGTCACTGATTGGCCAACACTGGGTCCCAGGCCAAGCCCTATTTGGTTGTTGCTCGGGCCCCCAATTGTCTTGGAATGACAATAAATAGCAATCTTCTATTTTGACCAGAAACTCGAGGGTCTTCCCTTCCTAGATCAATGGATTTTCTTTCGTTTTGTTTTATTGGTTTTTGTTGTTGTTGTTCTTTGTCTCATTTCTTATTAAGCCTCATTTGCTGAATAGGCATTGCCTCAGTTAAACTGAGACCTCTTAAAGACCTTAGCTTGAAAAGGCCAAGGTCTCCCACTGTATCCTGGGCCATCTCTAGTTATCCTGACCTATATCTGGACACTGGACTCTGATGGCTCTAGAGGAGAGTGTGAGGCTGGTGACTTTGCATAGCTCTCCTTCACTTAAATCCAATTCACTTGAATGTCATGGCATCACCTCTCTGATGTCGTGGTCCTCTTTGACAAGGAAGGACAAACAGCAGCAGCAGCACACCAGTATCCTGCCATCTCTCATCTCTATAACTGCTCACATCACACTCCCCTCCCCAGTGTCTAAAATTGATCCCTCCTACCCCAATCGCTGTTTGTTGAAATAGCTTCTACCTTCCAAGGGGAGTGTCAGGACTCTCCTTGTTCAAGGACCTCTCCCTTACCCTCTCTTTCCTATGAATTTCCACCCAATGAATTTCATCCCCTTCTCTTCATATTTCTCATGGAACTCTGTCACATCATTCTTTTTTTCCCCAACAATCCTTCACATATATCTTACTCTCCTTTGCATCATAATTACTAGTTAAGTTGTCCTTGGCTGATAGTAGATTTTAAGATACTTGGAGACAAGGAAAATGCCAGATTTTTTTTCCCCTTAGTATCTCTAGAGCTCAACACAGTGCCTTGCATGAAATAAATGTTTAGTAAATGTCCATTGAATGAGTCAATGAATGAATGTATCTTTTTTCTCCTTTGTTTCCCAGAAACTTTTTTCAAATTCTGTTTTGTATGGTTTTTCTTTTCCTAAAACAACATTAATATCCCTATTGTTCAAGAAAGGGCACAGGAAACCAGACATGTGAGAAGTGAAACAAAAAAGTCAATGAGTCATCCTTTTATGTTATTTATGTTACACATACATAAAACATATGTAAGGAATAGAAAAATCCATTTATCTGCTTCTCAGCAAGGAGTCAGCATGTAGGACGGATAGGTAAAATGAGGACTTTGTAAATTATCCCTTGCAATTTCTTTCTTCTTTGACTAGAATTTTTCTACTAAGTTTCCATACATCTTTAAAAGTGTTACCAAACAGCCAAATGTGGGCATTCTGCAAATGTTGTATTATTCAAAGGCCATGGCTCACTGCAGGGAAGATGCTTTACTCTGTAGTTCTCAGTTACACAAAAAGGGGGAGAAAATGGTGCTTTCAAAATTTATGAATAAAGATGTGGGATGTTTCAAGTACTAATCCCACCGAGGACTTTGGTCCTACATTTCTCCTTTGATGCTATCTTGTGTCATGGAGATGACCTTGGCTTCTCAAAGATTATGCCAATGGAAGGTAATAGATTCTACCAAATGAGATTCACTTTAACTATTGGCCTGGCAATGGACCGATAGTCTGTCTTCAGTGATCCAGGAAAACCAAGTGATAGAGGCTCACTACCCAGTGGTTAGCCACCAAGTAATAAATTAGTTTGGCCATTGCAACTCATTGAGCTCAGTCAAGTAAAGCATGGATGAATTTGGATCTCTGTTGATTAAAGAAATACCCATGGCAATGAGACCACTGATTATAACTATTAAATGTTATAGTATTCTAATGAGGATTATTTTTTCAAAGTCATTACCAAAGTACTAAAGAGAAAGAAATCTTTTTTTTTCATGACAAAACAAATGTTCTGACTCTCACATTGGGAAGAGGAGTGGTTTGAGAATCCACGAGCGAACATTAGGACAAAAATAATGCAAGAAGAGAGTTAAAGCTAACAGAAAAGATAGATTGGTAGAAACCATAATGTGATTCTTCCTCATCTATTCTGAGACATGCTTTTCTCAATATTGTTTCCAGTAGTTTAGTAGAACACATATATTTGGCTTTAGTGCATGGCTTTTAACACCAAGCTGTCTATGGAAGTGCCCTCAGAACAGCTCTCATGTGCCCTCCAATGGGATTCTGACTCCTAACCACAAATGGCTGTGCACCCTCGCCCTGAGCTGCCTCATTTATAATTTAAAAGATTAATGCAAAATGAAATCTACCATTAACAATACAGGGGATCCAAGATGTGGTAGAATGTTTTATTTCTTAATGGGGAAAAAAAAACCCAGAAGCTTCTGAAAGATCATACAAATCCAGAGAGAGCAGAGATTTTCTAGCTTATCAAACCCAACCAGGTTAATTAACTTTTTAAAATGAGTACAGGGAAAGACAATGGAGACCATGGAATTTCAGTGATGTGAGGCACTCATGAGAGCTTCAGATGCTCATTCTTTACGTGGCTTAGGAATCCCTTGTGTAGCAGTCCTGGTAAGTGGTCATGCAGTGGTAGAGTGAGCCCTAAAACTCAAGTTTCCTGATCTACTAAGTTATCAATTGCACAAGTAGAAGTGTTATGCTAAACTTTGAGATTTCTCCAAGAATCCTGTACATAAGAGGTGATTTTAGTGAGAGCTTGGCAAGAATAATTACTGGTCTGAATGACCAGAGCTTATTGGTTCTTGAGTTGGCCCCTCCCCTTAGGACCTTGGGAGGTTCACATCCACATAGATTAGGTTAACACCTAATAGGGCATGGCTCTGGAGTTAACACCTCCCCTTAGCCAGCCCCACCTTGGGCCCCACCTCAGTCATCAATCCACACCCACATAGGTTCCACACCTAATAGGGCTTTGGGCCTGGGGCTTAGCACCTAGTAAGGCTTAATGAAATACACTGAGTTAGTCAAAGAACACAAAGGCCATTTTGCTTACCAACACACTCCCAGGCCCAAGTATGACTTAAGGATAGATTTTGTCTCTCTGTCATCCAAGAATAAACTTAGCTTCAGGGATAACATTGTATGTTTTAGATGTTGAAAACTGGCCTGTGTATGGGGAAAGAAAGAAATTGGAAGGAAAGCTAGCATTTTGTTGAATATTTGAGAATTCTTGATTAGGTATAGGGTAGGAAAAGTGATTTGGTGTTTATATAGGCTGAATGAGTCTATGAGTATGTTCAAGAGAGATTTGATTGTGGGATCTTAGAGTACATAAAGACCAAGGTGGAATAAGAGAATTCTGTGAGTGTTTATGTAAGAGAGAGAGTGCAAGTGAGTGATTGAGAAGGTAAGTGCTGGATTGAACGAGAAGCCAGTGAATCCAGATTTGAGAGAAACTATGTTCAGGGATCGGCAGCCATGGGTCCCCATCCCACATACAGCTCTCCACATATCAGGAGAGAGAAGAGATGATAGATGTGCTCTTCCCAATTTGTTTTGGGAAGAAAAACCTAAGAAGGGGTAGAGGCATTAGGTAGGGAGTAGACTGTAAGAGATAATTTCATGGCATTTTTAAAAGATCTGTGGAAACATGAGTTGTTATTAAGAATCGTTGCAATACAAGCAAGAGGAAGCAAGTAGAAAGTAGTAGAAAGCTGACTGGTCTTAGAAACAGAGACTTAAAATTATGTCTTTCTTCTGGCATATATGTGCTCTCTGACTTTGAGTGAGTTACTTTGGCAAACTGATTCTTAGTTTAGCCACTTGTAAAATGATAATTATACTTGTCTTAACTATTTCACAGGATTATGTATATGATAATATATATGAAAATGTTTGTAAACTATAACCATTATATAAATGTAAGGTGTTAGCTGAGTAATTTACCCATAATGAGACATTATAGAACTGTGGATAGAGAACCTGATGCAGAATTGGGATGATCTAGATTCAAGTCTCACTTTTAACATGCACTATCTGTGTGACCCTGGTTAAATCATGTAACCTCTTGATGGTCTGGGCAAACCATTAATGCTGGAAGTTGCAGAATTGGTTCGGGTAGTTTCCTCATTGGGAGTTCTCTATAGCAATGGAATCACAGTTATGAATGAGAGAGACTGTATTAGCAAGCACCCTAGCACACCCAAGATGGCCTGCTAGCACAGGTTCTTTGATCCGCCTTCAGAAAGGAAAGACAGCTTCAAAGGGGGTTAAGAATCTTATTTTAATTCAAGATATATAAGTAAAAAAAGTAAAGGTCATTCACTAGTTCAGGGGAAAGGTCAGTACCCTGAATGTGGAAAAAATACAAAGCAGAGAGGAATTACCACAGAGATCCAATAGACAGGACTCCAGTTGTCTTAACAGAGTAATACATCACCAGGGCTCACAGAGTGGGGTAGGGGGCTCCTTAACAATGACTACCCAGAGTCTCATCTGGACAAATCACAAAGACGTCAGGCAAAAATTCTTTCCATGAGTGAGCCCCAAAGCAAAATCTCACCTCAGACTATATATACACTTTCAGATGATGCCAGAAGGCATCACAACCCTTGTGACTCAGTGCCTAATTAGCTTAGTACTGAAAGGTGTGAAAGCCTTCCTGAAAGCAAGCTTCCCAGGTAAGCAAGCTTCCCCTTAGGCAAATTTGTCTTAGACAAGTCTCACCTGCAATGGACTCTATGTGACTCAGGATGTATCACAGCTGTGAGCTGGGCTAGAGCTCAAAGCAGCAAGACAATCACGGTTGAAAATCTGTGTACCTTTAGATGTGTGAACATGGGCCCTGTTCCAAGGAAAAAAGGGAACACATGTGGTCACATAGGCCTATTAATGGACAGGGAAGATCTTCATATTCCATTAACCTTACAGAGACAGATAGACAGATAAACAAATAGAGACAGTGTCACAGAGACAGAGACAAAAAGAGATGGAGATGGAAACACAGAGAGATAGACAGAGAGACAAAGGAAGACAGAGATAGAGACAAAGAGAGAGTCAGAGATAGAGATTAATAAAATGATAATACTAAAAATAATAATAAATACTGCTACTAATAATAAAAACAATAATAATAATTAACATTTATATAGTGCCTAATAGCCAGTCACTATACTATGGCAGCCTCATCTGATCTTTACTACAACCCTGGGAAGTAGGTGCTATTATTATCCCCATTTTACAGATGAGGCAAACTGAAGCAAACAGAGGTTAAGTGACTTGTCCACGGTCACACAGCAAGAAAGTTCTGAGGTGAGATTTTTCCAGACTCTATGTGTAGCTAAGTGGCAGAGCGGATAGAGTGCCAGGCCTGGGGACAGGAGGACTCATCTTCATGAGTTCAAATTCAACCTCAGACACTCATTAGCTGTGTGATTTTGCCTGAGTTCCTCACCTGTAAAATGAGCAAGAAAAGGAAATGGAAAAATCACTCCAGTACCTTTGCCAAGAAAACCCCAAATGACGTCTTGAAGAGTCAGACAAGATGGAAACAACTGAATAACTTCCTGACCCTATCCACTGTACCACCTTGGTGCTCCTAAAAGAGAGATAGAGAGAAGAAGAGACAGAAACAGAGACAGTTTAATAAATGTCCAATGTATGAATGAAATTAGGACTGCTGTTGGAAATTATTTTATTTTGATTATTTTCCTATTACTTAGGAATCAGCTTAGCTGAGTACGGAGAGGCTTATCTTGTGAGAGTCGGCTTTCTGGTAACTGGGTTTTTGGACAAAGGGATAAATAAAACTTTGTGCTGAATATACTGGGAAATTCTTAAAAACCTGTGTTTATATACACACCGTGGATTATTTTAAGTATAGACGGCTCAATTTAGTGGATTAATTTATGTTGAATAATTCACCCCAGCCATGAATGTAGGTGATACCAGTATAGTCCAATGGGACAGAGGTTCCTTGACAAGAAAGAATTGAACTAAATGGTTATAAACCATCCTGATTTATGTTAAGATCCAGGCCCTTTCACTGTAAGTATGAAGCCTCACTGCATTATTATAAACAGTTGTTCTTAAATGTATTTTCAGGTGTTTTAAGATAAATATTTAGTTGGAAACATCTAATTTAAAATGTTCCTTATAAATAATTCTGTAAAATTCCCACGTTACTACTTTTGAAAAACTATAGGAATTACGGTTACTAATAAGATAATTATTCATCATAATAAATGTGAACCTAGATGCACTGCTTTTCTTGGCACCAAATTGTGGTGTTGTAATAATTCAAAAGAAGAATACTATTTGGATGAGTCTACGATACTGAGTGGGGCAACTAGGTGGCACAGTAAATAGAATGCCAGTCTGGAATGAGGAAGCTTATCTTTCTGCATTCAAATCTCGACTCAAACACTTATTGTGTGACCCTGGGCAAGTCATTTAACCCTGTTTGCCTCAGCTTTCTCATATGTAAAATAAGCTAAAGAAGGAAATAGCAAACTAACTCCAGTATCTTTGCCAAGGAAACTCCAAATGGGGTCAGAAAGAGTCAGACACGACTGAACGACTAGACTGAGTGGATTTGGATGATTTTTAAATCTAGTTGAAAATATATTTTTTATTGAAAATTTCCCCCCCAAATATCTCAGCAATGAATGCATCAGAAATTGCATGTCTGCTCCATTAAGGCATTGTTTCATTTTGTATTCATATCCTGATTGCCTAGAACAGTATAATACATATAGTAGACAATTAATAAACATTTATTGAATGAACGAACCAAACTCTGATTCAGACTTTAAGTGACTTCTACCTAAACTACGTAAAAAAAGAAATATATATATATGTTTGTGTGTATATACATATATATATACACATATATATATTCATATGTACATATAATGATGATGATGATCCAAGGACCCCCTGATTTGCTGAGTTGGGGAACCTCCTTTGAAGCTAGGTTTTTACTGGGTTTAATTTCTGTGAGCTGTGTGCTCTGGACCCTTGACTTGTCAAGATGACACAGCAAGTCCTGATTAGTCATTACTGACAGGGGTCTCATTGAAGTGTCAGAAGTTGCTGTCCTCTCAGTAGGCCATAAGACGAAAGGAGGAGAAACAGTGATCACTCCCACAATTAGGATGTATCCAGCGCCAGCCCTGCCTTGAACACCTTATTCTCCTCTTTTAAAACCTAATACTTGAACAGATCTTTCTGGCTCAGTTACTTATCATTTCTAACACATTTCCCCTCCCCTGCCTCCCAGTCATGGGAACCAATAAGGGACTGTTGCATTGTGTTAAGTCTTTCAGAGCTGAGCTAGAGTTCATAGGATATTTCCTGCTTCAGAAAAAAACCCAATTCAACCTCCTCATTTCACAGATGAAGAAACTGGGGCTAAGAAAGGGAAAATGGCTTGCTTTACATTTTACTTATCACCTTCCTCTGTATCCAGGCCTTAGCCCAGTATACAGCACACAGGAATCACTTATTAAATGTTTAATAAGTGACTACATTAACTAAGGCTGAATATCATGATGGTGGTAGAACCCAAGTCCTGACTCCTCGGACTACAAAGATGCATGATATAACATCTAGGTGTTGAGGAGAATGAATAGAAGGCAGCCCAAACTGAAATTACAAAGGTACTGACCTTGCATTGTTGGTTTGAAGGACTTTCTACGCACTTCCATCCTTAACAAATTCTCTTTCATTTGCATGTTCACATAACCCTGACTAAGAGGCTAGGACACAGAGGTCATAGGCCTCTGGGAAATGTGCCCATCTTGTCATTAGCATTAGACCAACAAGACTTCGTGATTTTCTTGTTGCTTACACTGTGCCCTGAAATTTCTACCAAGTTTCTGAGAAGGATGTTCTAATTGAGAGTTTGCTTTGAAAGCTGACTCTGTCTTCATTTATTCCTCCTTTTTTCATTCTAAAATGAAGCAGTTTATCTCCTCATTTTATACTAATATCATTAAACATTGTAATCGCATACCCAGTGACTTCTGGCAGAAACTAATTTTTTACATCATTTACAGATAAAGAGAACAGATAGAAGCAGTTGCGACATTCAAAAGCCCTCACTGCTCCTACCCCCCTATTTTTTTTTTACTTTAATCTACATTAGCACCACTGGATTTCATGTTTCTTTTTTTCCCCTCCACACCCATCTTGCCCCCCATGCCATCCAAACTCAGTAACTGCTAAGCAAAGAACTCGAATTTTCATAGGGATGAACCAGAGCCTTAATTTCCCTAAAGGGAGCCTGACATTGGATCATCTCGAAGACCCATTCCAACTCTGATAGTCTATTTCTTAATATTCCATGTCTCCAAGATCTATCTAGAACGGACATTCAAATTTCCAAGGTCTCTCCTATCTCTTTAACATTCTAATTTCTAAGTTCTCTTCCAGCTCTAATTTTCTATGTTCTAAAGTCCCTAGCAGTTCTAACATCCAGACTCTCAGAGATATGATATCTTCCACAAACTAACAAACACACAGACATGAAACCTTAAGACCTTTGTTTCTTTGTTGCATAGATGGTATGATCATCACTGCTACTGATTGAAGGTTCAGACATCAGAAGAGAAAAAAAAAGTGGTTTTGTGAAGAGAATGTCTGGATAAGAAGATGTCTGGGACTAGGACTTGAATTTCTGGACCACAGCATGAAACAGAGAATTGATGGACTCTTAACCAAGCAAGGGTCATTAAAACCATTTTTGGTGGGGGAGAGTTTCTTGTGAATGTGATCCAGAGAACTTCAAACTAAAAAGATTTAGGGAGGGAGAAAGCTGTCAATGTACTTCTGCTGAACCTGATACCATAGAAAGCACCAGGGGCAATCTTGAAATAAAGAAAAGTATCCTCTTATCCTCTTATTCCTTTCCCTTCCACTGTGATCTCTGGGAAGGTTAATCTAATACTGACTAATTCTCCTTCATCTTAGATCTTTTCCTTTCATGTACTTTCCATTTTCTTATGCTCATAGAATCCTGTTCACCTCTGGACAACGCTTCACTCTTATCATTGTTCAAATGCTGGATATTCCTTCTGTAATGCCTCTTAGACTTACCAGCCCCAAAAGAAGAGTCAGCACACTCCTTGAGTCCCACCAACACTTCCAGACTATCCTCTGCTGCATGGCTCGGTAACCTCTTTTCTTTTGAAATCCACTCCATCCTCACTACTGTCATCCATCCTTCCTTAAAAGGATGTCTTCCTGAAACACTAGTCTTATAGGTGGGGACTTCACAATGTATTTTGTTCCTTCCTGTGGGATCCTGACCTCCAAGTTTATCCATGTCAACTCTTATGACTTACATAGTTCCATTTTATGAATGAGTAAACTGAGACTGAGAGAGCTTAAGTGATTTTCCTGAAGTCACAGAGTAGAAAATATTTTTGAACTTAGGTCTCCCTGACTACAAATTCAAGACTTTATATACTGTGCCACCCAGCTGTCTGAAAATGTGGCCCAAGGAAGTGAGGTGACATGCCCAAAGCCACACACATAGTCATGGAGCAGATATTTGACTCAGGTCATTTTTTGACTCCAAACTCATTGACTTTTCTAGTTTGCTCCACATCATTTCCCTTTGTGTTGTTAATCTCTCTAGTACCCAGGCTCCTCTGACCTACATCTCCACTTTACCTTAATCCCCTATATTACTGGTCATGGCATAGTAAGCATAATGACCCTAAGTTCTACAATTTCTGAGGTCTTGAGCTATGAAGTTGCTCTCACATCATGATTACCTTTTCTTACATCTTTCCTCCTAAGTTACTGAATTAGTCTAACCTTTGATTTATCTATTATTTCATGTTCTTCCAGGCTACTGCTGTTGTGTCTTTACTTTATTCCCTGGATAGCAGTGACCTTATAATTAATCATTTCAATTACATATTTATTATCCACTCTTAAAATTCCTTGACCTCTTTTCCTCCTATCATTCAAGTCTTGACAGTCCTCAACCTATCTTTATCCCTGCCCATAATCATTTTCTTTCTTTATTGCTGTTCTTGAGCTGTTGAACACTGCTGAAGAAAGTCACAATTACATATCAATTGGGTCTATTACTAATTTTAGTTATTGAATCTCTACTGGGATACAATTCTATAAGGCAATGCTTTTGTCATTTCTAATTGACTATTATGCCTAATCTAGTGACTGTTCAAAACTTCCTCTCTTTCTTTTTAAACTCCCAACATTATCCTCAAGTGTTTGTATTACAGTATTTACAACACTTGTGCGTGAGCTTGAGACTAGAGTGAAGCTATCAGAGAAGGTGGAAGTCAGGTCAAGATTTGGCATTCAATCTTATAAGCCCTGAGCCCTGGCCTGTTTGCGTAGGCTCTTTCCAGAGAAAGATTGTCTTTTCCCCAATCTGGAGAGGAGAAGCTAAATCATCCATAACATAGTTGTCCTTCCATGAGGCCAGAAGAGATATCCAAGAGACTTCAACCACCTACTACAGTAAGGCAACCTTTACATGCCCCCTGCCTGCTGTCTCTGAAGCCAAGGCCTGAGATAGGTCCTAGAGAAGAATGGTTTACATGTCCAGCTCATTCATTCAATTCTGTTTTTCTAAATGCAGACATCTCAAAAGCTCCAGGGATTGGACTTGCCCTGAACAGGGTCCATTTTGAATAATACAATAAGTATTTTTGGAATAATGGACTGCATAAATCCCTGGGTAGGGTGGAAGAAGAAGAGAAATTTAATGCTTTCAAAGGAACAATCTATCTATCTATCTATTATCAAGACTGAAATGGAAAAGTATTCTATCTCTCGAGACCCTTCTATCAGAAATTAGATTATCTTCCATCTCCTCTGTGAAAACTGTCCTAATTTCTCCTTTTAGTGTTTTGTCCATCTACAAATTATATATACACACATATACATATATGTGTGTGTACATATATGTATATGTATGCATATGTGTGTACCACTACACACATACATATACACATGTATGCATATGTGTGTACCACTGTATACATACATATACACATGCATGTATATGTGTGTATGTGTATACCTTCATGCCCTTTCCACCAAGAAATAACCTAAAAAAAATTCCCTCCTGAATATGTCATCATAGAGTTTTCCTTATAACAGCTGGGCAGCCAGTTTCATGGCATAAGTATATGGTCTCTCAGAAATGGACAGAGTAGCCAATGGCTTCCTCAGACTCACTAGATTTTAGAGAAAAGAAAAGTAACGACTGACATTTAAACAGATTTTTTTTAAAGTTAGTCAAAATCCTTAAGTATATTTCTCATTTGAGACATAAAGTCCTGTGAGGTAAGTACTACAGGTGTTACTAACCCCATTTTAAAAATGAGGAAATTGAGACACAGAGATACTAAGTTAAATGCCTGTCATCACGCAGCTAATAACTATCAGAAGTGTGGAAGAATCAGATCTTCCCTACTCTAAGTTCCACACTATCAAGTATGCCATGGTTTTTTTTTTCTCAAATCTCGGAATTGTCTGCTCTCTGAAGCAGTTATGTGGTACAAAGGATAGCATATTGGACCTTGAGTAAGAAGATCTGAGCTCAAATCTGGTCTCACATATTAACTAGCTGGTGACCCTGAATGAGTCAGTTTCAGTGTACTCAACTGTAAAATGTGGGAAATGGTAGTAACTACCTCATAGGTTGTTGTGAGGATCAGATGAGATAATATTTGCAATGTGCTTAACACAGTATCTGGCATGTAGTAGGTGCTTAATTAAAACTTGCTCCCTTCCCCTTTCCTCCCTTTGCCTTCTTACCTCTCCAATAGTACTTCTCACCCACCTTTATAATTAGTTTTAAATAGCATTTGCTTTGCTTCTACCCTTACTTAGACTGTAAGCTGCTTTTGCTTCTAACACTAATTAAAATTTGTTAGGAGAAGGTTTTCTTCTGTAAAGAAATATTACCGAGCTAGGGCTTTGTTGATTCAAGAAGACAAACACCATTGAGGGCAGAAAAGGGAAAAGATTTTCTTCTCCACACTTAATTCCTTCAACAACATTCTGTGATAATACTCTATTACCATAATTCATTTGGTTAAAATTCTGATGACAGGATAGACACGTTGTCATCAGTCTCACAACCGAGGCCCTGCCATCCAGATAGAACCTATCAGAGTCTATGTTCCACCAACAGTGGAATCCTGTATTATCATCATACTACAGTGAGGTTTCAGATCAAGGCTTCAATGTAGGATATTACAAATAAAATATTTACATAACAGTTTAAGACAACAATTAGTTGTGTCTCAAGGTGGAAAGGGCTGCCTCAGTGGATGGTAATTCCTTTATCATTGGAGGTCTTCCAGAGGAGGCTGGATGAATGTTCACTCATCTGTAGAGAGAAATCTTATTGGCAGATAAGGGTTGGGCCAGATAACTTCTGCAATTCTGCCAAAGACTAGAATTAAATTATTATATTCAATTATTAGTCCTTATTATTATTCTGAAGACATATTATGAATATCGTTCTCAATCTAGAGCTTAAATGATCTTTTTTTAAAGTTTTACCAGTTTTCCTAAATATTTTTTCTTCTTATTCTCTATCATTCCAATGAGTTTCTCTTGAAATAGTATTTTCCTTCTTGTTTTCAAATGATGGCATCCTACATTCTATCAGACCAAAATAAGAACTTAACAATTTTAATACCTCAAAAGATCTGTGGTTTCATCAATGTGCTTAATATCTTCAATGGCTCAAATGACAATTCACAACCAATCTCTAATTCTATTTAGCTACTGTTCAGATCCTCCCATACATCCTTTATAAGGGGTCCACCCAACCCCCTAACGTCACTCCTCCAAATGAAGAGTTGTAGGGAATCTATGATTAAAGTTCTTGTTGTCTATAATTTTCTTAATATTGTGATAACAATATAAATTATTGTTTATGTATGTATAAATTGGGGATAAGTTTATATATATGTGTGTGAGTGTGCGTGTGTGTGTGTATGTGTATAATGGGTTTCTTTTGTAATGTTATGTATGTTTTTTTTTTATTGCTTTAAAATCATTATTCCAAGGCATGATCCTAGGCTTCACCAGACTTCTGAAATAATTCATGACACTCAAAAAGGTTAAGAACCTTTGCTTTAGGTCTTTTAATATAAAGTGGATTTGAGGGCATCACTTGGGCAGTGCATCTTTTATTCCTTACCTACCTCCTTTTCTGGATCTGTTGTCTGGATGACAGTGTCTTCTATGCCGCTCTCTGTGCAAGAATCATTGTTGTCAGTATACTACAGATTGCTTATATATCTCTCAGTTGCCCCTTAGGTAACTTGCAACTTAAATCTTATGTGATGCTAACATAAAATGTTAAAACATAGATTTTTAGGGCTGGAGGGAACTATACATACACCTTAAAACATAGAATAACAAAGCTAGAGGGAAATTTGCACCACAAAATATCAGAGCATAGAATATAAAACCTCATACCTAAAAAAAGACTGTAGAAAAATGAATATTTTTAAAAATACAACGTATTAGAGCCGTAAGGACCCTTAGAGATCATAAACTCCAAACCTCTCATTTCACAGTCCTAGGTGTTTTCCCTAATGTGAATTTTATCAGTGTCCCTGACTGCTTGACACCTGCATGTTGTTACCAGATTAAGGTGAATAATTTTTGCTACTAGCTTCTGCTATTATTTATTATGCAATTGGCAGATGCATTTTAAAGGCACTCATTTTCTTCGCTGTGAAAACTCAAATATTAACTTTTACTTATAAATGAAATAGATATGACCAATTCTTTATGCATTTTAGCCCTGAGTAACCAACCCTTTGACTCTGCTTTGCAAAATAAAATCCAGGAACTGGTTTGCTGATAAAATGTTCCAATAGCCAGTAATTCCCACAATTCAAAGAATTGCTTTTTAGAAAAGTAGAAGTGGATGGTCATTTCTATTTTGTTTTTGTTGTTGTTGTTTTTGAAGGGGGAAGGTAGGGCAATTGGGGTTAAGTGACTTGTCCAAGGTCACACAGCTACCAAGTGTGTCAAGTGTCTGAGTTCAGATTTGAACTCATGTCCTCCCGACTCCAGGGCCAGTGCTCTACTCACTGCACCACCTAGCTGCCCCTGGATGGTCATTTTTTTAATGGACCATTTTTTTCCCTATCAAATATCAGTACACAAATCAGCCCTATTTTTTTGGTGGGGTGGGGGGGGAGGCAGAGTGAAGAAAAGGAGAATTGAGAAATTAAGTGAACTGTCAAAGAGAAATAATGTGAGAAGTTAAAAAAATTTTGGAGCTAAATCCTGTGAGCATGACTAATTAATGTTAGAAAGAATATGTTTCCATAATAAGGTTTACAAGTACTTTCTCAGCAATGATCACGTGAGGCAGGTAGTACCTGATTCCCACTTTACAGATGAGGATGCAAAAGTACAAAATGTTAAGTGACTGGCCTATGACCAAATAGCTAGCATGTGACACAACTTGGACTTGAACCCTAGATCTCTTGGAGGCAAATACAAAATCTCTTTCCTTCAGATCACACTGCATCGAGGATAGCATTATTTCTGTATCCTACTATTAGTGTTACACAACTATCCAGAAAGAAAGCAACATTTTAAATGGAAGGAATTATGAAAATCAAAACAGACATTGAAAGAAGGTTTATCACACAGTGTATAGAGACCTGGCCTCAAAATCGGGAAGATGCGAGTTTATGTAACATTTAGCCTTCTTGCACTTGCTGTCAGGGAGACTTCAGTTCAAATCTCAGTCCTGACACTCACTATCTTTGTGACTGTGGACAAGTCACTTAATGTGTCTATGCCAATGAGAAAGCTGGCCTTGACAATTTCTTTTTTTTTTTTAGAGGGGGGAAGGTAAGGCAATTGGGCTTAAGTGACTTGCCCAAGGTCACATAGCTAGTGTGTCAAGTGTCTGAGGACAGATTTGAACTCAGGTCCTCTTGACTCCAGGGCCAGTGCTCTACTCACTGTGCCACCTAACCGCCCCCAGCCTTGACAATTTCTAAGTTTCCTTCTATCTCTAAGTCTCTAATCCTTTGATTTGACACAGGCTGGATCCTGACCATGGGCAAATCACTTAAACTCTTAGTGTCCGAGGAAACTCTCTGGAGAATAGAAGTCACAGGACAGTTCTCAGAATGTATTTCTAGAAGGAATTTACTTACTAGGAGAACCATACACCAATGTATCAGCTGAAATAGAAATGTCTGCCCGTGGACAGCATATTGACTTTAAAAAATTAGCATCGTCTATGTCATGTTGTATTTTTATTTATTTTTAAAATATTTCTCAATTAGATTTTAACATGTAGCACTTGAGAGCTATACCCAGAATTTTACACCTCTGCCTTACATGACTGAATTCATGGCTGGACTAATTTTTTTAAATAAGAAACAATAAAATAAAAACAACAACAACCACTCTTTATCAAACAATTCTTCTAAATAAAATGAAAACTATCAAAATTTATTAAATGATTCAGTTATATGTGAAGGACCTCTGCATTACATGAATAAGACACTATCCAAAGAGAGGGCTCTCCAACTTGCTGTTCTGCTTACTGTGTCCCTTCTTGTCCTTACCACCCTCTCGCTTAGCAAATTTGCTTCTCTTTTGCTCTCAAACTGATGAAACAGATACTAGATCTCTTTATTCACAATCACCCTTTACAGGGTGCTGAAGTGGTGTTTAAGCTATTATAGTGTCGAGTATCACCCAAAGACCATTCTCTGGGCAACACAATCAAGCCCGTTACTGTTTAACAAATAGGACGTTGATCCATCCAATTAGCTCTCTTCTGAAAGCAGACTGTCTTTTCCCTTCCCTTTCTCTACACTGAACCATAGATGGCAGTAGAGAGCAACCAGAGTCTGAGAGGTTTCGCCTCAAGATGGTACTGGATGCAATGATCAGAATCCAGTTTTTCCAATGATCTCTAGACTTTCTCCCGAATATCAATAAGTTCTGCATAGTAGCTGAAGCATTTCTTCCAGCTGATTCTGCTGCTGTCGTACTAAGTGCTCCCCGTTAGCTCCTTTAAGCTAGTTATTTCCACTTGTCTTCTGTTGACTTCTTTAATATTTCAAGGGGTCAAATCACTGTTCAGTGACAGAATGAATTTACCCTATGAGATAATATTCACAGACTCCACCTTTATATTCCTTTGAAAGTAGTAGTCAATTCATCATCCCATAGTCACCAAACATTATTTGATTTTTCCACTTTGTGAGAGTGAACCTTTTAAACTCTAAAATCACTTATATAAAAATGGGCCTTTGTGGGTCCACATTGAGTCCTGCAGCCTCAGTTATTTCCTTATCACCTAAAAGTTGCACTCAGTTTTCCTAGAAATCTAAAATCTTTTTTTATATAAAAACTGTTTTTTTCACATTTGAATTTTATCAGTTTTTCCTAAAGAAGTTGTTCTTTTCTTTTTAAACTAAATCGTTTACATATGAAATAGTCAATACATTAAACCAGGGGTGGGGAACCTTCACAAGTTCATTTCATTATTTTTTTTCTTACAAAAATGCGTTTTGTCCCCAATATTCATGTTTTGCCCCTTCCATCAACCAAATTGTTCACATACTTTTGTGAACTAGCTTATAGGAGCTAACAGGAAGCACTTAGTAGGACAGCAGCAGAATCAGCTGGAAGAAATGGTTCAGCTACTATGCAGAACTTATTGATATTCGGGAGAAAGTCTAGAGATCATTGGAAAAACTGGATTCTGATCATTGCATCCAGTACCATCTTTATCTTGAGGTGAAACCTCTCCAAGATTCTAGTTGCTCTCTACTGCCATCTGTAGTTCCATGGAGAGAAAGGGAAGGGAAAAGACAGTTTGCTTTTAGAAGTTTGCTTGCCTTCAGAAAGAATGAGGAATAAAAGTTGAAAATTCCAGGGAGACAAATTTCAATCCAATACAAGGAAAATCTTCCTAATAGGACTCTCTAAGAATGGAATATCCTACTTTGGGAGGAATTTTCATATCTTTGTTGGGCTGTGATAAAAAAAATGTATGACCAATTACCAAATATTTACAAAGGAAATTTACTTACTGGGTCAAATTCTGAAATACGGGCAAATTCTATTAAGCCTCTAGTGACTCAATAGCTAGAACTGTTCCATTTTCATCTTTGTATCTGTGGAATTTAGCACAATGTCTAGGTATTCAATAAATGTTTACCACACAGTAGGTATTTAATAAATGTATATTAAGTTATATAACTGAATTACAAATCTCTGCTTCTATCATGAGTACTAGGTATTTATGTATAACCAAATAATATTATCAATAGCAATTTCACAACTATTTATGTGCTTTATAAGTTTCACATTGAGAATCATATGTATATATACACATGTGTACATCCATGCATATAGATCCCAATGCTGGAAAAGATTGAAGGCAAAAGGAAAAAGGGATGGCAGAGAATGAGATGGATAGATAGTGTCAAAGAAGCAATATACATGAACTTGGACAGACTTCTAGAGATAGTGGAAGATAAAAGGGCCTGGTGTGCTACGGTCCTGAGTCACAAAGAATCAGACACAACTAAACAAGTATATATATATATATATATATATATATGTATACATATATATATATACACATATGTGTGTGTATGTGTGTGTGTGTACATATACCTGTCTGTATAAACATATGTGTATATGCATATATTTGCAAATATAAACATATATTTCTAGTAATATAAATGTATACTATATATATATATATATATTTGTGTGTGTATACACATACAGACACACACAAAGAGTCTACTTTTTTTCTCATAGCTCAACCAGCGTACTCAAGAAACATCTTCTTTTATCATAGGTCTAATCAAATTTGAATCCTGGAATCACAAAATTATACAGCTTGAAGAAATTTGAAGTGATCCACCCTTCTGCTTTTTGCCTTCAGGTAAGCAAGCTTTTATTTTACAGGTGAACTAAATGAGGCTGAGAGAGGCCATCTGATACAACTATATAATGACATTCGCTATCAAAGAGGTTTTTAAAATGATCCATTTGTAACCAGATAACCACAATTACTTATCAGTGAACACAGTTATTATGAAATAACTCACCCATTTCCAATGTAATGCTTAATTGTCTGTAAAGAAAAAAATTTACCGAAAGCCCTTTTTTTAATAACATAGTTTCTTGTAATCTAGATATACTCTATCACATCACTAATCCCACTGAGTTTTCCCTTGTAACAAAGAAAAATAGTTCAATGAAACCAGCTACCCCCTCTGAAGGCTGATTATGCAGCATCTACACCCATAGTCCCTTTAATGTTAATGGGATATGAAGATCTTCCCAGCCCATTAATAGGCCTCACATGGAGTCCATTAAGGGAAGCTTACTTTGGGGAGGCTCGCTTGTAGGAAGGCTTTCACACCTTTTGGTACTAAGTTGATTAGGCACTGAGTCACGAGGGTTGTGATGCCTTCTGGCTCTGAGAAGTATATATATACTCTGAGTTGGTATTTGTTTTGGGGGCTCACTTATGAGAAGGACCTTTTGATTTCCTGGTCGAGACTCTGAGTAGCCACATGTCCAGAGCCCTCTGATGTAAAAGGTTTCTCAATCCAGTCATGTATGTAAAGTGTATAGCAATATGGTTTTGATTCAGGCAGTTAGAGCCCTGTCTGTTGATCGCTGTGCTAATTTCTCTGCTTGTATTTTCTCCACATTTGGGGTGCTGATGTTTTCCCTGAATTAGTGAATGTAATTAAAATAATATTGTTGACCCCTTAAAGGCTACTTTTCCTTTAAATGCAGATTTAAAAAAAGCAGATCAAAGAACCTGTGCTAGCAGGCCATGCTGAGAATGCTAGAATGTTTGCTGCTACAATCTCCCACCTCTCCATCTCAGGAAGAGAGGTGCATTTCTTCATCTCCTCTCTGTTTCAAGATCAATCATTGTAATAGGATTTGAATTTGTTTTCTTTTACTTTTACATTTACCGTAGTCATTGTTTATATAGTTTTCATGATTTTCCTTACTTAATTCTGTGCCAATTCGCAAGAATTTTCACATTTTTCCCTCATTTCTAACATCTGTCATTACTTACAGCACAATAAAATCCCATTGTTTTGGTATAACTGTTTAGCCATTTCCTAGTCACTCACCTTGTTTCTAGTTCTTTATTACCACAAAAAGTTCTACTGACTAAGCTATCTGTTATCTCCACCTAAAATATAAGATTTAGAGCTGCCAGTAACCTTAGACAGGGGATCTAAATCTGAATCCTACCTTATGTGCTTACTAGGTAGGTCCTGGGGAAGCTGCTTCTCCATTCAGAGTTTCTGTCTCCTCATCATGAAATGGGGATGATAATAATACTTGCATTACATCTTCCAGGGTTGTTGTGTGGTAGTCTTATTTTTCTTTTTAGATTTATAACTGAGGCCCAGAGAATTCTAATGACTTGCTGAACATTGCACAGATATTAAGTAGGACAGTTGTCTTTTGAACACAGGCCTTCTGATTTCAAATCCAGCAATCTATTTATTAACCCAATACCTCAAAGCAGAAGCATTCTTTTCTCCTCTAGAAGCAATGAAGATCATCTTCATTCTCCTACAGACCTTTTGAACCATCTCCTTGTACCACGTACAGGCATAGTTCTTTCACTCTCCATCTTTCTCCAAGCCTTCTGATCAGATCACAAGTTTTCATCAAGTCTTCCATCATGTGTCATCAGCATCCTTTTGTTCCTGTAGTCACTATCGTTTTATTCATCAGCTTCCATGGCAGGCAGTTACAAATGTGGAAGAAGGTTGTCAAAGTGTGTCGACCGTTTATGGAAATCAAGGACAAAAATAAGCATTTAGCATGGATCTACATAAAATTGACAAGACAATGTGCACCCCAGATCCACATCCGTTTCAGTTTCCAAGTTCTAGTCCAGAGTACATCCCTAAACTCTCACTGCAGGTTGATATGAATAAAAGCAGCAGAATGAGTAATATTAGTGAATGGCAAGCAAGCATATGAAGAATGTATATACTATGCTGGCATTCTTCAGAGAAGGATAGGTTCTTAAATTATGGGAGAAAGAAAATATGTAATGAATGTTTATATTAGCAACTAACCTTTTAAATGCATTTTTAGAGTGGGCTACGAGACCACTTTCACTGTCAAGCTTTGTAAGTTTGTAATGTTGCTAAGGATCATTTTTCAAAGAAATTAGTCTGCAATGATACTACTCAGTAGAAATGCACTGGTATCCCTGATATTAAATAAGGAATGACCAAATAAAAGAAAAGAAGGATGCTTCACTATCCCTTCACAAGCCTGTCTTTACTCACTAACTCTCAATTCTTTGCCATCACGAGGGAAAAAAAAGCAGTTGTTCAGTGGCTCTCTGGGATTAAAGGGTTGAAAAGTCTGTCACAAATGTCATCATGTTCCCATTCAGGAAGGTAATGCATCGCTTTCTTCCTCCTGTCCCGGTTCTCACAGTTAGTCACGCACAACATCAATATGCCTGGCAAGAGGAAAAAGATACAACAGTAGCTACAAAAGAGAAAATCAATCATTTCAAAAGAAGTTTTTTTTTTTCCTCCAGTGCCATCGATCTTTCATTATTTTCACTTTGTGATTTTCTGAATTTTGGTTGGTTTTGTGTTATGGAATTCTTTAGGTTCTTATAGGATAGAAAGGGTCTCACTGAAAATAAAAAATAAATAATTATACACATATAGATATAGGTCTATAGAAACAGAAATGCAGAGCTATGCTTAGATCTATATACCTATGTGTGTGTATGCGTGTAAGTAAAGCAACTTGTTTATTAGCCCTGGAGCACGCACTTTGATTACCATTGCATAGGGATTGGGTGAAAATAGAAGACATAGTAGGTTCTCTAAAATAGTATTTTCCAAATTCAAATACATATATCACAAATGGGTAAGTTATCTAGCTGTTTTACCCATGAATGATCTGTGATTCTTGGTGGCTCCAGGTAGCTCAGGGGTCAGGGCCCGATTGTTGCTCAGAAGAAAGAATCTAGGAGACTAGAAGAGAAAGATGTAGCAGAAAGGAAGAAGAGAAGGAACTATCCATTTTAAGCCTATATGTTTTATAAGTAGTAACAATCCTTGGTAGTAAATGTTTTGGGGTCTGAAAAAAAAGATACGCAAATCACTGTCTGGGGAACTTTGATCTAAGAAGGACTTCTGTGGAGAAGTACCCTAATAGCACTAAACAGGATTTGTCTTTTTGTGTTAAAACCCTTTTGGCAGTCTGAATGAGCCTAAGGACCCTGTCTCAGAATAATGTTTTTAAATGTATAAAATAAAATGCCCAAGATTATAAAGGCAACCAATTATCTTGAAATGCATTAATATTAATTGCATTAAAATATGTTGGGAAATAGTTCTATATATATATGTGTGTGTATATATATATGTATGTTATACATACACACACACACACACATATATATATACATATGTATGTGTATATATATGTATATATATATATATATATATTTCTTTTAAAAAAAATTCATGGACCACAGCTTAATAACCCCTTATGCAGAGCATTGCACTCTTGGAATCAAGAGACTGGGTTTTGCATGCACCCTCGACTCCATCATGCTGCTCAGATATGTTACAGGCATATTTCTTTTGTGCATATTTGTTTGCATGTTGTCTTTCATAATAGATTATAAGCTCCTAGAGGGCAAGGACTATCTTTTGCCTCTTTTTGTATCCACATTGCTAAGCAAAGTTTTGGCACATCGTAGGTGCTTAATTAAAGGTTTATTGATAGCCCGATTGATTGAATTCGAACCTAGGGCTTCTGAAGTGGGATGAATCATTTAACCTCTTGGAGGTTCATTTTTCTCATCTGTAAAATGGGCCTAATAATATTTCTGTTTTCTACCTCAAGAGAAAGCCCAGTTCACTAGCAATATTTTTTTTCTTGACATGAGGCAAAATTTACTTTTCTACAATTTCCACACATTGCTCCAGGAGACCCAGAGGAACAAGTCTAACCCCTTTTCCACAAAGCTGTCCTTAAAGACGGCTATAGTGTTGACCGCCACCTCCTCTTTTTGTTACCCCCTCCAGACTAAACACTCTCAGACTTTTCAATAGATCTTTTAATATTCAGATTCCTTATCTTTCTCCACCCCAAGGCCCCCAAATCTTCTTTGTCCTGCTTTGAACATCAGGGAAAGAGCAATAGCTTTCTTTCCCTTAATGTATAGCAGAATTACCATTTTTCAATTCCATTTTGGCCTCTTTCTTCAATCACCCCTCCCCCCATTCTCTGCATGTCTTAAAAGTTACATTTACACTATTAATTTGTTACCTTAATATTGTTAATTATAAATCAGTATTTGCAATTTTATGCAGGGAATTTAAATAAGAGAAGGTTTGTGATTTACACCAATCAAAAGCTAGTTGATGAATTTTAATTGATGAATTTTAAGGAAAGCAGACATTTAAAAGTTTTGACTTCCTGATATTAACTAGAAATAGTCATATCATGGATCCAATTTTCTCTTAAGATCAAATGCTAAGTATTTTCTTTAAGATCAAGTGGTCAGTGAGAAGCCTGATTTATCTCCAAGAGAGAAAGTTCAGAAGTATTGTGGAAAAATCAATCAAAATGAAAATGTAGTGATATCGAGGACATATAAACAGCTATATTAACACTAAGCCCATTCTCTAGCCCATGTGGGCCAGAATCTGAAGTGGTATCAAAGATACGTAGGGAAAACTCTGGGTTTATGATGTTAGGACACTGAGGAGGGGAGGGCAGGTAATCTGTGGGCTAAGCCATCCCAAATGTATTAGGTTATAGTCCTGAAGAAGGTTATGGTCATTATCAGATGGGGAGGAAGGGAGGATTATCTGTAGACAGCATATATCAGAGAGAAATAAGGCCAACGGTGTGGTTATTAATGTATAACCTCATTATAACATGGATATCTAGCTCTATTATTTCAGAAGAGAGAGAGAAGAGGGAGAAAATCCAAAATACATGTAGGAATTCCTTACATTGGATCAGGATTTCCAGTGTTTCTAGGTGTTTTTCTTTTGTGTGCTATAGAATACTAGAAAGAGGAGGGAACTTGAAACCATCTATTGCAAACTCATCATTTTACAAAATAAGAAACAGTCATAAAGAAGTAATTCATCCAAGATCTTTCAGCGATCCAAGACCAAACCCAGAGCCCACCCTCAGGTTTCCTAAATCCTAGTGCTGTGCTTTTCTCATTGTGTTATTTCAGAGGTTGTGTGTTCTGTGTTCTGAGCATTCTTAGCTACCTAGCCTTGTGTGCTGGAACAGACCATGCTGTCAAATTGCATGAGGTGTGGGACATATAGAAGGAGTGTGTCACAAAGTCAGCCATAAACATCCTTCTTGACAGTGATTTCTGGCCCATTTCCTTTTCTTTCTTTCTTTTTTTTTTTTTGTTTTGTTTGTTTTTCTTCCATCTCTGTCATTTGATTTTTAAAATCTTTTTTAAGATCGTCTATAAATTCTTTTTGGCCAGGTGACCATTTGAGGTTATTTTTTTGGGGGTTTCTTTACTTCAATATTCTCCTCTGAAGATGAACCCTGGTCATCTCTATTCCTTTAATAGCTTTCTATGGATGGATTCTTTCTCCTTTGCCTGTGCATTTTTTGTGGTAATAGCTTGATTTTTGTAATCACCTTTAGCCCTGGGGTATGGGAAATGGTGCCTCTTGCCCCAGATCTTCAGTTCTCTCCTCTAGACTGGAACCAAAGACAAACCTCCAGCCTCCTCTAGGTGCTCACAGCCAGGGGCTTTCTGTCTCACTGCTTCCGCACTCACTGGGCCTGTGCTGGTTCCTTCTCTCCCCCACCTCTGGTGATCCCTGTCAGCAGAGTTTCCCACAATCTTCCTGGGCTCAAATGCCCAACTCCTCTCACTATCCTGGGGTACAAAGTTCCAGTGTCTGGGGCCAAGGCAGTCTCTAAAACCAACTAACCCCAGGACTTGCTGCTAGTTGTTTAAGGGGCTTGCTGCTTGTTGTTAAAACCGAACCTATCCTGAAGTGTTTACTCTTTTGAGGGACCAAACCTCATCCTGGGATTTTTCTTCAGATCTTCTCAAATTGTCCCAGGAAGATCCCGGTTGTGCTCCTATTCTTCTTTGTCTCCACCCACACTTTTTTCTCCCTAAGGTGATGTTTTAACTCTTTTGTGGGGGAAAATCTTGAGAGCTCGGAATTTTCTGACCTACTCTGCCATCTTCCTAGAATCCTCTCTCTCCATTTCCCTTTCACAATGGCATCTTTGTCAAGGGAAAGGGGACTTTGATATGGATTCTGGTTTTTTAGGCTGTTCAAGTGATAAGGTTTGCTAAAAGTTTTCACATCACTCAGTGCTACTCTTAATCCTTACTTGTGAAAGGCAACGTCTTATTGCAGAGGGAGCACTGGACCTAGGGTCAGAAAGAGCTGGGTGTGATTCTCCACTCAGATGTTTATGTAGTATGTGACTGTATCACTCAACCCTACATACCTCAGTTTCCTAATCTGCATAAAATAATTAATAAATTTACATAAGTTTGTGGCTAAGAACAAATGAGATTATGTAAAAGTATTCATAAACCATTTTAAATTAAAATTTTTATATTTTTCCAATTTTATGTAGTAACAATTTTTAACATTTTTTAAAATTTCGAGTTCCAAATCCACTCCTTCCCTTCCTTCCCTCCCCCTTCCTTGAGAAGGCAAACACTTTGATATAGATTGTACACATGCAGTCATGCAAAACATATTTCTATATTAGTGTCATGTTATGAAAGAAAACATAGACAAAAGTCAAGAAAAATAAAATTAAAAAGCACGCTTCGATCTGCATTCAGGTTCCATCGGTTTTTCCTCTGGAAGTGGACAGCATTTTTCATAGGTCTTCCAGAACTGTCTTAGATCATTGTATTGCTAAATCATTCACAAATGATCACGATACAATATTGCTGTTACTATATACAATGTTTTCCTGGTTCTGCTCACTTCACTTTGCATCAGTTCACGTCTTCTTACATTTTTCTGAAACCATTCTGTTCATCATTTTTATAGCACAATAACAAGTATTCCATCACAATCATATAACACATCTTGTTCAGCCATTCCTCAATTGAGGCACCCCCTCAATTTCCAATTCTTTGCCCCACAAAAAGAGCTGCTATAAATATTTTTGTGTATATATGTCATTTTCCTTTTTAAAAAATCTTTTGAGGATTTAGATATAGTAGTGGTGTTGCTGGGTCAAAGGGTGTGCAGAGTTTTGGTCTTTGGGCACCATTCCAAATTACCGTCCCTCTACAAACTCCACCAACAGAGCATTAGTGTCCTAGTTTCTGAAAAACTACTTTCCAGTTTTCCCACTAACTTTTGTCAAAGAGTGAGTTCTTATCCTAAAAGCTTGCCTCTTTCCATTTATCGAATGCTAGATTACTATGGTCATTTACTGCTATATATTCTGTACCTAATCTATTCCACTGATTGACCCCTGTTTTTCTTAGCCAGTACCAGATTGTTTTGATGATTACTATTTTGTAATACAATTTGTAATCTGGTGTTGCTAGGCCACCTTCCTTCACATTTTTTCATTGATTCTTTTAATATTCTTGACCTTTTCTTTTTCCAGACAAATTTTATTATTTTTTGAAGTTCAAAAAATTATACTTTAGTGGTTTGATTGATATGACACTGAATAAGTAAATTAATTCAGGTAGAATTGTCATTTTTATTATATTGATTATCTACCCACAACTATATTTCTTTGATTGTTTAGATATGAATTTATTTGTATGAAAAGTGTTTTGTAATTGTGTCTATATAGTCCTTGAGTTTGTCTTGGCAGGTGGACTCCTAAGTATTTTATATTGTCTATGATTATTTTAAGTGGAATTTCTCCTTCTATGTCTTCCTGCTGGACCTTGTTGGTAACCTATAGAAATGCTGATGATTTATTTTATACCCTGCAACTTTGATGATGTTAGTTATTTCAACTAATTTTTTAATTGTTTCTCTAGAATTCTCTAACTATAACATCATAGCACCTGTAAATAGTGTTAGTTTTAGGGGAGCAGAGCCAAGATGGCAGTGTGAAAGCAAGGACTCCCTTGAGCTCTCTACCAAATCCCTTTAAACACCTGTAAAGAATGGCTCTAAACAAATTCTAGAGCTACAGAACCCATGAAATAACAGAGTGAAACAAGTCTCCATCCCTGGATGGGGCCTGGATGGTTGCTGGGAAGAGTCTATCCCACTGAGCTGGGTGCAAAGCACAGTCCAATGTGGGCTGAGCCAGAAAAGATCAGGGAGAGTAGACTAGATGGAGAAGGCTTCAGGGCACTGAATCACTGAGCTGTGACAGTTTCCAGACTTCTCAACCCACAAACACCAAAGACAACTTAGCAGGTCAGTGGGAAAACTGTTGGACCTGGGTGAGAGAAGTGCGCATTCTAGCCTCAGCCCCTGGGTGTCAGAGGGGGCTGCAGTAGTTGTGGAGGTCCAGGCCCACAGACAGTGGGGGAAATCAAGTGGCTATTCAGAGATGGAATGCAGGGATCTATTTTCTGGGGCTAAGGCAGCTTTCTCTTGCTTTGCCCTGTCTGGATCTGGGTCCCAGTGCTGGTTGGCAGTCCTCGGGGGAATAAGAGTGCTGGTGCAGCAGAGCTTGTGGTGGCTCTGGAAAAGAGTCCTTCTGGTAGTTACACAGCAGAAAGGAGTGCTTGAGATCACTAACAGACCAGAGCACAGGCCACGAGAGAAGTATCGTACCACCTCAGAATAGAAGTAGCTCTGAAAACAGCAGCACAAAACCCCTGAAGCTTGGGACAAAGCACTCTCCACTTTGGAAACAATCATACCCTGACAAAGAGCTCCAAAGCCAAGTAAGTGGCTGGGAAAATGAGCAGGCAGTATAAAAGGATTCAGACCATAGAATCTTTCTTTGGTGACACAGAAAATCAAAACATACAGCCAGAAGAGGTCAACAGGGTCAAAGAGCTTATATCAAAAGCCTCCAAGAAGAATTTGAATTGGGCTCAGGCCATGGAAGAGCTCAAAAAGGATTTAGAAAAGCAAGTAAGAGAAGTAATGAAAAAATTGAGAAGAGAAATGAGAGTGATACAAGAAAATCATGAAAAATAAGTCAACAGCTTGCTAAAGGAGAACCAAAAAAAATACTGAAGAAAATAACACCTTAAAAATAGACTAACCTAAATGACAAAAGAGCTCCAAAAAGTCAATGAGGAGAAGAATGCCTTAAAAGGGAAAAATTAGCCAAATGGAAAAGGAGGTCCAAAAGACCACTGAAGAAAATTCTGCCTTAAAAATTAGAATGGAGCAAGTGTAAGTTAGTGACTTTATGAGAAATCAAGAAATTATGAAACAGAACCTAAAGAATGAAAAAAAATGGAAGACAATGTGAAATACCTCAATGGAAAAACTACTGACTTGGAGAATAGATCCAGGAGAGATAATTTAAGAATTATTGGACTACCTGAAAACCATTATCAAAAAAAGAGCCTAGACATCATCTTTCAAGAAATTATCAAGAAAAACTTCCCTGATATTCTAGAACCAGAGGGTAAAATAGAAATTGAAAGAATTCACCAACCGCCACTTGAAAAAGATCCCAAAAAGAAAACTCCTAGGAATATTGTAGCCAAATTCCAGAGTTCCCAGGCCAAGGAGGAAATATTGCAAGCAGCCAGAGAGAAACAATTTGAGTATTGTGGAAACACAATCAGGATAACAAAAGATCTAGCAGCTTCTTCCTTAGGGGATCAAAGGGCGAGGAATATGATATTCAAGAGGTCAAAGGAGCTAGGATTAAAACCAAGAATCACCTACCCAGCAAAACTGAGTATAATACTTTAGGGCAAAATATGGATTTTCAATGAAATAGAGGACTTTCAAGCATTCTTGGTGAAAAAAAAAACAGAGTTGAATAGAAAATTTGACTTTCAAAAACAAGAATCAAGAGAAGTATGAAAAGGTAAACAGGAAAAAGAAATCATAAGAGACTTACTAAAGTTGAACTATTTTGTTTACATTCCTACATGGAGAGATGATATTTGTAAGTCAAAACACCTTTCCCAGTATTAGGGTAGCTGAAGGGAATACACACACACACACACACACACACACACACACACACACACATATAGACAGAGGGCACAGGGTGAGTTGAATATGAAGGGACAATAGCTAAAAAAATTAAGGGGTGAGAGAGAAATATATTGGGAGAAGGAGAAAAGGAGAGATAGAATGAGGTATATTATCTCACATAAAAGTGACAAGAAAAAACTGTTATAATGGGAACATGGGGTAGGTGAAAGGGAATGAGTGAATCTTGCTCCCATTAGATTTGGCTTAAGGAGGGAATAATATACATACTCAATTGGGTATCTTACCCTACAGGAAAGTAGTGGGGAAAGGGATAAGAGGTGGGGGGGGGGATGATAGAAGAGAGGGCAGATTGGGGGAGGAAGTAGTGAAAACCAAACACTTTTTAAAAGGGACAGGGTCAAAGGAGAAATTTGAATAAAGGGGGACAGAATAGGATGGAGGGAGATATAGTTAGTCTTCCACAACTTAACTATTATGGAAGTGTTTTGCATAACAATACATGTATAACCTATATTGAATTGCTTGCCTTCTCAAGGAGGGTAAGTGAGGAGGGAAGAAGGGAGAGAATTTGGAACTCAAAGTTCTAAATAGAAATGTTAATTTTCTTTAAATTGTTTTTACATGCAACTGGAAAATAAGATATACAGGCAATGGGGTATAGAAATCTTTCTTGCTCTACAAGAAAGTAAGGGGGAAAGAAATGGGGGAGGGGAGTGGGGTGATAGAAGGGAGGGCAGACTGGGGAAATGGGCAATCAGAATATGTGACATTTTGGGGTGAAGGGAGGGTAGAGATGGGGAGAAAATTTGTAACAAAATCTTGTGAAAATGAATGTTAAAACTAAAAATAAATTTAAAAATAAAAATAAAATATAAAAAAGTGATAGTTTTGCTTCCTTATTACCTATTCAAATCAATTTGTTTTTCTTCTCTTATTGCTATAGCTAGCCTTTCTAGTCCAATAATGAATAATAGTGGTGATAATGGGCATCTTTGCTTTATCCTTGATCTTATTGGGAAGGTTTCTAGCTTATTCTCATTAAAAATAATGTTTGTTGATAGTTTTAGATAGTTGCTCCTTATCATTTTAAAGAAACCTCCATTTACTCCTATTCTTTCTTGTGTTTTTAATACGAATGAGAGCTGCAATTTCTCAAAAGCTTTTTCTGCATCTATTGAGATAATCATATGATTTCTGTTGTTTTTGTTATTATGGTTCATAACTCAAAGTGAATTAAATTAAATTTAAATTTGAGTAAAATATCATTATTACAATTAAGCAGCTAGGTTGTACAGAAAAGAGACTGTTGAACTTCAAGTCAGAAAGACTTGAGCTTGAATATAGCCTTGGAAGCTTACTAGCTGTGTGATCTTGGGTAAGTCACTTTTTCAGCCTCAGTTTCTATATCTATAAGATAGAGGTAACTGTAGCACTTACCTGACAGGGTTGTTGTGACAATCAAACAAAATAATATATATAAACCTTAAACTGAATTGTAAATGTTAGCTATTATGACAATGATAATGATAGGAGTTGGAAGGAGGTAGGTGGGAGGCAGGGTTCATGGATAAAATGCCTGAAGATATAATAGGGCCAGCCAGAAGAGATTTTTTCTGGGACAAAAAGAATTATTAGTCATTCTTGTCTAAAAAGAAAATCTATTAATAAAAGACTATGGAAACATGTGTACTGCAGTTATTTTAGGGAGTAAGAACAGCCAGACTCCAACAAAGTTCATACTCAGTGTATGTTTATGGTACTGGTAAATAGCTAGCATGGGATTTAGGGCACTGATGGGAAGATCCCTATTAGTGAGGTGGTAATATTCTTTTAGGAAGCACTTTCAAAGGAATTGGACAGTAATGATAGCACTCAGAGGAAAATAGGTGGGTTATAAAGTACATTTTTTAACACACTGGGTATTTATTTGAAAAAGTGAATGGATTCAAATAGAAGTGAGAGTTGACTACATAGGCACAAATAATACCAAACTGACTCTATTTTATTTCTCTTCAGGGCCTAGGAAGTCAATGCAAATCATCCCTGTGTAAGGAATACAGGGAGGGAAAGATAACTAGGATGGTCTTTTCTTTTCTTACTTGTCAAAGGCAACACTTAATTTCCAATGGCCTGGATTTGAATAACGGATGACCCTGGGCAAATCAATTCACTTCACTTGAGACTCTGCTTCCCTGTTCTCAGTAAATTAAAGATAATAATGACTTTCCTTCTCAATTATACAGTGAGAAGAACAGAAGACTTTGAACTGGAAGATTGTTTTCATTCCTGCCATCAACACATACTGACCAGTGACCTTGGTTAAATGTTTAATGACTTTGAACCTCAGTTTCATCTTATGTAAAATAGGGATAAAAATACTATCTTTGGCCACTTCATATAGTTGTTATTAGAATCAATTGAGATAGTACCTATGTAGCCTTTGGGATATAAAACAAATAAGCTGCTTTTGTCTTAAAGTATTTATTTATTGATTTATTTCCACATCATCTCTTAAAGGGCTACTTATGTATTCTGTTATGTGTTGATCTATGCCAATGCTTCCATGAAGAATTACAGAAGATAACCTTTATTGTAATGCATGTTACCACTCTGAGGTAGGGAATAAATGTTTTTATATCTGTATTTACAAAAGAGGAATGGGAGGCTTAAAAATGTGTATTTTGACCAGTTATATAGTTAGCAGGTAGTGTGTTAAATCAAAGTCTTAAAGCCAGTGCTCCAATCATGGAATAAGTGAATGATAGAGTTGGAACGGGAGCTCAGGGACAAATTAGTCTGAACAGTACCTGGTCAGAAGCTAAGAATGGCCAGATTCAGAAGTAGTCTGTATATTTGAGGATACTTACCTGGAAAAGAAAGCCTTCTATGATACACTTAACAAAGGTTCCTATGACTTTTACTCAAAAACCTCCAATGCGGGTGGGGCAATCCACTAGCTCATCAGAGATCTTACTCCATTTTTGCATATTCTAATTCTTAGGAAGTTTTACTTTGTATTAAGTCTATATTTACCTCTTTGCAATATCCTCTAATTGCTCCTATTTCTAGGACCAAACAAAACAAAGAGAATTCCTCCTCCAGATGACAGCACTTCAAATACTTGAATACAGTTATCACATCTAGCCATAAGTCTGCTCTAATCCATGAGACTAAATATGTTCTGTTCTTTCAACTGATAGATCAATTGATATTTATTAAAGACTAACTAGGTGCCAGAGAATGTGCTAGGGACTGGGGATACCAGTACAAAGAGCAAAAGTATTCTTACTTGCCTGGAGCTTAGATTCTAATGGGGGTAGACCACAAGTACATGTTAAAATTAATACAGTATAAATTAATACTGAATATCCCCCAAATAGTTAAATATAAAAGAGTTTGAGAGAGAAGGCTCTTGCAACTTGAGTGGCATCTTAAAAAAGAAAAGAGAAAATCTCTGAGGCAGAAGTAAGTCACAAGTGCATTCTATGAATTTGGGATCGATATTGAAAAAGTAGAGAGATAGAATATTGTGGGTGAAGATCAGATAAAGCCACTTTGGATTGATTGTACAATGGAGAGATGGGAAGGTAATGCTCAATGGGACTAACAACATAAATTTGGGGAAGGTGACGTAGGGCCTTGGACTAAAGAAAGGAGTTTATATTTTATCTTAGAGACAATAGGATGCTACTGGAGTTTATTGGAGGTAGTGGAGGATCACATGGTCAGATATGTGCTTAAAGAATATTACTTTGCCAGCAGTAGAGGTAGAATGGATTGATGTAATGAGAGGTTGGAGAAAAGGAGACCAATTGGAAAGCTGTTGCAATAATTTAGGTAAGAGGCTATAAAAGCCTGAACTAAGGTGATAGCTGTATGAAGGGAGCAAATATGATAGAAGTGTTGTTAGAAATGGCATGATTTTACAGAAGATTGGCTATGTGGGCAAGGGGAATGAGGAATCAAGGAAAAATAAGACTGAGGTTCCAAACCTGGGAGAGCATGGGATGGTGGTGCTTGGGAGAAGTGAGTTTTGTAAAAAAATAAAAAATAGTTCTGTTTTAGGCATGGCGCGTCTAAAATATCTCTGAGATATTCAGTTTGAAATGTTTAATAGATCATTTCAATGGATCTTCATATGTGACATCCTCCTCCTGTCATGCTTTCCAGTTCATCAATATGCTTTCTAAAATGTGGCAGCCAGAACTGAATACTACACTCAATGGGGCTGTCACTGCCTTAATCCTGGATACCATGCTTTTCTTTATCATATTAGTTTTCTTGGCTATTACATCATACTGTGGACTGATACAAATAATAACAATTAACATTTATGTTGTACTTTGAAGTTTACAAAGCAATTTATTATGTGAGACTGTATATATTCCCATGTAATTCTTACCACAAGGTAAATGCTAAAGCTTTTATAACCTCTACTCAGCAGATGACTAAACTGAGTCAGAGATGTTAATGAACTTGTCCATGCTCAAATATACAGTTAAGTGTACAAGGCAGGATGCAAACACAGGTTTTCCTGATTTCACGTCCAGAAACCTAGGTGGTGTAGTGAATGGAACACTGGACTTGTAGTAAAGGATACTTGACTTCTGTTTGCATCAGTTTCCTCATCTATAAAATTGGGACAATAATAAATCTACTGGGGGTGGAACCAAGATAGCAGAGAGAAGTCAGGAAGTTACCTGAACTCTCCCTAGTTTCCCTCAGAAACAACATTAAACCAAGCCTTTATATGAATTCTGAAGTGACAGAATCCACAGAAAGATGCAGTGAAATAATTTTCCAGCTTAAGATAACTTAGGAGGACTTCAGGAAAGGTCTGTCTCATGTGTAAAGGGGAACACAGCCCAGTGCAGATGGCATCCCAGGAAGCCAGCAGGAGACTCTTAGCCATAAACACAGATCAGCAACAGAGGCTCCACGGTTTTGGCTCAGCAAGCCAACAGTGAGGCATTCAGCCTAAGTGCAGAAAGCAAATTACAAGCCCTGGAACCCCAGCACAACATGTATGAATAAAGCAGGCCACTCCCAGCACAGTGGGTGAACTGCAAGCAACTGAGACCCTGCTGTAGATAGCCAGTGAACAGGCTCCTGGCCCCCAGCATAAAAAGCTTGAGATAGTGCCCTCTCTGCCCCAGGAGCAGAGTTCAACTATAAAAGTCACAAAATAGGCTGCAAAATGAGTAAGAAACAGAAGAGAGTCCTGACCATACAAAGCTACTATGGTGACAGGAAAAGATCAAAATACAAACTCAGAAGAGAACAACATCCATATGCTTACATGTGAATCCTCAAAGGAGAATATGAATTGGTCTCAAGCCCAAAAAGTCCTCTTGGAAGAGCTCAAAAATGATCTTAAAAATCAAGTAAGAGAAGTAGAAGAAAAATTGGAAAAAGAAAAGACAGTTATGAAGGAGAATTATGGAAAAAAAAACAGTAATCAACTTGGAAAAGGAAGCACAAAAAATAGACTGAAGATAACTCCTTAGAAAAAATAAAATTGGCCAAATTTAAAAAGAAAATCAATTAAAGAAAACAACTACTTTAAAATAGAATTGACCAAATGGAAAAGGGGGTACAAAAACTAACAGAAGAAAATAATTCCTTAAAAATTAGAATTGGGCAAGTGGAAGCTAATGACTCTATGAGACATCAAAAATCAGTCAAAAAATCAAAAGAATGAAAAAAATAGAAGAAAATGTCAAATACTTCATTGGTATTTGGAAAAACAACTGGCTAGAAAATAGATCCAATAGACATAATTTAAGATGATTAAGAAAAGAAAAAAAACAGAATCTTTCACTAGATTATAGAGAAAAAGTGTCCTGATATCCTAGAACCAGAGGATATATAGTCATTGAAAGAATCTACCAATCACCTACTTCAAAGATCCCAAAATGAAAACTCCAATAAATATTATAGCCAAATTCCAGAATTATCAGGTCAAAGAAAAAATACTTCAAGAAGCCAGATAGAAACAATTCAAATATCAGAGCCACAGTCATAATTACACAGGACTTAGAAGCTTCTACATTAAAGGATCAGAAGGCTTTGAATATGATATTCCGGAAAGCAAAGGAGCTTGGATTACAACCAAGAATCATCTACCCAGCAAAATAGGGCATACTCTTTCAAGGGAATAGATAGATATTCAATGAGATAGGGGACTTTCAAACTTTCCTGATGAAAAGACCAAAGCTGAACAGAAAATTCAGTCTTCAAATACAAGATTCAAGAGAAGCATAAAAAGGTGAACAGGAAAGAAAAAAAATAGCAGTATGTTATTCAATGAGATTTAAACTGTTTTCCCTACATGTGAAGATAATACTTTTAACTCTTGAGAACAATATCTCTAATAGAGCAGTTAGAAAGAGTATAGACAGAGGGTATAGGTATAAGCTGACCTTGATATGATGATATAAAAAAATTAAGGAATAAAAAAGGATTGTAATTGGAGAAGAGGAAAGGAAGAGGCAGATTATGGCAAATTAAATCACATGAAGAGGCACAAAAGGCCTAATGCAGTGGAGGGAAAAAAGAGAGGGGGTGAGCATTGTTTGAACCTGATTCTCACTGGATTTGGTTCAAAGACGGAATAACATACCCATTCAGTTGGGTATATGAATTTATCTTACCCCATAGGGAAGTTAGGAGGGGAAAGGAGAGGGGGCGATGGAAGGGAGGGTAGAAGAGAGGACAGAAGTAGAAAAGGGGAAAGAAATGGGGAGAATGATATAAAGGCAGATTAAAGGAGGTGGTGGTCAGAAGCAAAACTATGGTGAGGAGGGACAGGGTAGAAGGAGAGATAAAAGTATAAATTGGGAGGAGTAAGAGGATGGACGGGAATACATAGTAATCATAACTATGAATGTGAATGGTATGAACTTTCCCATAAAGCAAAAGCAGATAGCAGAGTGGATTAAAAATCAGAATCCTACAATATGTTGTTTATAAGAAACACACTTGAAACACAGAGACACACACAGGGTAAAGGTAATGGGCTGAACCAGAAGCTATTATGCTTCAGCTGAAGTAGGGTGAAAAAAAAAACAGGGTCAGCAATCCTGATCTCAGGCAAAGCAAAAGCAAAAATAGATATAATTGAAAGAGATAAAGAAGGAAATTACATCTTGCTAAACGGTATCATAAATGATGAAGTAATAGCAATATTAAATATATACGCACTACGTGACACACTTTCTTAGAGAAGTTAAGGGAGCTACAGGAAGAAAGAGATAGCAAAACTAGTGGGGAATCTCAACTCCCCCATCTCTCAGAACTAGATAAATCCGACCACAAAATAAACAAGAAAGAAGTTAAAGTGGTGAATAGAATTTTAGAAAGTTAGATATGACAGACCTCTGGAGAAAATTGAATGGGGATAGAAAGGAATATACTTTTTCTCAGTGGTACATGGCAACTACACAAAAATTGACCATGTATTAGGGCATTAAAAACCTCACAATCAAATGCAGAAAGGCAGAAATATAAAATGCATCCTTTTCAGATCATGACGCAATAAATTTTTGTGTAGTAAAAGGCCATGGAAAGATAGGTTAAAACTAATTGGAAACTAAATAATCTAATCCTCAAGAATGAGTGGGTCAAACAACAAATCATAGAAATTATCAATAATTTCATCAAAGAGAACAACAATAATGAAACAGCTTACCGAAACTTATGAGATGCAGCCAAAGCACTTCTTAGCGGACATTTTATATCTCTAAATGCTTACATGCATAAAATAAAGAGGAGATCAATGAATTGGGCATGCAACTAAAAAAGCTCAAAAAAGAACAAATTAAAAATCCCCAATTAAATAGCAAATTAGAAATTTTGAAGATCAAAGGAGAGATTGATAAAATTGAAGTAAGAAAACTACTGGAATAATAAATATAACTAAACTGGCTTTATGAAAAGATCAATAACGCAGATAAACTTTCGGTTAATTTGATTTAAAAAAAAAAGAAAGCCAACTTATCAGTATCAAAAATGAAAAGGGTGGATTCACCACCAATGAAGAGGAAATTAAAACAATAATTAGCAGTTATTTTGCCCAATTGTATGCTAATAAATCCAACAATTTAAGTGAAATAGATGAATATTTACAAAAATGTAAATTATCCTGATTAACAGAAGGGGAAATAAAATACTTGACTCCATTTCAGAAAAAGAAATCAAACAAGCCATCAACAAAATCCCTAAGAAAAAATCTCCAGGGCCAGATGAATTTACCGTGAATTTTAACAAACATTTTAAGAACAATTAATTCCAATACTATATAAACTGTTTGGAAAAAAAGATGGAGTCATACCAAATTCCTTTTATGACACAAATGTGGTGCTGATACCTAAACTGAGAAGAGCCAAAACAGAGAAAGAAAACTACAGACCAATTTCCCTAAGGAATATTGATACAAAAATTTTAAATAAAATATTAGCATGGAGATTACAGGAATTTATCACCAGGAAAATATGTTATGACCAGGCGGGATTTATAACAGGAACTCAGGGCTGGTTCAATATTAGGAAAACTATCAACATAATTGACCATATCATTAAAAAAACTAACAGCAATCATGTTATTATCTTAATAGATGCTGAAAAAGCCTTTGACAAAATACACCACCGGTTCCTATTAAAAACATTAAAGAACATAGGAATAAATGGAGCTTACGTTAAAGTGATAAGCAGTATTTATCTAAAACAATCAGCAAGCATTATCTGGAATGGGGATAAGATAGAAGACTTCCCAATACAAAGTTGAAGCAAGGATGCCCATTATCACCTCTATTATTTAATATTGTACTAGAAATGTTAGCTAAAGCAATAAGAGAAGAAAAACAAATTAAAAGAAATAGAATAGACAATGAGGAAACAATATTATCATTCTTTGCATATGATATGATGTTATACTTAAGAAATCCTAGAGAATCAACTAAAATCTACTTGAAATTATTAACAAATTTAGCAAAGCTGCAGGATGTAAGATAAGCCCACATAAATCATCAACATTTTTATATATTATCAAAAAGTCCTGCGGAAAGAGCTAGAAAGATAAATTCCATTTAAAATAAATGTAGACAACATAAAATACTTGGGAGTCTACCTGCCAAGACAAACTCAGGAACTATATGAATACAACTATAAAATACTTTTCACGAAAGTTAGTTAGTTAGAAGTTAGTTAGTTGGAAGTTAGATCCAAATATTTGGGAAAATATTAATCGCTCATGGGTAAGCCAAGCCAATATAACAAAATGACAACTCTATCTAAATTAATCTATTTATTAAGTGCCATACCAAACTGTCAAAAAATTAGTTTATAGAGTTACAAAAAAATAACAACAAAATTCATCTGGAAGAACAATAGCTCAAGGGTATCAGGGGAATCAATGGAAAAAAAATGGGATAGAGAGTGGTCTAGCCCAGGGCTTCTTAAACTTTTTCTACCTGCAACCCCTTCAGCACTTCTTAAACTGTGAGTTGTGATACCCAGTTTAAGGAGCTCTGGACTCTAGCCATATGAGATTTAAAACTATATTTTAAAGCTGTAATTATCAAAATGATGTGGTACTGGCTAACAAATAGTGTAGTGCATCAGAGGAATAGGTTAGGTACACAAGAAACAGTAGCAAATGCTATAGTAATCTACTGTTTGATGAACCCAAAGACTCCAACTTCTGCAATAAAAACTCACTCTTTGACAAAATTGCTGGGAAAACTGGAAAATAGTATTGCATAAGCTAAGCATAAACCAGCATCTCACACCCTCTTCCAAGATAAGTTCAAAATGGGTACATGATTTAGATGTATGGGATAAAACTATAAGCAAATTAGGAGAGCGAGGACTAGTTTACCTGTCATATCTATAAAGAAGGGAAGAATTTGTTACCAAAGAAGAGATAGAGCCATTATGAAATGCAAAAATGAATAATTTTGATTTCATTAAATTGAAAAGGTTTTGCACAAACAAAACCAATGCAACCAAAATTAGAAGAAAAGCAACAGGGGGTGCAATTTTTACAGTCAATGTCTCTGATAAAGGCCTCATTTCTCAAATCTATATAACTGAGTCAAATTTCTCAGAACACAAGTCGTTCATGAATTGATAAATAGTCAAAAGAAAAAATTCTCTAAATCACTATTGTTTAGGGAAACATAAATTAAAACAACTCTGAGATACCACCTTATACCTGTAAAATTGGCTAATATGGGAAAAAGGAAAATAATAAATGTTGGAGAAGATGTGGGAACGTTGGAACAACGATCTGTTGTTGGTGGAGTTGTGAACTGATCTAACTATTCTGAAGAACAATTTGGAACTATGCCCAAAGAGTAACCTAACTGGGCATACCTTTTGATCCAGCAATGTCATTACTAGGTCTGTATCCTAAAAAGAACATAAAAAATGGAAAAGGACCCACATGTACAAAAATATTTATAGCAGTTCTTTTTGTGGCGACAAAGAAATGGAAATTGAAGGGATGTTCATCAATTGGGGAATTGCTAAACAAGCTGTGGGATATGAATGTAATGGAATGTATTGTGCTATAAGAAATGATGAGCAGGCGGATTTCAGAAAAACCTGAAAAGGCTTACACGAACTGATGCTGAGTGAAGTGAGCAGAACCAGGAGAACATTGTACACAGGAACAGCAACATCGTGCAATGATTATGATAGACTTAGCTCTTCTCAGCAATACGGTGATCCAAGACAATTCCAAAAGACTGCTGATGGGAAATGCTAACCATGTCCAGCAAAAGAACTATGAATTCCGAACACAGGTCAAAGTATGCTACTATTTTCACTTTTGTTGTTTCTTCCTTGTGGTTTTTCCCTTTTGTTCTGATTCTTCTTTTACAACATGACTGATATGGAAATATGTTTAACATGAATGGACATGTATAACCTATATCAGTACATGATTGTACATGTATAACCTATATCAGTTTGCTTGCTGTCTTAGAGAGGAGGAAGGAAGAGAGGGAAGGAGAAAAATTTGTAGTTCAAAATTTTACAGAAATGAATGTAATTTTAGGAAAAACACTATTAAGAAAAAATAGCATCTACCCAGCAAGGCTGTTGTAAGAAAAGATATAACACATGTAAAGTACTTTGTTATCATCATCTACTACTACTACTACTACTACTACTACTACCACCACCACCACCACTACTACTGCCACTACTATTACCATTACTACTACTACTAACTATTAATACCACCATTACTACTGTTATTTAATACTATAAGCTTCCAGTCTTCCTGAGACCTCCACTCCCCCACATACCTTTTTCAGTCAACCTATGGTTTTTCCATCTTGCACTTGTGAAGGTCATTTTTGAACCAAAGAGTAAGACCTATGTTTATCAGTTTTAAATTCCATTTTGGTTGATTTGGACCTATGCTCTTTTCTATCAGTCACTGATACTATCAGATGGATTTGCAACCTCTTCTATTGTAACATTCCCTCTATTTGTGCATATCATAACATATCCACACCTATCCATTCTGTACTACTATTGCTTAGGTCCTCCCATAAATTAGCCACAAATGTTTTACCTAATGTGTTGATGGAATATACATATGTATATGTATATATATGCATGTATATGTGTATATGTATGTGTGTGCATATATATCTAGATCTATATGTCCATATCTGTCCATGTCTATCTCTATATCTATTTGTATTTTTGAAGTGGCTCATGTGATTCCCCAAGGAACAATATTTTGAAGTTCTTTATTCAAACAAACACACAAACAAAAAACCAACAAATATGGTCATGGGTAACTGGGTGTTATATATTTTTAAACAAGTTCCTCTAATTCACATGATTCTGAATATGATGATTACTCCAGGTCACATTGTAAGTGTTATTATATATTCTGTATATTTTAGAATAGTGACTAAATGGGCAAAACTCTCAGAAGAGAAACAAAAGGTATGGATGATCCTCTAGTGAGGAAGATGGCAATCCCACACCTCATTTGTCCTCAGATTTGTTCCTTTTGTCTTCATATCAAACCCTAACCTTCTACTTTCAACAGGTAACCTCACTTTTTGTCTTCTGCCTTCATCTCTTTATACAAGTGGTGCCCAAAATATTGAATATATTCTCTCCTCACTCCTACCTTGTAGAATCCATAGCTTCTTTCAAAGCATAGCTTAAGTGCAACCTCCCCTTTCTAGTCACCCACCCTTCACTCTAATCATTCATATTCTCTACCTCTTACAAATACTTGACCTGAATTTGGATATGTTTCATCTCTATTTACTTTTGTGTATATTTTATTCTTCTATTCCTCCCAGTAGAATATAAGCTTCTTCAGGGTAGAGTCATTTTCACTTTCTTGCCTTTATATTCCTATGGCCTAATTCCAGACCATAGGCATAGTAGGTCCTTAATGAATATTTGTTAAATTTAATGGAATTGTGTCCTCCCTCAAGTGCCCTTTCCATGCCTCAAGGTCTGTCTGTCATCATTATTCACCCTGTCCTGATTCTTATCAGTTTCATAAGACTTTGCATTCAGGGGCCAGAATAACATAGTTCCTTGTACAAATTAGGTGCATAATTAATTTTGGTTGTTATTGAATTAAATTAAAATCACACATGTCCACACCTTTTTGAAAAACATAGAATACATCCAGGATATTGTCAGGCATCTACTCTCTATAGGGTTGGGTCTGACACTTGCCAGTGATTAAGGCTAATTAACAAGGAGAGAACCTGCCTAGGCAGAAAAGAACATGTTTCAAAGAATGATTCCAATGGATAAACTGAACATTATAGAAAGGTTAAACTAAAGACTTCAATGAGGCAAATAAATCTGGAGAGCTTGGTAATAGTGGTAAAACAGAGGCCAAAGCAGAAGTCAAATACCACAGGGATCCTGGCATAGATCAATTCAGGAAAACATGATGGAGGGAGGACCTCATACAGTTAAACATTATAGTTTGTCATAATGCAAGTTTCCACCCAAAACAGTGGTATTTTATAATGGGGCATTCTAGCAATGCCCCATCCTCACCTAGATTAATTAATACTGCTATGGGACCAGACAATCACATCCAAAGTAGCTAGAGATAAAACTCTAGGCTTTATCCTTGTATTAATAATGTTTTTATGCAGAGTTTTAATAAACAGGAAAATTTCATAAACAATTCAGTCATCAGCAAAAAAAAATAATAGTTCAGTCAATCTCAGTTTACTTTGTTTAAGTGACTCTGTATGATTGATTTGTTTTGCATCTTGGATTAAACCCAGAGAACAAATGCCTACTTCATCTAACTGATTAAGACTCAGATGGTCTGGAATCTAATCTTGCTTCTGAAACTTCTAAGCCAGGTTTGTACCTTCCATGTCATGCCTGCATGACTCAGTTTCTTCCTTTGTAAAAGCATGAAGCTGGGCCGGATAATCTTCTACGGTCTCTTCCAGCTTAAACATTTTCTGTTCTATATTTTAAAGTGCATTCCAGCACTACTATTCTCTATGCGATGATTCAAAATACACATAAAGACAGCCCTATTCTTTGCTGAGGTCACAGTCTATCATTATTCCAGATAACCTACACCCTCTGTAAATTCTATATTTACATGAAGTCTAAATTAGTCACTCGTTCATTTAAAAAATTAAAATGCCACACTTCCATTATGAAGACTGTGCAGAATGTTGGCAGCTCCTCTCTCCACATGTCTCTCCCAAAGAGTCTCTGAAACCACATCTGTCTCTCTCTGAAAAAGCTCTGGCACTGACTCTATCCTTGTTTCAGGAACACAGTGTGGCATCAGCATCCTCTAGGTGTCAAACTTGAGGCTGGCCAAACTCCTGAGTGGGCTTGAATGGATTAAAATGTAATCAGGAAATATTTAACAAAAAATGAAAATACAATACAATATAGGCAATTTTAGTTTGTGGTTTTCTGATATATGCCTGGCAGGGAAATATTTCTATTTGAGTTTCACACAACTTCTCTACATTATCTTATTAGAAATCACATCTCCTTTCACATAAGAAGCCACACACGGACTTGGTTGTAAGCCCAGAGACAGATCTTGGATGTGTGACTGAGAATATATCTAGCCCATGACCCCAGACTCCTGGATTCACATAGAACAAGTTCATTTCTAGGTGATTTATAGAGGTAAGAATGAATAATAGAATGGAAGGTGAATTAGTAGGTAGACTGGAGTCTTATATTAGTAGCAAGGGAAAGGGGAGAGCTGGAAGGACAGAACTGAGGGTTGAAAGTTGAATGTCCAAAGCATTCCTTGGTTGGCGAGGCCTTCTCTTGTATTCTGGGCTATTCTCTGCTATGCCTGAAAAGAGAAAGAGTCCTTAAACATGTCTGGTGGGAAAAGGAAACATAATCTTTCATTCAATTGTTTGTTCATTGACCCATTCAACAGTTATTGATTAAGGACCTTATAGATCAAGGAACCATGCTTGGTGGTACAAAGACAAAAAAAAGTCATTTCTTCCCTCAAGGAACTAATATTCATACAGCATGTGCCCAAATAAGTAAATACAAACTATATAGAGCCAGTACATATTTTTGAAGCACCATTTTACCTCTTTGAGGACCCGAGGAACTCAAAAATTCCCACAGAGGGAAAGAGATTTTTTGAGAAACCCGGAAATTATACAACCTTGCAGTTGAAGTCCGTGAAGTCAGAGAATAGAGTGAGGGCATCAAGAGAAGTAAAGCTGCCATCCAGGCCTGAGTGCTTTGTTCTCCTTTCTAGTGCCCTTAAGCTTTGTATTTCTTGATTGCCCTAAGTAGGACAACCAGGATCAAGAGGTTGACTTTGTTGGAGAAATCATATCTTTCCATATATTAATTTTCACTCCAGAAAAATATGCATGTACACATACTGGTGCATACATGTTTGTATGTCAGTATTCGTATTCATATATCTCTATATATACATACAGATATGGATATGTATTCAAAGTACATATGATGTGTAACTTTGGTTAGGAGAAGCAAGTAGAAAGGCACTAAAAGGGGATGTATGTTTGATCATACTTTGGATTTCAACATTTAAAGGAAGCTACTAATCATAGGGAGAGGAAAAAGGGCAAGGGCAGATAGTTAGCCTTGTGGTGGTAGGAACTAGAAGTTATTTGGTGTGTGTTTCTGAAGAGCTAAATCAGAACAGAAAGGACCCTACCCCTGTGTTGGGGGAAAACATCGCTGAATGACATTGTGGTCATTCCAAAACCCTATCAATCATCCAATATCTTGAAAGATGGAGAGAACAGGCAAGGTTTATACCACTGCATCGCTGTCCTTCCCAACTCTCCTGAATTCCCTTTGAAAAAAATTTTTACCTGTCTATTTAGGCAAAGAACCAGTGGGCAAAGGCTCTAAGCCTCCTCTGAAACTTGGTATGCAGTTGTGACTATTAGGGGATGGGAATTGATAACAAATTCAATATTCCAAAAATGTATTGCTGTTGTTGTTTTTATTTTATTTTTGTTTCATTTTCCCCTTGCAGGAAATTAAGGGAGGTCTTTGTGCATATCATATTTGTGTCCCTATCCTGGCATTCAGCATAAATAATACATATCCAGAGAACTATGATGGAGCCATGGAATCATTTTTACTAGATTCTCATAAATAACCCACCTACCATTTGGAACAATTACAACAGCTGATGCTTCTGGATGAAGGAAGACGTAGGTGCACAATATCCATTGTGATATGAAATAGATCATTCTTATTTTATAAGTATGAGTTTCACCAGGTATGAATGATTATTTTTCTTCACTGTTGTTTCAAACTATCCCACCAAAGCATTTCCTTGTAGGGAGGTCCACTTTGAGTACATTTTCTTTTGTTTTTTTTAAATACATTTATTGTTTTTATTTTTAGTTTACAACAGTTCCACAACTTTTTGTGTTCCAAATTTTCTCTCCTTCCCTCTCCTCTTCCCTCCCTCCCCAAGATGGCATATAATCCAATGTAGGTTCTACATATACCTTCACATTGAACTTATTTACATAATAGTCCAGTTGTAAAGAAGAATTATAACCAATGGAACGAATCATGAGAAAGAAGAAAAAAAAAACAAAAAAGAAAGGGTTTGCCTCAGTCTGCATCCAGACTTCATAATTCTTTCTCTGGATGTGCATAGCTTTTTCCATCATGAGTCTTTTGGAGCTGTCTTTGAACCTTGCATTAATGAGAGGACAAAGTTAGTCCTTACAGATATCATGTATAATGATCTCCTGATTCTGCTCCCCTCATTCAGCATCAGTTCATAGAAGTCTTTGTAGATTGTAATGAAGTCTGTCTGCTCCTCATTTTTTTTTCCAAATCCTTTTTGAGCTCTTCCATGGCATGAGACCAGTTCATGTTTTTCTTGGAGGTTTTTGTTGTAGGCTCTATGACTTTGTCGACTTCTTCTGACTGTATGTTTTGGTCTTCTTTGTCACCAAAGAAGGATTCCAGAGTCTGAAACTGAATCTGGTTGTGTTTTTGCCACTTGGCCATGTTCTCGGCCAACTTACTTGACCCTTGAGTTTTTCAGTGGGGTATGACTGCTTGTAGACTAAAGAGTTCTATGTTCCACACTTGGGCGGATGCGCTGCCACACCAGCACTCCTCCTTCCCCAATAACCCCCTACCTGAACTGGGCTTAGATCTTCAGCAGGTTCTTCACTCCTGCTCTGATCAGCCACTTAATTCCTCCCACCAGGTGGGCCTGGGGCCAGAAGCAACTGCAGTTGTAGTTCTATAGCTGCCCCACCTCCGCTGCCCCAGGGGTGGTGGCCAAACCTCAAACTCCCTGTCCCCAGCAGCTTTTCCCACTAACCTTCTCTGTTGTTTTTGGTGTTTGTGGGTTGAGTGGTCTGGTAAATGCCACGGCTCACTAATTCAGGGCTCTAGGGCACTCTCCTCCCAGCTTCTGGTCTGGTCGGTCCACAGTCTGGTCAGTCCACGCTCTGGTCGGTCCGCGCCGCCCATGCTGGGCTCTGCTCCACTCAGCTCCGCTCCTCTCTGCTCCCAGCTCTGTGTGGGATAGGCCTTACCCAGAGACCATCCAGGCTGTCCTGGGCTAGAGCCCTGCTTCCCTATGCTATTTTATGGGTTCTGCAGTTCTAGAATTGGTTCAGAGCCATTTTTTATAGGTTTTTGGAGGGACTTGGTGGGGAGCTCACACTAATCCCTGCTTTTCAGCCGCCATCTTGGCTCTGCCCCCCTGCTCCTCATTTCTTATAGCACAACATTCATACATAACCATTTGTTTAGCCATTCATTAATTGATGGGCAGTCCCTTGATTTCCAATTCTATGCCACCACAAACAGCTGCTATAAATATTTTTGTGCATACCGGTCCTTTTCCCACTTGTATGATCTCTTTGGGATACAGCCCTAGAACTGGTATTGCAAGGTCAAAGGGTATGCACATTTTTGTAGCCCTTCGGGCATGGTTCCAAATTGCTCTTCAGAATGGTCAGATCAGTTCATAACTCCACCAGCAATGTAACAATGTTCCAATTTTTCCACATCCTCTCTAGCATTTATCATTTTCCTGTTTTGTCACCTTAGCCAATCTGACAGGAGAGATGTGGTTGTTTTGATTTGTATTTCTCAATCAATAGTGATTTAGAACATTTTTTCATATGACTATAGATATTTGTAACTTCTTCCCCTGAAAACTGCCTGTTCATATCCTTTGACTATTTCTCAATTGGGAAATTACTTGTATTCCTATAAATTTGGCTCAGTTCTCTGTATTTTTTAGAGATGAAGCCTTTATCAGAGACACTGGTTGTAAAAATTCTTTCCCAATTTTCTGCTTCCCTCCTAATCTTTGTTGCATCGGCTTTGTTTGTACAAAAACTCTTCAAATTAACATAATCAAAATTTTCCATTTTGCATTTTGCAATGTTCTCTCTCTCTTGTTGGGTCATGAATTCTTCCCTTCTCCATAAATCTGACAGTAAAATATTCCTTGCTCTCTTAAATTGCTTATAGTATCAGCCTTTATTCCTAAATCATGAATCCATTTTGACTTTATTTGGTAAATGGCGTAAGATATTGGTCTATGCCCAGTTTTGCCATACTGTTTTCCAATTTTCCCAGCAGTTTTTGTGAAATAGTGAATTCTTAATACGGAAGCCGGATTCTTTGGGTTTATCAAAGAGTAGATTGCTATAGTTGTTGACTAATATGTCTTGTGTACCTAACCTATTCCACTGATCCACCAGTTTGAGTCCATTTTCAAGAGTTCAGCCTTCCTGTGGCCACATTTCTTTTTGGGCTCACATAACTGCTGGCACTGGTTTGCCATTGATGAGGAGAGTTAAAATGGAGTCCAAGTCATTTTCCTACTTGGTCACTGTGTTGGATGTGGCTGCCTGGTAACGGCAAAGTCTATACATAGTTCCTTGGCCTCTTAACACATGAAATTCAGGAGCTTGAAGGTAGTGAAACACTTTCAAGGTAAAATCTTTTTTTTCCAGTAGCTGTTTTTTTTAAGATTAATTTATTTATCTGTAGTTTCAACATTCATTTCCATAAGATTTTGAGTTACAAATTTTCTCCCCATCTTTACCCTCCACCCTCCCCAATATGGCATGTTTTCTTATTCCTCCCTTCCCCAATCTGCCTTCCCCTCTATCACCCCACTCCCCTCCCCTCACCCCCTTCCCCCTTACTTTCTCATAAGGCCAGATAGATTTCTGTACTCCATTACCTGTATATCATATTTCCCAGTTGCATGTAAAAACAATTTTTGACATTTGTTTTTAGAACTTTGAGTTCAAATTCTCTCCCTTCTTTCCTCCCCACCCACCCTCCTTGAGGAGGCAAGCAATTCAATATAGGTTATACGTGTATGATTATGCAAAACACTTCCGTAAGAGTCATGTTGAGAAAGACTAACTACATTTCCCTCCATCCTATTCTGTCCCCCTTTATTCAAATTTCTCCTGCAGCCACCTCTGCTACCCTGAGGCTGGGGCTGGACCAAGCCCTCCTCTCTCCCAGGTCCAACAGTATTCCCACTAACCTGCTAAGTTGTCTTTGGTGTTTGTGGGTTGAGAAGTTTGGAAGTTGCCATAGCTCAGTGATTCACGGCCCTGAATCCTGAACTGCCTGTCTTCTCTGGCCTGGTCTGTTGTGGTGCAGCCCGTGCTGGGCTGTGCTCTGCTCCCAGAACAGTATGATAGACCCTTCCCAGTGAATATCCAGGCCGTTTGGGGCTGAAGACTTGTTCACTCTGTCATTTCATGGGTTCTGTAGCTCTAGAATTTGTTTAGAATCATTTTTAAAGGTGTTTGGAGGGATTTGCAGGAGAACTCAAGACCCTGCTTTCACTAGGCCATCTTGGTTCCTTCAAGGTGAAATCTACCCTGAGAGTAGCCAGGTAGTACAAAAAGAACTTCTGGTACACATAGCACTTGATGATGCTAGTCTTGCTCATACCCAGGTCCTTGATCACCAGTAGTACAGAAAGATGTTCCCTTTGCTGGTTCTGCATTCTGCCTGCTCCCAGCCTGCCTGGCTGTTTCTTCAAACTGGCACTGATGACATGCCCGGCAAAAGGAGCACAATATTTTTCGTGCCATTCCTTGTACTCTCTTTAATAGGCTAGAAATGACCAGGCTAGCCTGGCATCTCATATTTGAGCCTAGAACAAAAGGAGGCATTGATAGTCCATCTAATGATTAACAAAAGGTTTATATCACTATAGCAAGAGAAGGACGTTCAAAGAAGGAAAAGGATATTCACCGAAGAATAGAACACTGATTCAGTTGAATGTAGCTTCCCTATCTCTGTGTTGTCCATTGTAACTCAAAAGTCAAGTTTCAGGCCCTAGCTAGGGGTTCTCTTGCCTTTTTGTACTCATTCCAACCAAGTGCTTCCAGTAGTGGCCAGACCCTTCAGTCTCCTGAGCCAATTAAGCCTCAAGGACAGTTTCAAAGTATTTTAAGGAAAAAAAAAGAACTAGTCCATTCCTTATGCATAAGGATTCTGATAGGTATTCCTGCTACTATACTCCCTTAGCCCAATTCCAAATCCTGATAATGTAAAATTCAGCAGCTTAATGCAGCTTGAAGGCACATGGGAGTCAAGGAGAAAGGTGAATAACTTAAGCATTGGCAGGCTGACCACCGTGTGATGGCCAGGAAGAATATTTCAACCCTTTGTACAGCTATCCTATGTGTGACCCAAAGAGACACTGAAATGGCCACTGGGAGGGGGAGTTCATGGAGAATTTCATTTATTGGGTAAATAACTTAGATATTATACTTTCTTGATAGATACTTAATTCAAATGACAAGCTGTCATCCTACAGGCTTGGGTAAGGCTGATTTCATTACACTGCAGCACCCCCAGGTATTACTTGCTGGGCACACAGGGGTCATATACAAAAAAAAATTCCAAAGAAAGAAAGCACTAAAAACTTGAGTGATCAGGAAATGCCTTGCCCATGACTCTGTTTTGAGCTAAGGATTGCAAGAAATGGAGATGAGAAGGGAGTGCATTCCAGACATAGGTGACCACCTTTGTAAAGATGCAGAGGAGGTAAATGGAGTGTCAGATATGAGGGTGGTTAGCAGGTTAACTCGACTAGAAATTTATGTAAGTGTATAGGAGTAATATAAATAAAGTTGGAAATATAGGCAAGAGCCAGACTGTGGGTTACTTTAAAGATAAGACTAAGGACATATTTTGTTCTAGAAATAAATGGGATGCATTGAATATAATTTAGTGAGTTAAATGGTCAAATGTATGATTTCAGAATATTAATTTGGCAACTCCTTGAAAAATGTATTAGAGAGGAAAAAGACTAGAATAAGGTAGAACACTAAGAAGGCAGTTATAATAGACCATGGAAGAAAGTAGACCAATGAGGAAGCAATTGTATTAAGTCCATTAGAGAGCTATTGAGAGCCTGAACTGGGGAAGAGGGGATAAGTGAATGGAGAGAAGAGAGCAGATGGGGATGTATCATTGACAAGATTTGGCAATTCATTTTGTAATGGGATTGAGGGAAAGAGAAAAATCAAAGAGTAGATGATAGTTGGAAGTTTGGGTTACAAGAAGGATGGTGTTCATAAATAAGGATGAGAAATTTAGAGGAGGAATGGATTTTAGAGAAAATATGATGATAATAACTTTTATGTAACACTTACTGAGTGCCAGAAACTGTGCTATGTGCTTTACAATGTTGTTGTTTTTATTCATCCTTTGTTCTCAAAAAGGACAAATGACATCAGGAGGGTGATGTCTTGCAAGTGAATTAGATTTAAGTGAGGCAGAGCAGGGCAAAGTCTTCAGCCTCACTTACTCCTTCAGAGTCATTGGAGTCCGGTGTCAAGATGTATGTCGGGGGGGCATAGCCAAGATGGCAGCCAGAAAGCAGGGACATGCTTAAGCTCTCCCCCAAATCCCTCCAAACACCTGCAAAAATGGCTCTGAAAAAATTCTAGAGCTGCAGAACCCACAAAATAGCAGAGGGAAGCAGGTCTTCAGCCCAGGACAGCCTGTATGGTCTCTGGGAAGGGTCTATCACACCATGCTGGGAGGGGAGCACAGCCCAGTGTGGGCCGCACCAGGACCAGCCAGACTGGGAGTTAGGTGGAGCAGGCCTGAAGGCCATGAATCACTGAGCTGTGGCAATTACCAGACTTCTCAATTGACAAACTCTAAAGACAACTGAGCAGGTTAGTGGGAAAACTGCTGGATGGGGGTGAGAGCAGTCTGGCCCCAGTACTGGGAGTGGCAGAGGTGGCGTGGTGGCAGCAGGAGCAGGAAGCTCCTTCAGCTGCTTCCAGTGCTCCAGCTGTAGCTGCTTCCAGCCCCCATCCCATTCAGTGGGAGGAATCAAGCAGCTCATCAGAGTAGGAGTGCAGGGAGCACTTTGCTGGTGTAGAGGCAGGGTTCTTTTGCTTTGCCCTGCTTGGATCTGGGTCACAGTCCTGGTTGGTGGTTCTTGGGGCAAGAAGAGTGCTGGTGTGGCAGAGCTTGCGGTGATAGTGGAGTAGAAGTAGCTCTGAAAACAGCAGTGCAGCCCCTAAAGCTTGAGACAAAGTACTCTCTACTCTACAAGCAGTCATACTCTGACAAAAAGCTCAAGGGTTAAGTAGTTGGCTGGGAACATGAACAGGAAGCAAAAAGGGACAAAAACTATTGAATCTTTTTTTGGTGACAAAGAAGATCAAAACATACAGCCAGAAGAAGTCAACAAAGTCAAAGAGCCTACATCAAAAGCCTCCAAGAAAAATATCAATTGGTCTCAGGCCATGGAAGAGCTCAAAAAGGATTTGGAAAAGCAAGTAAAAGAAGTAGAAGAAAAATTGGGAAGAGAAATGAGAGTAATGTAAGAAAATCATGAAAAACAAGTCAACAACTTGCTAAAGGAGACCTCCCAAAATACCGAAGAAAATAACACCTTAAAAATAGACTAACCCAAATGGCAAAAGAGCTCCAAAAAGCCAATGAGGAGAAGAATGCCTTGAAAGGCAGAATTAGCCAAATGGAAAAGGAGATCCAAAAGACCACTGAAGAAAATACTACCTTAAAAATTAGATTGGAACAAGTGGAAGCTAATGATTTTATGAGAAATCAAGAAATTATAAAACAACCAAAGGAATGAAAAAATGGAAGACAATGTGTAATATCTCATTGGGAAAAACCACCGACCTAGAGAATAGATCCAGGAGAGATGATTTCAAAATTATTGGACTACCTGAAAGCTATGATCAAAAAAAGAGCCTAGATATCATCTTTCAAGAAGTCGTCAAGGAAAACTTCCCTGATATTCTAGAACCAGAGGGTAAAATAGAAATTGAAAGAATCCACCGATCGCCACTTGAAAAACATCCCAAAAAGAAAACTCCTAGGAATATTGTAGCCAAATTCCAGAGTTTCCAGGTCAAGGAGAAAATACTGCAAGCAGCCAGAAAGAAACAATTTGTGCATTGTGGAAACACAAACAGGATAACGCAAGATCTAGCAGCTTCTACATTAAAAGATCAAAGGGCTTGGAATAAGATGTTCCAGAGGTCAATGGAGCTAGGATTAAAACCAAGAATCACCTTCCCAGCGAAACTGAGTATAATGCCTCAAGGCAAAAATATGGATTTTCAATAAAATAGATGACTTTCAAGCTTTCTCAGTGAAAAGACCAGAGCTGAATAGAAAATTTGACTTTCAAACACAAGAATTAAGAGAATCATGAAAAGGTAAACAAGAAAGAGAAATCATAAGGGACTTATTAAAGTTAAACTGTTTTGCTTACATTCCTACATGGAAAGATGTTGTATGTAATTTATGAGACCTTTCTCAGTATTAGGGTAGTTGAAGGGAATATGCATATATATAGACAGAGGGCGCAGAGTGAGTTGAATATGAAAGGATGATATCTAAAAAATAAAATAAAATTAAGGGGTGAGAGAGGAATATATAGAGAGAGGGTGAAAGGGAGAGATAGAATGAAGTAAATTATCACACATAAAAGTGGCAAGAAAAAACAGTTCTGTTGGAAGGGAAGAGGGGGCAGGTGGAAGGGAATGAATGAATCTTGCTCTTATCAGATTTGACTTAAGGAGGGAATAACATACACCCTCAACTGGGTATCTCACTCCATAGTAAAGTAGCGGTAAGGGGATTGAAAAAGGGGGGATGATAGAAGGGAGGGCAGATCAGGGGAGAAGGTAATCAAAAGTAAATACTTTTGAAAAGGGACAGGGTCAAGGGAAAAATTGAATAAAGGAGTACAGGATAGGATGGTGGGAAATATAGTTAGTCTTTCACAATGTTATGATTGTAAAAGTGTTTTGCATCATGATACATGTGTGGCCTATCTTGAATTGCTTGCCTTCTTAGGAAGGATGAGCGAGAAGGGAAGAGGAGAGAGAATTTGGAACTCAATGTTTTAAAAGTAGATGCTCAAAAAAAGTTGTTTTTCATGCAACTGAGAAATAAGGAATACAAGTAATGGGGCATAGAAATCTATCTTGCCCTACAAGAAAGTGAGGGGAAAGGGGATGGGGGAGGGAGTGGGGTTACATAAGGGAGGGGCTGACTGGGGAATGGGACAATCAGAATATATGCCATCTTGGAGTAGGGGGAGGGTAGAAATGGGGAGAAAATTTGTAACTCAGAATCTTGTGGAAGTCAATGTTGAAAACTAAAAACATTAAATAATAAAATATGAAAAAAAATGTATGTCAGGACAGCTGGTGATGGCCCAGGATACAGTGGGAAAACTTGGCCTTTTTAAGCTAAGGAATTTTCCAGGTCTCAGTTTGTTCAGTAATTAAAGGCTAGGTAAGAACTGAGGCAAAAGGTGTCCCTAATTTGCCTTCATGCCCTCAGAATTTCTGGTCAGAACAGAAATAGTTGCTATTTACACTCTCTCTGAGCCACCAAAACCAAAAAAAATAAACAAATGAGGCTTAACCTGGGACTTATTATTTGCCAGTCAGTGAGAGCTAGAGTGCTTGAATATAAAGGCATAGTCAAGTAGCTCCATTTAAATGTGAAATTCTTTCTCAAAGCTTGTTGATGTCTTGACTTGTAAATGAGTTGGATTTAAGTAAAAGACAGAGTTAAGCAAAGTCACCAGCCTCACTCTCTCCCCCAGAGTCATTGGAGTCCAGCGGAAAGACATAAGTCAGGATGACTGGTGATGGCCCCCATATCCCGTCAATACTCTGACTAGATAAGTTTCAGAATAATGCTAGTCTTGATCACGTTTCCATATGGACTGTCCATATTCAGTAGTAACATCTTCAAGCAAAATTATCCTGACCCTTCAATGAGACTCAACTTCATTGAGAATATTGTTTCAGATCTATCCACCAAACCCCAAGATACCTTGTGAAGTATAAGCAATCAAAATTTATATTTCTTTGGACATGTAAGGGTATGACTCCCCACATGGACAGAAGGAGAAAGGGAGGAGGAGTAATAGGAAAAGGAGGAAGAAAAGGAGGAGGAGGAGGAGGAGGAGAAGGAAATAGCAGCATTGTTTCCATGATTCTCTCTATCCATCTTAATCCTCTGCTGTCCTCTTTTGCTTTTGTGAAGGTAAACTAGGCCATCTTTCCCTTGATTCTTACCTTATCTTTAGTTACTGAATGGGTGTTGCCTCAGACAAACTGAGACCTGGGAAAGACCTTAGTTTAAAAAGTTCAGGGTCTCTCACTGTATCCAGGGCCATCTCAAGTCATCCTGACCCATGTCTTGCCACTGTATTCCAATGACTCTGGAGGATAGAGTGAGGCTGATAACTTTGCACAACTGCCTCACCTAAATCCAATTCACTTGTAAGACATCACCCTCTTAACACAATCAGTCCTCTTCAACAGCAACAATCTATGAGTAGTAGTAGCTGTCCCCAGGGTGATCCAACCAGCCAGTTCCAATTGGGCTTTATAATAAATTATTTCACTTGATCTTCACAACAACCCTGGGAGGTGGGTGCTATTATAATCCCCATTTTACCGATAAGAAAACTGAAACAAATAAAGACTAAATGACTTGCCAAATATCACACAGCTAATAAGTATCTGAGGTTAGATTTGAACTCAGATATTCCTGGTTCCAGACTCAGTATTCTATCCATAACTGACTCAATATAATGAGTTCAGTTTTTGACGTGAATCCAACAATATAACAATTTTTTTCCATAAAATAAATGTCAGTTTAAAGGCACTCTAAAATCTTCTTTATTGCTACATTTTATGATTTGATAATTCTAGGAGCAAATATTTCATTTCAAAGGTAGGTTCTACTTTGAAGATGGGGATCATAGTTGTTGAACCAAAACCAAAACAAAATACTGGACATCAGAACAATTCTCTCACATCACTAAAATACTTTGAGAATTATGAAATTCCTTCCTCTCAAACAGGCTTTGAGGTAATTAGTGGAAATATAATGTCTATTTAATGATGAGGAAACAGAGGTGAAATGATTTGTCCACAGTCAAAGATCTGGGCTATAAGTTAAGATAGCCTGACCCTGGACCAGGACCCTTGACCCCATAGCACATTATGTTTTTTTAAAAAAAAAAACACCTTTGTGATCATATTGCCCAAATCCCTTATTTTGCAGCTGACAAAACTGAGACTCAGAGAGAAGTGGATCGCCCAAGGCCACATGCTCCATTGGGTAAAGAGTAAAATCCAAAGTTTTATTTTAGTGTCATGTTGAGAGCATTAGCTTGGCTGCCTAGACTTGATTCCTAGCCCTGGCTCTGTCCGTCATAACCAATCAGATGCCTTTAACTAGGTCTTTTGCTCTCTCTTTCTCTCAGTTTCCTACCAATAAAATGAGGCGGTCACATAAGATGATTTCTAAGGTACCTTCTAGAATAGACTTTCTATGATTTCCAGCCTAGTACCCTTTTCATCTTCCCAGGCTTCCTTTCTTCTCTTTATACCTCCCAGAACCTAGTGTTGAGTATTTCATGGGCACTCAGCAAACACTTGATTATGGGGAATCCAGTCTATACCTTCCTAGAAACTTAAAGTTATATAAAGATATAGCAGCTAAAACTTCAAGTAGGAGGTGGGTAGGGATTAGATGGAATATGTAGGTGGACAAATATGGGCAGGAATAGAATCTTAGAATCTTACGTACAGAACAAACTTTGGAAGTATTATAATCCATCCTTCTCATTTTACAGATGAAGAATCTAAGGAGCAGACAGCCACTTAACTGGTTAGAAATAGAGCTAAGGAAAGACCCTAGTTCTCTTACCTCCCATCCCAGTATCTTTCCGTGTCAGTGATGAATAAGTCTAAAAGAGTTAATAGGAACATTTTTCTTTCAGAGAATTTTCCGTTTGCCTTACACTGGCTCAGCACAGGATCAAATTCAAAGAGATTGTTAAACACCCTGCCCTTATTTTATGGTAACATGCAGTTCCAAGACCAATTTGGGGATTTTTTAAAAGAGACTATGATAAATAAGTTTGAAACATAACAAGAATGGTAATGTACCAGGGCAGCATCACTGTTCCCTAGATTATTGCTGTGACTTACTCAGTTCAAAGCATTTCTAAAAGGAGATGTACATTTCTACTCTAGTGGAATTATACTCCTCATAATAAGCATGTTTTAGAGCAGAAAAATAAAACCACCTTATCTCTGTTTATGAGAAAAAACAAAGACATACAAACACAAACCCAATTTAAGAATGGTTAATTTTTATGTAGATTTCTTTAAGAGTTGCAAAGCACTATCTACCTACCTATCTATTGTCTACCTATCTATGAGATATATATATACATATATATGCACATATAATCATGTATGCATATATGCATATGTGTGTATTTATATGTGTGTAATATCTTATTTAATATTCACAGGCATGGTATAGATACTATTATTATCCTAATTTTATAGGTGAGGAAATTGAAGCTGAGAGAAGCTAGGTGGCTCACTCAGGGCTACACAGAGGCAGGCTCAAACTTGGGATTTGTTAATTCCAAGTTCAAGATTATATCCAACTACTCCAGAAGCCAGTATGATTTCAAGAGACCAATATTAGAGGTTTCAAAGGGTGATAGATTTAGAACTGGAAGATGACCTTAGAGACCATCTAGTCCAATCTCTAGGGCAGCTTGGTGGCTCAGTGGATAGATAGAACTCTGGGCCTGGAGTTAGGAAGACCTGAGTTCAAATGTAGTCTCAGACCCTAACTGTATGACTCTGACCAGGTCACTTAATGTCTATTTGTCTTAATCTGGAGAAGGAAATATCAAACCATTCCAATATTTTTAACAAGAAAACTCCATGGACAGGATTGATGTTCGTGAGGTCACAAAGAGTCAGACATAACTGAACCGTAAAAAGAAATCCAATCTCTAATGTTACAGATGAGGAAACTGAGACCTAGGGAGGTTAAGTGACTTGCCTAAGGTCACACAGAGGGTAATATAGAAAGGAGCGTTTGAACATAGTTCTCACTCCAACTTCAGGACCCTTTTAATTTCTTTTTCTGATACATTTTCAAGTTCATATTTGAAAAGGCCGGTGATTTAAATTCCCTCAGCCAGATATGGGCAATATAGGAACTTGTTTTGCTTGACTTAATAAAAAGGCTTTTTTTCGCTCTCTTTCTTTTATTCTTTCTTTTTTCTTTGTTTTTCTTTTTTTGTGAGGGGGAAGTACAGGAAACAAATGTTTCTTGATTGGAAAAAACTAATCAAAAAAATCCCATACCCACGCACCCAAGGATCCTACTGAAGGGAAAATTGACCCTTTGGGGAGAAAGAAGTGATAATAGTTAAATATTACAAATCAGAATTATAAAGTATTTCCTTCAGAGTGCTTTTGTTCAGTCAACTGACCTCCCTGTTCCTCAGGTTATAGTAGAATTTAAGGTCAAAATGTTATGGACTGGATTCATGCTCAGGTGTCCATTGGATAGGATATCTTCTGAGATCTGAGATTCTATGATTCTATGAGGGTATGACACTTGATTTGGAAAGGAGTAGAGCTAGATGACCTTGGAGGTACCTTCCAGGTCTGAAATTCTGTCACATTTTTTCATGACATTATTATAACTAGTTAAAAGGAGTTGAGGCTCAATAAACCAAATGAATCTGTGTTTTTCTTTCATTTGTCTGGGAATCTATCATTTCCTCTGGAAGCTAACCACATCTTAGGATGGATTAATGTAGTAAGGTTCAGAACGAAGAATGAAAAACTCTCATTCTCCTCTGCCCTGGTCAAACTGAGTCTCTAGCCCATTTTCAGTTCTGATCGACAAAGGACAAGTTGGAATGTTGATGTATGGCAGTGAGGCATGGTAGTCTTGGAAGAATTAAGACCTTAGTATCAGACAGAACACAATGGAGAGGGATATGTGATGGGTGTGATTAGCTGCAATACATAACTGATGAGGAGTCTTAAAGAAGAACAGGATGTCTTCAAGGAAATATATGACAGGAAGAGAAGGTGGACTGGTCATATAGTGAGTGCACAGATTACATGCATTTTTGGAAATGGCGGAGGGAGTATACTTTGCCTGATTAAACCTATTCGTCATGAAGGTTTTTTTTTAATTGACTGATTTGTGGTTGTTTTTGGTTTGGCTGTGGGAGGGGGCAGGTGGGAAGGAGAGAAAGTTAAAGCTTGTTAGTTGAAAATGTAATAAATTATATATATATATGTATGTATATATACATATACACATATAATAAAATCTCCTTGTCTCAGTCAGAAAACTTGTGTGAAATTGGTGTCATTAGTATGATAAGGCAATAGAGACTTTGCTAAGACATAAAATTTACAGGTGACTAATAGCATCATTTGGGGACATTTTCTCCCTTCCCAGACCCCATTCCTGTGGTCAAAGAAGCCACCTTTTGAGGGTTTGTCTCCTCTTTTTGACAGTGTATGTACCTCGTAGTATCCCAGAATGCTTCATTCTCCCATGACTACAGCCCTAAGTAATCCTACCCTCCCAATTTCACACTGTTGTCACTTGTCCTGAGTATAGAAATTGATAGTTATATTTTTATATGATACATGTGACCATTTGCTGATATCTACATATTTTCTGCTAGTCATTTAACTTTTCTGACCTCATTTGTAAAATGAGAGAGTTAAATTAGATGACCCCTGAGTGTTATTCTAAATCAATGATTCTATGAATACTTTTCTCACTTCCTAATAGTCTCATGGTTTTGGTTATCTGGCATGGCATCTTTTTCTCCCTCTTTATGGTACATGCTCTCTGTTGGAAGGTTTTTTCTCTCTAACTCTGTTAATTTTCATTAATTATTGGGACCCTCTAGCCACATTCTGCTACTTTCCCTATATGCCTGACTGAAGCAGTAATTTAGAGCAACAAAGATAAAACAGGAGACTATGCTTTTACATAAAATATACCGGGCAATTTTGTCAATTGCCGCAATGACCAGTAGACAACCCAACCCAATCAAAGTAATAGCCCATCGTAAAAGAGAGGGGAGACAAATCATCCAAACTGTCTCAAACCATATCTCCCCTTAGAAGCCAGTGGAGACATCCCTGGACCCTAGATCTGAGAAGCCTGAGAAAAGCACCTCCCACCCACACTTCAAGTCCTGCTTCTAAACTTTGGAGAATCCATCCAGGGGAACTATCTGAGTAGAATTTCAACCTAGACATTGCCTGTATAGATGCTGCAGCCACAGCTACTGAAGACCCAAAAAAGAAAGTAAGGTTCTTACAACTAAAGTCCTTGGCACTATCTTATGTGCAATATTTATTCATAGATACCTGAATCTATTTACTAGATCTGGAGGTCATATTTCCTTAATGTTTTCTCCATTGGTTTATCTGCTTATACTCAATGTCTTTAAGAGATTTTTTTCTCTTCTTGGGATGTTTGATGATTTTATTCTCCTTTCCTCCTTTATTTCCCCTATTGCTTATTTTCAGATTTTTCCCTCCGATAACAGTTTTCCTGAAGGTTAGATCTCAAGGCATCTCTGCCTTCTCTCATGCTAAGCAATTCACAGTTCACCAGCCTAAGTCTTTGCTGTAAGTGACATTTTGGGGAAAAGAACTGACCCCAAATGGAAGTTTGGATCTTTCCCTCAGGCGTAGTAGAATCCCAAACAGTACCCGCCCCCATATCTTATCCCATTTCCTCTATCCTCAGTTCTCTGGCCTGGCAATATAGCATGGCCATGGCGGTGCCATTGAAGCCTGAGCTGATTTCTGTTATTTTTAAGGTTGGATTTCTGAGGTGTTAGGAAAAGAATAAGGGATTTGGAGTGTAGGGTTGAGCTCTATTATAAGCCTAGACACATGTTCTACCCCTTTTTCCTCTGTTCCTCCTCTCTTGCAGAGGTCTATTATGGCACAGAATGATTCCATGGAATTGGGAATAGGTCTCAACAAATTTCTGCAGTTTGAAGCTTGGGAAAGAGGGAGGCTTAAGGTAGGGGTGGCATTTTGTTGCAAGCCTGTGGATTGGGTGATTAGTGTAATCTTGCTAATCCTACAAGGAGGAAGAGTTTGAGTTAGGCATTAGTTCTTGGGGTTTTTACCTTCTTTTGGATTCCTGGTGTCCTAGACCATGGAGACAACTGACATTGTTTGATCTTTGGTACAGATTTTCTACTTTGAAGAGGTATGAGAAGTCATGAGCATCAAAAAAAAAAATCTAGGCCTTCATCTTATTGATCACATGACCTTTCACACTATCAAATGGCTTAGTATCAGAAAAAGATATGGTTTTGTTATTGGGGAAAAACCCCAAATAAAATGATTACCACCTCTCTCTTGTCACTGTATCCTAAGGATACCTAGGCCTTTTGATTTTACTTGCAGCTGAATCTTATTCTATATGTTGGTTCCCCCTATTAGAAGTTAAGCTCCTTGAAAGAAAGGGTTATTTTACATTTCTAGAAAGTCTAACTACCTACAAACATGTTTCAGAGAATGCCAGAATGTCAAACTTAGAAGAGGTCATTTTGATCTGATGTGCCTTAAAAGAAATCTGTTCTTACATTGCCCCAATAGGTGTTTATCTAGACTTTACTTAAAGACCATCAGGTAGGGGGTCCCTAACAATGAGTGACATTGTTGGATATCATAATAAAATAGTAGAGATTATAATTTAAGAGAAAACTGTAGTGTAGTAGGGAAAAATAGGACTGGGCATAGGGATATCATTCTTCTAATTCTGGCTCTTCTATGAACTAGACTGTGACCTTAGGTAGGTCACTTAACCATGCTGATCCTCAGTATCATCATCTGTTCAATGATGAAGTTAGATTAAAGGATTTGAAAATTCCCTTCTAATCTTAACATTCTGTGTCTGAAAGTCTCAACCAAATCTAACATTTTATGCTTTTATGATTGTGTTATTCTAATTCTCCACCAAAAATCCTACTCTTGTGACTCACTATAACTCAAGAAATTCATTCACTAAGACCTAGAGGGATTGCAGGATATATTAGTAGAGAGTGCACTTTAATAGTTGAAATCGCAGATCTTTTGAAGGATGGTAATTACTGCTCTGCTAAAAAGAAAAAAAAAACACCTTAACTAAATAGCACAGAAGTTTTAAAAAATGGAACATATGGTGCTATTGGCTGAAGAATGCTGAGAACTTGGTAAAAATATGGATATGCCTGCATTATTGAGGTACTAAATAATTTAAGCATTCTTTGTGTATTTAATAAGAATAGAATAGATTGCATTTATATAGAATTTTATTGTTGCAAAGTAGTCACATGCAATACTCATTTGATCTTTATAGGTGTCTAAGAACTATAAAATTTCTATTTTATAAATGAAGAAGCAGTGGTAGGGAATGGTAGGAACTAAAGTCCAGGGCTTCTGATTCCCAGTTCAATGTCTTTTCCCCCAGGGGCAGCGTGGGATAGTGGAAATCGCTGGTTTGCTATTGTTTGTTGTTCTTGTTGTTTTCCAGTTGTTCTTAATCATTTCTTAATTTTCCTGACTACATTTGAGGTTTTCTTGGCAAAGATACTGGAGCAATTTGCTATTTCCTTCTCCAGCTCATTTTACACAGATGAGCAAACTGAGGCAAACAAGGTTAAGTGACTAGGGTAACACAACTAGTAAATGTCTGACGCCACATTTAAACTCAGGAAGATGAGTCAGGCTTCCTAACTCCAGACCTAGCACCCATCTACTCTACCATCTAGATGCCTCAGAATACACTGGAATGGGCATCAGAGGATATGTTTGAATACTGGTGGTCTGGGCCTTGGTTTTTGCATATATAAAATGAGAGTTGTGAAGTAGATGGTCCCTTTCTATTCTAAGATCTATCGGCTCCTACACTAGTGGAGGGAATGACCATTTTAAGTGCCTATTGTGTACCAGGCAATGTGCAAGGGCTTTGTAAATATTTCCTTTAATCCTTGTAACAGTGCTGTAAGGTAGGCGCTGTTATTATCCATATTTTTCTGCTGGGAAAACTGAGACCAAAAGAGAATAAATGACTTGCCCAGGTCACACAACTAGTAAGTATCTGAGATCAGATTTGAATTCAGGTCTTCCTAACTCAAGGCCCAGCACTCCATTGCACCACCTAGCTGCCTATACTGGGACTTTGTTATAGCACGAGAGTCGTTCTTATTAGAGTATCATGCTAGTTTAGTGGCTTAAGAATTGCATTATTGGCTAAGAAATTAACATAATGTCCGACTGAATGACAATAGCATAATTTCTAACTCTTGTTCCTTTCCTTTGAATTTTAGACAAAACATACTCTACCAGATGCACCTGGGTGGAGAATCTTGCTGAGCTTCATTGTTCAATAAGAGGAATAAAGTGAATCATCCAGGAGGGCATGATATATAGATGTAGCTGTCAGGAACAATGTGAATTCTAAGAAACTCATTTCTCCAATGTGATAATTGCTATTTATTCTATAGACTAGCACATGACATATCATCATTAAAGGAGCTCCTAATTCTCCTTTTATTATTAACCACACTTTTGAATTCTTTATTGACCACAAGAAAGACTATTTTCTTTTTCACAACATCTATAGAAAAGCTAACTCGAGTTTGCTTTAATAGAAATTAATCTCAAAGCTATTTCCACATTTTAGAGGTAGCTCGTTTGAGAACTTCAATGGCTGCAGTTAGGGATGGGATCTGCCTTCCAATGGCTACAGAAAATGAGAGCTAGACATAATAAAGACAAAATCATATACTTATAGATGGAAGGGATCCAAAAAGGCACATAATCCAACCTGTCACCCACAAAGGATTTCTGCCTCTACTTAAAGATGTCCAATGAAGAGACCCACCAAATGGCCTCTAGTCCATTTCAGTTTGGGTAACTCTAATTGGTGGGGAGCATGCGTGCATGCATGTGTGTGTGTGTGTGTTTTTGTATGTGTGTGTGTGTGTGTGTCTGTGTCTGTGTATGGGGATATTTTCCTCACATCAAGCCTCTTTGTAACATCCATCCACTGCCCTTAGTTGTGCCTACTGGGGCTAAGCAGGATGTAACAGTCACAAATACTTAAATGCATCTATCATGTTCCTCTTCCTCATCAAAAGAATTTTTTTTCTCCAGAATAAATAATCCTGGCTCCTTCTGTCAGTCTGCACACAACTTGGACTCAAGTCTCTTCACCATTGTGCTTGTGTTGTGGATGCTTTCCAATCTTAAAGAGCGATTCCTAGAATTCAGTGCAATTCTGCAGATGTGGTCTGACCAGGGCATAATACAGAAGGACAATTGCCTCCTTCTTCCTGGAAACTGTAATATTCTTCATGCAGCTCAAGATCTCATTAGGTTTTTTGGCTGCAAAATCATGATGCTGACTCATCCTAAGCTTATATGAGTCCACTGAAACTTCCAGTTTTATTTTTTGTTTTATTTTGTTTTAGAACAAACTGCTAACGAAACATGCTTCCACAAATCCTATACTTATGAAATTGCTTCTAGTGGCTGGCATTCATACAGTACTTTAAAGTTTAAGGTTTGCAAAGAATTTTGTACTTAATGTCATGAGCCAATCACCACTCCCCATTTGAGTGATCCTTTAGGTTTGGTTTTATCTCCATTTTACAGATGAGCCAACTAAGGCTCAGAAAAGTGAAGGGGCCTACTCATGGTCACAGAGCTCTCAAGCATCATAGGCAAAATCCCATCCTTGATCTTCCTGACTTCTTATCCAGGATGCAATCCACTCTGCTGGACTGCTGCATCACCACAGATCCTTAGAAAGCCTCTTGCCATTCCCTCTTACCTGATGGATAAGGAAACAGAGTGAGAGAGAAGAGACCCAGCTCAGGTTTTATAGGCAATTAAGTCATAGAGCTGGGAATTGAGCAAAGTTATTATTACTCTAGGCCTAGTATTTTTCCCATTGCAGAAAGCAGGCTCATCCTTCAATAGAGAGCCTGGTACCATAACTGCAGAGCCAAAAGAGACTTTTCAAGTCATCTAGTCCAATCTTCTCATTTTTTACAGCTGAGGAAACTGAGGTCCAGAGAGTTTATGCAAGGGAGTTAGTGTCTGAGGTAGACAGTGAGCTGGACACAATGGATAGAACACTGGACTTGGAGCCAATGGAGCCCGAGTTCAAATCCTACCTCTGACATGCACTGTCTCTGTGACCCTGGGCAACATAACCTGAGCCTCCCACCTGTAAGATGGAGAAAATCACAGTACTTATCATCCAAGGTTGTCATGAGGATCGAAATAAGCCTTAAAGTGTAAGATAAGTGCTAGTTATTATAACCATTCAAACTCAGAACTTCCATCTCCAGATTCAGAACCATTCTCAATCATTCATTCTCGATCATCCTGCCTCTCTAGTCATAAAATCAATCACCATTTATTAGGTACTTGTATCGTATCAGGACCTGGGGACACGAAGTCCAAAATGAAAGACCCTAACTTTAAGAAACTTACATTCTATCGTAGCATAGTTCTAGCACTAATTAGTGTTAGTTATCATCCAAAATCTCTCTAAGACTTCATGGCTAAAATCCTGGAGAAAAAGTGTCTGCACTAGGTATTTTTCCGCTTGTTCTCCTTTCACTCTCTTCTAAACCCTCAGAAATTTGGATTGTGACTGAAACAGCTCTCTCCAAAGTTACCAGTGATCTCTTCATTGCCAAATCTCATGGCATTTTCTCAAACCTTATCCTTCTTGACTTTTCTGCAAATGTTTGACACTTTCTCCGTCTGGATATTTTCTCTTCTCTTTGTTTCCATCATACTCCTGTCTTTGTATCCATACAATCACAACCTTGGTTCAGGCCCTCATCACCTCTCACCTGGACTGTTGTAATAGCCTTCTGGTTGGTTTCCCAACCTCATCTTTCCCCAGTCCAAGTTACCCTGTATTCAGCTTTTAAGCTATCCCCCCCACTCAAAGTGTAGGTCTAACTAAGCCACCCTCCTACTTAGTAAGCTTTAGTGATTCCCTATGACCTCCAAGATCAAATAAAAATTCCTCTGTTTGGCATTGGAAGTCCTTTACATGATCCCTTCCAACTTTTCTAGTTATCTTATACCATACTCTCCTCCACAAACTCTACTTTCCAGAAGTACAGGACCAACTGTAGTTCCTTGAACATGATTCTCTACCTCCAGTCTCACTACCTTTGTAGAAACTGTCTCCCAACCCTAGAAGACTCTGTGCCTTCCCTTTTCCCTCTTACTTTCTCTAATTTCCTTAAAATTCAGCTCAAATTCCACCATTTTCAGGAGGCCTATTCTGGTCCCCCCAGATGCCAACGTCTTCCTTTCTCAATGTGCTTCCATCTACTCCTCCGAACTTAGCTTGTTATTTGCATAATGTCTCTCTCCTTAGAATGTGAGCTCCCTGCAGACAAGAGGCAAGTATTTGTTTTTCCTTTATCTGTATTTCCAGTAGAGAGCATAGTACCTGCACTATGTTGTTCAGTCATCCAGTCATGTCTGACTCTTTGTGATCCCGTGGACCATACTGTCCATGGAGTTTTATTGGTAAAAATGCTGGAGTGGTTTGCCATTTCTTTCTTCAGTGAATTAAGGCACCAGAGGTTGTGATTTGCCCAGGATCACACAGCTGGTAAGTGTCTGAAGCTGGATTTGAATTCAAGTCTTCCTGACTCTGGGTCTACTTCTCTACACACTGAAACACTTAGCTGCCTATTACCTACATTATAGTAAACATTTAATAAATGCTTATTGATTTTGCTGGTTGATCAATTTGACCTATAAAAGGTAGTTCTGTATTGTCAAGAACACTGAATCTGAAAACAGAAGATCTAGGTTTGAGTGCTGGACCTAGCAATTACTAGTTATGTGACCTGAGGACAAATTAATTTCTTGTGTTCCTACTTTCTTAACTATGGAATGGTGATAATCCTATTTGTACTACCTTCTTCAGGATATTGTTAGTCTGAAAGTCCTCTGTTAATCTCTGTTAAAGGATTATATAACTGTGAGTTATTTGTATTCTTCCTATTATGAACACACATTTTTTCTTCTAGACTCAGGTTCTCATGAAGGTCAACAACTTATAGCATTTCATATCAACTCTTCTCCTGGACAGTGTCACTGAGGAGAGGTCTTCCACCAAAGTCTACCCCTGATGCATCACTGGGGGGTGTGAAAATGACCGATGGTTCTTAAAAGCTAGGGCAATGTGTTGCAAGTTCTGACCAATGCCAAGAAGTCTTGCCAAAAGTTGAGCATCCCAGGATCATACTACCTATGATGTAGAGACAGTGATCGTCTGAAGACTGGCATGAAGGTGTGGAGAGAGGAAAGGAGTGAATGTTTTGACTGAAGAAATTTCTGAAACCATTTATTCAGCTACATAAGGGCTATAAATTGTATAAGAAGCAGGGCTAACCATTCTGATGAATTCATGGAACCTGGGAATATTGAAATGAGCCAATATGTGTTGACAGTAAAAGTCCCCTCAACCTAATTCAACTAATGCAAAATAGACTGAGTTTGAGAGATTATTAGATCATGCATGATAAAACAAAATATTCCTGGTACTAATGAAGGCTTACTTTCTGACCTGCACATAAAAAGTGTGCAGATCAAGTGACAATCCAGGCAATTAGTCCTCAAAGAACCCCTACAGAGGCAGAACTTTTCTAGAATAATTTTTACTGTGCTAGAAATGCAAATGACCTAAAAGGACCAATGTCACTCAGAAAGTTTAGTCTTCTACAGCTAGGCTTTCTTAGGATGACATTTAAATATGACAGACAATTGATGGGGATGGACGCTTCAGTTGGGGTTGACAGAAGGAACAGGATGCTTCAAGAAGGTAGGAAACATCTATTGAGATGACAGTAATGAGGAGCTATTTGTCTCCTTTGCTTTACATTTTGCATTTTTTACTATGGGTGTCCATATATGCAAATATACATGTGCATATATGTGTATGTGTATATGTGTATATACGTGCACATGTATTATGCCTATATACATACCTATGTGTATGCATATGTGTATATATACATATTATATTATACATATAAATACATACATATTCATATATGGAAATATATTCCTATTCATGGAAATAGCCCATTTAAAATAAGAGATATATATGTGTGTGTTTATTATTTAGTTTTAATAGGCTATTCACCCCTTTATATACTTAATAAAAATTAAGTGGCAATGTGACTACAATGCATGGTACCATAGAGTCAGAAAGGCATGAGTTCAGATCTCACCTCATATTCTTATTATCTGTGTGACCCTGAGCAGATCACTTATCTTCTCAAACTATTCTTCTATAAAACAGGAATAATAGTAGCACCAGTTTGTTCTGAGGATCAAATGAGAAAATGTATATAAAAATCGGTGTACCTTAAGGTGCTATATTACCATGAACAATTAGTATTAATTAATCCTTCTCTACAGTCCTTATTTGAGAGGAAGGGACCCTGAGTTCTCAGAAAGAAGGCTAGTAAAGGGAAAGCCATGGCAGTTTCTACTACCCTGCACAGGATCCAAGGCCTAATAACAAATTTCTCTGTCTGTCATCTGAGGATCATTCTAGGTCTGGGTGGACAGGCTCATTGGAAGAAGTTGGACCACAGAGAGATGAATTTCTTTGGCACCCATCAGCTCTGAAATATCTATGTGAGGAGGAATTATCATCTCCATTGATGGGGAGAGACCACCTACATCCATGAAATCACAGATCTTATGAATTTTGAAAGTATAGTAATTACTACTCTGTTTTAAAAAAATACTTAACTAAACAAAATGAAAGTTAAAAAAATAAGACCATATGGTGCCCTCATTGGTAGAGTGCTGAGAACTTGGAGAAAATGTGGAGATTATTGCATTATTGAGAATACACACAACTCCAAAAAAATTTAGTAACTTTTCTGCAAATTTGCAAATGAATGAATAAATGAATTAATTTAAAAAGCAGTTTTTAGAGTTTACAAAAACAAGAATGATCCTACTTCAAATCTGGTTCCTGGATCCAGTACTCTGTACCATCTAACTGCTACTATTCAAAGAAGTGGCAAGTGGCATGAAGAGAAATAAGTTGACTTACCGAGTTCCTATAGTGAATTCTAGTGTTTGGTAGGCCAAGCCTTTTGTCCCCCAAATCAGCAATCTGCTCATTGGGGCATGCTTTCTCAGTAACAACCTCTCGAGGCTGATATAATAATTAATAATCTAATTTTCTATATGCCCCTTAGCTTTTAGTATCCCCTACTTATTGTAGCAAATGGATAATAATGGATAAAAGGGTTAATTTCTTTGGAATACTTCAGGTGGAAAATCAAAGAACATCAAATTTGTCAAATTTGGAGGGCATCTCAGAGATAATTGAGTCCAACTTAAAGGCCATATTATTTATGAGACCTTTCTCAATCTCCTTTCCCCAACCCCCTCCCTTCCATATTAGTACCTTCTCTCTGAGATTTTCTTCCATTTATTTTCTATATATCTTGTATATACTGGGTTGTTGTTTTTGTTTTACATGTTGTCTCTCACATCAGACTATGAGTGTGAGCTCTTTATATTTGCGTTCCCTGTACTTAGCACAGTGCCTGGCACATAGTAACCATTTAATAAATATTTGTTATCCGAAAGATAAAAAAACACAACTTTGCACTTGAATAAGAATTCCTTTTGCCATGTCCCTGGATCGTTATCCACCATCTGCTTTTCTACCTCCAACAATGAGCAACTCATTATTTCCTGATGTGATCCATCAGGATGGGATTCTAGTATGGCTCAAATTATTCAAAAGATAGTTATGGTCTATTTGTTCCTTTGATTTTCCTTAAATCAAGCCAAAATTGTTCCTCCATACCTTTCAGTCCTCACTCCTAGTTCGGTCTCCTGATATCAGACAGAGCAAGTAGAATTATTGTCTCAAATGAGAGCCTCTCAAATGTTTGTAGACCATGATTATGCCCACCCTTAAGTATTCGGTTCTTCAGGCTTCGTTTGACTCCTTCATCAATGTATGATCTATAATCTCTTTGCTATCTTAATCACCTTGGATACTGTCTCTCCTGCCAATGTTGATCCTAAAAAATTACAAGCAGAAGTGAAAACATTAGTCATCTTTACAAATTTTTAAAACTTTTACCAAAGTGCTGGTTTTTTTAAACTAAAGAAAAATCATTCATACATTAATTTAGCAGTTATCTATTAAGTATTTTCTATACAGAAGACATTCTGTTAAGTATCATGGGAGATATAAAGATGAATAAGACATAGTCCCTGATCTCAAGGAGTTTATAGTCTGTAATAGAAAGAAGATATGGACATAAATAAATATGTCCATAAAATAAATAAGTATAAAACAAATGAGAATGTGGTTTGTGGGTAAGAATAGTATGAAATGCTATGAAACCGCAGAATGTTAGACCCCCCAGAAAGATATTATTGTTGTTTAGTCATTTTCAATTGTGTCGATTGTCATGACCCCCATTTGAGGTTTTCTTGGTAAAGATATAGGAGTGTTTTGCCATTTCCTTCTCTAATTCAATTTACAGATGAGGAAACTGAGGCAAACAGGGTTAAGTGACTTGCCCAGGGTTACATAGCTAGTGAGTGTCTGAGGCCAGATTTGAACTCACGAAGATGAGTCTTCACATAATAAATTAGTGGGACAGCTGTGACTCAAACTTTGACCATTTGACTCGGCATGACATTCTTTCCATTTACTTCATTTCTTTGCAAATGTTGCAACCATCACTTCTAGCTTCATTGAGCCTATAAAGGCAGAACAGGGCAAAAAAAAATTAAAATGGAAAAAATATTTAATCCCCATTCACCCATACTTTACATTATTGCCAGATAAATCTTTTTTTTGCATAGGTCATCTATCAATCAATTGATTAGCATTTATTAAGCACTTTTCCTATGCCAGGCATTGTACTATTGGGTTACAAAAGCTGAAGCAAAATAATTCTCACCCTCGAGGAGCTTATACGTTCTATCAGAGGAGACAACAAAATGCATATTTGCTCATGTCCCTCCTCTGCTCAAAATCAGACCATGACTTTGCTCACAGCCTTCTTTGTGCTTGGAATGTCCTTTGTCCCTTCTATTTGCTTGTTGTGGTTGAACTCAAATGTCTCTTTCTTCATGAAAACTTCTCTAATGCCTTCAGACATTATTGACCTCCTAGACTTCACATAACACTTATCTTTCATTTTTCTGAGATTTTTATCATTAACGATTTGGTATTGGTCATTTATTTTTAAATTTTATTGCCTTCTTAGGTCTTTGTGGGCAGGATATGTGTCTTTTCTCCCTTCAGTCATATATACAATTGGTAATTAATTTATTATTATTGAATAAAAGAACTGATAGGCAGACCAAGTAGCATTCCAGCCATTTGGAAGAAACCCTTCTCACTTAAGAAAAAGCAAATGGATGCAAATGAGATTTGCTTGAATGACTGTCATTGCTCCATTTAATTGAAAATTATACATATATGTATATATTTAATACATTGTTTTAATTGAAACTTATTGCAAGATTTATTACAATTGCATATAATTCACTTATTTTTATTACAGTCTGTCATCCCAACAATCTCCTGAAGGAGTGAGAAGCTGATTTCACATCCAAAAGAAAGCTTAGGGTAGTAGATTTCACTGTATATTATTTACATTGCTAAAACAATATCTTTCTTCCAGCTCAGTGCACTGTTCTCTAAAGTCATGCTCTTATTATCTGATACTGGGAAAATATGAATCTGTAAATTTTTAGAAGGCATTTTTGATACCCACAATTTAAAAAAAAAACAGTTTTTGCTTTTTGTTTGTTTGTTTTGCCAAAGATTAGCTCATTTGCCCCTTTCCATCTCCTTTAACAAAATGTAACTTCATGATATGGAAAAAAAAATTTCCAATATCAGAAAAACATCAAACAAATTTGTCAGCAGGGCTGATATGGAATTCAGTTTTTAAAAGCATGAATAACTAGTGAATTAATCCATAATATCACCATAGATTCAGCCAAAGGGTAGTAGAAATAACACTGGCTCATATGACTACAATGCTTCAAAGGTATGCTGTCCTCACACTAGCTCTATGGGATAGTTTCCAAACACATTCTCTGCATTTCACATATGAGTTAGCTGAGGCTCAGAAAAGCACATTGATCTGCCTATTGGGATATACTTAGGAAATGTATTGATAATAGGATTTGAACCCAGGTCTCCTGACTCCAGGTAAGATAACCTGTAACAATACCCTTTCCATTATACTTTGCTGTTTTGGTTTGGAATCAGAAGACTGATTTTCAATCCTGCCTCTAATCTTAAACAGTTATGTAATAGATGACAAATATACCTCTCCAAGACTCAGTTTCCTCATCTGTATAACAAACAGACAAACTTGTTCACTGCCTATTCACTGGGTTACTATGAGAAACAAATGAGATGATATATCTGAAGTGCTCTGTAAACCTATTACAACGTATAAATGTCAGCAATTATTATAACATCAGCCAAAATGTTTCCCATGTGATGTTTTCTGTGCAAAAGGGAGTAAGATAAACCCATATGAAATGAACTTGGGCATAACTTACTGTGAGTTTCATTAGAGCATTAAATTCTAATGTGTCAGGGTATCAGTCATATAGAACTCTCAGTTAATATTCGCCCGAACTGGCAAGTACAACACAACTCAGAATGTAACGTCGCATCCATCTCTGTTAGTGCATCTGTCAGCCTGTATGTTGGCACGCGGCTTTTAAACAGCTAAAAGGAGGTATCAGCAAGATAATAAAATGCTTAGTGCTACACAACTGTAGGATGGGACTCTTTTATTTCTCTGTTACAAATGAACAAGGCACCGTTCTTCTGTACAAACATTTGTGGCAGTAAAAGTCTCAGGACACTAGCAAAGGATCTGCAGCCTCTAACTTACAAAGTGCCAAGCTATCTCTTCTATTAGCATTCTTTCCAACTCATTTGTGAATTCTCTTCAATGTTATTGTTATGTGTTTTTTTTTCTGTTTATAAGTATCCCTTTCAGCTCCTTTATTCCCACTGAAGCACTTTACCCCCATATACTCACTCCAACTTGACCCACTTGAGATGCAAACCTTTATTGCAAAGAATAAGGTACAAATTTCCGCAAGGAAAAATGTGAAAAACTTCACCTCACCATCAATCATTTGAAAAATAGAATGACGGGGGTAGAAACAGTAGACACCTTGATTTTGTATCTTATTTCCAGGTGTCAGAATTAATGGGCCATAGAAAGATGAGAGAAAAAGAGAGAAAGAGGGAGAGAAAGAGAGAGAGAGAGAGAGAGAGAGAGAGAGAGAGAGAGAGAGAGAGATTTTTGATCCAGAATATTAAAATATTTGATATAGATATGTCTACTTAAATGACACAACTCTGTATAGATTGAATGATGACTCCTGAAAATTGCTTGGTGGCAGGTCTATAAGGCAGCTTTAGTTCTGTGCTTTTCATGTTCCTTATTTGGCTTTTCATGTTTACAGAAAATTTTAACCCCTCTGATCTGGTTTCTGCCTTTTTTATGTGTGAAACCACTTACTCTAATATTTCAGTAATTCAAAGATCTGTGATCTCATATAGCAACACAGATTTCTACCATCTCTCTGCTTTAATAGATAATATTCATGAGTTGCTGTGGCCCACCTAGAAATGATCCTTTATAAACTTATCTATATTTATCTTCTGATGGGAGGCATACAGAACCAGAACTAGTCTTCTTCCCACTACATCGTAGCTCATGGCATCTCTCCTTTAATCTCTCTTCAATGCTTGATGCTTGATGCACATGTGACACTCAACTCCAGATTCACATGGATTTCTGGGAATGATTAGTGGATCTCATTTGGATTAAGCCCCCATCCTAGTTCTACTGAGAATCTCTAAGATCATCTAAATTTATTTTGCACCAGGCTAGCAGACCAGACAATGAACGTGCATTTTAAAAGTAAAACATTTAATCGGGACTAAATTAGCAAAGGAATTGGGAAAACAATCTCTACACACACACATTCCCAGACCAATAGCATAGGAAACAATGTCTTACAAAACTCAGGCTCCTGAAATGGATAAAATTGAGAAAACTCTGTCTCTCTCTGTCTCTCTGTCTGTCTCTGTCTGTCTGTCTGTCTCTCTCTCTATCTCTCTGTCTCTCTCTCTGTCTCTCTCTCTCTCTCTGTCTCTCTCTCTCTCTCTCACACTCTTTCTCTGTCTTTTCCTTTTCCATTTCTGCTTCTGGCTCTCTCTATCTCTGGATCACTTTCAGTGTCTTGCAGTCCCAATCTCTCTCTGTACTTCTGCCTATTTTTCAGCCTGCCTTTCTAACTTTCTGTCTATCTTTCTGTCTCTGGCTCTTTTTTTCTGTCTCTCTCTGTCTCTCTGTTTCTGTCTCTTTGTCTCTCTGTCTCTGCCTCTCTCTTTTCTCTCTGTCCTCTCTCTTTTCTCCCTCTGTCTCTGTTTCTTCTTTCTATTTTTTTCCTCTCCATCTCTGTGTGTCTCTCTCTTCTCTGTCTGTCTGTCTCTGTCTGTCTGTCTCTGTCTCTCTTTCCCTCCTTCCCATCTCTGCTTTGGGGTCTCTCTATCTCTGGATTGCTTTCAGTCTCTTGCAGTTCCTATCTCTCTCTGTACCTCTGCCTATTTATCACCTTGCCTTTCTATCTTTCTCACTGACTCTATCTCTGTCTCTGTATCTCTATCTCTCTGTGTCTCTGTCAGTCTCTCTCTCTCTCTCTCTCTGACTCTGTGTGTGTGTCTTTGTCTCTATTTCTTTCTGTCTAGGTCTGTCTCTGTCTCTCGATGTCTCTCTGTGTCTCTCTGTCTCTCTCTGTCCCTCTTCTCTCTGTCTCTCTTCTCTTTTCTGTTTGTCTTTCTCTCCTCTCTCTGTCTCTCTCTTTTTTCTCTCTCTTCTTTCTTTCTCTTGTCTCTTTCTTTTTTCTCTCTGTCTCTCTGTCTCCATCTCTGTCTGTTTCTGTCTCTCTGTCTCTGTCTCTCTCTCCTCCTTTCTCTCCCTCTCTCTCCCTTCTCTGTCTTTGTCTCTGTCTCTGTCTCTCTCTCCCCCTCCTTCTCTTCCTCCCTCTCTCTCTCTCTCTGTCTCTCTCTCTCTCTCCGCACCTGCCATCCCCCATCTGCATATCTCTCTTTCCCTCCTCTCTCACCAGACTTAGGTAGGTGTCTCTTTAAATGGAAGCATCTTTCCTTAAATACCACATCTGCCAGTATCAAGGTGCTCTGGTTAGCTCCCAGTATTTAGAAGCCATCTCTCCTGTTCTGTAGACTCTCAGAACCATGCCAGCACTCCTAGGCTCTTGACGGCCACCCTTGTCGTCTCTCTCACAGTTCTTCATTCTTCTGAACACTGTCTATTAGCACATACACACAGTCTTAAAGGAACTGATGTCATGGAAATGTTGATATGACCTGGAGCTGATAGGGAAACCAAGTTCTTTCTTTGTCTTTCTGTGCCCAGGTTATGATACCACCAGCACCCTGTTCTTCTGGACCTCATTAGCAGTCATGATTTTTGCAAAATGATCAAATCTTGTAAACCTTCTCCTCCTGTCTCAAATGACTCCTTTGTCAACTTTTATTGCTCCTTCTTTCTCTTCACCTCATTCTTTTAATAGATCCTAAAGGGCACCGACTATTTTATTGTGGTATTTGAATTCTCAGGCCCTAAAACAAGGCATTATGCATCTTACATGCTTAATAAAAGTCTTCTGAATTGAATTAATATAAGCACTAGACAAATTCTTTCTTTTAGTCCTGTGCCCTTTTTCTCTTTACCTCCTCCCCTATTCTCCTGGTTTTTCTTTAGTAATTAACTTCCTCAGCCTCTCCTTCCCCTACCCCAAGCAGCTCTTTCCATATTCAGGGCAACTTTCACCATCTTTGGAGCTCCTCACCCTTGATTTCTTGCTTCTGTGGCAGAATCAAAGTGAATGTCTCAATACTCATATCTCTGTATTGTGCATTTACAATTTCAGCATTCTCAACAACCATGGAGTTGTGACCTTGTGAAGCCTACTTCTACAATTTAGGTATGCTGCCACCAGATGGTGGTAGAAAATCAGGGTTTTATGAAGTTTAGTCGGGGAATATACTTTCCTGAATTTAGGATAGGGACCCTGACCTCCCTCATTTTTCTTCCTGGAGTATAGTCATTATAATACCGAAATTCTGTGTAATAAGCAAATGTTTAAATAAATAATCAGATAAATGCAGAGACTTATGGAATGGGGGAAAGGGGAGAAGAGAAGGGAGTAAGCATTTACTAAGCACCTGCTGTGTGGCAGGCATTATGCTAAGTTGTGTGGCAGGCATTATGCTAAGTGGTTTACAAATATTATCTCATTTGATCTTTACAATAACCCTGTGAGAGAGGGTGTTATTATAATTCCCATTTTATAGTTGAAGAAACCAAGGCAGATAGGTTAAGTGACCTGTCCAGAGTCACATGGCTAGTAATTGTTTGAGGATGGATTTGAACTCAGAACATGCTGACTACCAATCCAGTGCTCTATCTACTGCACCACCTATCTAACAAGATAGACAGCCTCTTAGGAAGGAACAGCAACAGAAAAAGATATTTGAAAGTTTTACTTTTTGAAATATTTTATTTTTCCCAGTTACATGGAAAAGCAATTTTTAACATTCATTTTTAAAAATTTTGAATTCTAAATTCAATTCCTCCATTCTTCCCCTCCCCCCCCATTGAAAAGCACTTGATATAGGTTATACAAAACAAATCACTGTATTAGTCATGTTGTGAAAGAAAACACAAACCACAAAAAGAAAGAAAGAAAGTAAAGAAAAAGTTTGCTTTCATCTGCATTCAGACTCCATCCATTCTTTTTTATGGAGGTAGACAGCACTTTTTATCATGTTTTATAGAATTATCTTGAATCATTGTATTGCTGAGCATAGCTAAGCCATTCACAACCGATCATTGCACAATACCACTGTTACTATGTACACTCTTCTCCTGGTACTGCTCCCTTCACTTTTTATCAGTTCATTTAAGTCTTTCCAAGTTATCCTAAAAGCATCCTGCTCATCATTTCTTATAGCACAATAGTACTCCATCACAATCACACATGACAGTTTGTTCAACTATCTTCCAATTGATGGGCATTTATTCAATGTCTAAATCTTTGCCACCACAAAAAGTCATTTAAGTATTTTTGTACATGTGGGTCCTTTTCCTTTTATAAAAAAAATTTCTTTGGGATACAGATCTAGTAGTGGTCTGGCTGGGCCAAAAGTTATGCGTGGTTTTATAGCCTTTTTGGTATAGTTCCAAATTGCTCTACAGAATGGTTGATTCGGTTTACAACTTCACTAACAGTTACATCAGTGTCCCAATTTTCCCAAATCTCCTCCGATATTTGTCATTTTCCTTTTTTGTCAAATTAGCCAATCTGATAGGTGTGAGGTGGTACCTCAGAATTCTTTTAATTTACATTCTCTAATCAATAGTGATTTAGAGCATTTTTTCATATGACTATATGTAGCTTTGATTTCTTCATCTGAAAACTACCTGTTCATATCCTTTGATCATTTGCCAATTGAGGAATGACTTCTATTCTTGTAAATTTGACTCAGTTCTCTATATATTTGAGAAACAAAGCCTTTATCAGAGAAGCTTACTATAAAAATATTTTTCACAATTATAATTACTGTGTATTTCCCCCCATCCTATTTTTCTTCTGTTAATCCTTCTTTCTCCTTTCACTCTGAGCCTCCTCAAAAATGTTTTGCTTGACAACTGGCTCCCCCCAATCTACCCTCCCATCTATCAGCCCCTCACTTCTCTTATCCCTTTCCCCTACTTCTCTGTAGATTTGTTCTTGTTTGTCTTTCATTCAAGAAGAAAACCACAACTTCAGGAAGATGATGCTATGGCTTGCAAGTGAATTGGATTTAAGTGAGGGAGGGCTGTTCAAGGTCATCAGCCTCACTTTCTCCTCTGGAGCCATCTGGGTCCAGGGCAAGATATAGATCAGGACAACTGGAGATGGCCCATTCCCCATAAGGTAAGATAGATTTCTATACCCAACTGAGTGCATATGTTTTTCCTTCTTTGAGCCAATTTCAAGGATAGTAAGGTTGGAGTGATGCTTGCCATTACCCCCCACCTTCCCTTCCACAGTAAAAACTTTTTTGTGCCTCTTTTATATGAGATAATTTACCCCATTCTACTTCTCCTTTTCCCCTTCTCCTAGTGCATAAATCTTCATCATCCCTTAATTTATTTTTTAGATATCATATCATCATAGTCATCATTCTTTCTCACCCATAATCTTATGTTTTTTAGATATCATTCTGTTGTAGTTAATTCCTACCCATTCCTTCTGTCTATGTACACTGCTTCTAACTTCCCTAATAATGAAAAAGTTCTTAGGTGTTACAAGTATCATCTTTACCTGTAGGAATATTAACAGTTTAACATTATTTGGATCCCTTAATGATTTCTTTTTCCTGTTTACCTGTTTATGCTTCTCTTGAGTCTTGTTTCTGAAAGTCAAATTTTCTATTCAACTCTGATCTTTTCATCAAAAGGATTTGAAAGTCCTGTATTTCATTAATGTTCATTTCTTCCTGATGATTATACTCAGTTTTGCTGAGTAGGTGATTTTTGGTTGTAATAGTAGCTCTTTTACGCTCCAGAATATCACATTCCAAGCCTTCTGATCTTTTAATGTAGACGCTGATAAATCTTGTGTTATCTTGACTGCAGTTCCAATATATTTGAATTATTTCTTTCTGGTGGTTTTCAATATGTTCTCCTTGACCTGAGAGCTCTGGAATTTGGTTATAATATTCCTGGGAGTTTACATTTTGGGATTTCTTTCAGGAGGTGATTGATGGATTCTTTCCATTTCTATTTTGGTTCTAAGATATCAAATTTTGCTTGATAGCATTTTGAAAGATAATGCCTAAGCTCTTTTTAAAAACATGGCTTTTAGGTAGTTCAATAAAATTTAAATGATCTTTTCTGGATCTATTTTTCAATTTAGTTGTTTTTCCAAAGAGATATTTCATGTTTTCTTCTGTTTTTTATTCTTTTTTAATGTTTTTTCCCTTTTTTAAAATTTATTTTAGTTTTCAACATTCGTTTCCACAAGATATTGAGTTACAATTTTTTTCCCATCTTTATCCTCCCGCCCACCACAGGATTGCATATATTGTGATTGCTCCTTTCCCCAGTCTACCCTCCCTTCTAACATGCTATTTCCACCCCCATCCCCTTCTCCCATACTTTCTTGTAGGGCCAGATAGATTTCTATCCTCCATTGCCTGTGTATCTTATTTCCCAGTTGGATGTAAAAACAATTTTTAAACATTTGTTTTTAGAACTTTCAGTTCCAATTTCTCTCCCTTCTTCCTCCCCACCCACCCTCCTTGAGAAGGCAAGCAATTCAATATAGGTTATGGAATATCATATCCCAAGCCCTTAGATCCCATAGTGTAGAAGCTGCTAGATCTTGTGTTATCCTGATTGTGTTTCCACAGTACTCGAATTGTTTCTTTCTGGCCGCATGCAATATTTTCTCCATGACTTGGAAACTCTGGAATTTGGTGACAATATTCCTAGGAGTTTTCCTTTTGGGATCTTTTTCACAGCTCAGTGATTCAGGGCCCTGCCTGCTCCGGCCTGGTCTGTCCTGGAGTGGCTGACACTGGACTGTGCTCTGCTCCCAGCACAGTGCAACAGACCCTTCACAGGGACCATCTGGGCCATCTTGGGATAGAGTCTTGTTTCACTTTGTCTTTTCATGGATGCTGTAGCTCTAGAGTTTGTTTAGTCATTTTCTACAGGTGTTTGGAGAGATTTGGGGGAGAGCTCAAGGGAGTCCCTGTTTTCACTCTGCCATCTTGGCCCTACCCCCCTTTTCATTCTTCTGCTTTTGTTTAATTGTTTCTTGATGTTTCATAGAGTCATTAGCTACTACTTGCTGAATTCTAATTTTTACTGAGTCCTCTTCGACGAGATTTTGTACCTCCTTTTCCTTTTGGTTAACTCTACTATTTAAGACATTCTTCTATTCAGGGGATTTTTGTGCCTCTTTTGGCATTGGCCTAGTCTGTTTTTAAGGTGTTATTTTTTTTTCCAGTATATTGTTGTGCTTTCTTTACCAAGCTCTTGAGTCTCTTTTCATTATTTTTTTCTGCATCACTCTTACTTATTTTACTAATTTTTCCTTTATTTCTCTTATTTGATTTTTAAAATCCTTTTTGAGCTCTTCTAGTAATGTTGTTATTTTGGGTGGGGGAGGTGAGATGAATTCACAGTTTTTTGAAGCTTTGTATTGTTTCCACAATCTGGCTAGCAGCTTCTGTGGGAGTGTAAGATCCACCCACAGCCAGCACCCAGAAAGCTGCCAGCACACCGCAAAAACACAGGTTCTTTTGATCTGCTTAACTAAGGAAAGCAAGGTGAAGGGGTTGGCAAGCTTACTTTAATTCAGCACACAAATATCATTGACTTAGTTCAGGGGAAAAAGCTAGCACACTGAACTTCAGAGCAAAATACAAACAAATTACAAACATCAACAGACAGACCCAATACAATTCATAGTTACCAACATCTAGCTTCAGCCTGGGAGCTCAGAACAAGGGCTGGCTCAGAGTCACGTGCCACCACTGCTACGGCAAAGAGCTCCCAGGAAGAAGAGGTCAAGCCCTGGTTTTATATCTTTTTTAGCGTAAGGGGTGAATCACACATGCGACTCACCCACGTGACCTAAAATCATCACAAAGAGGCGACTTAAACCCATGTGGCCTAAGAGCCTCTGCTGTTCCAGACATGTAAACTAGGCCCTCCCTGGAGTTAGCCCCACCTTGCACCCCACCTTAGTTGCCAATCCACACCCACATAGGTTTTACCCCTAATAGGGGTTTGGGCCTGGGGCTTAGCACTTAGTAAGATTCAATGAAATAGCTGAATTACTCAAAGCAAACAAAAGCCAAACTCTTCAAGGGCACTTGTTGAACTAAGTGCTAAGGAGCCCATTTTGCTTACCAACACATGTATACAGCTGTTTTGACTTTGTTTTCTTCTTCTGAGTTTGTGTTTTGATCTTCCCTGTTACCATAGTAATGTTCTATGACTATATTATTTTGCTGTTGTTTGCTCGATTTCCGGCCTATTTCTTGACTTTTAACTTGAGGTTAAATTAGGGCTCTGTTTGCGGAATAGGGGGAGGCACTGTTCCAAGCTTCAGGGTTTTTTTTTTTGTGTGTGTGCTGCTGTTTTCAGAGCTAGTTTTGGGGGTTTGTAAGTTTTCAATTGTTCCAAGGTGATATGATCTAAGGAGAGGTATGGTCACTGCTCTTCTGACCTGTGCTGTGGTCTGTGAGTGACCACAAGCACTCTTTTCTACCCTGGAATAGTGACTGGAGTCCCTGTACCCTTGCAGCCACATGTTCCAATGTTCTAGTGCTCTTCCTTGCCCTGGGACAGTGACCCAGAACTAAATACAGGCAATGAAAAAGAGTTCTGCACCCAGTTCCCTGTAATCTCCTTCTGACCAGTTGTACAATTCCCTTACCACTCGTTTTCTGAGAGCTCCAGAAGACACAGCTGATTCTTTCACACCCGAGGCCTGCTGCTGGCTTGCTGAAGTGTGGCCTGTGCTGACAGGGCCTGTATTGGATTGTGTCCCACTCTCACCCCAGTGAGATAGACCTATCCTGATGACCTTGTAAGTTGTTTTAGGCTAGATAATTGTTTTATGTCACCCTTTTGTTGGTTTTTCCCCTCTAGAATTCATTTTGAGATGTTACTTAAAGTTGTTTGGAGGGGAATTGAGGATAGTACAGGAGAGTTACTTTACCATCTTACCCTGCCTCTCCCCAGTTTTGCTTTTATACAAATATATACATTTTCAATGCCAAAATATTCTTCATCCAATGACTTTTAAGTATCAAAGTCTTTAGGCAAAGCCTATATGTACTGCTCAGGCTTAAAGCCACTAGGGGTGGGCACGAAGGGAAGATTGTAAAGACATAAGAATGCTAAAGAGGAGGGGAGGAGGAAATATTGCATGTCCCAAAGGTCTTAGTTCTGGTTCAAGCTTTTAGGCATTTTAAGTGGCAATAAAGACTTTTGGAACAACCCATATTTTCTAATATTACATCTGCTTTTTTCTTTTCACATACATGTGCACCTTCCTAATTCAGACCCTATTCTTTTACTACTAGGATAATCATTAAATCCTCTCAAATGGTCACCTCCTTCCAATCTTTGTCCACCCCATCTCCCAAATCCTCTCTCTAATCCATCCTCCATACAGCTGGTGAAACACTTTTTCTAAAGAACAGGTCTGACCTAGTCCCACCCCAACTCAAATTCTTTGTTGTCTCCCTCTTTCATCAAGAATGGAATCTAATCTTCTTTAGTTGTCATTTAGATAACTTTGTGATCTGGCCTCAGCTTACCTTTCCAGAATTATTGTACATTATTTCCCTTCACACAATACTTTTTTTTTTTTACCAAATCTTTGTTGTTATCTGACCACATTCACCTCCCACCTCTTTACCTTTACACAAATTGTTCCCCATAATTGGAATGCAGCCTGTCCTCCCCTCTCCCTTTTAGAATCTTTAGCTTCCTTCAAGATTCAGCTCTGATGCCATCTTTAGGTCAAAGGTTTTGTTTGTTTGTTTGTTTTCTGTTTTCTCTCTTATAGTCTTCTCCTTCTTCAAATTATGTTGTATTTAATTAAATGTTTGTATTTTATTTCTCCTAAGGGAATGTAAACTCCCTGAGAGCAGGCATTGTCTATTTTTTGTCTTTATATCCCCAATGATTTGTACATAGTAGTAGATCTTTGCATGTTGAAAATAGATGTGTAATGAGCATTGGTTGAATCAAATTGCTTAACATGTAAGGACCTTGTCATGAATCTGGATGAGAGTAAGTAATATAGAACTGTTAAACTTATAGATGATAATTCTGTTGCATACTTCACTTACAGCCAGATACATTGCCCTTGTAATTATTGCCTGATAGAGTCAATAGTATTTTATTTACTCTGGGCTATGTGCTCAGCAGCATATTAGGTGGTGTGAAGAATCCATATTAATCAACAAATTAGTCATTTGGTTTGGCCCTGTCTTCAAGTGGCTTACAATCAGATTGTGAAGACTGAGAGAATGAAGTTCTTCTGCAAGTGTGAGAAATGCCCCTTGGACTCTGTTTTGGAGAGAAATGCCAGAATGCATTGTTCCCTGGCATTTGTGGAAAAACATTGAGATAACACCTGCAAATGGATTAAACTGAACCAAATCATCTAGCAGGGGGTTTGTTAATACTTAGATTTGCATCTACTTTGCATTTTCTCTCTAAAACCCACTCATTCTTATAAATAACCATGTAACAAATATTTATGAAGCATCTAGGGTGTAGAGACTTTTATACTAGGCACTAATTATTGACTAAGTCAATCCCCCTGACCTCATGGAGTTTATAATCTAGCTATGATACCAACAGAAATAAAAGCATTATAAGGAGCTATGCGTGTTTGGGGGAAATCAAGGAAGTCTTTGAGGAAGAGATGACACTTGAACTAGTCTTAAAATCATGGGGGAAGCAGAGAAGATGGAAGGGTGACCTTCCAGGCAGAAGCAGCAGCATAAATAAATAAATACATGACAACACAAGGGACCATCCAGGGGAATTTTGGCTAGAGCATCAACTATGTACCAAAAGATATTATGACATAAAGCTGACAAGGTAGGGCAGCACTAGCTTGTGCCAGATCTTGAACACTGGGCTCTCTGAACTATATTTAATACATAGATTTTTGTGTTTTATTTGTTTGTCTTATTGTTATGGCAGTTTTGTTCTCAGAAGAGGAGTGATATTACTTGATATATACATAGCAAAAATTATTTTGGTTAACAATGTGAAAGATGGACTAGAAGGGAAATCTGCAGAAGCAAGAACACAAGCAAAAAGTAGTGTCAAATTCAATGGTGTCAAGTTCAAATAGAAATTTGGCCCAAAATTCTATGAAAGGATCCTGGAAGGGACATTGACTTAGAAAATTACATATTAACATTATTTATGTTCTATTTCATTTTTACTTATTTTGCAAAGTATTTCCCAATTACATTTAATTCAGGTTCACTGCGTACTAGGGAGTCTATGGTAGGGTGTGCATACTTCTGGTCTAAAGTAAATATTAAACCTTTCAATTAGGAAGAGAGTGGCCAAATTTCAACTATAGTCATTAGTAATATTTTTTTTTAATCTTTCTCCTCCACCCTCCAGATGTACACGTATATTTGTAAAATCTATCGTGGATCATAGGAGTCTATGTGGTCTAGTAACAAAATTAATGGACTAAGAAAAGTCAGAAAACCTGGGATTGACTGAGTTCAGGCTCTGTTACTTCATGTCCATGTGACCATGGACAAGTTTCTTAACGCCTCTGAACTTCTTTAGTGTCTTCATCTGTGAAATCTGGCTAGTGTTGGCAATAGCACCTCCTTCATGAGGTTGCTGAGAAGAAGGTTTGTTATGTATTATGTAACTATAAATGACTTGTGTCTCAAAGTTAGAAGGGATATCAGTGTTCATTCAATCCAATTTGTACTTATGGATAACAATAGTAGTTAGCATTTAATAATAACTGTAGCTAACATTTATATAGTGCTTACTATGTGCCAGGCTCTGTTTTCAGTGTTTTACAAAGATTATCTCATTTGATCCTCATAATAACTCTGAGAGGTAGATGTAATTATTATCTCACTTTTACAGATGAGGAAACTGAGGCAGACAGGGGTTAATAGACTAGCCCAGGAATACCCAGCTAATGAGCATCTGAAGTTGGATTTGCACTCAGGACTTCCTGAATTCGTGTCCTTATGCTCTAACTAACCACTTCCCCACTTACCTGCTGTCAGTATTTGAATAATATATGAACAGGAATCTTCTTTATGACATCCTCTGCTTGAAGATGTCCAGTAAGGGAAAACAGTCTGTTTCACTTTTAGATAGTATTGATTTTTAAGAAGAGTTTCCTTTTACCAAGCAAAAATATGCCTTCCTAAAACTTCTCCTCATTGCTGCTAGTTCTATCTTCTAGGTTCAAACAGGAAAAAAAATCTGATCCCTATTCTTTGAATCATAGATATAAAACTATAATGGATCACAGAAGTCACCTAGTGCATCCTTTTCATTTTAGAGGTATAGAAATTGAAGCCCAGGAAAGTTAAGTTACTTGCTCCAGGTCGCACAGCTAATGTCAGGGGCAAGATTTGAATCCAGGTCTTCTAACTTCAGAATAAATGCTCCATCCAACATATCATGCTGTCTCTTCCTTGTGATAACTTTCAATTTTTTAAAAATAGCTGTCTTTATTCTCTGACCCCCGCTCCAACACACACACACGAGTGCCCATGAGCACACACACACACACACACACACACGCATGCACAGAGTTCCTTCCACAGTTCCTTATTTGACATTGTTTCCTGTATTCTTTCTGTTTGGGCCATATTTTCTCTCTCTTTTTTTGGAGGGGTGGGCATGGGAGTGGGAGGGAAGCATATTCTTCCAAACCTTGTCAATATCTTTCTTAAAAATGTAGCTATCAGAAATAATACAGCAATAAAGATGTGGTCTGACTAGGACAAAATATAGCATGATAAAATATAGTCATAGTCAATAAACATTTATCAAGCACCTACAATAATGCCAGGCATTAAGGATAAAAATAACAAGAAAGACATTCCTGCCCCCCAGGCTAGAAGCCAATATATAAAAGGAAGCTGGGGGGAGGGTAGGAATGGGAGATACCAGAGGAATTGATGTTTGTAAAGTTGAAACCAAGTGGAGCAGTCGGTGGGAAATGAATTGGCTGAAAAATTCTGAGCCTCTTATAAAGGGAGGCTTTGGGAGGAGTTTTTGCTCCCCAGTCCACACCTCTAATCAGAAGAGAGGGGAAGGATATTAAGGCGGCATGGAGTATCAAAGCTGAAACAATCTCCATGACAAGGAGATTTCTGGTTATGAGCTTATTCTGGAGAAAGAGTGATTTTTTGGAGGAGTCCAAGCAAAGCTCCTGGTGAAATGAAGAAGTAGCACTCCCCCCAGCCCCACCCCATTCTAGACATTATGCTTCTCAATTTTATACTTGCTCTTTGGGCTATTTTGTCACTCTGTTGACCCATACTGACCCTGTAGTCCATTAGAACCAAGAGTGACTCCTGTTGGTAAAAAACAGAGTTGAGACCTCAATCTAGTATTTTTTCACTCCAAATGTAACCTATCAAACTTCTGTGAAATTTCAATTTTATGAATGAAAAGTAGAGAGGTTAAATCTCCAAGATCCCAGAGGGAATAAGCAGCAAACTGGGAATTCAAGCTAAGTCCATGACTCTAGTTCCAATCCATATATACCATCCCACATCTAAGAAAAGAAAGGGACAGGTAAGAGAGCGTTTTCCTATCACCTTTGAGAAGTCTTGACTAAAATTTATTTCCAGCATAGAGCATTGAAGAGAGCATTCAAGCTGAAGTTAGAGTCGCTGGGCTACAATATTAACTTTGTCACCAAATTATCTCTACAATTTTGGGCAAGTCAATGAAACTCTCTAGGTTGCAGTTTCATCGTCTATAAAATGAAGGGGTTGCACTAAATGACTTTTAAGGTTCATTTAAGAGCTAAGTCTGTGATCTTATGATACGTCAAAAAACCTTTTCCACTCTTTGGAGGATGAGCAGTGGAATGGCTGTCCAAAGTGGGCTAACACGAGCTAAAGTAACGATGCTGCAATTATAGAGAGACTCTATATAACCTGAAGAGGAGGACCATTTCCCTACAACCAACTTTCTTATAGCTTGATCTCTAAGTCTGTATTACACGACAAGGTACCATTTTTGCGAACAAGTCTAGTGTCTGTGATCTGCCTTCCTATGAAATTAGTTCCTTCCCAAATGCCTGTTATTCCAGTTGCTAAATTACTTCAAGTCATGCTCCAAAGCCTATGTCGTATACACTACAATCAAACAGCAACAACACTTTGCATATCATTAAATGCCAAATTTTCTCTGATACTCTGGCAGCTGAACAGCAGCCAAAAGTGTGTGTATGCTGTGGTTCTTTACTATTCTGATTGCCAAGTGAGCCCAGGCTGGGAGGTATTAGCTTGCCAAGTGTCAGTGCTACGTTAATTCAGTTATTATTCTCTGGGAGCTAAGTATGTAATGCCATTTCCTCTGAAGGGTATCATTGATGTTGAGACTGACCATTCCAATTGGGATAACTACTTCAATGCCAGTGATTGACTCCTGATCATCAAATATTTATGTAAGACACAGCCTTTGCCAACCGTGGTGGTGATAGAGAGGTTTAGTGACAGATCATTTGGTTGCATCCTTACTGCCCAACTGAATATTTAATTTGAATGAGTGTTCCTCAGCTGCACCTAGGAGTAATGGCAATTTGAAATGCTTGGGATGCTTTTTGTACGTGACATCAGTGAGGATGAATGAAATGGATTCTACCTGGTTAACCATTTCCTGCTTGTTTCTCTGCTATCTGAAAGTAGGTATGCTTACTCCCCCTGCTTCCAGGGGTTTGCATGAAGAGACATATCTGATTAAAGAAATAAATTTGTTGAGCAGATTAGAAGGAGGAAAGGTATGAAATATGGTGGTTGAGGTTAAGGATGTCATGGGTTCTTCCTGGACCTATAGAGTGGAGCTATAATCAAATGGTGGAAAAAATAGTAGAGAAGATTTAGGTGAAATGGCAGGATCTTTCTAAAAAATTAAAGCTATCTCTAAGTGCAACGGACTGTCTCTGGATATAATGATTCCCCCTCTTCTGCCACTGCCTAGACACCTTCAAGTGGAGGCTGGGTGACTACTTATTGAGGATATTGTTGAGGGAATTCTTGCTCAGGTATGGACAAGATGGCCCTGAAGGTCCCTTGTAATGTTGTGATTCTATGATTCTGTAATTCTAACACTTTTTCTATTTGTCTTTATTACTGATTCTCTGTCTCTGTCTATCCCTCTCTCTGTTTCTGTTCATCTTTCTGTCTTTATTTCTTTTTTACTCTTCTCTCTCTATCTTTATTTCTATCTCTCTCTCTCGTCTCCTTGTCTCTCTCTTTCTGTTTCTCTTTCACTCACTGTGTCACTCACCAACATTTTTTTTGTTTTTCTCTTCTTCAGCCAAAAATTCTAATGTTTAGAAAATGGTAACTAAATGAATATTCTTCCCTGCTGTCCCCACAAACCATCAAATGTACAAGAAATTCTAATATTTTGGCAAACAGCAACAGAATTAGTCAAGTAAGCATTAAAATTTTTATTATTCATATCACCAAAATGAGTTAGAAAAGACAGAAAAATGATGATTACTTGTGAAAAGTCTCCTGCTAAACTGTGTTCTTATATCTAAAGCTGTGTACTTATACACATTGTACTTTTGGGTAGGTGCCTCAGTGATGACCTTGGCCTTGAAAATTCTAGTCTAAAATCGTAACCACTATCGCAAGTACTGGAATTTCATACCTTGAGGAAAAGGAACCAGAAGAAAATAAATTTTTTGTCAAGATGTGCTGATTTGCTCAAGGTCATGTAATGTTATCGATAGAACTCTGAGAACACAGAGCAGAACCTAAACTCAACCCCCACCACTACACTTTGAGATTCTTATTTGAATTGTCTGCTCAATCTCAGACTTTTCCTTACTTGGTCTTATGCCTTTTTTCCCCATATATTTCTGAAGTTTTGGTTACTTCCACTAACTATCATAGTCATTATAAAACAATAGTTTAGTTACATATAATAAAAGCATATAAAATGCAACAACTTAGTTATAGTAGAATTCAAAATGCTACTTTCATCCCATGTTCAACTTCTATATCCCCACCCTACCCCTCACAAGAATGAAAAGAAAAAAAACACATTCCATCTCATAACAGGTGCTCCCCACCCATAGCCTCTTCAGCCAAGGTCTAGATCAGGGATGCAGAAACTGTGGCCTCAAGGCCCCATGTGGCCTTCTAGGTCCTGGGGTGCAACCTTTTAACTGAGTCCAAGTTTTACAGAACGAATCCTTTTATTTAGGGAATTTGTTCTATGAAGTTTGGATTCAGTCAAAGGACCATACTTGGAGACTTAGAGGGCCACACATGGCCTCAGGTTCCTGACCCCTAGTCTGGATCAAGGGATCTTTTCAATATCTAGTCATAAATTCCCCAGCTGTCAGATATAGCATGAGATATAGGGAGAGATATAGATACGAGGTCTAATCTTTAAGCTCATAATAGGCCATCAAATAGAAATCTCTCTTTGTGCTATTTGTGGTCAGTCCTGAACACTTATTTCCTTAGATCCAGCACCTATTTATTTACCTATGGACTAGCCCTTTCTTCGAAAAAAAGTCAGCGTTTAGAGGTTCCAAAGTTGAGTACTACCTGAAATTCAGTGGCAGGGATACCAACATGGCACAGGCTATGTCGACTCTCCCTAAAATATTCATAGGCAGCTGAGTAGTTCAATGGATATGAGAACTGAACCTAGTTCAAATCCTGCTGTGAACACTTACTATCCATATGATACTGGGCAAGTCACTACCTCTATCAACCTCAGTTTTCTCATGTGTCAAATGGGCCTAGTAATAACATTTAACCCCAAAACACTGTTGTGGGGATCAAATAAGAGAGAATACATAAAAAATACTTTGCAAACCCTAACCTGCCATATAAATGTTGGTTATTAGTATTATATCTTCCTTTCTCTTTGTCTTCAAATATATGAATCACCCCGGAATCAAAGATCACCTTCCTTTACCTGCCTTCTATTCCAAAAGCTGGCACCAAAGCATCTCTAGAGGCATATAGGGAGATGAAATTATGTCAAAAAATCAGAGTCTTGGCGAGAAGATTATGTTTCCCTTACCACAAGACAGTAGGGGCACTATATCTTTATGATACCTCAAAGTGAACAGAAATAATTCCTAGGTATTTTTAAAAAATTAAATGTATCATTTGTTTATTTTTGACATTCTTTTCTTTTTAAATTTGAACTTCCAAATTATTTCTCTCCCTCCCACCCCTCTCCTACCCACCGAGAAGGCAAGCAAAATGACATCAGTTATACAAGTGAAATCATGCAAAACATATTTCTACATCAGCCACATTGGGAAAAAGGGAAAAAAATAAAGTGGCAAAATTATACTTCATTTCTCACTTGGAGTTCATCACTTCTCTTTCTGGAGGTGGATAACACTTTTTCATTATGAGTTCTTTGGAATTGGCTCGGATCATTGTATCAGTCAGATTAGCCAAGTCTTTCATAGTGGATCATCATTGCAACATTACTATGACTGTACACTGGTCTCCCAGTTCTTACTTCTCTTTAGATCAGGTCATATAGGTCTTGCCATGTTTTTTTCTAAAACAATTCCCCTCATAATTTTTTTAAATAGCACAATAGTACTCCAACACAATCATATGCCACAGCTTGTTCAGCCATTCCCCAATGGATGAGCATACCCTCAATTTCCAGTTCTTTGACACCAGAAAAAGACCTGCTATAATTATTTTTGTACATATAGGCCCAATTTTTCCTCTACTACTTTTATCTCTTTCTTTAACTCTTTTAATAATTTTTGTTGGGCTTATTGTGTCCAATTAACATTTTGTCATTCAATCTTTGCTTGTAACTATTTTTACATTGTTGTCTTTTTTGAGTTTTTATATTGGTTTTCCCTGCCACCATTGTAGCTCTCTATGGTAGATTTTCTCCTCCTCCTCCTCCCCTTCCCCCTGTCCTTCCTCCCCCTCCCTCTTCTCCTCCTCGTCTCTCCTTCCCCTTCCTCGTCTCTCCTTCCCCCTCCTCTTTCTACTCCTCCCCCTCCTCCTTCTTCTTCTTAATGTTTGCTCATTTTTAAAATCTATTTCTTTACTTTGAACTTTATGTTTACTTTGGGCCCTACTCACCTGGGGGTGGGGAGGTACTGTCCCACGCTTTAATCTTTTTCATGCTACTGTTTTCAGAGCTAGTTCTAGGGATATAAAACTCTTTGGTGCTTCTAAAGTGCTGTGATACAGGGAAAGCAGTTACTGCTCTCCTGGTTCTCCTGGTTTGTGCTATAGCTCTTTACCCATGAAGAGCTCCTGCTACTCTGTAGCTTCACGCACTAGTGCTCCTTTTGGCCCTGGACCTGTGACTAGGTCTCCTGCTCTCCTACAACTACAAGAGCTAGGACTCTTAGCCCTGGAGCTGTATCCAGGTCCCCTGTTCCCTTGTGACTGAACACAAGAGCTCTTCTCTTTCCTGGAACTGTGACCCAGAATTGCTTGTGGAGACTAGAGTTTCCAATCAATGCCAGCTACACTCAGTGCCAGCAAAAGGTCCCCTGTAATTTCTTTCTATCTTTTTGTCTAACCTCCTTTCATCTCTGGGCTAAAAGCTCCTGAAGTTGATGCTGATGCTGATGCTGCTGCTACTGTTGCAGCTTCTTCTAAGGCTCACCAGTGGTATTGCCACAGTGCTCCAGACTGCTTCCACCCTCATGTGTCAGACTTTTTCTGTCTACCTAAATTGTCTTAGGCTGGAAACATGTCTCAATCTGACCTTTTCTTGGGTCTGCTACTCCAAAATTTTATTTGAAGAGTTATTTTAAAGTTTTTGGAGGGTAATATTGGGAGAGTTCAACTGGATTACTACCTGTACTCTACCATCTTGTCTGATTACATGTTTTTAAACTGAATTCTATACATTGTTGGACCCACAGGGGATCTCACCTAAAAGTATACCTGAATCTTTGGTGTAGAGTACTTCTTTAGAAGCCCAGTGCTTCACCATGGTCAGAACCTTGGATATCAAGGAGTGAATCTCAAGATATGGAGGGCCTGGTAAGGGCCTCCAAGCATGGAGAATGGGTATCCCAAACCAGTTTGGTGCACATAGCAGTAGGCCAATGACAGGCCCTAACAAGTATTCCTGGTGGAATTATAATAAGCCAGTGATGAGAACACAATATCCCAGTCCTTCAAACCTTCAAGGATCTGTGCTTTCATCATTGTGTGGGCTCCTTTTCCCAGAACGTATCATAACCTCCCCATACTTTCAAAAAATTGCTTTGTAAATTGCTGGGTCCAATGAAGTAAACAAAGCTGGTGGGCAATTTTCCAGTGATGAGCTTCTCCACACTTACCTGGTCCTCTAATCTAGTCCTTAAACGAAAGACACAAAATCTCATCAGGCCACCATTCAGAACCTTTCTATCATAGTGGGATTTAATAATAATAAAAAATCATTTACTCATTAGACACTTATTAAGCACCTACTAAGTACCAGTTGCCCCCCCCCAAAAAAAACGCAAAAAAAAAACCCATGGACAATATTGGCATGTTACAACCTACTGGGTGACAGAGAGTCAGACACAACTGAACAACAGCTCATGCCAGATACTTTGCTAAATGCTGGGGCTAAAAATAAATTAAGTGATAATATTAATAATAGGAATAACATAATAATTTACATAACACTTCAAGTTTGCAAAGCACTTTAACATGTTATCTCATTTAATCCTCACAATGGCCCTGCAAGTTGGATGCTATCATTATTTTCCAGTTACCATCAAGGAAATTGAAGGTGAGAAAGGTTAAGTACCTTGCCTAGAGTGACATAGAAACTCAGCATCTGAGCCAGCATTTGAACTTACCTACTCCAAGTCCAACAATCTAGTCACTTTTTAACCTAGCCAACCTGTCCTCACTAGTACACATCATCCATTGACACAGTGTTCAAGCAAGAAGGGTCAACTAAAGGCCAAGAAGAAACATCATGGTAGGACTTTAATGGAAGCATGGGCAAATATATGATTCCAAAAGTACAAGTATTTACTTGAGGCAGGGCTATGGGATCACACTCATTTTCAGCATTTAAATGAAAAAAGTCAAGATGCCATTACCAAGTCCTACCACGGTTGTACCATGAAGGCCATGGGCCATTAGCCTTCATTAGCAGAATCAGGATCTGGCCTAACCCATGCTTTCTGTCTGATTAGAAAGACTGTGATACAGTCCATGCCACTTAATCTGGACCCAGGTAATAAGCACATCTTAATTAAGATGCCCTGCTGGAAGCCAATTTAATGAAATATATATAATAGGATTTCAATTCTACTTTAAAGCCTTTGTGCTAGATAATAGGGGTGGCTGGAGTAGTATTGTGCTGCTAATTTCACAAGCTGAATACAATCTCAAGATCTCAGCATGAGTATTTTTAAAGCGCAGGGGGGGAAAAATGAAATAACATCAACTTTTTTTGAATGGTGTAAGGGGAACAGCATTTTAAACTATTTTTCATTCATCAGGCTCTCACTTTTATAGCCCATGTTTAAGTGCACTGATAATATCATCAATCAATTCTTACATGCTTTGTTGCAGCTTTGTATGTAGTTTGGTGTTTCTTGAATTTTTAAGAGTGGCCCCAAAAAATGGTTCTCTTACAAAAGTCTATGAAGTTTAACATCAGTCCTGAAACCTCTGAGCTTGAAATAAATTTGTTAGACATAAAAACAATTAAGCATCTGATAAGGAAGAATTTAGTAGAAATAAATAAAACTACTGGGTTGAGTATGTCTTAATGCTCCTTAGCCCAGGGAGCTGGTCAGTAGCAGGAATTAATCGGCCATTGGTCCTTAATGAACTTAACGGAAACGTCGTTGCCAAGCTGCCTGAGTCTGCCCAAAGGCTGACATTCACGCAGAGTCTGCCATTGTCCAATCTGTAGGGTTTTGCCCTAATTACTGACTCTCCCTTTTTTCTGTCCCCGACATAGATTATCTTCTCCATTAGTCTAGTGTTTTTTTTTTATTTTAACATCATTTTAACGTTTTAATTTAACATCAGTATCTTAGAATTATAAGTGGAAGGGAGCTTAGAAATTATCTAGTTGCATGCTCTTATTTTATCAATGAGGAAACTGAGGTGTGGGGATGATGTGGCTTATTCTCCCTCCTCAAATTATCATGACTTCAATTATCTCTATACAGTATATCTTCCATCCCCTTCCACCATTCCCTTCCTAGAATATAAACTCCTTGAGGACAGGGATAAAAAAAAAAAAACAACTTCATGTATCCAGCATTGAGTAATATATTAAATAGAGTAAGCACTTGATTGATGCTGTTGACTTGAATTTGTTCAGAAAAGTACCCTGACTTTTTTTTCTGTATTACCCATTTCACTCATCCATTAAGGTCCAACTCATAACTCACATCCTCTATGAACATTTCCCTGATTATCTCAGCCCCTTCATAACGACAATAGCTATAACTTTATAGCATTTTAAAGTAAGGTTTATAAAGACTTCATTTTTACCCGTATGAGGGAAAAGTAAAAGGATCATAAACCCCATTTTATAGGAGAAGAAACTGGGCCTCAGAAAAGTGAAGTCATTATCTCTACCTTTTCTAAATCCCAAATGACTTTACACTTGGACATATATGAAGTATTCCTCTCCCTCTCCCTATAATGTACATGGTTCCACTTCAAAACTGTCTGCTAGGTTATGCATCCTTCCCATCTTTCCTGCAACATTTGAGAATACAAAATGCCTGTGGTGCAGCAAAAACAGCCTTGGTTTAAAGTGTGGCTCTGATATTTATTAACCAGGTACCTGGAAGTGAATGACTGACATGACTGAATGAAAAGAGCATGAATTTTCCATTTGTCAGGCACTATGCTAAATTCTGGAGATACAAATAGAAAAAGAGAGATAGTACCTGCCCCCAAGGAGCTCTTCCAATGGAGGAGACCATACATAGGGAAGTGGTGACTAGGGAGGAGCACTTTCATCTAAGAAGCAAAACTAAGAAGGAAAAGGAACAATGGATAGATAGAACAGTAGGACAGTTGACACTGCTTTCAAAGAAAGTATCTTTCTAATTCCAAAGTCATGTCTCAATTCACTACATGACACTGCCATACTCTGTACCAAAAATATCTTCCGAATGAAGGTACACTTTTTCGATTTCGCTCCAAAATTTCCTTAAATCCCACTTAATCACGTACAACACATCTGCTAGGGCGCTTTTTGTGAGTTTGGGCGACGTATTTCAAGCCTGGTCAAATGACCAGGCCTCAGTTCCAGGGTCCCTGAATATTGCCTCTAGGGCCATTTTCCTTATGTCAATATAACCTGCAAGAAAGATCAATGTAGTTTTTGCTATGGTAGAATAAAAGAAAAAGATTAACTAATACCTCATATTTATATAGAAATATGAAATATTAGTGTTAGAATCTCTAACCCTCAAAATCCAAGGCTTTTAATTTACAGGTGAGTAATCTGAGCCTCAGAAGGAATAAGGTGATGTCCCCAAATTCACACAGCCGATAGTAGTGAAATCTAGATTCTAACCCAGGTCTTCCGGATGAGGTCTATGGGACTCTTTCCACCATACTTTGTGTCCTGTATATCAGGCTTTACCTTACTATACACTTCATACTGGTTTTCTCATTAATTCCTTGCAATGACCTTGTGAGTCAGTCCAGGCAAAGATTATCCCCATTTTAGATGTAAGGAAATTGAGTCTTAGAAAGGGAAAATGATTTGCCTCAAGTATACAACTAATACATAGCTGGCCTAGGATTTGAAGTCAGGTTTCCTGAATGCAAATCTAGTGATCTTGTTTTTTTTTAAACCATATCTCAGTGTGCCTACTAAGGATTATGGTGGATGAGTCAAACAACAAACCAAAAAGAAAAAAAAGCCTAATTTAATTGACTGCATCATAATCAATTGAATTTCCTGAACCTCTAATGCCATTGAACAGAGTACATCAAATTACATCATATTCATTCCACCAAAGCAGCTGCTTCATTTTTTTTTTTTTGCTGTTAATTGGTACAAAAATCCATAGTTTTCCTAAGGCTATTTTGCTTACAGTTATTTAATAAATATGCCCAATTTTTAGGTTAACTGGTGCTAATAGAACATTTGTTTAAAAAGGAAAAACAAGGAAGTAATTTCTGAGAGGCATTTTTTTTCATCAAAGAAGCTACATTTGCTACAGCTCCCTAGAGAGGAAAGAGAAGTTAGATCAAGGATGATGGATTGAGAAAAGAATGGAGGGATTGTGGGATTAAAGGCCCTAGTGAGAGAGAGAGAAGGGGGAATGGTCCTCATCTATCCATATGTTTTTCTAAAAGCAGTCCTGGGTAATTTGAGTGTGGCAGGTCATGTGCAGAGTAGCCCTGAGCTCTGGGCATATGCAGAATACCTGCTTTTAGCTAAAGACTTATACCAGCTCAGTGCGTAGGTGCTTTGGAGATGCCAAAGCCCCTGGCTGCTTTCATCCACCCATGTGTGATTCACTAATGAATGACTCAGGTGCTTTTGTTCTGATGAAGCAATCTCGTTACTGGGCACTGAGCAGAAAGGGCTAATGGCTCAGTGGACCTTTAAAAAGGGAGAGACCTGCCCTTTGTTGCTGTTCATGGCTACAGATCATGTCATTGAAGCAACTCACCCACTGACCTAAAATCGTCACAAAGAGGCAACTTAAACCCATGTGGTCTAAGAGCCTCTGCTGTCCCAGACATGTAAACTAGGCCCTCCCTGGAGTTAGCCCCACCTTAGTTGCCAATCCACACCCACATAGGATTTACACCTAATAGGGGTTTGGGCCTGGGGCTTAGCATAGTAAGACTCAACGAAATACACTGAATTACTCAAAGCAAACAAAAGCCAAACTCTTCAAGGGCACTTGTTGAACTAAGTGCTAAGGAGCCCATTTTGCTTACCAACGCAGATCTCTACACCATGATGACTCTTATGTTTCATTGTTTCATGTTGCAGGCACTCAAATTTTGGACCACAGCAACTAAGTATATGTGACCAACTTTTTAGTCAGTAGAAGGCCTAATTAACTCAAATTTCTATGATCCCAGAAATGAAAGGGACTTCATTCCAGCCTTTGTTTGAACAGAGAAATGTCTATCACAATACACATGCGTGTTGTCAAATGGTCATTCAGTCTTTACTTTAAGACCTCGAGTGAGGGGGAATCTACTACTAACCATGGCAGCTCATTCAACTTTTTAACAGCTCTCATTATTAGAAAGTTCTTCTTCACATCTAGCTGAAATTGGCCTCTGCAACTTTTATATATTTTTCCTAAATCTGCTTTCTAAGGCCAAGCTGAACTAGTCTACTCCCTCTTCCACATGTCCTGCAGGGACTTAAAACTAACCACAATCCCCATTCCTCCACCAAAAAAAAAAAAATCTCCTGATGCTAAACATTGCCAGTTACTTCAGGCAATCTTCTGTCATGATCTATAGCACCCTTAAAATCTTTGTTCCCTTTCACTGGTCTGGTTTCTGCTTTTCCATGGCCATCATAAAAGAAATGTGTTATAGTGCCTCTTGATTTGGGGGGGGGGGTCCTGGGAGGGTGAGGGTGTGGGGAAAAGGTATAAGATACTTTTTGTAACACTAAAAAGCATAACCTGTGGAAATCCAGTGGGGATGACCTCTGGCACCTGAAACTAAGGACAAAATGAAACAGATCAGGAAACAGACACTCCCAGACCCAATATAGCAGCCACTACCATAAAGAAGCAGAGAGCTTAGAATATGATGCATAGATGCATAGGGCTCACAAAAGCTCATAAACAGATGCTACATAAGGCAACCACAGTTATTCTCTACATGTCGATGAGTTGTTATTTAACCCTAAAGACACTAAGTTCTTGGATGCCCCTAGATGGAAACAATATTTCTCAACGAGTTTATGTTGTCTAAATAACTTATTGTAATAGGGTTAAACTGGTAAGGTATAAATCCCTTCACCACTCCACCCCATCATGTTGTGAATCTGCAATCTAACTATAGAACCCTCATCTTTCTTTTTCATTTTTTTTATTAAGTTGTATTATTTTTCAATCAGCAAAAATCTGCCATCTCTCCCTCTCACTTTCTCCCACTTCTCCCAACTGAGAAAGAAACAAAAACAAAAACACTGTTAGAAACATTTATAGTCAAGCAAAACAAATTCCTATATTGGTCATGTCCAAAAAAAAGTCTCATTTTGCACTCTGAGTTCTTCAATTTTGGTTTAAAAAACACATATTTTCAATTCAGGGAAGAAAACAAGCATTTCTATAACACAGCACAATAAAAAAGATGATTGCACATGAAACTACAAATCTACCGTGTACAATTTGTTATTTCCTTCATATATAACGGTTATTATATAAATTTCATTTTTCCGTTTTTCTTCCTTCCTTCCTTCACCTTAGAGATTTCCTTTCAAGAAATTGTTAAGAATTACTTGAAGGGAAAATAAAAATATTTTTAAAACATGATTTGGGTAGATTTATATGAAAATCACCTTCAACTTTCTGTCAAAAAGTGGGTAACGTTTTGTTATGAGTGTTCTGGAATTGTGATTGGCCATTACTCTGATCAAATTTCCAAAGTCTTTAAAAGTTTATGTCTTTACAACATTGTTTCCACTGCAGAAATTATTTCCCTGGTCCTGCTAACTTCAATCTGTACCAGTTCATCCCAATGTCCTCAGGTTTTTCTAAAATCATCCCTTTATCATTTCTGGTAGCTCAGTAGTAATTAATCCCTTCTTAACAGGTACAGGAAAGATTGGAGGGAGGACCGGAATTTGAAACTCAATTTTTTAAAAAAAATTAATATTGAAAAACAAATATTTTTTTAAAAAAATAATATTAAATCAAATTTACATGCCATAATTTGTTGAGCTATTCGCCAGTTGACAGTCACCCCTGCATTTTCCAATTCTTTACCACTGAAAAAAAGATTTTTTTCTTACTTCCTTGCTTAGTATCGATTCGCTTAGAACTAATCCCTCCTTCAATCTATCCTCCCTCTTATGCCTCCTTTATTTTTCTCTCCTTTCCCCTCCTATTTGCCCGTTAAAATGCATTTTTGTGAACCTTGTGTGCGCATATATTCTTACCTTCTTCGACCAATCCAGATGAGAGTGAAGTTTGGGTGTCACCAGCTCACACTCCCTTCCTCTTTGCAAAGATGTTGTACATTAAACATGAGATAATGACCCTATTTTTTCTCTTCCTCCCTCAGTGTATATCTTTATGTTCACTTTTCATTGTCCTTTTAATGTCATTAAGATATAATAAAACCATTCCCACACCCTCTGTATGATTAGACACCCTCTATGACCCTTGATGATGATAGCATTCTAAAGAGACTCCTGTATAACTTCCCAATATTAGAATGTTCATAGTTTAATCTTGTTTAGTTCTTTATGTGTATTCACACATATTTACCTTTTTATGCTTCTCTTAACTCCTGTGTTGGCATTTCAAAATTTCTAGGCAGCTCTGGTCTTTTCACTAGAAATTTTTGGAAGTCTTTTATTTCGTTAAAGATCGATTTTTTTCCCCCTGTAGCATCATACCAGTTTTACTGGGTAATGTATTATTAGTTGTACATCTATATTCTTTGCCTTCTAGAATAGCGTATTCTGAGCTCTCTGCTTCTTTATGGTAGTGGCTGCTTTGTTGTGTGTAATCCTGAATATGGCTTCTTAGTAATTGGAAATATTCTTTCTGGCTGCTTGGAGGATTTTACTTTGATTTGGAAACTCTGGATTTTAATTGTAACATTTCTTTCATTTTGAGGTTTCTTTCCAGAGGTGACCAGTAGATTCTTTCTATTTCAATTTTACCCTGTGATTCTAAGATCTCTAGGTAGTGTTCTTTTATGATTTCTTGAGATATGATATTTAGACTTTACTTGTGGCTTTCAGATAATCTAATGATTCTTAAATTATCTCTCACCTATCTGTTTTTGTAGGTCAGTTGTTTTGGTTCTTGCTGTTATTATTTTTGTAATTGTTGTTTGCAATAAGATACCTTACATTCTCTTCTATTTTTTTTCCTTTCTTTTGATTTTGTTTTAATATATCTTGTTTTCTCATGAAGTCATTAGTTTCTATTTCTAGTTTTCAGAGAGTATTTTCCTTGGGCAAGGTTTTGTGACTCCTGTGCCAAATCATTAAATCTCTTTCAAATTCTTTCATAACAATAATTTCTTTTTTTAAATTTTCCTCTGATAACTCTCATTTCACCTATAAAAATTAACTCTTTTTAATCCTTAGTTAATCTTTTCTAGGAATTTTAGTTGAACTTACACACAAGTTTTGTTTTTCTTTGAGCCATTGTTTGTAGACATTTTGGAGTCATCCTTTTCCTCTCAATTTGTCTTGAGATTCCCTGTCACTGAGTCTTTCATCTCAGTCTTTGCCAGAAAGGTCTGTTCATGGTGGCTCTCTGATGCCACCAACTTTGCCTAGGCCTCTTGCCTATGGATCTGCAATCCTAGTCACACACCAATACTACTGTGAATGTCAGGAAGACTGCTAAAAATCAAAGTGTGGTAAAGAAAATGGCCCCTCCCCCAAAGGAGATGGAAGACAGTGAGGATGAGGAAATGTCAGATGATGAAAATGAAAGCAGTAGAGAAGATATTGTGGTCCTTAAGAAGAAGGGTAAGAATCTTGTGGCTACACCAGTAAAGAGGGTACAACAGTCACAAAAGCTATTGTTGCCACCATGCCTATCAAGAGAGCAAATGTGACTCCTGGTGAGAAAGAATCCATGGCCCTCTCCAAGAAGGTGGCTACTCCAGCCAGAGCTGTCATCACACAAGTCACGAAAGGAGCCATTCCGGCAAAGTGGCAGCCACCCAGTGAAAGCAGCAGTGCCCCTGAGCAAAGTGGCAAAAAATGAGAAGAATGCCAAGAAAGAGGCCAGTGAGTCTCCAGAAGACAGTGAAGATAAGGAGAATGAATAATTTGATACTTCCATTTTTTATTTGCAGTCAAAAGAGACTTGAAGCAGGGGAACCATTTAGGAAACTTTTAACAATAATCAAGGCCAGAAGTAAAAAGGATCTAAATCAGGGTTGGAGGTGAATAGAGAAAAGGGGTTTGGATGTGTCCATTACCCATCCGTACCGTCCCAGCTTCATTCACATAGTAGGGGTTCTAGCTGCTACCTACACCTTACATCCCCTCTCAATTTCCATGTATTTGCGTAAGTTATCTTCTATGCTTGAAATACCTTTCTTTCAAATTTCTACCTCTCAAAATCCTTTTGTGCTTTCATGGATGAGCCCTAATTTCACCTCTTCTGTGAAATTGTCTCTGATCATCCCTACCCCCAGTGGACAATGCTCTCTCCTTCTTCAAATTACCTTGTGTTTACTTAATTGTATATATGTTGTATCCCCACCCTCACTACCGCCAATAAGAGGATGTGAGTTCCTTGAAGGTAAGGACTATCTCCCTTTTGGTCTTTCTTATTCCTAATACCTACAACTCTTCTTTGCACATAGTGTATGCTTAATAGATGTTTTTTGAATTTTAACATCCACAGAAAAGCTACCTTATTTGAGCCTAAAATTGCTTGGTATAATTTGTATAATTTTGAACAATTTTTGGTTTAACTCTCAACCTGTTAGCATGCATACAAAAAAAGGAATATGACTTTTCAAGAAATTGCTGAGAATTACTTGAAAGAGAAATAAAAACATTTTAAAAACATGATTTGGGTAGATTTATATGAAAATCAACAATGATTTTTTTCTAATAAAAATCTCAATTCTCAACCAAAATGATAATATATTTGGAACACTATTCTCACTCCAGACACATATGTGCACAATCCTTTTTTTACCCTGGAAAAACAACTTCTCTCAGAAACTAATCTGTTTATTCTTATCACCCAGCACAGCACCTTGCACAACTGAATTGAATTGGAACTCTAACCCTAATTTGAGAACTTCTCTACTATGAAAAACAGCAGAGGTGAATTGAGTCACTCATATCAGAACTTTAACTACAGTGGGTGATCTTTGCTTCTTTGGAATGAGGAATTAAGTTAAGGGATCAGAGTGGCATTATGCAACTATATGAGGGTGCCTGCCAAAACTTCTTCTGAATCAAGGATGCATTTCTTTTTGGGTTTTTGTCTCGGTCTCAGCCTATATTGCTTTTTTATTCTGGGTATATCAGAAAATTCATGAGTTGAAAAGTAATTCAAACTTTCAATATATATGAAGTGCTATGTAGATGAGGGGAGGCAGAGAATTTAAAAATCTTCAGAGATGAAAATTATGGTTTGCAACTGGAAACAATATTTTCCTCCTTTGTGTGGTACATTTATTGAAGAAGATTTTAGGGTATCGAATTGAGAAATAGTTTTCCAATTATAATTATACAAATAGAGTTCTTTAAGTTATAGAAATTACATATATTATCATCTGATTTATTTCCTTCAAAAAGATGGCATCAGATAGCCCTAACATGCTTGTGCCTGCCTTAATCAAATACAAAAGTCACCTTCACACTTCCAATGGACAACTGGCTACCAACCACACCTATAAACTTCCCATAACCATGAGGAGGACAAAACAAATAATCTTTTCTCTACAGGTATAGGACTAACCAAATCTCCTCACTGACGTCTGCTTATTCCAACAACTTTTCTACTTTTTCATCCCTTTTCTTTTCTCCCCAAATTTGACTCTTTGCCTAATTTCAATCTGAGGGCTCTACATAAATCCCTGCCCAGTGCTCTTTCCAAGTTGTTACACTTTCTCTATAAAGCACAAACAACTCGAGAGGCTACATGTTACCTGGGAAAGTCCCTATTTTCCAGAAGTTAACTATGATTTTGGAGTAAAGGACATATAGGTGGCAAAAATGGAAGTTAAATACTCTTGCTTTCTGGACTTTTGCCTTTTTTATGCTTTCTTTCCTTTTGATCAGGAGTTCCAGGAGAATGCCTTTTATGAAATGGCAGATTTGTGCTCCCCCAAACCCACTTCTTGGATATCGCCTTTAATTGAGAATATATCCAGAAATAGAGATTCTACACAGTGGGATTTTAGATTCAATAGGGATGTTATCAGTTAGAAGTCCCAAGGAGAAGCCAGTTTATTGCCTGCTAATCTCTATAAAATATCCTTTCCTAACCACAGGCACCTCCAACCACAATAAAACCCAATTACCTTGAGAATAGCTACTAGTAGAAGGACAATGACTATTAACTAACTTTGCTTCTTTCATTGTCTTCTTTGAAAAAGAATTCTTTTTAATTAGGAGCGAATAACATTATAGTCATGGTGTAGAAAATGCGGTCTTCTAGGGTCCCACAGGCACATGGAGAAGCATACCTGAAGGAATATAGAATGTTCAGAAGGTGCTATCCAAGACATTTCTCTCCTTGACCTTGTGCCACAGAATCATCACTGACAAATCTGTGGGCATCTCCAGGGATCAGAGTTCCAACAACTCAGCAACATGACTTGTGCAAAAAAATAAGAAAATAAAATAAACTTCCCAAGGGATATTCCCAATACAACACTGGGAAATAAAGATAATAATAGCACAACTTCACAATTACATGATGTTTTAAGGTTTACAAAGTACTTTCCTCATAATAACTCTGTAAGGAATAAAACCAATAATAATAACTAACATTCATGCCTTAAAGGCAGCAGTGTGCTGGTAAATGTTAAACAGTCTATCCAGGGGGAAAAAATTACCTGTGACAAACTTCTAAGTTTAATTTTCATTATTAACATTTTCTCTATCACTTTTTAAACTCTAGACAATCAACAAAACAATAAGGCCGTGATTCGGAGTGTATGATGATTTCTAAGGTATAAGCAATCAAAGTGAAAATTCCATAATTGGCTCTTGTGAGTCAGTTTAAGCCAAATTGAACGCACTCATGCTTTAAGTTGCGCTAAGGACTTTGTATACCTTATCTCATTTGAAGTAGATAGTTCAAATATTATTGCCCCCATTTTATTGATCAGGAAACTAAGGGTGAGAAGATTGAAATGATTTTTTCTCAGAGTAGCACAGCTATGAATTGTTAAAGCCAAGATTTGAATCCAGGTCTCCTGATGAAGTCCAAAGCTTTCTTCAAAACTTTGCCTATTGGAAGCAAACGAGTAAAACCAATAGGAGCCATTGGGATCCACAAACCTACTGGTCTGTTAAAGTGATAGTTTATGTGGTTCTTTCATCATTATCATCATCACTAGGATTTATATAGTGTTTCATTTGATTCTCAGAACATTCCTGGGGAATAGGTACTATTATTATTCAAGATTTTGCTACTGAAGGGTCTTTACTACTTTCAGGGTCGCATAGCTTATAAATGGCTAAGGTTGGATTTGAACTCAGGTCTTCCTAGCTATCCACTGTACCATCTGGCTACCTCTTTGATAACAATAAGCTTTGCCAGGGTAGATAAAGAGGAAATTCTATAACACATTCACTGCTTTTATGTTCCAGCTGCCGTCAACCCCCGTATTGAAAGAGACACTGGTGCCTTTGGCAGCAGCTTCTATGTTGTCACAATAGCAATTCAACTACCTACTTCCTTGTGGTTACAATTATCCAAAATGTTGTGTGGGCAAAGTATGAAATCAATGACTGGTCTTCTCTGTCATCTAAATTAACTAAAATCATGATCCCCAGAATCCAAAAGTTTTAGGTGAATGATCAGAATCAAAGAATTAGGCTTAGGAGTTGCAAAAGTCGTCAAAGACAGTACAATCTTCCCTTTATCTGAGCAAGAATCTTCTAAATAACATCTACCCCCAAAAGGATGATTGGGGACTGATCCGATTGGGGAAAAGTTCTGCTATTTAAAGAGCTGATTGGAGGAAAGGAAAATATGCTGTGGGTAAATGCAGGCTGGAGGAAGGGATGCCTTGTTCTCTACTGCTTGAAAGAGTATAGCTTCCTGGTACAAGATGGAAGGAATCCCTCAGAGTCTACAGAGAGCAACACACAAACAGGTGTGCAGGACTAATGGGAAAAATTGTAGTGCTATTTAAAAACCTATCCAATGATGAAGATTTAAGAAAACCTACAGAGCCCAGGCTTAAAGCTGTTGTTAATTAAAAGAGCTTGACATTATTTCAATACGTTCAGAGTAGCACATAAGTAATTTCATCTAGAAGGAGAACATAGAAGTTCAGACAAAGGGGGCGGAGCCAAGATGGCGACTGGAAAGCAGTAACTGGCGTGAGCTCCCCACCAAGTCCCTCCAAAAACCTATGAAAAAATGGCTCTGAACCAATTCTAGAACTACAGAACCCACAA
>CM053625.1:297814920-297860322 GCA_028646595.1 Phalanger gymnotis
GTTATACCTGGAAGTTATATGGGACGCCATGCCTTCTTGGGGAGGGGGGGGGAGGGAAGGAAGAAAATCTGGAACCCAAAATTATGTAGAACTGTATGTTGCAATCTAAAAATAAAAAAAAAATGGAAAAAAAAAATAAATTTAAAAAAAAGTGACAAAAAAAAAAAGAAATGAGGCCTTTATCAGAAAAAAAATAAAAAAGAAATGACAATGGAGGTGGTTTCAGAAAAACATAGCAAGGCCTATATGAACTGAAGTAAATGAAGTGAGAAAAATCAGGAGATGACTATGCACAGTAAGAGCAGTGTTGTAATGATGATCAACTGTGAAAGACTTGGCTACTGTGATCAATACAATGATCCAAGACAATTCCATAGGACTCATGATGAAAAAAATGCTAAACACCTCCCAAGAGAGAACTGCTTAGCTCTGAGAGAAAAACTTACAATAAGATTCAGTAACTTAATTTAAAACTACTTTTGTAGCGTCCTGGAAGTCTAATATTTGATTCCCTTGGGAACATAAAGCAATTTATTTTGCTAATTAGTAGTTTTACATTTTATCTTAGTTTTCACATCATCCAATGAATCTTGGTCCATATCTTCTGGTAAAATGGGCCAGAATTGGGTCAGTACTTTTGTTGGAAGGTATCTTCAACAAGAATGCTGGAGTAGTTGCCATAGGTTCTTTCCATTGACACCAGTCAGATCCAACCTAATAGTAGCCAGGGCCTTCAAAGGCATCTACTGAGTCATAAGATCTTTCTGTTCAGTTGTCAATGAAAGAAGGGTTAAGCAATAATAGGTGAAGAGGGGATGAGGTTTTATCCTGGCGAGGGTACAATGTGACTCATCTTCCCATCCTCAGATTGATTTCCCCTTAGGGTAATACCACAGCCCACTGAAGGAATGAGATCCTCACTTTAGAGACCCTTGGATCAAATAATCTCTAAGATACCCTCCATCTCTGACATTCTGAATCGAAGAAGAACATTTCATTTATTCATGATTTATTTTTAAAATAAATTATAAGCTATTTTAACTATATGCTATTTCTTGTACTAATGGGTATTTTAAATTGGGTATTTAATAGAAGAGAGCCTATGAGAAAAATCTGAATATTTACATGTAATTCTTGCCTCTGACATATACTAGATGCATAAAAATGGGACAGTAGTCCAATCATTCAACGTTCAATGAAGATTTACTTCCTAATATGTTATACCACTATTCCAGGTGCTGGAGAGGACACGGAATTTGTATAAAATACACTGCCTGCCCTCATAAAGCAGGCTCATAATGAGATAAGACATGAATACAGATGATAGCTGTGATTCAAAATGACACATTATAAATGCTTTAGACAGTTGAAAGACAAAGTATTTTCATGAAGATCTAATATGTTAGTATTTAAAGAAAATCAGGTGCAGGATAAGACTTCAAAGAATTTGTCTTTTGAACCGGGCTTTAGCTGAGCAGTAGAAATTACTAATGCTCAGTTTTCCTCACTGTAAAATGAGAATAATTGGGACCATACTATCTTCTCCATAAGGTTAATCAAAAGAAGGAATTTTGTACATTTTAAGGAGCCTTGGAGATCAATCAGAATATGAACCATTGTTGTTTTGTAACAGAAATTGTAATTGATTTGAAAAGATGACCAATTGGAACCATTTTCTGTCCTGGATAGCCCTACACAAAAGCCATTGGGTGTGGGGTGGAGGTACCTTATTAATATAAAAATTTAAATTTAGATCTTTCTAAATAAATATTTAAAATGTTGGTGTTGGCCTATTTAGAAATTGCATATGCAATATATGTATATGATATGTATACATATATATATATATATATATATATATATATATATATATATATATATATATATACACTCACACACATAAAGAAGTATACATGTAAATATATCTCAGGTATCCTTTCTCTGCTGAATTTAGGAATCTTCCACTTTTCCTTTTGCTCATTTCCAAACACTTCTGTATCTGATCTCAGCAGACTAGAATAAACACTTGGCACAAGACAATGACAGATGTTGGCAAATCAGACTATCCCAATGACTTTAGGTTGAGCATCTGTTCCAGTAACTTGAACTTCATTTAGCATACTCACATATCAAGACAGAGTGAGGCCAATCTTCCCCAATATCTTATCATGAATCAGCCCTGCTATAATTGTGATTATGTAAAATGAAAGTCCTATTTATTAATAATAGCTAACACATACAGTGCCTTAAAACTTACTAAGGGCTTTCCTGAAAATAAACCTTTGAGGTCAGTTGTACATGTACACTTTGCTTTTACAGATGAAGAAACTAAGGCTCAGAACTGTGAAATATCTTTTTCAGAAATATAAAAATGTCAGAAATGAGACTCAAAATGAGGCCTCTTCATTCCAGTTTTTTTTCCCGTTGTCTCTCCAGTGAAAATTAAGATTCATACTATAGTATGCTCAATGTGACGAATAGCTTAAGAAAATCAGTTCACACAATTCCAGAATTTTAAAGCTAGAAAAGACCCCAACAGCTATTCTAAGGTGTACTTCCCAAATTACCCTCACTGCAACAGAAACAAGTGGTCATCCAACCTTTGCTGGAATACATCCCATGAAGAGAATTCCCTGATTCCCAAGGAAAACCATCCCACATTGAAATACCTCTAGTTGTTGGAAATTGTTTCCTGATGTAAAGCCTAAATGTGCCTCCTTGAAACTTCTATCAACTTCTGGTTCTGCTCTCTGGGGACAAACAGAAAATCCAGTCCTCCTACCACATGACAGACCTTCAAATACTGGACAGCTTAAATACTTCAAATACTCTTGACATCCCCTGAGTCTTCTTTTCTTCAGGCTAAACATCCGGAGTTCCTTCAATTGATGCTCACATGGCATGAACTCAAAGATTATCACCTTCCTGATTATTCTTCTGGGTATATTTTTCAGTTTTTCAGTATCCTTCTTAAATCCTGGTACCCAGAGCTAAGTAGAATATTCCAGGTGTCACATCTGTGCTTCTGACCCTATTCCCATTCAACCGCCAATGGCATATGGGACACTCTCAATAGATCTATGACTTTTTCATCTACTCAGCACTGGCTATGTCTGAATTATTGTGTTATTACAGACCTATTTTTCAAGGTAATTGAGCCTCTACTCTTGAATGGGTAAATAAGAAAAGTCATAATGCACAAGATCCCTTGAGAGTGGGGAAGAGGGAAAATATTAAAACATAAATATAACATGAACTCCCCAAAGCCACTTGGTCATCTTCTCAGGGGAGAAGCACATTGATGAAGCATAGAAACATGCCTGTATCAGATATACACCCCACCCCCAAGGGTAGCCGCATAGCTACAGCAATATCCTTCCAGACTCAACAATGGCTTCCCTTGATCAGCTTCTCTCTTCACTGATGAGCCAATTCGGTTTGAAGCTGATATAGTTATGGAATAGGCTGAAATTCTCGGTTGATAACAACCACCCTACTATTGAATCTAGAGCTGGGAGTCAGCCAAGAGAACATCTAATCCAACCATATGTGTTTATGTATGTATGTATTATGTTTGTATATATGTATGTATATAGATAGATATAGATATATAGATGGCTATATAGATATTGATATCGATATATAACTGGCGAAACCAAGTCCTGGAGTAGTAATTAAGTGACTTGTTCAAGGTCTTATACCTAGAAAGCCAGGATTCAAAATCAGATTTTCTGGTTCCAAATCTGATATTCTTTTTACTATACCATACTATCTCTTCTCCTTCTTAAAACCAGAGGAATAAAAAGTTGGCCAGACCTCTAGCTCTCTTCACTTTACAGATGAAGAAGCTAAGTCCCAGAGAAGGAAGATAATGTGTGTCTAGCTGAAAGCACTAGAGCTGGGATTAGAAGGCAGGTGTCCTAACTCCACATGCATTCCGTCTTCTCTCTATCTCCAGATAAGTGATACTTCAGTACTCTGGAAGGATTGAATAATTAAACACAGTGAAGTTCGTCTATATGCAACTGGGTGGTACAATGGATAGAGTACAGAGCCTAGAGTCAGGAAGACCTGATTCAAATCCAGCTTCGGACACTTAATAGCTATGTAACCTTTGGCAAATCACTTTACACTGCTTGCTTCACTTTCCTCATCTGTAAAATGAGCTGGAGAAGGAAATGGGAAACTACTTCAGAATCTTTGCCAGGAAAACCCCACATGGGGTCACAGAGTCAGACACAACTGAAATGACTGATCGTCTATTCCCTGCTAATCTGCATGGTTGCTCAGATGATAGTACAGATATTAACTCTCCTCTATGTTGGGGAAGATGGGTTCAAATAAGCTGGCATCTTGATTTACGCTAGATTTAAATATGGCTCCGCCTTACTAGCCATGTGACCCTATGCCAATTAATTGACGCTGATGAGCTTAAAGGTCGTTTTCTATAAAATAATAACTAACAATGGCATGCCAATTTAAAGTTTGCAAAACTTTATAATATAATCTCATTTTACCTTCACGACTCCAGGTAGGCACCACTATCTCCATTTTAAAGATAAAACTAAGGCAAGGAGAGACTGGCTAGCATATATAGAACTTTACCGTTTCCAAAACAGTTTATAAAATATTATATCATTTGAGCCTCACAACAACCCTGGAAAAGAGGAACTAACAGTTGTTTTTAAGAACAATTTTGAGCAAGTAAGTCATTTTGACTATTATAAACACCCAAATTAACTACAAAGGACTTATGAAGGATGACACTATCTGCCTCCAGAAAAAGAACTGGCAAATAGAAGAATGTATAGAATGATTGTACTTATGTGTGTATACACATGTGTGTGTGTGAGTGTGTGTATGTGTGTAATGCTAGCCATCTCTACAGTTGGGGGGGAAGGGAAGAAAAAAAAAGAAATTTACAGAAGAAATTTAAAGAAGTTTTATTATATATTTAAAAGGAATAGCAAGTTGTACTATATCGACTTGCAGTTTCATGTGCAATCATCTCTTTTATTTTACTATGTCATGGAAATGTTTGTTTTCTTCCACAAATTAATAATAAAATAAATATTTTCTTTAAAAAAGAAAGAAAATAGGTGTTATTACCTTCCCCTTTTTGTAGATGAGAAAAAGGGGACTGAGAAAGGGTCACATGGATGGGAAGTTTCTGAGGCAGGATTCAAGCCCAAGTCTATGTAGATTTCAGGTCTCACATTCTATTGGCTACACGACCTAACTGCCTCTAGATTAAGAGACTTTCCCACGGTCACAAAGCTAGTAAGTGGCAGAGGCTGTATTTGAGCTTAGCTCTTCCTGACTCCTTTCTACATATATGGTAGCAACTTTAAGAATAATAAAATAAAGACAAAAAAACCCACATTAATTTACACATCTTAAGGTTCTTGTAAAAAGCAAAGGAGATATTATAAATAAAGTGATTAGAAATTATAAATGACAAATATGTAATGAAGGACTGACCAATGAGAAGTAAGCTCACTGTGTGACATTAGGCAATTAATGTATTGAATCTCTCAGTGTCTTGGTTTCATCATTTATGAAGTGGAGATAATAATTCTTATACTTACATCTTGGAATTATTGTAAGAACAAAATGAGATAATATATGTATAAGGAATAAGAACTAGCATGTAAACATGAATAGTTATTTTTATTTAAGATGCCTTCCAAGAATCCTAATTTAAGATTCTATTTGGGAGAACAATTTCACATAAATGCACATATTACATGTGTTTAGAAGCTATTTTAAAAAAAATCCTTCCTTTTTTCTTAATGAAGCAAATATAGTGAGATGTTGGAATTTACAAACATATTTCCCCTTGCTTTTAAAAAAAAAATTATGTGGCTGGATAGACCTCCACAGATCCCCTCTGATAGCTCATCTTTGTTTCAAGGTGACGCTGGGGTTGTACAGGCTATGTCAGTAGATTTCAGGCTTTATTTGCCAAGATCTCCCAAGTTTGAAAGGCTTCCATCATAGACTGTCCAAGGAAAAGTCTAGCTAAGAGTGGATAAGTTCGTCTCTACATATTGATGATTTTTTCCAGGTTAGGTAACTCCCCAAAATAGTCAGTCAATGTGACAAAGTGACACTGTTGGTGTTGGGAAAGGCATTAACCATATTGAAATAATCATAGATTCTCAAAATATTAAACCAGAGGAAGGTTCACTGAACTGGGAGTTGAAAGATTTATTCCAACCCAACCTTTGGCATCAATAAGCTAGATGACATTGGGCAGGTCATTTACCTTCTCTGAGTCTCAGTTTCCTCATCTATAAAAAGGGAAACTAAATGAGATAATGCTGAGATTCAATGGGTCTTTAAATTCTAAAGATTCTCTAATTTTATTGTTAGTTAATAAAATGGCCTCCGCTCATTGGTTACGTATAAATTCTCTCTTCTGGGCTACAACAGAGATATTAACATATATTAGAAATACATATTTTAGTCGATAATAAATATTGAAAAATTACCATCATTTCTAAACAATTAATGAAATATAAAGATATCAGACTTTCATGTCATAAAATAGCATTCACTGTATCCTATATTAAACATCTTGAGGAGGGTATAAATACATTGTTTCACGAGATTTCTGATCTTTTAATCTCCACTTTGGCAATTCACAAAATAGAAACTAATATGCAATAATTTTTTTAAATAAGAATTATTTTAAGTTTATAGAAACCCTAAATAAACCCTAAATAACCCTAAATAAAGCACAATTCCACTTTCTAACATAAGTTGCTGGATAATTATAGAAGCTTTAGAATTTATTATAAGAGATGACAAAAAAGAAGTACAATGAAAGAATACTTATAATGAAGAAAATGTAAATTAAGAAGAAAATGAAGCACAAAGTTAAAAGAAGGAATAGGAAAATAGGGCGGTGAATCCACATCAACATGAAAACCATAGAATTGCTCAATTATTCAATTTAAAATATGCAGGTCATCTGATTTAGAAAATTCTAGCACACGTATCCTTCCAGGAACCCTGAAAAAATCAAATCCCTTTTTCTTACTCCTGGAATAAATAGAACAGGGGGAGGAACAGATGGGATGGGGAACCTATGGTCTCGAGACTACATGTGGCCCTCTAGGTCCTCAAGTGTGGCCCTCCACTCCAAGCAGTTTGGATTCAGTCAAAGGGGCACACTTGAGGACCTAGAGGGCCACATGTGGCCTCCAGACTGAAAGTTCTCCACCCCTGATCTAGAATATGACCAAAAAAAAAAAACCAAACAAACCTCAAGGACTGCACTTTGCCTGTACTCCTATAATCTCAATTTATGAATCCACTCTATCCTTCTTCCAATCAATCTTAGATATCACTATTAGACTAATCCTACCCATTAGAGGTCTACAAAAATGTAGAAGGGAGTATCAGTTGCTCATCCTTCACTAAAGTCTGCTTTGTGGTGCAGAGATGTTCCTGTGTTCTCCGCAGTTATGACATAAAGTTTGACAAGTCTGACCTAGGTAGGACAATATCAAGTAGGGGCCAGGTGATAGGCTATACATCTATCGTTTGATGGCAAGTCTAGCTAAGTGCAGATAGGATCCTAACTGAAAAGATAATCAAAAGATGATAAAAGGTTATTTTGGGGGGAGGGGAGAGAATAATTGCGGGAGGTAAAGAGTAACTAATAAAACCATCTGCTAAGGTTTACAAGGTTATCAGTGTATAAAGGAAGAATCTCCCATACTGTATAAATCTTAGATCCTTTGAAATTAAAGAAAAGCTTCCAAGACAGTTTCAAGGAAACAAAATGCTTATTTGCATATTCATGGAACATAGAGGTTCCCATTTTCATAAAAAAGACCAGATCTTCTGTCTTACTCAAAAATACATGCCATAATCAAAATCTTTCTCACAAAGGTATTCCGTGCTGAGGAAATAATCTTCCAGGACAAAACTGGAAGTTTTTTCCAAACTCTTCACTCCAAATGGGGGTCAAATTCTTAGGTCTTCCACAATGACATTAGTCAGATGTATCTTTTCCTGAAATCTAGCAAGTGCATTAATTTATTTATTATTATTCCTGATGTGGAATTTATTGAGAGGCAACATGATATAATGCATGGAGACCTAGCCTTGTAGCAATGAAGATGTCACTTCAAGTTCTGTTTCTGACACATACTGGCTCTGTGACTTTGAGTTAATCATATCTTTTCAAGGCCTGAGGCAGCTGTCCAAGAATATATATATGTATATATTAGAGAAGGCATTGACCTATAGTGGTAGAGGAAATTTCCTTACCTAAGAGTTCTCTATACCAATGAAATCACAGATCCAATTCTCTTACTTCACAGCAATTACAAAGAAAAAAAATTAAGCAAAAACAAAATTACATTAACTGCTTTTGATATATATTGAATATTTAATATAATATAATCTTCAATATTGTATCCCATTAGTCTGCTATCTCTTTACCATAGGAGAAGAAATATATTACATCATCTGTTCTTCATGACCTTAACTCATTTTTCAGTAGAAAAAGGGAATCGGAATTTATTAAGCATTTATTATGTGCCGGGAATGGTGCTAAACACTTTGCAAATGCTACCTAATTTTGATCACATTTAATTTATCTCATTTAATTACTCAAAAGTTGGTTCTCTTTTAGTAATTTTATTGACTTCTCTGATTGTAGTCATCAGATATGTTGTTCTTTTAGATTTGCTCATTTCTCTTTATATGAATTTCTGCAAATCTCCAATGTTTCTCTAAATTCCTCATATTCCTCCATATTATACTGGATTGCATTCATATGCCACAGTTTGTTTTTTTTTTTTTTCCCAGCCATTTCTCTAATAAATGGGCACCCACTTTGACTTTGGTTTTTCACTACTGTTGCGGTCTAGGGGTCTTGGGAACCCTGAAACACAAAGGCAAAAGTTATGGGTCTACCTCAAAAGAATTTGACCACTCGAGCCTTCTTTCTCTCCAAATAGTTTAATAAAACACTGGTTGGCATGGATGAGATTCCTAGTGAGTCTACTCATTTGGTAGAGACAAGACTAACTTTTTTTTGTAGGGAGAAAGATTGTGGGAAGATTTGGATGAGATCAAGAAGTGACAAATAGCCTGGGGTGATCCAGAGTTAATAGAGAAGAGATCTAGATGGGATTAAGGGGTGGGAAGTAGCCTAGAGTGGTCCTGAAGTAACAGACAACGAAGGACTGGGCTGGGTAAGAGGTAACAGAATATAAGGGTTTGGGCTGAGTCAGGATCATAATAAAAGGACAAATGAAAGGATTATTGAGGGTCTTGGAGGGGATGTGTGGGAAAGTTCAGGAGCTTGGTTGTGTTTTGGGGGTCCAAGTCCCTTACCCAGACACTACCTCATAGAATACTGTTATGAATATTTTGATAATGGAAGGGTGGTTTATGAAGAAGCAGAGGAACTAAAGACCAAATTGACAACATTCATTGGATTATGGAGAATGTAAGGGAGCAGCAAAAAAAAAAAAAAATCTACTTCTGCTTCATTGACTACACTAAAGCCTTTGATTATGTGGATCACGACAAAATGTAGCAAGTCCTCAAAGAGATCGGAGTACCAGATCATTTTACTTGTCTCCTAAGGAATCTGTGTGCTGGTCAAGAAGCAACAGTCAGAACCAAACATAGAACAACTGATTGCTTTAAGATTGGAAAAGGAGAGTATACAAGGCTGTATAGTATCACCTCACTTATTTAGCTTCCATGCAGAGTACATTGTGCAAAATGCCAGACTGTTTGAATCAAAAGCCAGAATTGCAACTACCAGGAGAAATCAGTTCTCAGTCAACTGTGTCTGTTACTGGTGTGCCAAAGACACAGAAATGAAAGATGGAGTGGATTGTGTGAGGCAAAGTTAGAAGACCAAGATGTCATTTGTTGTACATAATTCCAAATTAATAAACAAAATAATTAGGTCATTCCACAACAGCAAGAATATATCAATACACCTAAATCCTACAGTCATCCAACATGGATTATCTTCATGTCTTGTCATCTTGCTCAACCTGAATGACGTGAGGTGAAGCTTTAGAGTTGATTTAATCTGCATTTTTTTGCTATTAGTGATTTAGAACATATTTTCAAATGATAAAATTTGCAATTATTTTTTAAAATATTATTCATATCCTAGGATAAACAAGACAAATTATCTCTCAAAACTATGGCTGGGTACAGAATGATTAACTTAGTAAGGAATAAATACGATCATAGAATATAAAATATTTTGAGTATACTGAATTTTAAAAGGTATTAACAAAACTGTGAAAATATAATTAGAAAAATTGTAGAATAAAAAAATTATTTCTATCAAACATCACTGATAAAAGTCCAATATTTCAAATATGTGAAATAGATACAAATGTATAACACTAAAACACATTCTTTAGCTCACTGTTTCATGGCCCCAAGGCCTCTTCTGGCTGGCTGACCCCAGGTCTGGTCTGTCCCTGCGTGACCCACACTGAGCTGCCCTCCATTCTCAGCACCATGAGATGGACCCTTCCCGGTGACCATCCAGGCTCTCCTGGGCTGGATATCTGTTTCCCTCTGCTATTTCATGTGTTCTACAGCTCCACAATTTGTTCACAGCCATTTTTTACAGGTGTTTGGAGGGATTTGGTGGAGAGCTTAAGCAAGTCCCTGCTTTCCTGCCACCATCTCCGCTCTGCTAGGAACAAATCCTTTTGATTACTACTCCTTTTTAATATGTTACAAAGTCCAATAATACTATACCATCTTCATTCAGTTGTTTTCTTATGTACCTTGAGATACTAACTAGACTATGTTGTTACTGTTTTCTCTATTTCTATTAGGCAGTAATTCTATTAAGAGTGAAGAGTGAACATCCTTGTTTTATTCATGTTTATCCCAGGAAAGTTTCTGTTTTTTCTCCATTTCACACATGATAGCTCTGGATTTTAAATGTATGCTTTTGAAAATATTAAGTGTCTTTCCATGCCTGTGATCTTTAGGATTTTCAGTACAAATGAGACTTGTACTTTTCTAAATATTTTTTCTACATATTTAGAAACAAACATATGGGCTTATTTTATCTTTGTTGCTTACAAAATATATTAATTTAATTGTTTTCCTAATGTTGAACTATTTTTACATTTCTATGATAATTGCATCCTAGTCATGTAAATTATTTTCAATATATATTGCTACAGTCTCTTTATGAGGATCTTATTTTAATTTTTCACATCAATGCTCAGGGATAGTGAACTATGGCTTTCATTCTATGTCTTTTTTTTTTCTTTTTAGTTTGGGTATCAGGACTGTCTCATTTAAAAAAATGGAAGTTTTATAGATTGGCTTATATCTTAGTTTTGTTTTTAATTTTTTTAACCATAGATTCTTCAAAAATTTAATGGGGCTCATTTGAAAATCGATCTAGTTCAGAGTGCTCATCCCCATTTTGAAGTTCATTTTGGGCTTGATCAATTGCTATTTTAGAGATTGGACTAAGAGTTGTTTCATTACTTTGGGTATTTTATGTGTATGTAGATATTGTTGTCTTTCAGATTCTCAGATTTGCTGGTACATAATTATGTATATTACATGATGAAAATTTTTAAAATTTTTTTCTCTTTTTCGAATTCACTGCAGTCTGAAAAGTATTTTAGTGAATTAATTTTTATCACTCTTTTTCTTCATCATGTTAGTTAATGGTTTGTCATTTTTCTTAGTTTTTCGGTTCTTAATCTGTCGACTTTATTCAAAAATAGCTCTTCTGTTTATAGTCTTTATCATCAAAATTCTACATTTCTCTAAATTTCAAGATTTCTTTACAATTATTTTATGATGTTAATTGGTTTTCTAAATTTTTTAATTGCATCCTTAATTCATTGATTATATTTCTATTTTTGTATTGTAAATGAAAAGCATTTACGTGCTTACAATATGCAAAGAACTGTTCCATGGGTTAGGGATACAATTTAAAAGCAAAACAACCCCTGTTGTCAAGGAGAAGTCTATAGTTTAATATAGGAGGAAAAAATATACAGAAGATTTCAGCTGCAAGACAGATAGAAGAGCCTTATATCCGTTAAAGGCTTGCAGTAGCAAAATAAAGGATAATGTATCTTCCTTATTTGAATTGATAAAGCAATTTCTGGTTCTGATATTGAACCATTTGATTTGACAATTCCAAGGTATTGAGATAAATTTTCCTCTGAGAATTGCTGTAGTGGTATACCACAAGTGAAGGTATTTTGTTTCATTGTTCTCATTTTCTTTGATGAATTATTTATTGTCTCTAGCACTTAATGTTTAACCCATTCATTAAGAATTCCATTTTCATCATTTAAGTCTGTATTATCTATTTATATTTGCCGCATTTATCATTATTTTTATTGTATTATCTCCTAGAAAGGATGCATTTGGGGAACACTAATGCATTGTTGAAGTTGTGAACTGATCCAACCATTCTGGAGAGCAATTTGGAGCTATACCCAAAGGCCTATAAAACTGTGCATACCCTTTAATCCATCAATAACATTACTAGGCCTGTATCCCAAAAAGATTGTATAAAGGGAACAGGACCCACATGTACAAAGATATTTATAATAACTTCTTTTGTGGTGGCAAAGAATTGGAAATTGAGGAAATTCTCCTCAATTGAGAAATGGCTGAACAAGTTGTGGTATATGAATGTAATGGAATACTATTATGCTATAAGAAATGATGAGCAGGAAGATTTCAATAAAACCTGGAAAGACTTACGTGAACTGATGCTGAGTGAAGTGAGAAGAACTAGCAGAAAATGGTACTCAGTAACAGCAACCTTGTTCGATGACCAACTTTGATAGACTTAGCTTTTTTCAGAGAAAGTATTATGGAGTCTGAATGCAGATCGAAGCATACTATTTTCTTGTTTTTTTTTCCTTTCTCATGGTTTTTCCCAGAGAAAGTATTATGGAGTCTGAATGCAGATCAAAGCATACTATTTTCTTGTTTTTTTTTTTTTCCTTTCTCATGGTTTTTCCCTTTTGTTTTAATTCTTCTTTCACAATATGACTAATATGGAAATATGCTTAATATAATTATACATGTATAGCCTATATCAGATTGCATGCCACCTTGGAAAGGGGACAGAAAGGGAGGGGGGAAATTTGATACCCAAAATCTTATAAAAGTGAATGTTGAAAACTGATTTTTTTTAAAAGAAAGGATGCATTTATTACATCTATTTAATATTTATATTTGTTAATGATGACTATGTACTACCATGTATTTAGTTATTTGTTTGTTTGTTTGTCTGTTGTGGTTTTGTAAGGGTATCCTGGATACTGAGAATTTAGGCAGGTGGAGGACAAGGGGAGGAGTGGCTTGCCCAGGGTCACACAGTTAGCAAGTGTCTGAGGCAAGATTTGAATTCAGGTTCTACTGACTCCAGGGACAGTGCTCTATCCACTGGACCACGTAGCTGCCCCAAGAATATTTTTTTAATATTACCATTCAGAATTGATCACATACCAAATTTGATTTATCCAATTAGTCAGTTTTGCATTTTCCAACTTGTTTATCTTTCTATTCAACTTAATCAGCTCTGAATGAGGAATATTAAAGTCTCCTACTATAATTGTGTTACTATCTTTTTTTTATCATTTGGCTAGCTTTTTCTTTAAGAATTTAGCTACTATGTAATTTAGGACATAAATATTTTGTATTGCTATCTTTGTATTACCTAAGATGCCTTTAAGCATTATGTTATTTCCTTATTTATTTCTCTTGAATTTATCAGTTTTTCTTGTTACTTTATCTAACATCATGATTTGCTTTCTGCCCTCTGCAGTAATAGAGAAAGAAGAATAAGGGGAAATTTCTTAGGGCAAAAAATACGTTTTCAACTTCCTTTGTATCCCTGCTTCTTAAAACAGTGCCCAACACATAGAAAGTACTTAATAAACACTTATTAACTCTATAATCTATTCCCAGTAATTCCATTTCTTGATGGAGGCAGCAGGGTACAATCTGACATATTCTATAACCCTCGTACATAGGATCCAATGCTGTTCTTTATTTTTTCTCTTATTGCTTATCTTTTTTATGTTAAGTCATCTCTTTACGAACTTATATCCCTTTATGCAACTCTCTCCCAGCCATGCCTTCCTGGGGTCCTAACAGCATCTTCACTCCCATTGGAGGTAGTACTCAAGCAAGTGGACCTATTATAGTAGCTGTTATCCTGCAGTGTCCAGAACCCTATCTTTCTCTCCCCCAAATCTTCACCTTTTAGAGTCATATCTCATTTCTACATCTAGTGATATTGCCATGCTATTCTTTTTCTTCTTGGCACACTCAATCAATCTATCAGCACACATTTATTATTCACTTGCTACATGCAGAAACAAAAACATCAATGAAATGGTCCCCGGGGTTGAGGGTATTATATTCTATTGAAGACCCAAATAGTATGTAACTTATAAGCATCAATAAATAATGAGTACATGATACTATAAATAAAATGTCTTTTTTTTTACAAGAAGTACTAGCACTTGGGGATGATGAGGAAAGATTTTACTCAGGAAGTAGCGGGTGAACTCATCATTGAAAGAAACTAGAGATTTAAAAGACAAACTTGAGAAAGTTAGTCTCTTTCGGGAATGAACAAAACCTGGGCAAAAGTACAGAGATGGGAGATTGAATATTGTATGTGAGGAGAAAGAAAATGATTTGGCTGAACTAAAGAATGTATGAAGATTTGTAATGTATTTTGTTGTACAGGCTGGAAAGATAGGTTGGAGCCAATTTGTATAGGGCTCTGTCTGCCAAACAGAGGAGACAATTGGATCCTAAAAGAAATAAAGAGCCAATGAAGTTAACTGAGCAGAAAACTAATGTGGTCAGACCTGGATTCAGGGATACTCCCCAAATCACCCTCCTCTCTCTAGGATACCCCCCATCCCCCAACACTCTATATTCACTCTCTCACAACCCCAAAGGCACAGAAAGAAAATGAAAGCCTCTCATCTTCTCTAAAAGCCTCTCCTTTAAGAACTTAACAGTCCACATCTGAGGCATTCCTTTGCATTATTCTGCCACCTATAATATTTTGATACTGATGAAGGGATGAGATACTTTGCTCTGAAATATTATTTCATTTTTTCTTCTCATTTTCCCCATGATACTGCTTACTCCTCACATTCTTTAGTCCATTGCAACTCTCTTTGCCTTTTCAACATTAACTCCCAATTACCTGGGAGATAGGTGTTATTATTATCCCTGTTTTCAGATGAAGAAAATGAACTAGACAGAGGTTATCAGCTCTATGCAGGCGATTCTCTATTCAGCTCTAACCTCCACTCATCTCCACTCTTACATCAACCACCTTTAAAAAATCTCAAACTAGATGCCCCATAGGCATAAGGAATACAACAGTATGGAGAGTAAAGAGTCCAAAACAGGGCTCTTTATCTTTCTCTCTGTAACCTCCTTCTTCCAAATTCCACAATACTGCTGAGGGCACTACTATCCTCCAAGTAACCCAGTGGCATCCTCTACTCCTCTGTCACACTCACTTCACATATGACCCTGTGACAAGTCTCATCATTTCTCTCTTCACGTTATACACACACACACATACACGCACATGTATATATGTATATAAATATATAAATACACATATAAATAAATACATATACATATATAGATATATAAATACATACATATGTGTATATAAATATACATATACATCTATATATACATATATAAATACACACATCTATATGTAAATGTATATGTATGTGTGTGTGTGTGTGTATATATATGTATGTGTATATATATATATATATATATACATATATATATATATATATCCCCTTCTCATCACTTATAGTCCTGGTATAGGCCTTTATCATTTCACAGTTGGACTACTGCAATGACCTTCTGGTTTATCTCCCCTGCCTCAAGTCTCTCTCTACTCTAATCATCCTCTCAGCTACCAAAGAGATCTTTTAAAAGCATAGATCTTACAATGTTACCTTGCTACTCTATAAATCCCAGTGGCTCCCTGTTACCTTCAGGATCACATCTTTGTTTTATTTTTAAAGTCCTTTACAATGTTGGCTTTCCTTAACTTTCTAGTCTTCTTACACTTTACTCCCTTCCAAGTGTTCTACCCTGGTCGCTAGCCCTCTGGCTGTTCCTCTAACATGAGTCTCAATCTTCTGATACTATGCCTTGTTACTGCCTATCCTGCATGTTTGGAATCCTCTTCCTCGTCACCTGTACCTATTGGCTTCCTTCAAGACTCAGGTTGAATCCTATCTTCTGCAAAAGGCCTTTTCAGCTCCTATCCCTTTGATATTACCTTGCATCTACTCTATTCACATCTTAAATGTACAAAATTGTGTACAAAATTGTGTACATTCTTCTCCTTCAGAATGTGAACTCAGTGTCCTCATTCCTTACACTGGGTCCTGGAGTCTTGTCTGATTCTTGGGCTTTAATTCATCCTAGTTGTTATCTCCTGCAAGACTGCAAAGTGGTTAATTCTAAAAATCATTACCTAAAGTTGACAGAGCTACTGAGGTCACAGATACAGACTGGTCTTGAACTATGGTGATGTGGAAAAAGCAATGGCATAAGTTACTAAGGAAGACCAGGAAGAAACAAGGAGTCTGTGATTTGATCTTCAGTTTTTCTTTCATTTTTGGTTTTCTATGTTTGGGGTTTTTTTGCTAAGAATTATCTTGTGACAAGTTCTTTCATTGCTAATATTTCAACATTTGGGGGGCTCTTGGCAAGCAGGTAGCACAGCGGCTAGAGTCCCTGGACCAGAGTCAGGAAGATTTATCTTCCTGAGTTCAAATCTGGCCTCAGAAACTTACTAGCTGTATGATCCTGGGCAAGTCACTTAACCCCGTTTGCCTCAGTTTCCTCATCTGTAAAATGATCTAGAGAAAGAAATGGTAAAATGCTCCAGTATCTTTGCCAATAAAACTGCAAATGTGATCACAAGTTAGACGCAACTGAAACAACTAAACAACAACCAAAGTTTGTATATTTTGGTATAGTAAAGAAACTTCTCATTCTACCATCTTCCCGCCATTCCCTTATTTTTTACTTGGGTAGGTATATTATTCAAAAGTCTTTCCTCAAAGATAAACAGCCCTTAAACAGATTGATGTTACTCTATTCAAATCAAAGGTCTGTCATCCAATGGAAGCCCATGTCATTACCAAGAGTTGTACCTAGGATTAGTTCACCAGTCTGTCGGTCAACAAGAATTCATTGTGTTATATGACAGGCATGGTGCTAATGGATGGGGATACAAAGAAGGCAAAAATAGTTCCTGACCTCAAGGTAAAAGCTTTATATTTACCTCACTATACAGTTGCTTCTCAAAGAACTAAGATGAATTGTCTTTTTCCCCTCCTTTTGAAATCCTCCCCTAGTAAGGCCAACTCAAATGTTACCATACTCTAAAAAGTCTTCCCTCATTTTCTCTTTTGGAAATGCATTCCTGTTTAGATGACTCGGTTTTGCAGATCTTTAATGCACTTATAATCTAATGTGGTATATTATTGTTACAAATGATGGAACACTAGATTTTCAAAGAATCGATTCAATTCAATTTGGCATAGAATCATTAAGCTTTCATTATGTACCAAGTCCTGTGCCTTAGTACTGATAATGCTAAGATAAAAATATTACAATCCCTGCACTCCAGGAATTTACTTTCTATTCACAGAACAACATGCATTTATTAGGAACAAACTATGTACCAGGCACTCTGCTAAGCACTGAAAATACAAATACCAATAGGAAAAGTGATAATCCCTGACCTTTAGGAATTTACATACTAATGGGGGAAGAAAACACATAAAAGGAAGCTGAAAGTGCAATCAGGGAGACAAAGGTACCAGGCATGGGTACTGTAGAGAAAGTCTGGAGAGAAACCTGGGGAGGAATAAGACATGACTGACCTGAGGGTCCGGGTCCTCGTCAAATGGAGGGCCTGTGAGGAAGCATCCAATCAGAGTGAGAAGTTGGAGGATCTGGGATTATTTCCAATGTGTTAATTCCAGGGCTGGAATGAGTTTTCTGAATGAAGAGCTGAGATGGGATAGAGGATATCTATGCATCCTATAAAGGAATTAGACATGACTTTACATTAAAGAATATGTATACAGGTAAGAAAGTATAAATCATAGACAAATTAAATAGAAATTCACTTTGGGGAGAGTACTAACAACTAAAGAAATGCAGAAATGCCTAGTATAATAAAAAAAAAAAATTAATCTGAGCCCTGAAGTAAGCCAGAAATTTTAAAGGCCAAGTTGTAGAAGGAGAGAATTCTAGGTGTGGGACCCAGGAAGGACTTTTTTTGGAAAACATCAGTTACATCAGTTTGGCTGGAAGTATATGAGCAAGATGAATATGAAACCAGTCTGCAATATATGCTGGAACCAAACTGTCAAGAGCTTTAAATGCCAACTTGTGGGTTACCTCCCATTAGGATGATTAAGAGAAGCATGACGAGTATATATGAAAGTCTCAGCATATGACTAAGGATGACTTGGTTTTGAGTGGCAGAAAAAGGCCTCATCAAGAACATGAAAGTTTCAAAAATACAATACAATACAATACATTGCGAATGTTTAAGACTTAAAGGAAGATGCCCCATTCATTGTCTAGACTAGAGACTCTATAAGACAGCTAGCTAGCATAGTGAATAAAGCTCCCAGGCTAGAGTCAGGAAGACTTGAGTTCAAAACCAGCCTAAACCACTAATTAGTTATATGACCCTTTGTAACTCACTTAACGTATGCCTGCCTCAGTTTCCTCAACTGTAAAATGGGTATCATAATAGCACCCACCTCCTAGAGACGTTGTGAAGATCATACAGTAGTATTTTGAAAATGTTTAGCACAGTACTTGGCACATAGTAGGTGCTTAATCAATGTTTATTATCTCCCTGCCCCCCACTTCAATGGGGAATTTAGTGGCAGCTACCAGCAAGAATTATACAGGGTGAGATGGCATAAGTGACTATCTGCAACAACGAAAGGATTGAAATCAAAATACCTATATTAGTGACTTGCATCGTCTTGTAAACTTTAAACTTCTAGAGAACAGAAGTCGGATTCTCTCTCAGTTTTGTATTTCTTACTTAATGCAATGCTTTGCACAAAGAAAGTGCTTAATAAATATCTGCTGATTGTTTGATAAGGCAATCTTTGCCAGGGATGCTTTCTCCATTAAGTAAACACATTCCTTTTCTTGTATTGGAAGAAATCTTGCTCTGGAGGTAAACATTATTTAAGTTAGAAAAAGCCAAGAATATTGTGGCCATAAAGACATATAATATTAAAATGGCCCTCAGCAGTTAAGATGACTAAGAGGTCAAAGGCCAGAATACTAGACTGATCTTGGTGTCAAAATGAAATGGATAGAGGCAAAAAAAAAAAGAACGGAGAAAACGCAAGGGAACAAAAGAAACCGTCACTTTCTGGCTCAATGCAAAGGAATGAACAGCACATATGCCAAATACATAACATGGGCTGTTCTCCATAGGAACTGAAAATGTGCTCATTAAACTATGCATGAGCAGCTGAGAGACAGCACCCAAAATAAGTCAGGGATGAGAGAAAAAGAGAGAGACTAGAAAGCAAGAGGAAGCCTCGCTCCTGGGAAGTCTCTATGGATGGAGTTGAACTGGCAGATGTACAAAGATAAAGGGAACTTCTGAAGGATTGGTGGAGATCTTTCAGAACTGAATAATATCTACCTAATATGATTCAGGGGACTGGAAATGGGCCTGAGGAACTTCCTGCTGGTATCCTATTCCACACCCTTGTTATTTCTAACAGAGACTATTAAAATAGCTATTTAATTGGAGACTTTTGCTTTCAGTTTTTTTCTCTCTCCAATGCAGAAAAAATAATTCTACATGCTCAATTCTGACCATACAATTCTTTTCACTTAAGCACCTTCACTGACTCCCCATTGCCTACTGAGTAAAATTCAAATTCCTTAAGCTGACATTTAGGGTTTCCATAATCTTGCCCAGACCACTTTTCAATCTTATTTTCTATAAATACCCTTCACACACCCCGCTTTCCAACCAAACTGAACTACTGTTCCCCAAATATACTCTGAATTTTCAGACTTTAGGTATAAAGTAGACCAACAAACTTATTTTCTGTCATCAGGACCTGAGATTTAGATAAGGAAAATGATTTGTTCAAGGTCATATAGCTAGCAACAACATCGGCACTCTTTAATTTTGAATGGAATTATCTAAAATAACCAGCCACAACTGCTCTCCCAAGAAAGGGATGGACAAGTTTGACCATGGTAAGTTCAAGAAATGTTTGTTTTAAGGAGGAGAAGGAAAGACAGAACTGAGAGCAGAGTCCAACTTTGCTTCATTCATGGTGCTCCAACAATATGGTGTCTTGCACTGACTAGTCACTCAATATTTTTTAATAAAATCTTCCTATTTAAAGGCTATGATTTTGCAAATCAATATTAAAAATTGGTAATGGTTAGTTCTGAAGGTAGAAAGACAGGGTACATTTCTTGAGGGCAGGGACTCTCAATTTTGTATTTGTATCTTTAGCACCTGGCATATAGAATGACAATTCAATTCAATAAACATTTATTAAGCATCTACTAGCTGCCAAACACTGCTAATCACTGAGGGTAGAAAAAAGAGACAAAAGACAGTCCCTGCTCCCAAAGAGCTTACAATCTAATGTGAACAACGTGAAACAAATATATACAAAACAAACTATGAACAGAATAAAATTAGGAAATACTTTAAAGAGGAAAAGCAAAGAAATTAAGAGAGGTTGGGGAAGGATTCCTATAGAAAGCGGGATTTTAGTTGGGATTGAAAGGAAGCCAGAGAGGTCAGAAGTCAGAACAAAGGACAGGGAGAATGCCAAGTGTGAGAGACAGCCAGAGAAAGTGCTTGGTGGCTAAGAAATAGATTGCCTTGTTCACGGAACAGCCAGAAAGCCAATGTCACTGCCTTGAAATACATGTTGGGGAGCAAAGTTCAGAAAGACTGAAAAAGTAGGAGGGGGTTAATTTATAAAAGACTTTGAATGCCAAATGGAGTATTATGTCTTTGCTCCTGAAGGCAAAAAGAAGTCACTAGAGTTTGTTAACCTCATATTGACGCATGGTGTTATTGTTCAGGTGTTTTCCATTGTGTCCAATTCTTTGTGACTCCATTTGGGGTTTTCTTGGCAAAGATACTGTAGTGGTTTGCCATTTCCTTCTTTAGTTCATTTTACAGATTCAGAAACTGAGGCAAACAGGGTTAAGTAACTTGGCCAAGTTCGCATAGCAACTAAGTGTCTGAGGCCAGATTTGAACTTAGGAAGATGAATTTTCCTGACTCCAGGGCCATTATTCTATCCACTGTGCCAGCTAGTTGCCCCTGACAAATGGTAGGTGCTTAATAAATACTCATTCTTAACTGATTAAGGCAACAGTTTCTATTATCAGGCAGCCAAGGGAGATTTTGACATACTTGAAAAATCTCTAGACTTGTATTCAAATGAACTGAATTTGAGTTCTGGACCCATGACTCTTACTAAATGTGTGAGTTCAGGACTCTCTGTCAATGTCTTCACCCAAAATATGGCGATAATATTTTCACTCCCTATCTCCTAGAACGATTGTGAGTAAAGAGCTTTAGGCGATAACATTTTCACTCCCTTGCTCCTAGGACGATTATGAGTAAAGAGATATAAACTATTACTTTGGTTACTTCACTTTGTCTGACATCCATTTTTCAAATCCATATCATGGGCCACAAAGGTCATCAATTAAAGAAACCTGTATTTGAATATAGGACCCACTTTTACGCATAAATCTGTCTTATTGAGGTCTCTAGTAGAGTGCCAAGGAACTCTGTATGTGGTTTTATTATGTTCAACCATTTTATCAATCACCGAGTGACAAAATCATAGAGTTTCTAAATCAAAAAGGTCCTTAACTCTCATCCAGTCCAAAGTATACCTTCCAAACTGACCCCCACTGTAACAAATCCAACAAATAGTTGACCAAGCTTTTCTCAGTGACCTCTAGTGAAGAAAGATCCATTCTTTCCCAAGGCCCTTTATTCCATTTTTCCTAGTTGTTAGGAAGTTTTCTTTAGCCCAAGCTCTTTCATAACTTCAGCACATTGCTCCCACTTCTGCTCACTGGGGAATACTAGAACAAGTTTAATCCCCTTTCCACTTACAAACCTTTCAAGTACTTGATAATTGCTATCATATCCTCCCTGGGACTTCTCTTCTCTAGGATAAACATGCTCAGGTCCTTTGACCAATTCTCATATGGCAAAAACTTAAGGCTTTTGAACATCCTAATTGCCCTCCTTGGAACTCTCTTCAGTTTACCAATAGTTTCACTTAAAGTATAAATGACAGACCTATCAAATTGAAGGTGACTAAAATCTATGAGGGAGAGTTAATATATCGAATGAATGACGTAACTAAGACTTAATATTACCTTGAAAAGGCAAAATGATGAGCCAAATCTTAGATCAAAATTTACAGTGTGTTCTAAAGTTCTGTACTTGTTTTTAGAGGGAGGAGAGTTCAGGATTGGTGAAGAATTTGATGAAGGGTGCTGAAGAACATGGCCAGAGAGGACAAAGATCAGTGAAACATGGCTTGAGTTTCCTAAAATGTATTGGGTGAGTGAGTCAGGTGAGTGAGACCCCGAGGTGAAAGTTTCTGTAGGGCGTGGTCTCTAGTGTGGGAAGCAATGTGGTTGGTAAAGAACCTGTAGAGGAGGTGGCAGGAGAGCTGGGAAATTTGAAGTTATATTAACAGAATTATAGTGGGTTACTGAAGGATGTAGAACTGTATTCTACCAGTCAGTCAGTCAACAAATATTTGATAAGGATTGTTTTTATGTGCTAAGCACTGTGTTAAACATTGAGGCTACAAAGAAAGACAAAAACAGTCCTGGCCTCAAGAGCTTATATTCTTACAGGGAAGACAATATGCAGACTATGAACATACAAGAAATATACAGGTCAAATGGAAGGAAACCTCAGAAACAAGTGACTAGCATTAAGGAGGCTGGGAGAGAAATTTTTCAGAAGGTGGAAATTTAACAGATTTGAGCCAGGAAAGATCATCAGCCCTAAGTACTACACCTTAAGAAAGGCATTATAGACAAAGGAAAACACAATCATGAGGAAAATGGAAACAATTCGTGAATATTATTCATGAATCAGCTGAAAGAACTGGGCATAAAGAAAAGAAAAGAAGATTGAGGGATGAGGGCATGATAGCTGTCATCGAATATCTTAAAGGGTTGTTGTGTGTGACAGGGACAAGATTTGTTCTTTTTAGCCCATTTCAATGTCTGATGGTAGTGTGGAAGTAATCTTGCATTTGTTCAGGCTTAGCTAAGCACTTATAAGTATTCCCAGATGAGAAAAACTTTGGGGTATAGGTCCAACACTGGTCCATTGTCTAATGACCAACTTTTGAAGTGCCTTATCACTAACAACCAGTCACTGGCGGAGACATTTTGGGCACAACTACCAACAAAGTCCATCTACACAGATGTAGAAGGTGTGTGCTCTATGCTGTTGAAAAGAATGCCTAGACTGGGGAGAAAACTCCTCAGATTTTTGGAAGTAAGGAGATATTTTTTCATATATGACTGTATATTGTTTTTCCTTTCAAAGAGTTCTAATTTTAGGGTTTTGGCTTATATTATAACTAATACTGTAATTCAAATTATCCCTGTAGTTAAGAAAACTCAATGTTTACATAAAAAGTGGGTATCACTAGTGTGGCCATCAATACAAAGGGACACATTCTCAAGACTGGACATTATATGGAAAGAATGTTGGATTTTGTAAGTCAGAAAACCTGGATTCAAAACCACGTTTGCTACCTGTAAAACTTTGGGAAGTTGCTTAACTTTTCTTAACAGCTTACTTAACAGAAATCTTCACAGTTTCCTCATCTGTAAGATGAAAAGTTTGGACTACATGCCCCAGAAGGCACCTTTTATCTCCAAATTTATGATGTTATGATGAAAACTGTCACATTGATTGTGGAATCTTTTTCCAACTTCAAGTCATTTCCAAATTCAACAAACATGTAAAGCCTTTCTATTTGCAAAGCACTTTGATATCTAATGAGGACATAAACCTGTTTTGGACATAAATAGATTAGATAGATATTAATACATATCTAACTATTACTTTATATCCATGTATGTTAATTACTGTCTATAGATATTAATCTATATCTATTTATCTTTACACATATATCAATCAATTTGTGTCCTCAAGGAAATTCCAATCTGCGAGTGTTATAGCAAAGGTTATAGGATAGGTTAAGGTTTGTAAGAAGTTAAAATGCACAATTAAGTTCATATAAAATAGACATTTTATTATTATTAAAGTCATTAAACTATTTCTGCCATCATGCAGCATAATTTTTCAAGATCTTCTGAAAGCCTTTTAATTTTTGTCACAGTTCAGATAGTTGGCACCACATGAATTTAACTTTGAATTCCTTGATTTTCCAAATCTGAAACTCAAAGTGAATCTCAGCCAGAGTGCCTTAGCCTCCTGTGGTCTCCCCGTAAACTATAAATGGAAATAACATTTGAAACTAAGCCCAGATTTTCTTAAAACTTGTTCCAGAAGCTCTTGAAATTCATTGAGGGTGCAATTCAAATGAAGGTTGTATGTTTCTCCACACCCTCTCTCAGATCTTCCTCTTCCAAAACATCTCAAATCCCTTTTACAGGTTATGGTCATTGCTGTTGAGACCATGGTTGCCTAGCCTCATACTGCTCAATGCAATTCATCATTGGCTGAATACCAAAGCTGAACTAGTTAGGTCCATGGCTTGCCAAAAGACCACACTAACCTTCATTGCTTCTGTTTCTTTTTTCCCCCCTCAAATCCTAGGCCGCTATCAGCTTCTTGACCTCTTGATCCAGAGTCCACTTATTTTTTTTAGCCATAGCTGGCCTGCTAGCTCCTCTGAATATGTCATTCTGGCACCATGTATTGATTAATTTTGTTTTTCTTGGTCATTTGAAAATTCACCTTCTGTCTCAAGTGGAATCAGTTTCACAGAATTTAAGACTTCAAAAGGAACTTGGCAACCACTGAGCCCAAATCATACACAAAAGTAATCCCCACTATAACATACTTTTTCAACGAACATCCAGCTTATGCTTAAAGACCTCCAAGATAAGGGAATCTACCACCTCTTGGGCGGGGGGAGGTGGGGGAGTCATTCCACTTTTAGATAGTTCTAATAGTTGGGAATATTTTCTCCTGAAATCAAGGCTTAATTTGCTTCTTTTCATCTTCTAATGTTTGCTCCTAGTTTGGCCCCATGGAGTCAAACACAAGTCCAGTCTGTCTCCCACATAACAGCCCTTCAAATACTTGAGGACAGCTCTTGATGAGCACCCCCTGCATCTTCTTTTCTCCAGGCTACACATACCCAGTTCCTTCCATTGATCAGAGTTAGAACAGATTGGGGGGCAGCACAATTTAATAAAAAAGCATTGAACTGGAAGTCAGGGAATCTAGATTTTTCTTCCCAGGTCTAAGCCTAGAAGAATCCCTTTGCCTATCTGGGCTTCAGTATCCCCACTCATAAAATGAGGGGAGTGACTAAATAATCTCGAAAAGATCTAGGATTTCAAAAATAAGTGCAGAGCAGATTACCTGTCAGCTAAGACTCCTCAGATTCAGCTTATGGGAGAATTCAATCTACCTCCCTCCCTTCCTCCCTCCCTTTACTTTTATAGATACATAAGCTGAAGCCTAGAGAATTAAGTAGTATGACTGAGGTCACATAAGAAGCAAATAGTGGAGACAGGATCTGAACCTCCATCCTATGGCTTTGGTTCAGAAACTTCTTTAACCTGCTGTAACCTGACTTCTGATGCTCTCACACTCACCCTGGAACCATTCTCTCCTATGTTACTGTATCTGATCATCAGAAACTATCACACCCCCTCAGTCGTCATTCTCCTTCACTTGAATGTAATTTATTACACTACACAGTGCTGTACACCTCTTTTCGTGGTCATGACACCTCATTATCAACAAAAGTGTCTCTCTTATTTCTCCATTCTGTCTTTGAGAGAATGAAAAAGGAATATGGAAGAAGAGGGAAGGAAAGGTCCCTTTCCAACATCATTTCCCTTAGAAAGTAAATTCCTAGAAGTCCATGAGCACATCTGGTGTACAGATTGCTATAAGGCCTAGTAAATATGATCCCTGACTGACTCTGATCTATTTAGTTCCTCAGATTTTGTAAGTACATTTTGTACTTGGTTTTCCTTTGCTTTACCTATGCTATTTGTACTCAACTCCTAGAGCCTCTGTGTATTTTGCTAGCTAGGATATTCTGTTCCTAAAAGATAGGACAATGTCTCTTCTCCTGGAGAACTATACTAACCAAAGAAAAAATACCCCTTTCCTCTTTTACCTGCTGTAAGCTAGCTTCTGGAATAACTCTACACCCTGAAAAATATACTCTATCAAGATATCCGATCATCAAAATCTTTACTTCCTCTCAGTCTTCATTCTCCTTAACTGGAATTTAACAATATTCACCTTCTCCTCCTTCTACCTTTCTGCTCTGTTGACCTCAGAGACACAACACAATGAAGGGCGTCTTCCAATGTCTCACACTAGCATTAGTCATTCACAGATTCTCAGAGATGGAAGGAAGCTGAGAATCCACCTACTTAAACCAATATCTGAATAAGAATCATGCCTGGCTAGTGGTCATCTAGTCTTTGCCTGGAGACCTACAATGACAGAGAATCTACCCCTTCTTGAGGTGGCTTCTTTTACTTTTAGGAAGTTTTGTTTGTTTATTTCTTACCTCAAGCCCAAAGTTGCTTTCTTGCAACTTTTATTGATTCTTCCTAGTCCAGTTCTCCAGGGCCAAGGAAAACAAGTCTATTCCCTTTTCCATGGAACACCCCTACAAATACTCGAAGACAGCAATTACGCCTCCAATAAATATGCTGATTAAGCACACCTAGTTTCCTGCTGCCAGTTGTCAGTGCCTTATTATAATCTACCTCAAAATGACCTTCTATTTACTTATTCGTGTAAATGATGTATACCTTCCAGTAGATTGTAAGCTGCTTGAAAACAGGAGCTGTTTGTTGATCTTTGTACTTTTACATCCCTAGTGCCTAGAACAGTATCTTTCACATAGTAAGGACCTGTTGATTTTACTTGAATTGAACCAATCATCTGACATGAATCCTAATTGGGTTACACTCTGACCACTGAATAGCTCATCAATGTCTTTCCTAAAGTGTCATGCACAAATCTTAATCAATGAATGAAAAAGAAAAAAAATACTAAATATTTACTATATTAGGCACTGTACTAAGCAAAGGGGATAGAAATACAAGCATGCAACACATTCTTTACCTTCAAAAGTATTTTCCTTCCAATAGTCAAAGACAACATGTGTAAGGGAAGGGCCTCCAAAGAGACTTGTTCTGATCTGGGAAACTACAGGGAGGCTGAATGAAATTATAAGATAATTGACTGAGCCTCTGTTTCCAGTAATGGTAGAGTTTATTTGATGATTCTTCCCAGTAATTACAATTTATAGGGAAAGATTGTGATGGGTGTAGGGAGGCAGCAGGATGGTGGGAAAAACCCTAAGGGTTCAGCTAAATATGGTGAACCAGATATGACCAATCAGGAGATCAAAGCCCAAGGGCAAGAACCAGAGGACTGGGTCAGAACTGGAGAGTTAATATAGGTATGGACTGACCAGGGCAAAACACAACAAGACTTCTAGCTGCCTGGTCCTAATGCTATGCCTCTTACATAAGTTTTCTGGTCAACTCACTTTGAATTGGGAATCCACTAAAATTCCAGATCTTTTTTTTTTTTACTTCAATGCTTTCTAGCTGTGCCTCACCCAAAGTGTACTTGCGATGTGGATTTCTAAAAACCCCAATGTGAGATTTTACATCCCCCTATATAAGCAAAAAATAATAATTTACTAAATGCTTATTGTATGCAAGGTACTGTAAACTACTGGGGATAAAAATATAAAGAAGGAAACTCTATCTATATATCAGGAACTTATATTCTGATGGGAAAATAAATGAATATGTGAAACAGGCTAAATATAAAGAAAATAAATACAAAGCAATTAAATGAAAGATATTCAAATTTTTCCACTGTTATGGCCTATCGAAACCTGTTTGAATCCAGATTCTGCCATCTAATATGTTAGTTATCCTTCCCAGATTTGTGTTATTTGCTAATTTGATATACATGTCATCAGTAATTTTATCTGAGTTATTGATGAAAGTGTTAAATAACACAGAGCCAAATATAGATCCCCAGAGCACTCCACTGGAGACCTCTTTCTAAGCTGACACTAAAGGAGTAATTGCTATTCTTTGTGTCTGGCTAATCCATGAGTTCCAATCCATGAGGTCCACTTAACAAACACTTGAGTCTAGTCCAATTTTGCTCATATTTTCCACCAGAAAAGCAGGAGATATTTAATTAAATATTTTACTAAAAATTGAAGTAGGGGAGCAGAGCCAAGATGGTGGCTGGAAAGTAGGGACTAGCGTGAGCTCCCTGCCGAGTCCCTCCAAAAACCTATAAAAAATGGCTCTGAACCAATTCTAGAACTGCAGAACCCACAAATTAGCAGAGGGAAGCAGGGATCTACCCCAGGACAGCCTGGATGGTCTCTGGGTAAGGTCTATCCCACATGGAGCTGGGAGCGGAGCGGAGCAAAACCCAGCATGGGCGGCACAGACAAACCAGACCAGGAGTTGGGTGGAGCGTGCCCTAGCGCCCTGAATCAGTGAGCTGCAGCAGTTACCAGACTTCTCAACCAACAAGCACCAAAGACAACAGAGAAGGTTAGTGGGAAAAGCTGCAGGAGTGGAAGGAGTTCGTGGGTTCGGCCACCACCCCGGTGGTAGCGGAGGTGGGGCAGCTACAGAACTATAGCCGCAGTTGCTTCAGGCCCCAGGCCCACCTGGTGGGAGGAATTAAGTGGCAGATCAGAGCAGGAGTGAAAAGCCTGTTGAAGATCTAAATCCAGTCTAGGTTGGGGGTTCTTGGGGAAGGAGGAGTGCTGGTGTGGCAGAGCTGGCACATTCCCCCAAGCTTGGAACATAGTTCTCTTAACTCTACAAGCAGTCATACCCCCCCGAAAACTCAAAGGTCAAGTTAGTTGGCTGGGTATATGGCCAGGCAGTGAAAACGCACCCAGATTCAGTCTCAGACTTTGGAATCTTTCTTTGGTGACAAAGAAGACCAAAACACACAGCCAGAAGAAGTCAACAAAATCAAAGAGCCTACGTGAAAAGCCTCCAAGAAAAATATGAACTGATCTCAGGCCATGGAAGAGCTCAAAAAGGATTTAGAAAAGCAAGTTAGAGAAGTAGAGGAAAGATTGGGAAGAGAAATGAGAAGGATGCAAGAAAACCATGAAAAACAAGTCAATGACTTGCTAAAGGAGACCCCCCCAAAAAAACTGAAAAATATGCTGAAGAAAACAACACCTTAAAAACTAGACTAACTGAAATGGCAAAAGAGCTCCAAAAAGCCAATAAGGAGAAGAATGCCTTGAAAGGCAGAATTAGCCAAATGGAAAAGGAGGTCCAAAAGACCACTGAAGAAAATACTACCTTAAAAATTGAAGTAAGCTATTTACAAGATTCCACTGATCTGTCAGACTAGTAACTTTATCAAAGAATAAATGAGATTATCTAGCATAACTTGCTTCTGATGAAGCCTTGCTAGCTCTTTATAATTATTTCTCTTTTTTTTTTAGTAATTGATTTTAAATTTTGCCAGGAGTTGAAGTCACTCTAACTGGTCTACATAGTTTTCGGGTTTTATTCTTTTCCTTCTTTGAAAATCAGGACATTTGACCTTTTCCAATTCTAGTGTAACAATTCAGTTCTACATGTTCTTTCAGTGATCGCTAAGTGTCTTAGGAAACAAATCTGCTACTTCTAGTACCTTGTGATGGTGTTCGTCTGGGCCTGGTGATTAAACTCATCAAGAGAAACCAGGTGCTATCTTAGTATTTCTTTACTTACCTTCAATATATGTTCTTTATTAGCATTTTTGTCCTTTCCAATTCAAAGGTCATTGTCTTAGGAAAAAGAAAATAGAAGCAAAATAAGAGTTCTACTTTCTTTTCATCAGTTACCATCATCTCCCAGTAAATTTAGGGTGAAAATCTCTGTTATCTTTAGCTTTTTTCAGCAGCCTTGGCTCATAATGATGAGCTTTAGAATTCTTGGCACTTTTGTTACTGAACTGTGCCATATTTTTGTGTTTATTCTTTATTTGTCCTTGCTTCCAGATGCCTTTTTAAAAATCTAAGTTTGTTGTTGCATTCCTTATGAAGTCACATCAGTCTCTATAGACACCTCTCTTTTTTCCTCTTCACTGGAATGATTTCTTTTCATGTCTTCAGAATTTGATAATTCAGAGCTTCCCAATACCTCTTGATGTGATTTCCCTTGGAGACTTCAGACCAAAGAACATTATATATCCTTCTTCTGAACTCTTAGAAATGTGTTCTTCAAAAGTCTAAGATACATGCTAGATTTTTCCCAGATTTTCTCTTTTTTATCTATCACAAAATCTCAAATACAGTATGCACTCTCCCCATTGTCCCAATTATTTCTACCAGCAGCCACCTTACTGGCAAGAAACTGATCCAAAATAGAATATTCCCTCCTCAGTTTCTCTACCTTCGAAGTATGGAATTGTCAAAAAAGCAATTCAGGAAGTTAGTTTCTGTTTGGAGAAGATGTTGGAATAATTTAATGCCCCAATTACTATAAGACCAACCCTCTTTGCCAGGATTCTGATTTGTTTCTCAGCCTTCCAATCTATTTCCTCTTTCTGTCCAGGTGGTCTCTAGTTTATCCTGATAACATAATATTTGTTTCTACTCCACTATGATTCCTGGATTTTTATGTATACATTTTATTTATTATTATAATAATGTTAGTTTATCTTCTTCATTAACTACTATTGTCCTTGTTACCTTGAGAATCAAATGTGAACTCCTCTGAGTATTAAAACCTTTTATGATCTTTCCCCAACCTGTTTCCAGACTTATACATTATTCCCCTTCATTTATTCTACAGTATAGTCAAATTGTCTTTCTTGACATTTATTACAAAACCATTCCATCTAAGATCTCTATGCTTTTTCATTGCCAGTCCTTCATGTTCTGAATGTAATCCTTCATCTTAGAATCCATTCTTTCCTTCAAAACTCAACTCAAGAACCCTCTTCTTTAGGAAGTCCTTCCTGATTCACTCAAGTTCCCAGTAACCTTCTCCCCAATCACTGCAATTTTACTTTGCGTATATTTAGTATGTAGTTCAGGCTATGTGTCTATGATCTACTCACCCAACTCCTAACTGCACTGGCAAGTTGGTTGTCCAGAAGGTAGCTGCTTTTTCTTTCAGAGTTCTGGGATGCAATTGTAAGGGTCATGAGTCCCTACCAGTGCGTTTACCCCACTAATTATCAGATTATAGAATTTAGTCATATGGACTTAGGTTTTTTTTAACATATTTTTATTTTACTAAACATTTCCCAATTACATGTAAAATAATCTTAAACATTGATTTTTAAAAATTTTGAGTTCCAAAAAATCTCCCTCCTTCCTTCCCTTCCTTTGCCCCTTAAAAGGTAAACAACGTGATAGCAATTATATATGTGAAGTTATGCAAAGTATATTTCCATATTAGCCATGTTGTAAGAAAAGACACACACACACACACACACACACACATGCATGCATGCAAAGTTGTTTATTTTGTTTTTCAAATATGCTTCAGTCTGCATGTAGAGTTCATCAGTCCTCTCTCCCTGAAGGTAGGTAGCATTTTTCATCATGAGTTCCTTCGAGTTGTCTTGGATGATTGTCCTGATCAGAGTAGCTAAGTCTTTAAGAGTTGATCATCTTTACAATATTGCTATTACTATGTACAACGTTCTCCGGGTTCTCACTTCACTTTGCATCAGTTCATGTAAGTCTCCCCAGGTTTTTCGGAAACTATTCTGCTCATCATTTCTTAAAGCACAATAGTACTCCATCACAATCATATATAACTACTTATTCAGTCATTCTCAAATGGGTGGATAGAACCTCCATTTATGATTCTTTGCTTCTACAAAAAAAATACTGGTATAAATATTTTTGCACAAATAGGTCTTTTTCCCTTTTTTAAAAAATTTCTTTGAGAATCAGACCTAGTAGCGGTATTTCTGGGTCAAAGAGTATGCACAATGGTATAGCCCTTTGGGCATAGTTCCAAATTATTCCCCAGCATGGGTGAATTAGTGCACATCTCCACCAGTAGGGCATTAGCATCTCAAGTTTTTCTCATATCCCCTCCAGCATTTGTCGTTTTCCTTTTCTATCATAAGAGCCAATATGATAGGTATGAGGAAGTATCTCAGAGTCATTATAATTTGCATTTCTTTAATCAATAGTGATTTAGAGCATTTTTTTATGTAACTATTGATAGCTTTGATTTTTTTCTTCTGAAAGTTGCTCGTTCATGTCCTTTGACCATTTTTCTATTGGATAATAGTGTGTGTATGTATGTATGTATATATATATATATATGTATATATATATATTTGTATAATTTGACTTAGTTCTCTATATATTTAAGAAATGAGGACTTTATCAGGAAAACAATATAATTTTCTTTCCTCGGTTTTTTATTTTCTTTCAAATTTTAGCTGTTACTTCCCATGGTCCTATCCCTTATTCGGTCATAAGTTCTACCCTCATTCATAGATCTGATAGGTATGTTTTTCTATGATCCTCTAATTTACTTGTGATAGCACCATTTATGTCTAAATAATTTATCCATTTTGACCTTATCTTGGTATAAGGTGTGATATATTGGTCTATGTCTAGTTTCTGCCAAATTGCTTTCCGGTTTTCCCAGTAATTTTTGCCAACTGGTGAATTTTTACCCAAAAAGTTTTTATCTTTAAGTCTATTAAACATTAAATTTCTATAGTCATTGTAATATCAATTAAGTTGGGTGTCTTTGATTGAGTCTTACTAGGTGCTAAACCCCAGGCCCAAACCGCTGTCTAGTAGGTGCTAAGCCTGTGTGGGCATGAAGCCCTCAGGGTCCTAAGGGGAGTTGCTAAGACCAGAGCCAATAGTAAAAGCCTAAGTTCTGGTCAGTCAGATGACGTTTGATGATGTCTGGAACTGTATAAAAAGAGAGAACAGAGCTATTTGCTCAGAGGTCTCACTCTTGGCGATTGATGATTTAGAGACTCTGGGCAGCTGTAGCTAAGAGCCCTCCAGCTTGTAAATCCGGATGTTGGGACTTTGTTAAACTCTGGTGACTATGTATTGAGATTAGAATCAGACAAGGTCTGTCTGTTGATGTTTGTAATTTGTTTGTATTTGCTCTGAAGTTCAGAGGGCTGGCTTTTTCCCCTGAACTAAGTGAATGATATTTGTATGCTGGATTAAAGTAAGATTGCTAACTCCTTAATGTTGCTTCCTTTAGTAAAGCAGATCAAAAGAACCTGTGTTGGCAGCGTTCTGTGAGCTGGCTGTTGGTGGGTCTTACACCTCTTCAGCAGCTGCTAGCAGATTGTTGCAACAGTCATTCAGTGCTTTGCATTGTATAGCTAATCTATTCCACTGATCTATTCCAATCTATTTCTTATAAAGTGCCAAATTTTCTTCATTATCACTGCTTTGTAATATAGTCTGAAGTCTGGTCCTGCTAGGCCAGCTTGCTTCACATTTTTTTTCTCTTCCCTTGATATTCTTGATATTTTGTTATTCCAGAAGAATTTTTTTCCTATCTCTATTTTTTTTAGCTTGATTAGTATGGCACTGGAAAAGCAATTAAGTAGAATTGTCATTTTTATTATATTTGTTTTTGACCACTGCTTTTCTCTCCACCTTTCCTTTTGTAACCCCTCATTTCTCTTATCCCCTTCCCTCCTACTTCTCTGTTGGGTAAGATAGATATCTATGCCCAATTGTCTGTTTTTCTCATGAGATATTTCATTTTTTTCATTATTTTGACTTTGTTTTATTATCTCTTAATGTTACATGGAGTCATTGTCTTTTACTCATCCAATTCGAATTTTTAAGAAATTATTCTCTTCAGTGAGCTTTTGTAGATCTTTTTTCCATTTGGCCAATTCTGCTTTTTAAGGAGTTATTTTCATCGGTGAAGTTTTTACCTTTTTTTCTATTTGGCTAATTCTATTTTTTAGGGATTATTTTTTTCTTCAGTGGTGTGTGTGTGCATGTACGCGTGTGTGTATGTTAAGTTGTCTTGAGCTGGAAGAATGTTTCACAGTAACCTTTGGTTGGCTCTGCCACTCCAGATTTCTATTTGAGCAATATTTAAAAATGTTTAGAGGGGAATGTTGGGAGGGTTCCACTCCTTCTTCTACTCCACCATCTTAGCTCCCACCATGGATTCTATACAAGGTGCTTGGCTGTACCGCTGTATCCTCTAGGATGGCAAGACAAAAGAATGCCCAGTTCTCAAATTTAGTTTCTATTTTATACAAGTGCCCACTGGGCATGACCAAGTCTACTCAACCAATCTCAATAAACTTCTTTTGTAGGGCTATTTTCTTTTATACAATGGCTTTTACTCCTTCTGAATGTGTTAAGAATGTTTCACGTGTAGCTCAGTGCCTTTTATTTATTGATCCAATATAGGTTGAATCAATAAACTGATGAAGACATTGGGGGAAGAAGCATCTTAAATGTAGATGGGGGTGATTAATTCAATAAACCTCCATGCTTACATTTTGTATGTGTGTGTATGTATACATATATGTAAACATATGTATTTATATACATATATGTATATATGTATGTATACACAGAGGATATGTACTTTATGTATAGACATACATAGATTTATATAAACACACATGTTTATACAGGTGCGTATATATACATATTTTTTTTCTTCCAAGTTAGAATGTATGTTCCTTGAAGACAGGGGTAGTTTCATTTTTGTCTTTATATCTCTAGTGTCTGCACATAGTGAGCATTTAATAAATTTCTTCTCAACTCAATCAGTCAACAAGCATCTTATTCTGTAGTATGCCAAACACAGGAGCTACTAAGAAAGGCCAAAAAGCAGTCCCTGTTCTCAAGAAGCTTACATTCTGATGGTAGAGACAACATGCCAGCAACTATGTACAAAAGAAATATATACAGGATATACTGGAGATAATCAATAGAAGAAAGGAACTGCCATTAGGGGGGATTGGAAATGGATTTTTACAGGAGGTAAGATTTTAGCTACAACTTAAAGCAAAATAGAGACACAAGAAAATGGAGGTGAAGGAGAGAATTCCACACATGGGAGATATGTCAGGAGATGGAAGATGGAGTGTTTTATCCAAATAATTGCAAGACTCATTCTATGGAATACCACTATGCCTTGTTTATACTCTTCCTTGGAAAACTAATCATATTTTCAAGTGTCACCTCCAAAATATGTCTCACACATAAGAAATGAATGCATTTAGATCACCAGAGTCCCTTCTGATTGTTATATCCAAAGATTCTGTGAATCCTAATGTGAAGTTTAGGTTTTGTCCTCACGGGTAAATTAAAATGGAGAACTGCAGTCAAAACAGGCTAAAAATTCTATAGAAATGTTTCTTATTTTTACCCTGAATAATGTACATGTACCCTTGTCTCTTTCCTTTTGCTATATGAATCCCTCTCAGAAGCTTATACTATTCCACCAAAATGAAGAAACCATTGGATACAGTATAGTATAGTGGGAAAAAAAGAATCCAAGAATATCTCTATATATGCCTTCCTTCCAGTGGTATAACAGTAAGTATTTAACAACCTGCTCTTAGAAGGAAAAAAAATGCATGATACACTTTTATATTCAGTCTGCATTATTAACACTTTTTCTATCATTTTCTTAAAGCATAGACAATCAACAAACCAAAATCAGGGTCTAATTTGTAGCATTTACCAATTTCCAAAGCAGCTAAAATGGTACAGTGGTTAGAGAACCACATCTGAAGTCAGGAACATTCATCTTACTGAGCTCAAATTTGGCCTTAGACACTTATTGTGTGATCTTGGACAAGTCACTTAACCCTGTTTTTCTCAGTTTCCTCATCTGTAAAATGATCTAGATAAGGAAATGGCATACCACTTCAGAATCTTTGCCAAGAAAACCACAAATGGGGTCACAAAGAGTCAGATGCAGCTGAAATGACTGAACAACGAACAGCAAAAGTTTAAATGTTCACTTTAAAAGTTTAATCATTGAGCTCTCACAAACTGGTAAGAGCTGGCTCCAGCATCATAGCCACCTTCTACCATTTTCTAGGTGTGTCATCTTGAGCAAGTCACTGAAACGGTTTTAATTTTTTTCATCTGTAAAATGAAGATATTAACACTCCTATCTCTGCTCAAAGGTTGTTCTGAGGATAGATTATGAGGAATATAAGCTATAATTATTTCTGAGAATCTTCAAAGGTGCCCTCACTTCTGATCAGTGTGGTTTTGGTGAAAACAATAATGGATCTAGAGACAGTGGACCTCATTGCGCAGTAAAAGAAAAAAAAAGCTAGCTCTGTAAACCAAGAAACTAGTTTTGAATCCTAGTTTCACCACTACTTTCTAGTGGTGTATATTCTTAGATGAGGCACTCCACTGTGTGCCTCATTTCTTCATCTGTGAAAGAAGGAGATCAATTATTTCTAAAGTCCTTTCCAGATATAAATCTATGACTCAGTGGCTTGGATTTGAAACTCAGATTTGCTAATTATTAACTGTGTAATGTTGGTCTAGTCACTTCTCTCTGTGACGATATCTTCACTTATAAAATCAGGAATATACTAGATGACCTCTAAAGCATCTTCCAGCTCCAACTGCCATGATTTATTAAACTCAACAATGAAACTACTCACTGTGTGGTTAAATGCCTTCCAAAGCATTGGATTGTTCCTATTATTGACTGTTCAGGTCCTGGAGAGGGGGTTGGTTTGTTATCACATTATCTGATTAGGGAAGCAGGGAGTAGACCCCTGAAAGAATAGCAGGTACTAGAGTGTGCTAAAGAGTGCTCAGATCTAGAAGGAAAAAGAAAATTCCATGCAGGAAATCACTTCGATTCTGCTGAAGCCGCTGTATCTAGTACCCGCTGTACTTCATCTGTCTGCTGATGGCCTCCCTAGTGGGTTCAACAACCCTGAAAAATTAGAATTGGCTCAATTCGACCAACTCAGCAGTGCATGAGTACCAAGGGGCTTTTTCCTTTTTATTTGACTTGCAGGAAACCAACTTCAATGAGATTTTATAGTCTCTTGAAGCCCGGGGACCTTTTTTTTTTCCTTTCATACTTTTGTCTTATAAATTCCTGGTAAAATCATAGAACAAAAAAATCAATAAATTCCTAACAATTTGAGTTCATTCATTTACAATAACCTGATTGAGAGTGCTGGCCACAGGTCATTCTTAATGATTCTCTTCTAATTAGTATTTCTAACTGTATCTGAATTCCGGTGCTTTACAGTTAGAATGTGGAATTTATTTACTGATTCGTGTGCGAACAATACGACATGAGATATAAATATTGTACAGATGCACACACACATACTTTTTAATATTTGCTTCACATTGTTTGATTTTGATCCTTTTTTTCTCTTTTTTGATTCATGCTGTGATAACGAGCCTTCTAAATTGCTATTTGTAATAAATTTTGGGTAAGATTATTCACTTTCCTTGGTATTTTTTATTTTCTGCAGTGAGTGGGGGACCCTACCGAGTGCTACAAATTGAGAGAAACAAACAATTCTGAGAAAAACAGACCTCCAGAGCTTTTGGAAAGGGATGGGATTGACAGTTTGAAAGGTTTCAAGTATGCCAAGTGGCCATCTTAGCATGCGCCACATTCAGAGAAGGAAAAATATAACTCCAGATGCTAAGACTGTCAACAAACTCCTTTGTTCCCTGGGAATGTTTTCATGATATTTTGGCTATAATTATTGTTAAGTTCTTTTTTTTTTTCCTTAAGCCTGAGTTATGTGTTAGAGAATTTTGAGTGTGGCCAGGGAATCTCAGGTCACCTCTAGTTGGAAGGAAGAGCCTTTAAAGATCATCTTGTTCTATCCCCTCGTTTTATAAATGGGAAAACTGAAGCTATAAGAGAGGCAAGGACTTGCCCAAGGTCATTCACTGAACCAGAAAGTCAGTGTTCCTCTTCTCCAGTGCCTTCTTTCTTACCGAACAACATATTTACTCCGCTTTACCTTCAACCCCACTCTCATAATCTCCTTTACTATTCCCTATTGGCAATGCTTAATAAATGTTTATGTGACTGACTGACTAATTAGTAAAAATCTGAAGATTATTCCTTGGCGGGGGTGGGGGGAGTTTACAACATTTAAATAAATATTTTCTTGCTCCTCTTCTCTTTCATCTCTCTAAGGCTCCATTTTCTCATCTGCAAAATGGGAATAAAAGTAGCAGCTAACTCATGGAATCTTTTTGAGGACTAAACGAGAATATTTGTGAAGTACTTTGCACTATATAAATTTATAGCATTTTAAGACTTTCAAAGCAGTTTCTTCATAGTAACCCTGGGTGGTAGTAGTGCATTATTATCCCCATTTTATTATACATTAGAAAACTGAAACTCAGAGAGAAGCAATGCAGTGAAATATATTTAGTTAATGTCAGAAACAGAATGAAAACCTAAGGCATCCCTCTAGCCTATTTACAGCCATTTTACCTATTGGAAATTCCTTATAATGCTTTTTCCCCACATATACGTGAGGGTAATTGAAGATTATTTTACACTTTTGACTCAATGAGTCTATTGTCATAATATTAATTAATTTGTCAATCAGCTGACCAGTAGTTAGAGAGTTGGCATAAACCAGCATTACGATAATAGCATTTACAATAATTGAGGTTTTCCAAGTGCTTTGCATGTGCTATCTCATTTTGTCCTCACAAAACCCCTGGGAGGTAGGACCTAATATTATTTCCATTTTATAGATGAGGAAACTGAAGCAGGCAGAAGCTGAGTCACCTGCCCAGAGGTACACAGCTATTAAGAGTCTGAGACCAGATTTGAACTTATGAACTTATTACTGACTCCAATCTTGGTGTGCTATCTACTGTACCACCTACCCACCATAAGCAAAGGAAATAAATGGAATCTGAGAATGTGAGACTTTGCTGCCTTGACATGCCAGAAAAACCTCCACTTTTAGGCCCCTTCCACTGACTGGTTACTGCCTGCCCAGACTCCATTTCAGGAAGGCATCACCCAAGCTCCATTTACTTTACCATCACTGAACTTCTTTTCCTTGGCCATGCTCCTATGCAGATGCCTGTCTCATCCCCTTGCTTTTCAGGCCCCTTTATGTGTTGTCTAGCCCAATGGAATGCAAATTCCTTAAGGTAGAGACTATATCGCTTGCTTGTATGTGGCCCCCAGCTTAAAGCAGAGTCTAGAACATAAAAAGCACTTAATAATGCTCTCTCTCTCTCTCTTTCTCTCTCTCTCTCTCTCTCTCTCTCTCTCTCTCTCTCTCTCTCTCTTGCTCTCTCTCTCTCTCCATCTCTGTCTCTCTCTGTCTCTCTTTTTCTCTCTCTCTTCTGTTGCTGTCTCTCTCTCATCCACCTATCTGTCAATCTATCTATCAATCCACTCACCCATCCATCCATCCATCCATCTAACCATCCATCTATCTATCATAAAAAAGGGAAACAGAGACAAGAAATAATAACACATCTTTATTCACTCTTCAGATCTGGAAGAAGCATTTGCTTATATCATTACTTAGCATTCATCAACATTTTAGCTGTGATAGGACTTTCGAAGGGGTTGAACTAAATGATCTGTAAGTCTCTTTGGCTCTGAGATCTATGATGATAACCATAAGGAATCATAAAATGGTCGAGCTGGAAGAGACATTAGAGATTACCTTGCCCAAACCATCATTTTTACAAAAGAAGGAACTTTAGCTCAGAGGTGGAAAATTACTTGCTTAAAGTCACCTAGCTATAAAACTCACAGAGTTGTCATGAAATTATGTGGGAGACAGTGTTTAAATTGCTTTACAACCATAAAGGGCTATGTCCATATTGTTATTATTTTCACACTGCATACATAAAACCTAATTTGAACTATGAACATAAGCTACTTCAAAGAAGGAATTGGGCACCTTCAGAAGCCACTATTACTCTGCCAGAATACTGCTTCCTTGTTTTTATACTGAAGCTGAATCGACATGACAAACATTTGTCTGGAGATATGTTGCATATGGCTGTGAGCACATGTATTTGAATATGAGCAAAAATTATTCTCTTGTTGCCTTCCAAATGTCTTGGTCTATTTTTTTAAGACAAAGCTTTTTTGAAAGGGTCAGCCACCTCTAACTGCCTTCCCTTGAATATCCTCTTTATTTTTTAGCTAGCACTACAGTGAGAGAAATGCATAGATCAACTCACTTGATGAAATATAATTTATAAGTTCTTATGATTTCCTCACCTGTTGGATAGACTTGAACCGTGTCATCGCTAAATTCTTTACCAACTCCAGCATTTTTGGTTCTGTGTTCTAGGATTCCATCTTCTAAGGTCCCTTCCTTTAAAAAAAAGTTTTTCAATTACCAAACATTCAGTTTTTTTTTCTTTCTCTCACCACTTTCCAAATGAAAAACAAAAAAAAGAAACAGACATAGAACCTCTGTGTTACAAAAAACATAGCCAAGCAAAACATATTCCCATATTGGTTATGTCTATAAATTAATTTTTTGTTCTATGTATAGAAATACAAAAGGTCAAGAATTTTAAGGAAAATATTTTTTAAAGTGGGAACAAAACTGTTCTAATAGTGCCACATTTCAAATTTTACTACAAAGCAGCAATTCTCATAATAATTTGATATTGTTTAAATAAATAGATCCATCAATGGAACAAATTAAGAAACTTAATAGCCTTGAGTTCAATAAGCACATAGATTCCAACTATTGGCATGAGAACTCAATATTTGATAAAAAAAACAGATTATGTTTAGACCAACTAGTACCTCATGCTTCATACTAAGATAAGGTCTAAGTGACCTAAACATAAAATATATTGTAAACAAAATTAGAGAAGCATGAAAGAAATGATCAGATCTAAATCCCTTCCAATTCTGACATTCAATGTTCTAATGTCTTGTGATACATTAATATTTTATGATCTAACGTTCTATGCTCCATGGGTTCTTCCAACTATAAGACAACGTACTATAGTGTATACATATAGTGTAGACAGGACAAGGCACAAGAAGCAGGTTTGCTTGTGGCTTGAAAAATAAAATAAAATTAGGGCTGAACATCCTACCTTACTCTTATAATATAGTTTAAGTTCTCAAAGACTTCTTTACTTTATGGAGGGAAAAAAACACACCTGTAAATGTTTTATTCCTTTAGGAAAAAGTTAAATGCAAGGAATAATAAGATAATTTGCCTAGCACCTGAAAGTCTGAAGGGGGTATAGAGGAAGCATAAGCACTATATAACTCTAAGTTATTATAGAACTTGGAGGAAATAATACATTTGGAAATGCAGGTGATTGATGAATAAAACATCACAAATCAAGCTGGCTGCAACTACATTTTGGCTTAATCCTGCTGGTTTAATTGATTCATTGCATCCCAGCTTTTTTTTTTCATTATCTGATGCTGTTTTCATATTGGGTTGTTAGATGCACATTATCCATGAAAAAAAAAAAAAACCTCATCCTGAAAACATACAACTGGTGATAGAATTGTTACTTATGATAATAATTCTGTTTTATGGAAAGATAATCCACCACCACCACCACCCCAAAAATTATAAAACAAATAAAACTCTTAGCAATCAATTTAGAGTCAAAAGACTTCTGTCCTTAAAGTCTTGAGTCCTTCATCCAATCCAATCCAAAACCTGTATAAGACACTGTGTTGGACTTTGGAAACACGAAGATAAAATGTGTGTGACTTTGTCTTTTCTTCTTTCTAAGCCTCAGTTTCCACATCAAGAAGATCCATGTGGTTCAAAGGATACAGATGAGGAAAATGGAGTTAGGAGATCTTCATTCTGTTCAAGGCTTTTCTACTCATTGGCTGTGTACGTGCTTCAATTCAATACCTAGATTGTGTGACTCATTTGTTAAGCTACAGGACTAGGCATTGGGTAGGGATACAAAACCAAAAAAAAAAAAAGTACCCCCTCCCTTACGTTCTCCCTCAAATTCAGACTCTGAAACATAGTGCTCAAGTTACTTAACCACTCATTGTTGTACAGTAATTCTGTCAAACTTTAATAAAAAAATGGCAATTAAAGTGTACATAAGGATTTCCGCTTGCATATGGACTTAGAAAACAACCTGCTTGTTTAATGGTTTTTCAGTTGTGTCTGACTCTTCATGACCCCATTTGGGGTTTTCTTGGTAAAGATACTAGAGTGCTTTGCCATTTCCTTCTCCAACTCATATTACAGATGAGGAAACCGAAGCAAACATGGTCAAGTGACTTGCCCAGGGTCACACAGCTAGTAAGTGACTGAGGCTGGATTTGAACTCACAAAGATGAATCTTCCTGACTCAAGACCTGACATTCTATCCACTACACCATCATCATCTATATTTTATTATATTTTTTTTCTATTTATTTTGTTAACTATTTCCCAATTATTTTCTGTTCTCGGCAGCTCTCTGAGATTATTAGATGCAGAGAAGGTAGTTACTTGCATTGGTAGAAGGAGTTTTCTTAGGGGCAGCTAGATGTCACAGTGGATAGAGCACCCGCTCTGGAGTCAACAGGACCTGAGTTCAAATACAGCCTCAGACACTTGACATTTACTAGCTGTGTGACCCTGGGCAAATAACCCCAATTGCCTCACACATGAAAAAAAGAAACGAAGAAGTTTTCTTCCTGTGGAGTTACAAATTCAACCCCCTCCCCCAAACACAGGCATAACTGTGTTATAACTAACTATTATTAGTAATTAGGAGCATCAGAAAAGGCCCTGGGCAGTCAGTGGCACCTAGCATGAGCTTTGGAGGAAGCAAAGGCTTCTGAGTGGCAGAAGTGAAGAAGGAGGATATTGCCAGTTTGGGAGACAACTTGTGAGAACTCCCAGTGTCAGGAGATGGAATGTTGAGTTCAGGGAGCAGTTAGTAGAACAGTTTGGCTGGACCATAGAGGACAGAAAGGGTTATCATGTGATGTCATTCTGGAAAGATACCTTGGAATCATATTGTTAAGGGTATTAAATGCCAACTTCTATACTTGAGGCAACAGGAAGCCACTCATTTTTTTTTTTGAGCAAGAGGTAACATTTAGAGCTGGTCTTAAGAAAATTTTGGCAGCTATGTAGAGGATAGGTTGATGAGAATAGAAATTTGAGAAAGGGATATCAATTAGGAAGATATTGTATTAGATCTGGCAAGACATGATGAAGGCTGAACGAATTTAATTAGCCGAAATTGTGCCTAAACAAATTTAGTTGTGTGGTGTGTGTGTGTGTGTGTGTGTGTGTGTGTGTGTGTAAAAGAGAGACAGAGACAGAGACAGACAGAGAAACAGAGAGAGAAAGACACAGAGAGACAGAGAAAGAGAGACAGACAGACAGAGACAGAGAGAGAGAGAGAGAGAGAGAGAGGTAGAGACAGAAAGAAAGTCAGAGACAGAAACAGAAACAGAGACAGAGAAAAAGAAGAGAAGGGAAGAAAGAAGGAGATGAAAGCACAAAGGGTATTCCCACTAAAGGTATTGGAAATGATGAGGCATAGTAACCCAGAAAACATTACCAAATGTGTAAAGGAGAGTCCCAGAGGGGTCAATCCAGAGAATCCCAGCCCCCTCAACCTGATGGTATATAGGGGCAAAGTGATAATGTAGAAAGGCTGTCAAAGCAAGTAGACTCTGAGTTGTATCCTTAGGAAGCTATACATTATGTTTCAAGAAAACAGTGGAATGAGGTAAATGACAGTAGTCACTAAGAAAAAACAGAAGCCCTCATGCCTGGAAAGGAAAATACTGATTTTTATTCCACAAGGGTATCCATCATTCAATCAACCAAATTGCTAAGGATTTATTATGGACTAGTCACTGTGCTATTCAATAGGAATATTGTTTTCTTTCTAACAGATATTTTTATTTATTTCATTATTTTCTAGTTACATGTTAAATTCTAACTGCATTTAAAAAATTACAAAATTTTTAACATTAATTTCTTTTCAAAATTTGAATTCCAAATTCTCTCCCTCCCTCCCACCTTTTCAAAAGGCAAGAAATATCGATTATACATGTGGAGCCATGAAAAACTTATTTCTATATTATCCACGTTGGAAAAGAAAATACACATATGCACAAACAAGAAAAATAAAATTTAAAAAAGTGTGCTTCAATCAGGATCGAGAGTTCATCAGTTCTCTCTCTCTGGAGGAAGATAGCATTTTTCATCCTGGGTCCATCGGAATTTTCTTAGATCATTGTCTTTCATAGTTGATCATCCTTACAATGCAGCTGTTACTGTGTACAAAGTTCTCTTGGCTCTTCTCATTTCACTTTATGATACTTCATATAAGTCTTTTGAAGTTTTTCTGAAACCACCCTACTTGTCATTTCTCATAGCACAATAGTATTCCTTTACAATCATATCTTGCAACTTGTTTAGCCATTTCCCAATTGATGGAATTCCCACTTTGCCACCACAAAAAAGAGTGGCTTTTCTCTTTTTTGTGATCTCTTTGGGATGCAGACTAATAGTAATATTGTTGGATCAAAAGGTACGCAGAGTTTTATAGCCCTTTGGGTATAGTTCTAAATTGTTCTCCAGAATGGTTGGACTAGTTTACAACTCCACCAACAGAACGTTAGTGTCTCAATTTTTACACATCACCTCCAAGATTTGTTATTTTCCTCTTCTGTCATGTCAGCTAATCTGAGAGTGTGAAGTAGTATAGCAGAGTTGTTTTAATTTGCATTTCTCTAATTGATATTTATTTAGAGCATTTTTAATATAATTATAATTAGCTTTGATTTCTTCTTCTGAAAACGGTCTTGTTCATATCTTTTTACTATCAATTGGAGAATGAATCATTTTTTATAAATTTAACTGAGTTCCCTATGTGTTTAAGAAATTAGGCCTTGGGGGCGGAGCCAAGATGGCGACTGGAAAGCAGTGGCTGGCGTGAGCTCCCCTCCAGGACCCTCCAAAAACCTATGAAAGAATGGCTCTGAACCAATTCTAGAGCTGCGGAACCCGCGGAGGGGCAGAGGGAAGCAGGACTCCAGCCCAGGTCTGCCTGGATGGTCTCGGGGTAA
>CM053625.1:297860822-297911682 GCA_028646595.1 Phalanger gymnotis
AGGAGGGCAGACTGGGGAACGGCGCAACCAGAGTGTACGCCATCTTGGAGTGGGGGGGGTGGAAATGGGGAGAAAAATCTGTAATTCAAACGCATGTGAAAATTAATGCTGAAAACTAAAGATGTTAATAAAAAAATTATTATTTAAAAAAAAAAGAAATTAGGCCTTTATCAGAAAAAAAATTTTTCTGTTCCCTGTTTTCCTTCTAATTTTGGATGCATAATTTTGTCTGTAAATTTTTTAAATTTCATGCTATCAATATCATCTATTTTACTTCGCTTGATCCTCTCTGTCTCTTGGTTGGTTGTAAACTTCTCTCTTATCTGACAGGTATATTTTTCCATGCTCTTCTAACTTACTTATGGTTGCATTCTTTACATCTAAATCTTTTATCCATTTTGACGTTATCTTGGTATATAGTATAAGATGTTAGTCTCTTCCTAGCTTCTGCCAAATAGCTTTCCAGTTTTCCCAGCAATTTTTGTCAAATGGTAAGTTTTTGCCTCAAAAGCTTTGATCTTTGGGTTTATCAAACACTGGATTACTGTGGTCATTTACTACCATATATTATGTATCCTATTCCCCTGATTCACCACTCTATTTCTTAGCCGGTACTAGATTGTTTTGATGATTACTGCTTTGTAATATAGTTTGAAATATGGTACTAATAGGCTTCCTTCTTTTACATCTTTTGTCATTGATTCTCAATGGGAATTTTTTTTTTATTAATGAAGTCCCTGTTCTCATGGAGCTTACATTCTAATGAGGAAACAACAGACATAAATCAGTATATACAAGGTAGAGAGTAGATGAATGGTAGTCTTACAATGGGAAATATTAGCAATTTCAGACACCATGAATGGCTTCCCATGGAATGTGATGCTTTATCTTACAAGTAACCAGGGGATTCTACAAGATAAGGAGGGACAACATTGCATGAATGTGGAACAGCTAGAGTAAAGGCATGGATATGGAAAATGAAGCATGGAGTGTGAGAAATAGACAAACTAATATGAAAGGATAATATAAATGTGAAATACGTGTATGTGAGGACAAATTCAAGGGTATGATCATCCCTTTGTGTAGGTGGGGTAGGTAGAGAATTAGGTCATGATAGTTGTGTGGATTGGAGAACTGGAAATTTAGCATGTTTAAGGGCTGAATTCCTTTAGAATGGGGGCAGCAGCTGGGATGGAGAAGAAAACTCCATGCCAGTATCCTAGAGTAAAGCTCCATTTGCCTCATGCTAAGTATAGGTATAGAAATTTGGCCAATGAGTTGATGCCTTTCCTACTTAGCCATGTCAGTTGTACCTGGAAGAATTGTGGCATTGTACATACACATAAATTTTCTTTCAAACAAATAAAAGTGGAAAAGCTTTTTCTCCTCCTGTATGGGCTGCATTTTTCCACAGGAGAAAAGCGTGATATTTTAATGTCAGCTGGCCCTCACACCTGCAGAAATTATAAGCCTCTTCATAAATCTCTTGGCATGTGTCTGTCATAACAAAGCAGTTTGAAGTGTTTTCTCTGTCTCATTAATAATAAGTGAAGGACGATAACTTACTACTAGTTTGCGTTGCTGTCCCTCGAAATAAATAGCCATCCCCTTAGCTCATGATGAAACTCAACCCACAGGAATAAATAGCTGAGAGGGGTTTTTTTCTTTCTTTTCTTCTTTCCTCATAGCCAATATATTTCTGACAAACCGACTTTTGCAAAGTACTGCAGGTGCTGGGATGTCGTCCTTCCCAGAAGATAGTTCTGCATCACCTCCCCAGGCTGGATTTTCTTCTCCTTTCCTCTCTACTCATTTATCAACCAAGTGCATTCTAAAGTACACCATCATAGAATGTCATGAGACCTGGGTTCTAGGTATGGCTCACACTAAAAAGTTCTGTGACCTTGGCCAAGTTGCTGGCCATCTCTGATATTCAGTTTCCTCATCTATGAAATATAGAAGTTGGCTTAGATTATCTATGAGCTCTTTTCAGGGCTAAAATTCATCAAGATCCCTTCCTTTTCTAACATTCTACATTCCAAGCTGCCTAATATGCTATCATTTTGATATTTTTCAACTATTTGATATTTGAATGACACTGTTAAGTGCTATGAAAGATTCCAAGTGGAAAAGTTAAGGCTGAACAATGTGGTCTTTGAAGGGAAAACATATTTCATGTGTGTATTTTGTTGATAATTGATTGCCCTTTAAAGAGCTTGGAATGCTCTCCTTCCTTACCCCTGACTACTGACCTCCCTGCTTCATTTAAATCCCAACTAAAATCCAACAGTCTACAGGAAGCTTTCCCCAATCCCTCATAATTCCAGTGCCTCTTGTCTTTCAATTATTTTCTATTTATCCTGTACTTAACTTGCTTTGTATACTTTTGTTTGAATGTTTTCTCCCCTATTAGATTGTAAGCTCCTTGAGGGCTTCTTTTTGAATCCTTACTGCTTGACAATGTGCCTGGAGCAAAATAGGGGTTTAGTAAATGTTTATCCAATTAATTGAATGAGTGAATGAACATTACTAATAATTTGTTTTAACCACAATAGGCATGATTTTGCTTTCCTCAGTGTTCAGGAGATTAAAGGTGATTGAATACCTGGAGAGGGAAATGAATTGATTTATAATTTCTAGAGACAGAAATAAAAATATTTATGTCCAGGTATTTTCTTCTGGGTTCCCTTATGTATTAGTCCTTCTAAACATATAATAGTAATGTTTCTGTAGGGATACGCTAGAAGACTTTTAACAACCAGTTCTATGGGAGAAAAAAAAACACACAAAAAAAAAGTACACAAGATGTACATTTTCTCCATCAACCAACAAAATGCTACTAAGCTTTGATTTGTAGTTTGCTGATTTACCAGGCATAAATCCTCACCCTGAAAATTTAACAATTGGCTCTGAGGAAGCAGCTCTAGCTCTTACTTCTTCAAATAGAAGGTACTGAATTACTTTATACTTTTATCAGAGTAAAAGACAGTGCAAAAGACTTGAATTTCAGAGACCTATCTGCTGCAGTTATTGCTGTCTTACCTCATATAAATGCCATCAAGTGAATCGATCTGAGTTTCCTTTTCTATAAAGTGGGAGAGGAAGAATTAATATTGGCCCTACCTATATCACAGGATGGCCTTGAAGTGTTATAGAAATATGAAGTATTATTATGATGCAGGGTCATAATTACGATAATAAATTAATGTCTTATGCCATACTATAGTCATATCCTGAGGCGGTTTAATGAAATGTAGCTTTGTTTGCTATGAAGTGGCCTAAACTGATGTTACTTTCAAGTTTCCTTGTTTGCTTTCGAGTTTTTGTATTTGGGCCCTCATTATCAATCGATCGATCGATTAGTATATGTTCATTAGGCACTTAATTAGGGCCTGGCATAGTGCTGAGTGTTGGTTATATAAATACAATGATTGAAATTATTTCTGCTTAAAAAGATCTTATATTCTAATGGGAGACACAACAAATATATGTATATACATTTATACTCTCATATATATGTGTATATATATATGTTTACATATACGTATGTGTACATATACACATGTGTGCTTATATAAAATAAACATAAAGAGAATCAATACAAAAGGTATGTGACAGCCACATCCCCAAACACGCATCACACACCTAAGGTTTCCTAAGCTGCTGCTTGTGAGTTATAGTTAGGAAACTAAATAACATGTTTGAATCGTATGCAAAGTAAAATAGTTCTAAGTGAGAAAACTTAGAAGAGATAGACATATTAGTATGTTTGAAATATTTAATATCAGTTAGAGCAATGACATTAGACTATTTCTCCCTTTCTCTCGGTTAAAACTACAGGCCTTCACAAGTACTATCACCATTGAACCAGTCATTCTGGAACCTCTATTATGCCCAATTAATTTTGAAGGTAATACTTTATTGTTAGTAAATTATATCATAGATTATATCATATATAGTAAATTATATCATAGGAAAGTAATTTGTGTTATTCTCAGGAATTGAAATTTGCATGAGACAAAAGGGAACCCACAAGAAAAGACCTGGACATAAATATTTTTCTGACTCTAGAGATTCAGAAATTAGAAATCAATCCATTTCCCTCTCTAGGCATTCAATCACCCTATTCTCATGAACACTGAAGAAAGCAAAATCAATTTCAGGCACATTTTTTTGATCTTTCAATATTGAAGATGTATAGGAAGATCTATAAATATGGGTGACATGGAACCAAAATTATTAGTGTTTGTCAAGAGAAAACAATAAAGTGATTCCATGTAAGAAACAGGGAAATACAGTCTAGCAAGAAGATAAATTCCCCTCAAACTTCTCTCCCCAAATCCTACCCATAAAGAATAGCAGAGTTCTTCCTTTGTCTTTCAATTCTAACATTTTTATCATAAGCAAAATTATTTCAGAGACATCAGGAACATTTATTCACATTGTTACTATCCAAAGAAAAAAAAGTTGTATACATGTTAAAGAGTCAGGAGAACTGGATTAACAATAACTATCTGTGTGGTGCTGGGGAAATTATGTCACCTTTCTAACTCTCTGCTTTTCTATCTGTAAAATGGGAATGATGGTGCTTGCACTGAGTTAAATTTGAAAAAAAAAAAACAAAACTCTTAAGAAATCTGAAAGTTCTCCCAACAAGTTTTCAAGCCCCTTTTGCTAAAGGCATGCCTCCCCCAAACCCGCAGTTAGTCATACCAATGCTTTTCTCTAACTAAAATAAGTGCATTCAGAGATCAGTCAATGTCTACACACACACACACACACACACACACACACACACACACACACACACACACGCCATATGTTCCTTTAGATTCATTTTCATATTTAACCTGTATGGGGTCAACATAACCCATTTCATCATTTATGGACATCCATAGAAGGAAAAGAGCAAATCTAGGATTATGAGTCACTTAATGGATCTTTTTCCTTTTTTTAGCCAAGTAATGTGGGTGGCACTCTTAATACAATCCATGCGTGAGCTTTTTGATCTGAATCCTGCCACTCTCTCCTATGATTAAGTGGTTTCACATTTATTTGCTAAATTTGGTGATTGGGACAGACATTTCTGTCAATTTTCTGTTGTGCTTATACCTCAAACTATTCATCATTTTAGCATTCCACGCCCTGCGTGGTTCAAATAGTTGATACTGGCAAACTTTACAGCCCAACTATCAAAGGGGATAATACTTTTAAAGTGCTTAGCACAATGTCTGGCACATAATAGGTGCTTAATAAATGCTTGTCCCCTCTTTTCCCCATCTCCTTAACTTTAGGGTGTTTAGCCTTAGGGAGATAATAATGGTAGCATATGATTTGGGTTTTCAAATCATTGACCTTGTGATTAGATCCCTGAAAGTAGGTCCCAATGAAGAGCTTCATTCAAACCTGCTCTGCAATTTTTAGTCCTTGGAGTTGCCTAGGTCAACAAAAGCTTAAGTCCCTTTACCAGAACTACACAACCTGTATGCGTCAAAAGTGAGATTGGAACCTTTGTGTTCTTGTCTCAAAGGCCACCTAGAATTAGGATCTGTGGATAGAAATTAGTGGGTGCTAGTTGTTACTTAGGGCACCTTTCAAATTGTTTTGTATTGAGTTTGAATATATTTTGTTAGTTAACTGTGTGCATGAGCCCCAAGTGGATTGTAAGCTTCTTGAAGGCAGGGACTTTTTCTTTGTATCCTCAGCATCCAGCACCTAGGAAATCCTCCATAACTGTTTGTTGAATCATATTGAGAAAAAGAATTTCCTGACTTTTCAAGTTGGCCAAGAGAGTAATTACTCATTAAGAGTTAGATCTCCCTTTCTCAAGGTCATAGTATCATGGACCTGGAGGTATGAAGAACTTTGTCAATTAGCTAGTCTCCGCCTTTGAGAAAACTGAGGCCCAGAGAGATGAAATGCCTGGCCCCAGGATCAGGAGGAGTAGTTAGCACAGAAAATGGTAATAATAGCTTCCATTTATATAAGAAATGTAGCATTTAGGTGCATAACAACTACTATGTGCCAGGCATTGTACTAAGTACTTCACAAATATTACCTCGTTTGATTATCACAACAAAATTGGGAGATAGGTGCTACTATTGTCTCCATTTTACAGTTGAGGAAACTGAGGCAAATAGAGGTTAAGTGACTTGACCAAGGTCACAGAGCTAGTAAATGTCTGAGTCTAGATTTGAACTCAGATCTTCCTTACTCTAAGTCTGCCATCCAACTACCCAGGAGTAAAATTTGGGTCCTCTCTACCATTGATCCAGCATTCATTCTTTCCACTACATCTGACTATGGCCGAATCAGTGGCTGGATGACTGGTTGTTGAGGAAAATATAAGAGGCCAATGGTCATCAAAACAATTTATCCTCATAATCTAACAGGTAGAAGGGGGGTTATAGAAGAGCTGAGATCCCTTCACATTCTGGAAGTATGCTCTTTTGGAAAGAATGTTGAATTTGGAGGCAGAAGAAGTAGGTTCGAATCCTGTTTCTGTGGTCTTACTCACTAGGTGCTATAGGGTAAGTCACATAAAATCCCTGGACCCATTTCTTCATGTATAAAGAAGGAGACTGGGCTAAATGATATCTTGTAAGGTCACTTCCAGCTCTACAATTATGATCCTATAATGCTATAATATAGGAAGGACCATGTGAGTAATAGTTTGGCTTTAGTTTAAGCCCTTATGATAAATGAATGACATATCTACGCTGCACACACACACACACACACACACACACACACACACACACACACACACACACACACACACTACACTCCAGTCTGGTCAAGAGAACTGATTGAAATTGCCTGCCTAATGGCCATCCAGTATTTTGTCTATTCATTTGTTGTTCTTGTTCAGTTGTAGTTAATTCATTGTGACCCCCATGGACCATACTGTCCATAGAGTTTTCTTGGCAAAGATACTGGAGTTGTTTGCCATTTCCTTCTCCAGTGGATTAAGGCAAACAGGTTAAGTGACCTGCCCCAGGTCACACAGCTAATAAATACCTGAGACCGCATTTGAATCCAGTTCTTTCTGATGCCAGACCCAGAGCTCTATCCATTGAGCCACCTACCTGACTCCTAAGCAAACAGAGGTTAAAAGATTTTCCCGAGGTCACACGGCTAGTAAGAAAAATGGATAATGACATCAACGGTGATTAAGACGAATTGTTGTTCAACATTTAGATTATGTCTAACCTTATTTTCAATTCCGTGGACCAAGATGCCCCCCACAGGCATACCACATAGTGTTCCCATCCCCTCTCCACTTTCCGGTTTCCTTTTGTGTTTTGTCTCCTCCACGTTAGATTGTAAGCTCCTTGCACAGAGATTTTCTCTCTTTTTATTAATTGTATTCCCCGTGCTTAGCACAATGCTTGCAACACAGTAGGCACTTAAAATACTTATTCCATTGGATTATTGGGTCAGATTGTATGGGCATTGATCTACGTACTGTATAAATATTTAGGGAATAGATTTTTTGTAAGTAGATCTTGAAGTCTGGAATTCCATCCTACCAGATTTCATGTCAGTAAAGGAAAAAACCACACCACCACACGTGCACACACACACACACACACACACTTCTAACATTTCTGAATTTTTCTTTTTCTGTAAAAACATTTGACACAGCTTAACAATCAGCATTTTACTTTCTAATCATTTTTACATTGGTATAAGAAGTAAGTCTTGGAGTCTTAATTAGATTCCTGCTCTGTCCCTCAAACTTTTCTCTTCACAGTAATGAATCCTAAGGTTCTTAAAAAAGTCTTCCAGAACATGCTGTAATAGAAAGATATGTATTTTAAATGACATTTAATTCACTTTCTTGATCACTTCTGACAAACAAGGCTTTCCTTTCTTAAAAACTTCTTTAATAAACAAGGCAGCTTTGTCCTTCTGGAGAATGATAAATGCTTAACTCAGAGTGAATGAAAGGGATGATTCAGCCTAACTACTTAAAGATAAGACAGATACACTTTTGATTATACTGTGAAAGGAAAGGGTTTTACCAGGAGCTAAGAAGGATTAAATAACTATGAAAATCTCTCTTCTTTATCAAACACTGGGCATTCCAGGTCAATACTACAGGTCATTAACAGAGCTCAATAGATCAAGTTGTGTTTTCTAATCTATATCATTCTTGTTTCCTCCATATGGAAGATTTGTTATTATATTCCTTTCTCCAGGTACATTTTCACTTAACTTGCATCACCTCTGACTTTAATTGAGTTCAGAGGTAGAACCACATGGCTTATAGAGAAATGATTTCACTCAAGGACTTAGAAATTTTATTTTATTTACACTGAAATGCAAAGTCGATTGCTATTAATTTCAAATAGTGTCCAATTCAAATCAGAGTGGGATTTGGCTGAGGCACTACTTAGGGATATCCCTTGGTCCCAACCCCTGTAAGGATGGTCCTCCATGGGAGAAATGATATGACCTATATTTATAAATTAGTTTACTTTAGAGTAAAGCATCATAACCAGGTCATGCCTCAGAGAAGCTCACACTCATATTAACTGCATCCAACATGACTTTATTAATGCTTCTGAGAGCCTCCAAATCCAATTCTATCTAATCCCTTCTCCTGGCTGCTTTGTCCTATGTTCTCTGGAACAAACAGTGATAGAAACCATCCTGAAATTATATATGTTCATTTCAGTGATCATCTTTCTGTGTACTCTGATCAGATAACCGATTTCGGATTTACTTAGGACAATAAATTAAAATGCAATTGTATGAATAACTTGACCATTGCCTACTCTATCAACCAATTTTCTGTGAATTTGATTAAGCTTGAAATAAATATATTGAAATACCAGTGAGGAATACTGAGTCTGAGGATATGTATAAAAGGAATTTATATTATAATGAAGAGTTTGCTTCTAGAGACGTTAGCATGCTAAACTTTTTGGTTATATTAAAAATATATAAAATTTTGATTAACCATACCTTGGGCTTATTTTCAATATTTCTCATGAGCAAGGTAAGGTGGGATAGAGCAAAATAAGTAGTGTATCTCTATAAGTACTGACTTGAGGATATCTATCATTTTGTAATGGGAGAATTTATCTTTTTTTTTTTTTTTTAACAGGGAAGAATTTATCTTTTCCAGCTATCAACTTTTTTCACCTGGTTTCGATTAAGAGTAAAATCATGGGTGGTTAAAGAAAGGTCAGCAATCAAATAATAACACATTAAAGTGGTGCTTGGTGGTTTAATGGATCCCAGGATTTAGAGATAGGAGGTCCTTTAGAGGATAATCCAGTGCCATGCCCTCATTTTACAGATAAAGAAACTGAGCCCCAGATAGGTGAAATGACAACTTAAATAATAAAACAAGTATCCAAATGCATACCTCTTGTTCCAGATTCATTTCCCTTTCTACATAGTGAGCTGTCTTACTTCATCTGATCATCTCATCAGCTTAGTGGCACTGTGGATAGAGTGCTGGGCCTGGAATCAGGAAGACCTGAATTTAATCTGGCCTCAAACACTTACTAATTATGTGACCCTGGGCAAGTCACTCAACCTCTCCCTGCCTCAGTTTCATCAACTACAAAATTAAGATAATAATGGTAAGTACTATCAGAGTTGTTGTAAGAATCAAATAAAATAGTATTTGTAAATAAATAAAGCTAATTTTAAAAAATAACTTAGCACATTGCCTAGAACCTAGTAGGTGCTATATAAATGTTTATTTCTTTGTCTGCCTCCCATCAACCCTAGGAAGAAGGTACTACAGTTCTTTTTATATCCATATGACATGAGAAAATAGAGGCATAGAGAAGCTAAATGACTCCACTAAGTCTCATACCTCTCCTGGATTGCTTCTTTGTCATGGCTTCACTGGCTTCATACAGCTCAATGGAACTATGAGCTATGCCATGTGAGGTTACCCAAGACAAACATGTCATAGTGGAAAGTCCTGACTCAGGTGAAAAGACAACTCAAACAGTAAAACAAGTATCCAAACACAAACCTCTTTTCCACTAGAGAAGGAAATGGCAAACTGCTTCAGCATCTTTGCCAAGAACACCTCATAGACAGTATCAAAACAATAAAAGATATGACACTAAAAGATTAGCCCCACGGGTCAGAGGATGTCCACGGGTCAGAGGTATTACCGGAGAAAAGCAGAGGACAATTACAAGTAGCTCCAGAAAGAGTGAAGTGTCCGGGCCACAGCTAAAAGGAAGCTCAGCTACAGATGTGTCTCATGAAGAAAAGGAAGTACGATGCTGTAAGATCAATGTTGCACAGGAACTCATAGTATAACATCTAGGAGCCAAGGTAAGTTAGATGTGGCCAAACAGGATAGAAAGGTTTAATATGGAAATGTCCATAAACTTAAATGGATGGGAGTGGGTGAATTTAATTCAAGTGATCATTGCATATATTACTGTGGGCAAGAATCCCTTTGAAGAAATGGAGTAACCCTCGTGATCGATAAAATGGTGAGAAAAGCAGTTCTGGGGTATATTCTTTAAAATGACAGCATAACATCTATTTGAATACAAGGGAAATCATTCAACATCATGGGAATAGAAGTCTATGCTCTAACCACTGATGCTGAAAAAGCCAAAGTTGATCAGTTCTACAAAGACCTACATCATCTTCCAGAAATAATACCCAAAAAAAGGTGTCACATTCATCATAAGGGATTGGAATGCTAAAGTAGGATATCGAAAGATAATTGAACAACTGGAAAGTTTGGCCTTAGAGTACCAAATGAAGCAGGGCAGAGACTAATAAAATTTTGTCAACATAACTTATTGGTCATAGCAAATACTCTTTTTCAACAACCCAAAAGGTGACTCTACATGTAGACATCACCAGATAGAAAATATAAAAATCAGATTGAGTATATACTTTGTAGGCAAAAGTGGAGATGTTCTATTCAGTCAGTTAAAATAAGGCCAGGAGCTGACTATAGCTCAGATCATAAGTTCCTTATTGCAAAATTCAGACAGATTAAAGAAAGTAGGGAAAATCATCAGACCATATAGATATGGCCTTATAAATATGAAGTAGAAGTGATGAATAGATTTAAGTGATTAGATATGGTAGATAGAGTAACCAAAGAACTATGGACAGAGGTTCGAAATACGGGAGGCAGGAACAAAAAAAAAATCCAAGAGAAAAAGAGCAAGAAAGCAAAATGGCTACCTGATGAGACTTTACAAGTACCTGAGGGAAGAAGAAAGCAAAAGGTAAAGGAAAAAAGGAAAGATATACTCAGCTGAATTTAGAATTCCAGAGTACAGCAAGGAGAGATAAGAACGTTTTCTTAAGTGAGCAATGCAAAGAAATAGAAGAAAATAATAGAATGGGAAAGACAAGAGATCACTTCAAGAAAACTAGAGATATCAAGGGAATGCATCATTCAAAAGTGGGCATTATAAAAGAAAAAAATGGTAGGGACTTAACAGAAGTAGAAGAGTTGAAGAAAAATTATACAAGAAAAATCTTAACATCACCAATAACTATGTTGTGGTTATCGACCTAGAGTCAGACAACCTGAAGAATGAAGTCCAATGAGCCTTAGGAAGCATTGCTAACAATAAGGTTAGTGGAGGTGATGTAATTCTGATTGAGCTATGCAAAATCCTAAAGATGATGCCGTTAAAGTGCTGCACTCAATATCACAGCAAATTTGGAAAACTCAACAAGGGTCTACTGGATTTGGAAAATGTCAGTTTTCATCCTAATCCTAAAAAAGGGTAATGCCAAATAATGTGGAAATTATTAATCACACTCATTTTACTTGCTGGAAAGGTCATACTTAAGATTCCGCAATCAAGGCTTCAGCAACATGATAACCAAGAACTACCGGAAAAGCAGGGTGGTTTTCAAAGAGGCAAAAGAACTAGAGACTCAAGTGCCAACATTTACCAGATTATGGAGAAAGCAAGGGAGTTCCAGAAAAAAAAAAAATGCTTTTGCTTCATTGACTACACTAAAGCCTTTGACGGGGTGGATCACAGCAAAATGTGGCAAGTCCTCAAAGAAATGGAAGTAACAGATCATCTTACTTATCTCCTGAGGAACCTGCATGCAGGTCAAGAAACAACAGTTAGATCTAAACATGAAACAATAAGGCTGTATACTGTCACTTCATGGATTTAAGTTATATGGAGATTATATCATGGAAAATGCCAGGCTGGATGAATCAAAAGCCAGAATTACAATTGCTGGGAGAAATATCAACCATCTGACATTATACAGCTGATACCACTCTGATGGCAGAAAGTGAAGAAGAATTAAGACACCTCTTGATGAGGGTAAAAGAGGAAAGTGTAAATGTTGGCTTGAAGCTTAACATCAAAAAAACTAAGATCTTGGCAACTGGTCCCATCACTTCCTGGCAAATAGAGGGAGAAGAAATGGAAGCACTGTCAGATTTTATATTCTTAGGCTCAAAGATCACTGAAGATAGAGACTGCAGTCATGAAATTAAAAGATGCTTTTTCCTTGGAAGGAAAGCTATGGCAAATCTGGGCAGCATACTAAAAAGAAAAGACATCATTTTGCCGACAAAGGTCCTTAAAGTCAAAGCTATGTCTTTTTTTTTTTTTTTAGTAGCAAAGTATGGCTGTAAGAGCTGGCTTGTAAGGAAAACTGAGCTCTCAGAATCAAAGCTTTTGAATTGTCATGCTGGAGAAGACCTTTGAGAGTCCCTTGGACAGGACAGCAGAGGATGAGATGGATGGATAGTGTCACTGAAGCAATGAACATGAGCTTGGACAGACTGGCATACTACAGAACACAGAATCATAAAGAGTCAGAGATGACTATGATTGAACAGCAAAGGCTCACACAGTTACTAAGTAGTAGGGCCAGTATTTGAAACTACCATCTTGGTTATCTTCCTGCCATACCAACCATGCTACTGCTGTTGCTGCATGTTCGTATCAGTACCTCTAGAGACCAACCATGTCCCAGGGGAGCTAAACTCCTCAGCTGTAGAACTCCCACCTTGGAGTTATTCTGTGCTGATTGGTAAGATATCATTGCACCTAGCCAGACCTCAGACAATCTGATTATGCTCCATCTTGGCCATCTTTCTGCCACAATACTATGCTACTACTGCCACTGAACTCTCTAAATAGTATTTGTAAATATTGCACAAATACACTAGACTTTGGAACTCCTGTGCTGGGGCCTGGCTGTGCTTGTGGATAAGAGCCTACTATGTCTAACAGGTCCCAGATCTACCTGCCTCCCTTCCCCCTAGGCATTTTCCTGTCCATGCAGCTTTCCACCAACATGTTTCTTTGGTAACAGTAGCAATTGACTTTATCTCTGCTTTTTGGAAAGGGCATGACAGGGGACTACCCCTGGGCTCCCCTCACCAATCCTATGCCTTTCCAGAAGAAAGCACTCTTCCCTAGCCACCACTGTTATATGTGTTGTCTCCTACTATTAAAATGTAAGCTCCTTGAAGTCAGGAACCTTTGTATTTCTACTATAGATATTTAATATAACTCTAGTGATACAGTAAGATGTTAAGGCATTCTTTTTTTCCTAAATCAACATCTATTTCTATATACTGCTGTCGCCCAGTTTGAAACTTATTTGAAAAAATTCCTTTACTCAAACTATATAAAGGAGGCAACATTATTTTTAAAATTGGGAAGTAGCTTTGTGTTAAAAAAAGGGAAATATTTCAAAGGCAGTATATCAATTAGAGCTAAATGTTACTTTTTAAATTAAATTTTATTTTTTAATTAAAAGAAATCTTCTTTCCTCCCATTTCTACCCCAATGAAAAGAAAAAGAAAATCCTTGTAACAAATATGCTTATTCAAGCAAAACAAATTCCCTCATTGCCCTGCCAAAGATACATGTCTCAATCTGCACCCTGAGTCCAATATCTGCCTGTTTGGAAGAAAATAACATACTTCTTAATCATGCTTCTGGAATTATGGATAGTCATTACGTCAAAGATCTTACAGATTTAAAATTTGTTTAGTTTTATAATGTTGTTATTGTATAAACTGTTCTCATTCTGCCCATTTCATTCTTCATCAATTGACAAAAGTCTTCAAAATTGGTCATTTTATAATATTGATGTTTTAGTGTATATTGTTCGGGTCCTGCTCATTTCAGTGTGTATCAGGCCATATATGTCTTTCCATCTTTCTTTAAAATCTTCTTTTTTCTTCATTTCTTACAACACAATACTACTTCATTATATCCGTATAATGCAATTGTTCAGCCATTCCTCAACTGAAGGACATACACTTAGTTTCCATTTTTTTTTCTTTATCAATGATGAATCTCTCTCTGATATCTCCCTTTCAAATGTGAGAGACAGAGACAGAGAGAAGCAGAGAGAAATAAAGGCAGAGAATGAAAAGGAGAGGAAGATGAAGAACATTTACTAAGCATTTTCTATATGCCAGACTCTGTGCTAAGTGCTAGGAATGCAAATATAAGCAGGAAAGACAGTCTCTAACCTCAAGGCGCTTACATTCTAATGCAGAAAGACAGCACACAAAGGAGAGATGGAAAGGTGTCTGGGGTGGGGAGAGGAAAGGGTGCCTGCATGGTCCAGGTAGGCAAGTACCAATCACGGGAAAAGAACATTAGGGGGCTAACATGTGTCCAAAGTGACAAAGAAGATAAAAAATAGCTATCATTTATTCATATGGTGCCTACTATGTGCCAGGAGCTTTGATTCTAAGAGCTCAGTTTTCCTTATAGACCAGCTCTTATAGCCTCGTATTATCCTCATTTGACATTGAGGAAACTGAAGAAAACAGAGGTTAAATGATTTATCCAGGTCACACAGCCATTAAGTGTCTGTGGCTGTGTTTTGAACTCAGATCTTTCTAACTCCAAGCCTCGTATTCTATGAACTGTGCCACTTAGATTTCCTAGCCTAAAAAGGGAAAGTCCAGAGGGTAGAATTGGGAGTAAAACAATGCTTGACTGGGGTCCCTTCAGAAATAGTGGGTTAGACAGACAACTACTAACTAGGAGAGCAAAGCCTCAGTGAAAAAGTTTACCCAGAGTGGCAAGGAAGCTGGCAAAGAAAAGGGAGAAAAAAAGTCTGGAAAGTGCAGACAGGAGTGAGATGATCAGGTAAATTAGCCTATATTCCTTTAAAAAGAGAAAGAATAGAAATAGGTATTTAAATAATGAATAACTTTCCCAGCAGGGTTTACTCTGTAAAGTGGTGTTGCTTGACACCAACTCTAAATACTCAACTTACTGTAGTCATCCTCCTGCTCAACTTACTGTATTCATACATTTAAAACCCATTTGTCCAATGTGTTTTCAACAAGCAGAGGGATTTGGGATTTTCTGTCTTAAATGCGTAAGTATTCTGGGGAAATGGATCCTCATGTTTCTTTTTTAGGTAGATGATAGTTAGCTAAAGGATTGCTGGAATCATGTCTGAATATAAAACATTAATTATAAACAATTTCTATTGGAAATATTCTCTTCGAACCAGTGCTAGGAATGGTTGACCAAGAGTCTATTACATAGCTGATTAAAAGACCAAATACGCATTCTAGGACACTGGACAGTGATAGATAAGGGAATACTATAAAAGAACCCTGATTTGCAAAAAATAAAAATGTCAAGGCAGTGAAAGATAGGTCAAAATATTATAATTTCCCTGATAGTTGGAGTTTCTGAGAGCCTGAGGTTAAGAAGCCAGAAAATCAAGCCAAAAGCTTCATGGGATCATCAACAAGATCTTAAAACCAAAGGTACTAATTTCTCAGCCAAAAGTATTCTTAGACATTCCTATAGGGATAGAAACCCAGGATGTAACATGCTCAAAGCAGATGAACCATATTATGCAGATTACTAATGGACTAAACCAACCAGAATCAGTGGTACAAGTCTGAGCTAATAGCAAGGTTTTGTTTCAACTTGGGTTTGAGTCCTGGATCAAAGCACAAATTACTCATTTCACCATGGTCAAGTCATTTAATCTTTCTAAGCTTCAATTTCATCATTTGTAAATTGACCTAATTCTTGGCACCACCCAAGTCAAAGATGTGTTGTAAGGGGAAGATAAAACATAGAAGAACTTAAAAATGTGAGTTTTTTGTTGTTAGTGCCATTACAATGAAAAAAACTTGAAGCTACAAGAGGTAATTTTATGAGAAAGTTCCCTGTTGCCTCTAGGAAAAAATACAGAATCTTCTGGTTGGTTGTTGACCTTCATTCTTGAAGAGAACCAAAATGACATCACTGTGCTAGAGTCAAGTTTCAGTGTATCTGACTGTGGCTGATCAGACCAATTTGAGCTCAGAACGCTTTACCACAGGTAGGGCACAAATAGTCCATGTGAACATTTGGGGTGGCTTCTCTAAATTTGTATATCCTGTGTGTTTCCTTTGAGCTGTTTCAATTCTGGTTTGCTCATAGACCACAGCACCTTCTCTGATGTGGGCATACCATGCTGAGCAATCCTGTGCCAGTGTCTCCATGTCACATAATCAATTCCAAAGTTCTTAAGAGAGACCTTGAAAGTGTCCTTGTATTGCTTCTTCTGACCACTATGTGAATGCTTCCCCTGTGTGAGTTCTCCATAAAATAGTCTTTTTGACAAATGTATGTTTTGCATTCAAAAAACGTGACGAGCCCATAAGAGTTGAACTCTCTGAAGCAGAGTTTGAATACTTGGCAGTTTAGCTCAAGCAAGGACCTCAGTGTCTGGTATCTTATCCTGCCAGGTGATCTTCAGAATCTTCCTAAAACAATTCAAATGCAAGCGATTAGTTTTCTCTGCAAGAGCAATTCTCATATACAATGAAGTTTCAGAGGGCTTTACAATCTGCATTGATTTAGGGACTACATACAAAGACAAAATTAACAGTAATTAGTTATTCATTTATAATTAACATTGTAATTATTCAAAAATTTGAAGGCTTATCACAAATATGGCAATAGAGAGATTACACTTTTTCTATGCAACTATAGACAGGAGATCAGAGACCAAAGCATGAAAGTTATAAGGAGGCAGATTCTGGTTGAATATAAGAAATTAAGGGGAGCTATATTATATAGTGTAAAAAAGACTGGATTTGGAGTCCAAGGACCTAGGTTTACATACTGACTTTTTTCTATTTATTCAATAGCAACTTTGGAGGAAGACACTCTATCTCTGTTGCCTTTGTAAAAAGAGACAGTTGGACTAGATTTCAAAAAGTCCTTCAAAGTCTAAGTTCCACGATAACCTTTATGATATGATAGGTTCCTGTATTTTGAACCAAAAGGGACTGAGAGGTCATTTTAAAAGGCAAAAGGGGAGAGTGAAAAAGAGAGTGCTGAGTTTGGAATCAGGAAACCTAACTTTGAATTCTACTTACTGGCCCCGTGATGAAGAGCAAATCATTTGGGTCTCATCCACTTTACAGAGTGGAAATAATAATTCTTTCACTATCTTAAAGCACTATAAAAACGTGAAATTTTCATCTAGCCCAACCCCCTCATTTTACTGATTAAAATAACAGACTCAAGAGAGATTCAGAGACTCCCCTAGGTTACACAGCTGGTTAATTATATAACCAATGGCAGGTAAATAGAAAGATAAGAAATACAATTGAATACCCCCTGTTAAAACACATACTCTTCACACAGGTGTGGGTGGGTGTTAAGCCAGGAAGGATATCCCTATAATAATGAGTTCTATATGAAATCTAAGTACAGTCATTACTTGTAAAAACAAATAAATAAAAACATTAGGGAGCCACAAGTTGTTTTTTTTTTTTTTCCTGATGTTAAAAAAAGTGCCATAAACACAGAAACAAACATAAAAACACCTGTTCCATGGTCACTGTTTCTAGGCAGCTTTCTGGAAAAAGAGATGCATCAGTGATATCTGCTTGTATCATGTACTCACTAGGCAATATCCAAACAAGGCAGATGGAAATTTCTCCAATACTCACTAATAGAGTAAAATATACACACTGGTACTGTCTATACCAGACAATCTTTGTTAAGAGATTACACAAACTTGGAGAACAAACGTTTTCACTTTACAACTATAGGACTTCATAATCATGAAAACTCAGACTGACACTAATTATTTAGCCATATTCAAATAACAAGTCCCCTTCTAATTATTTGGGGGATTGTAAAGATACCATCTTGCTCCCTTTTATTTTTTGTTAATTGCAAATACAAATTATAGATATGAAGATGTGTCCTAGTTGTACTTCAGCAAAGCTAAAGATACAAAAGGGGAAAAGGCAGATATTGAAGTGTGCAGGAGAAGGTCTTCAGATGCAAAATAAATGTTCCACCCCTTAGACAAGCTTGAATAGCTCAATTGAATATGAAGAGGCCAGCCAGACAATAAGCTTTTCTCTAGGGTACAGACTGCATTCATACATTTGTACTTAGCCGTTTATCAGCATAACACTCTGAAAAGAATCCAAGAAGTGAAGTGTTATCGGCTGAACCAAGACTGATCATCAGTCAACCAAGAAAACATTTATTAAATGCCTACTATGTTCCAGGCACCATGCTAAGTAAGTAGTAGGGATACAAAGAAAGGCAAAAGGCAGCCACGCCCTTAAGGACCTCACAATCTAATCGGGAAGACAAGGCACAAACAACTGTACAAAATCTATATACAGGATAAATAGGAAATAATCAAAGGATGGAAGGCACTAGAAATTAAGAGAAATTCAGAAAAAAATATCCTGTGGAAGGTGAGGTTTAAGCTAGGACTTGAAGGAAGCCAGGAGGTGAAGATGAAGAGGAAAAACATCCACCAAAAACCAAGGAGGAGTCCCTGTCTTAGGGAACTTGCCCCGAGCCAGAAAGGGTTATTAAACAGGAGAGGCTAGGCGACTTCCTATTTGGAGGTGACAAAGTTGATTTAAAAGTATAAGTGGTGGGGTACAGGCTCTGGAAAACCCCATCTTGAACTCTCCTGGGGTCTTCCCATTCGACCTGGCATTCCCTTGTGGCCATAAGCTTTTCATTATTACTATGCTCAAATCTCTGTTACCCTTAACCTAGCCTATCCCTCCATTGTCTGTTACCTCCAGATTGCCTCTGGGTACTTCCCACATTTGATCTTATCAAAATCTCATCTTCTTGGTCCTGGTATCTGACCTCTAGATACTCCCTGCCTACTGTCCACTCCCATCAAGATCCTCCCTAGACCACCACTTACCCAGACTACTGGGCCAACCCTAGATCCCTCCCTCAGTCTTTCTGTATATAAGGTCCATCTTGTGTGAATAAAAGTGCCCAGATTCTAGATGGTATTAGAGATACAAATGCTCAGGTTCCTTGATAGCCTACCCAATATGGCAGATCTTTAATAAACTTTGTTTTTCTTTGGGTAAAAAGAGGCTTGGGTCTAATTCATTCAGCCAGGACCCACATGTTGCTATTTCAGGGTCCCAGCACCCCTAAACCTCAACATAAGAGGAAAAAAGAAGCAAGGCTTCTGCCAAAGACAGGGTAAAGGTTATTACTGTAGTTAAAGAGTATTGTAAAATGCCAGCCCAAAAGAGTACTGTAACAATAGATGAAGGGAACATTCTACAACACAGCCAAAGCTACAGCCTTAGGGGGGGTGAGAGATCACAACTGCTCACTGAAGAGGAATCCCAGGGAGTCCATTGAATTGACTCTTCCAGCAGAGATACTGTGTCCTGAGAAGAGCCTTGAAACTGAGCAACTCACCTGGCCCAGTCTGGTGACCACATGGCCTTCTCCACCAAGTTCACCAGCCATTCAGCAGCTATGTGACCCACCTATTACAGCTCTGCAGCAAGGCTGAAAAACCAGCCTGCTCCAGCTAAGCAGCAGCCAAATCCAGTGTGGAGCTAGAGGTTATAGCTATCCCTGAATCCACAGGAATTGTAGCTATTCCTGAAATTGTAGAGTGGTCCTTATATATTCCTTGCCCAAACTGACCACAGAGGGGTTTCAGGCCAATCAAACCAGGGGCAAAATTAACTCAAACTTCCCTGAATCTGTTCTACATTGATCTAGCTCACAACGATCCTGTTTAGTGGTATGGGAGAGTATGTTTGTGTTGGGGAGTAGGGTGTTAACTCTAGCTGACCTAGGCATTAGCCCAGCCCACAAGCAATAGTAAATACAAAGTATAAACAAAATATGAAATAATTGCTAGAGGGAGATTGATAAGTAGAGTTCTCTAGGAAAGTCTTCCTATAGAATGTGCATATGCACATATGTTGGGCTTTAAAGGAAGACAGCAGTTCTTTGAGGCAGAGACAGAATGAATACATTCTTAATATGAGGGACCACTTATAACAAATTTAACTTTTTCACAGGTCCTTCACAACCATCTTTACATGTCCTCATCGCAGAAGTATAAGTGCTATCATTTGATTGCTGCTGTTCAGTTGTTTCAGTCATGTCCAACTCTTCATGGACTCCATTTGGGGTGTTCTTGGCAAAGATACTAGAGTGGTTTGCCATTTCGCCTTTTAGCTCATTTACAGATGAGCTAAGATGAGGCAAGAAGCTAGCATGTGTCTGAGGCTGTATTTAAACTCAGGAAGATGAGTCTTCCTGACTTAAGGCCCAGCACTCTGTCCGTTGTGCCACCTAGCTTCCCAAATGCTTTCATATTCTTCAGTATTTCAAGAATCCATCACTTTGTTTTCTTTGGGTAAAAAGAGGCTTGGGTCTAATTCATTCAGCCAGGACCCACATGTTGCTATTTCAGGGTCCCACCTGCCACCAATGCTAACCAGAACTTTTCTGCGCCTTGGTAGACCACTTCATGACTTGCGGTAGATGAAATATTTCATTACTCAGTAACCAATCCTCTGGTGATGAGTCTTTTCCAATTTAGGTATGTTGACCCTCTGTAGATGGACCATCCTAGCCCTGCACATGGACACTATTAGGTTCATAGCTTAGTGTAGTGGTATAATGGCCACTTCAGAGCACCTCGTTTCAAACTTCTGTCTGTTGTTTACTCTTTTCTCATGAATAAGTCATTTCCCTCTTTGGAACTGTTCCTTCAATTATAAAATGAGAGGATTAAATTATATCATAGGATCATAGCATCATAGATTTTGAATTAGAAGGAAACTTGGAGGCCATCTGATCCAAATTCCTTATCTTTCAGATAAAGATACTGAGGCCAATAGGAATTAAGTGCCCTGCTCAAAGTCACACTGGTAGTGAGAAGGCTGAAACTTGAAGCTAAATTTTCAGACTCCAAATTCAGTGCTTTTTTTTTTCTTCTTTTTCCTCAGACCTGTGAGAGATTGCAATTACTTTGGTATAGTCTTCTGGAGCCTACTGTGACCTCCATGCTCAAAGAAGGCATCAGAAAAAGATATTAGTGAGGCAGCTAGGTGGTACAGTGGATAGCACATGAACCTTAAAGTCAGTAGGACATGAATTCAAATCTTGCCTCAGATACTTGCCAGCTGTGCAACCTTGGGCAAGTTGCTTAACTCCAATTGCCTCCCCCTGCCCCCCCCCAAACAAAAGAGAAGGATATTGGTAGAAAACATTTCATTTATAGGTGAGGAAAAATAAGCCCAGGAAGGTTAAGTTATTTATTCAAGGTCATAGAGGCTTCCTAAGCCTTAGTCTAGTACTCTGTACACCAGGTACCATGCTGTCTTTGTAACATGATGGTTGTCATCCTCTTGGCTCATAAGTTGTTTGTCTTCAGTATGACAAAGACTGTAAACATATCCATAGAGTTTGAGGCAACTCCAAAATCTTTCATTGGTGAGGAAGGCCCTTTGAAATGTGAAAAGTAGAGTTCCCCAGAGTAAATAACTCTATGCTCACAAAGATTCAAAATAAATGTACTAGTAAACTTGGCATCTATTTTTCTCCATAGAGAAGCTGTGAAATGTTTAACAGTCAACATCTCTTCGAATGTTTGGAATGTCTACCAAGCGTGGCTGTACCTATCTGGCAGAATTAGACCTCAGAAGGGAATTAGCTTTGCAAATACCAGCCAGGAAATGTGCTGGTTTAAAGTGCTTATGGTGCAGGCATCTTTATACTGGCTAATTCAGAGTGTCACCAGAGCAAATTTAAAGGAGCAGGTAAATTAATTCATTTCCAGCCCAGAGCCAACTTTCGGTCTGGTTTTCCCTGGATGTTTGTATCTGAAAACCCTCTGAGGTTTCCAGCAGAAGAAAGTCTATTAATTTTCCATGTACTTGTTGACGAAAAAGCTATCAGGATTATGGGTTGAATATTTCGAGTGTAGGAAAAGTAAGGGATGCAATTAATCTCTGTGAACTAAAATATACCTCTTTTCATTAATCTTTTATTGTAAATGAGCAAAGTAATTGAACCAGTACCACACTGTCAGAATGAATGCAATGCCAGTGGGATATGCATGAGAGAGCACATACTGATTGAGTATTAAATATCTAACGGCAATAATTTATGGTTCATTACCGCTTTTTGGAGTTTCTTAGTTGCATAGTGCTTGAATTTTAAGTAGTCAGACTTTCCGGGGAAACTGCTTTCAGATGCTGAAGGCTGTAAATGCACAAAACCCTCAGACAATCTACTTAATTTGGATAGTTTCATACTTAGTTGAACCAGGCTTCATGTTGAAGATTTGCAGTTTGGCATGATTTTATTCAGGATAGAATGACAGCTATTTCTGGCACCATCTATCTTGTTCTCTCCTCCCCTTCAAGGTTATGTATGAGATGGTCTGGGGTGACTACTGGAAAGACTGATAGGCAGGGATGTATTCATGCATGGACCTTCAACTCCCCGCACATTCTGTAAATTCCATTCCAAAGAGTTGGTTACCATAAGTCAAGAAGGCAAGTCAGTTGATCTTTGGGGGAGGATGGCAGCAGCTGTTGCAGATGTCCCTAATCAGGACACCACCCTCTCTCCCACTTCAAGACTTCCCATAAACAGTAGTTAAAATCAGGAAGAATCTGAAGCCCTGGGCCATCGTCAGGCTGGCTTATTACATCGTCCTTATTGCAGGGGTTAAGCTAAGCATTTTAGTGGGAGGGATAATAAGAGAACCAAATGAGAGCACTGTCATTCTTTTTCTTTTTTATCTTTCCTTTTTTTTGGATGGGAGGGTGGTGCTCGAAGATCAGCATAGTTCTGGAGAGTCTAGTTATATGGGTAACTTCGCCTGTTTGTATTTAGGTGAACTTTTGTTGTGTGCATCCATGGGAGACTCATTGGACTATGCAGTGACCTGGCTGAGAATAGACAAATAGAATACCAAAAGACTGAATAATGTTGATTGTAGAGGACAAAGTTAATTCCATCTTGGCACCACCTTCTGAGCTCTTCACTATTCTTTTAGGCCATCAAGGTTTGCAGGATACTTGCCCTCAGTGGTCTAGGAACTCTTAAAGAATTGTCGACTTTGACAAAGCTTTGGCTTTGACTCATCCTATTTGTCCCTAATTGTATCCGATGATCCCCTGGGATGCATTTTTGTTTCCCATGAAAATGGAACATTTTCCTCACTAGTAACAAAATATGGTCGATTGTAGCAACAGCTTCAAAAATATGTATTTTAGAATCCAAGATTGGTTCTATTCAGACCTCATGGAGTTTCAAAACAAACACTGGAAACAAAAACTACATAAACCTTAAATCTAGAGCAAATAGTAGCTGGGGTTGTTACTCTGCTGTTGATTTTTTTTTTTAATCCACCCATTCTTGTTATGTTGCTGCAGACTGAAGTTGAGTTGGAATTTTAGGCGAAGTTTAGATTTCTTTTTCATAACAAATGTGATAGACCCTCCTCCTAAGGATTTGAACCATCAACACCACATAATTTTTCCCATAACAAAATTTCATATAGATTGAGGTGACACAAACTTAGCTGTATAAAATTAAGCCTCCATTTTAGTACTGATAAATCAGAGGGTTAGGGAGTGAGGGCAGGTCTGGTCTCAGGCTGACCTTATAGTAGTCTACTGAAGTTTATTATGGCATAACAATGTTATTTTTATTAATAATAAAAATGCATTAAGTGCTTTAAGGTTTCTAGAATGATTTGCATACAAAACACCAGGAAGAGTAACAATGTTGGCACTGGAGTTAAGAAGGGCTGAGTTCAAATTCTGCCCTAGATATGTACTAGATGTGTGACCTTGGGAAATCATTTAACCTCCCTCAGCCTAAGTTTTCTTATCATTAAAATAGGCATAATGAATAATAAATAAAATAGAAATAATAATAGTGCCTACTCATGAGGCCGTTATATGGATCAAATGAAATGATATTATTATGCTGATGTTATTGCCCATATAGTATGCCTATACCTTTCGGGGGTAGGGAACACATGTGGTGCTCTAGGTCCTCAAATGTGGCTCTTTGACTGGATTCAGTCAAATTCATATGTGGCCCCGAGGCCACAGGTTCCCCTCCCCTGGATCATTAGCTATCTGGCCCTTATTATGAATATATTGTTTGGTCTTGAAAGCCAACCAGAAGAATTTGAACTTTATGTAGCATGAAAAGACAAAAACCAATAACTACAACAATGATAGTAACTCATTTTATAGGTTTTCACAATTTTACAACACTGACTTTCCTTCTAAATGCCTTATGAGATAGAGCAAGTGTTATTATTGACACTTCGCAGATGAAGAAACTGAGGCTTGGAGAATTGAAGGAATCACATTTTCACTAAAATCACATTATCTCTGTGGGTGTCAGTTCCTTAATGTGTAAAAGGAGTGGGGTGGACTCTCAAGGTTCCATCTGTCAATCAAAACATTTGTTAGGCACCTACTATGTGTCAGACACTGTGTTGAGCTCCGGGGATATAAAAATAGGCAAAAGACAGTTCTTGTTCCCAAGGAGCTTGCAATCTCTAAATCCTATAATCGTGCAGTTTTCACCTTGTAATCCAGTTCTGTTACAACCTACCTGCAAGCTGAGGGCAAGGATATCACTGTAATGTATATATAGCAGAATTGAGATTTAAATTCAGATCTTTTTGACCCCAAGTCCAAAACTCTATCCACCCCTCTGCTAGTCAGGGTGACAATATGTGGAATATGCCTATTCTTCCTTTTCTTATAAAACTTAAATCCTTTTGTATTATAGCATTTCTAACCTAAGGTCTCAGTCAATTATAAAACTGTAACCTTTTTTTCATTAGCCTTATGTAAAGGACAGATGATGTGGGGGATGGGGAAACCGCAGGGAAGAAAATAAGTCTCATAAATAATAACCAAAGGTCAAACACCAGGAAGGATCAAAGAGCTGTCTTTAGATGATCTGCCGCACATCATTCTAGACGTCATAAATGATACATTTTATCTGGTGAATTATGTCCAGTCTGTCATAACAGAAGACAGAATGAATTTGCCATTTGTCTTAAGACAGATTAATCCTTTTCCAATGGGAAAAATAATAAAGTAATTGAGAGAAAATTAGTCATGCTCTCTGTGAACATCAATCAGAAGCCCTGAGCCCATAGCACTAGTGAGGGCCGTAACAAGAGTTGGATAAGTAACTAACTATAGCTGCTATAGCTAACTCACGGAAACACTGCAGAGGCAGGGGAAATGTGCTTAAAAATCAATGCAGCTAGAATAAGAAGAGATCTTGTCAAGTTGGGCTAAAATCTTTGTATCAAATATCTCAGATAAAATTCTGATGTCTAAAGCTAGAGAGAATTCGCATGAATAAATGAGCCATTCAGCAGCAAATAAGTGGTTGGCATTTATGACCAAGCAGTTTTTTTCCAAAACAACATGAAAAATAGCAACAATCATATGAAAAACTAATTTAAATTATGGATAATATGAAAAATTCAAATTAAAACAACTCTAATGTTTCCCCTCATGCCTGTGAATTGGGGGGAGTGGAGTTGAAGAATGAGAAAAATTGTAAATTATTGAAACAGATATAGGAAGAGAGTGTCACTAACACCCTGTTGATGGAGTCATGAATTGGTTCTGCGAAACAAGCTATTAAACTGTTTATACCAGCTTTGGCCAAGTATATACCCCTTGTTGTTGTTGAGTCATCTCACCTGTCTGACTCTCATCCCAACCATGTTAAATTTTAAGTGAAAGGGATAAATCACAGGAAAATAATCTTTTATCAGGATTAAAAAAAAAAAAAGCAACAACCTCCCAATGACTGCATAGAGGTCAATGCAAAGAGACCAATCCCCTATCTCCTTTCCACCTCCAGCAACAATCAGCTTCAAGGATCACCCTGGCATTTAGAATCTTGACCTAGAATCAAGTAAGAGTTTCAATCAGCAAAGACAGATTTAAGTGTATTCATTATACTGTACTGATTAAAGCAGGATAATGAACTCAGGCAATTTTAGGCAGATTCCAACCAACAAGACTAGATGTAAAAAGTAGTTTGTGGTGAGCCCTTGCTTAAATGGATGATTAAATAAACCAGAACACAGTGCCCAAGACAGAGCCAGGACAAGGTTACAAAATTGAGCCCTCTGTTTGAGACTGTTCACTGTGTGCTTTGAACCTTTTCTGTGAGGTAGATGATTTCATGAAACAAATCTCTTTGGGCAACAGAGAACAGAACGTTCTAGGATACGAACTCTTATTATGCTTACCTCCCTTATCCCCCACAAAGCATCTTGTGCCCCAGGCAGCCTGACCTTAGTGCTAAACATTCTGGCTTATTAGAGATCATTGAGCCAATCGTAACATAGTCAACATAAATCAAATTAGAACCTAATTCAAAACATGTAAGATGCACACGCATAAGGTATTTAAAATAATAACCATTATTTCTTTAAATAAAATTTACACATAAATACATACATACATGTATGTGTTACATATGTGTGTCATGTGTACATGTATGTATACATGTAAATACATGGTTAAATCTGTATATTATAAGGTACTCCAGAAACATCATTTGTCAGATATCCAGCACTTTCCAAATGTATCATGCTGCCTCTAATAATGGAAAGATATTCCAAAGAAGACTATAAATAAAGAAAACCTCCTCACTATTAGTGCTGTCTAAAAGTGGGATATTTTGCTTTGCATGGTAGTGAATTATATAACTCCCTAGAGATTTTCAAGCAAAGATCTGTTGATCACTTTATCAGTAATGTTGTAGAAAATATTTAAGGGTGAAGTATAAGTTGGGCTAGATGACCTCTAAGATTCCTTCTAACATTGAGATTTTGTGACCCTTAATACTTTGGAACCACTGGGTACTGTTAAAGGATTTATGCAAAAATGAATAGACTCTTCCTGTGGAAGGCTCATTAAACTGTTTTTTCCTTTTAAGGATTTTTTTCTTTAATCAGTCGACAAGTATTTATTAGGTATTTATTAAGGCCCAGACACTGTGCTAAGCACTGGGGATAAAAAAAAAAGAAGGGAAAAAAAAACATATTACAACAACAAAACTCCACAAAATAGTCCGTGGTCTCAAAGAGCTCACTGTGTAATGGAGGAGACGACACAAAGGCAAATATATACAAACAAGACATATTCAGGATGAACAGTAAATAGTAACAGGAGGAAGGAGCTATCATTAAGGCGGATCAAGAGTGGCTTCTTGCAGAAGGTGGAATTTTAGCTGGGATTTGAAAGAAGCCAGGAAAACCAGAAGATGGAAATGTTATCAAGATGATAATGAGGTAAGTAGGGAGGGTGTGACTTAGTGCACAGTGAACTAACATTGAAGCCAGGAAAACTTGGGTTCAAGTCTTGGCTCTGACCTATATTGGCAGTGTGACTCCAAATAAGCCATTTAAACTCTCAGTAAACAATACAACACTTTGAGACTGCAAATGGCAGACCCAAGTTGGTAGAGAGAGCTCCTCACCCATTAGTTCCCTATGTCAATGAAATCACAGATCCAATCTCAATAGGTTAGGTAAAATCTGCCTTTTCCACTTACTGTACTTAGTCCTTCCCTAGAAGGCCAAATAGAACAAATTTAATCTAACTTCCAAAGAACAATTCTCCAAAAATGTGACGAAGATGATTATATCTTCCCTGCCTCTTCTCTTTTCTAGGATAAAGTAGATTCACAATATTGTAGGGCCCCAAATTCAATCAATCGATATGACATAATATTTCTTGTATTGATGTCTAACCCCACAAACTAAGACTCCAAATCTCTTGAGCCTTCCTAGACTCCCTGCCTTCCTGGCTCTTGAGCTCAAAGATTTGCAAGAAAAATATCATGCCCGGTTATCTTTGCTGACTTTGCCAATCCCGTTGTAGCTTAGCTTCTAATTTTACCATCTCTTTCCCTTTCTCCCTTCTTATCCTAGTAGCTCTATATTCCATACAATATTTCATTATCTGTGTTGGTTTATGAGTCATCACATCTCTGTCAGAGAAGGTATCATTAAGATGGAGTCTAGTAGTATATGTACATATATATTACAAAGCTACTAGACTCCATATATATATATACATATATATACATATACATATATATTTCCTTCATAATGCAATGTATTTTATGCTATACACTTTAAAACTTTCTTCTGAGAAGATATCTATATGCTTCACCAGAATTGTCAAAAGATCTATGACATAAAAAGGTCAAGAATTCCTGACTTGGGACATTGCAATAGGCTCCTTAAAGGCCATTTCCATTTCTAAATCTGTGAGGTTATAATTCTCTGAATCTTATTGGTCTCCTTCCTTCAAACCTTTCCTTCTTCAAGCCATCCTGTTGCTGTCCAAGGTACCATCTCCTCCCAGTCACTTAGGCTTAATTTTGGTGTCTCTTGTCAAGTCTTATCATTTCTATCTTCGAATAATTTCTCCTCTATGTCCTCTTCACTCCACTCACAGTTAACACCCTAGCTTAGGCTTTTTTCTTTTTTGTTTGTTTTTTTGGCAGGGCAATTAGGGTTAAGTGACTTGCCCAAGGTCACACAGCTAGCATGTGTGTCAAGTGGACTGGATTTGAACTCAGGTCCTCCTGACTCCAGGGCCGGTGCTCTACTCACTGCGCCACCTAGCTGCCCCTAGCTTAGGCTTTTTTCACTACTCACCTTGACTATTACAATAGCCTTCTCTTTTATCTCCCTGCCACAAGTCTCTCTCCACTACAAGCCATACTCCATTTGCTAGCCAGAGTGATATTCCAAAAGTGCAGGTTTAACTATGTCAATCTTTCCTTTCCCATTTCCATAAACTTGAGTAGCTTTCAGTTACTTCCAAGATCAAACATAAAGTGTTCTTTTTGCATTTAAAAGCTGTCAAAACTTGACACCTTCCTGTCTTTTTAGTCTTGTTATACCTTACTCCTCCCTCTACATACTCTAAAATGCAACTACAGGATCTCTTGTTGTACCTAGAACATGACACAGCTCCTTTTGACTCCTTGGCTTTTAAATACCACCGATACTTCTAATGAAATCCCTCCTTGCCTTACCTTCTGCCTCCTATTGTTGGTCAGTAATTTTTCAGTCATGTCTGAACCTTTGTGACGCCATTTAGGATTTTCTTGGCAAAGATACTGGGATGGTTTGCCATTTCCTTCTCTAGTTCATTTTATAAATGAGGAAACTCAGGCACACAGGGTTAAGTGACTTGCCCAAGGTCACCCAGCTAGTAAGTATCTGAGGTCAAATTTAAACTCAAGAAGATGAGTCTTCCTCTCCAGGCCCAATACTCTATCTATTGTATCATCTACCTGCCCTTCCTGAGTTCCATGGCTTCTTTTAGTATTCAACTCAAATCCCACTGTCTGCAAACACCTTTTTTCTCTGTCTCTATGTTTTTGCAGACATGTTGCTCATGCCTAGAATGTACTCCCTATTTACTTCTGCTGAATAGAATCCACAGCTTCCTTCAATGCACAACTCAAATACAACCTTCTATAAGGAACCTGTCCAGATCACCCCAGTTTCTAGTTCCTTCTCTCATAAATTTATTTGTATGTATTTTATATTTAATAATAATCTATTCATATGTGTGTGTTGCTCACCTCAGGCAGGTTCTAATTAGATACTATGTTGTTTTTGTGTTTGGATCTTCTCAATAACCTTGTGAGGGAGGGAGGGATGGAGGGAGAGAGGGAGGTAGGTTAGTACCATGATGGTCTAATTTTATAATTCAAGAAACTGAGGCAGACAGAGATTCAGTGGCTTACCAAAAATCACAACTATTAAATGTTTGAGTCAGGACTTGAACTCAGATCATCCTGGCTCCAAGCTTAGTGCTCTAACCATTATCTATAACTATGAGTGCTAAAACTTCATTCCCATGTAACCTCTAAGCTATTAATTCCCCCTGCTCCTGACCAATGGAGCAAAAGGAAATATAAAGCTGATAAACACACATATACATATGTGTACATACGTGTATATATACATGTGTACATGTGTGTATATATACATATATACACACCTACACTTGTACATGAATACATAGATACATACATGTATGCATATATATATTATATATATGTATACATGTGTGTATGTATCAGTGTTCCCATAACTTCAAAAATTAAAACAATCCTATTCAGAACACAGGTCATCCCTAAAATATACAAAAAGACCATCCCTTCTCTTCTAGAAGTATACCATAACCTTTCTCCTGTAGCAAGAGATATTCTGTTGTCTAAATTCTAATTGAGAGCCTGACTATTATGTCATTCTCAATTCCTCCCAAAGCTGAATACAGAAAAACTATAAGTTAAAAAGAAATTGTATGTTAGGGGGCCAGAACAACTTTAGATATAATTGAAAGTCTAATTTTCAATTAAAATCTAGCATACATGTTCATCTTGAAGGTTTCTTGGCATTAAAGGACCTGAGCATCTGGTATGACTCTTGGGCCAAACACAGACACTGGGATGAGGGCTATTGAAATTTGATAAATACTGATTTCATTTGAACTGGTGCATTTGGTTATGAAACACTGTCATTTCTCTGTGGGCTCTTTTTGTTCTTAGATGCCATTTGTGTTTAGAAAATGAGGGATTAAATGAAGTCTGCCAGAGGTCCATTCTGACCTCTTTCCAGGTCCACACTTAGGGAAATTAAGGCTATACTCCATGTAATTCAAAGTTACAACTTACTCCCACCCTCATTATCTAGCCTCATCAAAAGAAAATAAATTTGAGCTTTAACTATCCGGATAATTGTTTCAGTTTCTCACCATACTTTCTGTGTGTAGATACAAGCCTTCTTGCTCAAATAGGACTTTTTTCCCCATTTCTCTTTTCAGTATTCTGACAACCTATTCACATACTTGTTGGGCAGGTAGGCATCTTTTCTAACTACAAATCTATGCTCATCTTCCCTTCATCTGTTAGAGATCTTCTTTTATTCCCCAACAAGCATTTTTTCAGTTTCCATCAGGCATTTCTTTATTAAGTCAACATTATAAGTGAGTCAGAGTTTGCAGTTTCTGCTCGTATGGTAACTTTTACAGACATAGTTGAACCTCAGTGTTTTTTCTTTCTTAATTGAGATATTTACTCATATCTAAAATCTAATCTTGCTATATATATATATGTCATATATCTATATAATACTATATATGTATGTATATATATATATCAAAGAGCACCTCCCATTTTGGAAAACAAATTTTCACTCCTTACCCTGTGACTTTTTCCCTAGTAAAGCAGGCTTTGATGTAGTTACCATTAGACAGGGTATGCCAAAGTTAATTCTGAACGATATTGAAAGGTCAGTGCACAAACTTAGCACTCATATTTTCATGCCGATAACATGTGTGAACTAGCTGCTTCTTCCGTTTAACATACAGTGACCTTGTCTTTGGATTTAATGAGGAAATTATACATGCTGTAGTTACCTATTTAGCAAATGCCTCAGAATTGAAGGTATATCAAAGTGAAATGTCACCAGGAGGAAATGGTGGCAGCCTAACCATCTGGTACAAAGAAAACCAGAGCTATGAAGCCATTGACCTGTGGAGCTTTTGTGGTGGCATGTGCTAAAGGCTCATGGGAGAATAGTGACTGGCAGGAGGAGGGTGGCTGCCATGTTGCCAAAGGGTGCCCAGTGTGTGATGGCCTTAATAATGCAAATCCATTTGCAGTATGTGTCCTTTGACATCCTGTACAAAATGCCCAGAATGTGTTACCCAATAGGCTCAGATGAAACTGGGGAAAATCAGGGAGAGTACCTATTATCTTAATTACTGTCAGACCTGTTTGATCTGGTCTTGATATACCCATATGGCTCAGTGTTCAAAGGACTTCAGTAGTCGGCCACTCTCCTAATAAGCCCTGTTAATTTGGTAATATGAATGCTTCTTTGATTGTGACAACAGAGGTTTCAAATCCACTCAAATTAAACTAGGCTAACCTTATTAAAATTTCTCAATCACAGGTTGATTCTGAGAGCTCATACAGTGAAGGGAAGGAGAAAGGAGAGGGGAGGGAATTGGAGGAGAGGAGAAAGGTGATCACACAATCCCGGATTTGAGATCCTCATTGTGAGAAAATGCCATTGATGATGAAACACCAATCTGTAAACAACAATCTGTGAAGACAAATTTAAGGCTTCTCATCTTTCTGAAATGAAAAATCAAGGGAAATCCACAATGAGCACAACTGCTCATGTACCCATGCTCAAGGTAGTTCCTCTCCTATGAAAAGGTCTAGCTCCAGATTCACATGGACTAAATGGCTCTTAAGAGGGGCTTGATCTGTAAAGGAAGGGAGACCATATTTTTTTTTCTTTTTTCTTATACACCAGATCATTGTTTCCACCCAGGAATTTCAGGGAAAATATCTTTTAAAAGGCTTTAAGTGTGGCTTATTTCTAGTTCCCCCAAAGAGGGTCCCTTCTAGAAAAGTTTTTCAGTGTACAAAAGGTATATTAGATGAAGGATATCTATTTCCTCCACCATCAGATAAATGGTTAATACACAAAAGAGCCATAAATTGACATTAGCAAAACAAAAACCAACTTAAACCATAAAATAATAATTCATTGTCATTATTATAATCTCCCAAGAAGGTAAAGTCGTTTTAGAGGACTGCTAGACAGAGATTTCTTTTAGACCTGCACTCTCTGAGAACCTCAAAATGTCTTCATCTTTTGGACAGAAGCGACAGGGCTGAGCCTTTACTAGTCCATTCCATTGCAGATGAGGGGGCACTTTCTCTCCTGTGAGAAGCAGTGTAAACTCAAGAATCATCTTTTAACTCTGCCAAATAGCCAAGGCTGAAAATGTCTATTTTTTAGGATTGCTAGTTGTTGGTTATGAATTTGTATGTAGAAGAGAAGACAGAAGAAGAAAGAAAACAAAGACAAAGACAAGAAGGTAGCCAGAGACTCAGGCTTGGTTGGGCAAATAAATGTTGATTGTCATGGTCACATGCTCAAATTGCTAGGTATAATTGTTGCTGGAGTTGGGAGTGGGAAAGGTAAGGGAAAGAAATTTTTACCACTCCATTACTGGAAGTCTAAAGGAGAGGGAAGATTGGAAGTGAAGTGAAACCCTTTCCCTCACTCCTTTCATAGGCTAACAAGGGTAGAGGGATTTTTTTTTCCAAAAGATTCTATCCTTGATGATGCTCATCAGCCAACCTACTGGACAAATCTCCCAGTGATAGCGACCAATCAGTAATTGTTATAGCATCTCAGCAAAGCATAAAGGCATGTCTTTCAGCAACAGAGCAGTGTGCATGTCCAACTTCGAGCATCACCTCTGTTACATGTAATTCCCAATATTTTCTATAATTCAGTGTAAGCCAAGAAGCATTTGTTTGATACCTACTATATTTTAAAAAAAAAAAAGCACCTGACCTCAAGATACTTGCATCGTAAAAAGAATGACTGATACCAAAAATTTCAAATGGCAGATGGTTCATGTCAATTTCCACTTCATTCATTCAATTAGGACCCCAGAACATTTACTAAGGATTTAATATAAACAGGGTATTATACTAGTTTTTACAGATACTGAAATGAATGAAATATGGTCTCTGCCTTCAAAGTGTCTATATCAAAGCCAAAACATTTCCCCCATTAGTATTCGCCAATACGCAATATGTATTTTAATGGCTAAAAACATGTATGGAGAGTAAAAGATAATAATTGGACAATCTCGGTGTTTTATTGGCCTCCATGAAATAATGTATTAGAAGATCTTCACAGGAGTTCTTAATTTGGGGTCCATAAACTTGCCTTTATAAGTCTTTAAAAATTTCATAAGGATTAAAAGAAAAGCAATTACATATGTATAAAATATGGTATGTTAATCAAGCACATGTAGCTATATTAATGTATATATAACAAGTATATTAATGCGCTATTAAGACATATACATTTGTTTCCTGTTTATATAATACATAATTGGTTTACTTTTAATTTACGTATTTTCTTTTATGCATTTACAAACGTTATTCCAAGAAGAGGTTCGTAGACTTCACCAACTGCCAAAGGACACCATGACTCCTCCCATCCAGAAAAAAAAAAAAAAAAAGATTAAGGACTCCTTTTTGAAGAAAGGTTTCCAGTACATTGAGTAGATCCTCAAGAGGGGATTTCTAGAAGGACATGGATAAGATTTACAGAGGACAAAGAGGTGTGATAAGATCAAGAGCTGGATTGATGAAAAAGACCCCAAGTTCACCGACATATTGAAGTATGAATGAGTTGTGTAGTCATAGAGTTATAAGAGACCTCTGAGATCATCTGGACCAGCTTCCTCGTTTTACAGAGGCCCAGAGGGATCATGGTCCTGTTGCTAGTTAATTTCAGACTCGAGACAAGGAACTGGATCTCCTAGGTGCCTCTTCAGTTCTCTTCCCACTTTACCTGCATATACTTTTCTACAGTTATACCTCCCCAGTTGTCCACTCCATTCCTGAACACTTTTCTCATTTCCTCCCAGATCTGGCCACTCTCTGAACTATCTTCTACTATCACTGACAACCGTTCTTCCGAAATTTTTCCTCATATAAACTCTCTGCCAATCATGTTAAGCTTCTACCTGCTGAGCTGCATGGGGTGGGGGAAGGAGGGAATAGAGAAAAGAGGATTGAAATTGGAGAAGAAAATGGGAAATCAGGGTACCCATCCCTTTATAAACCCCTACAATGCATTCAGATTAATGCCTGAAATGAGGAAGCTCCCATAACGAGTCACTATGGGAACTCCTTGCCTATAGGTATTTAGAAGTAGTTGCTATGTCTCCAAGTTACCACAGAGTGGCAGTGTTTTAGAGCATAACTAATGTGAGCATTGGTGGTATGTGTTTCCTGCCTTGAGCCTTTGTGGTTTTTTGTTTAAATTGTGATTCTTAATTTTTTCCCCTAAATTCCATTCCCATCAGAACTACCTCAATCCCACTCCAAAAGTGCAACAGCAATTTCTACTTAAAGTCATTGGTAAAGGGAAGTGGCTGGATAGCGCAGCCCAACCTAATAAAAGTCAGGGGAAATTGAATATTTCCTTCCTACTTTTACAGCCAGAAAGACTAGGGGCTGATTTTTCTTTGTTGCTAGTTCTTTGGCAAAGCCTAAACTCTAGGGGGTTCCCAGTGCATGACAATGTGACTTAAACAGGCTACAGTTTAATCCTGGCAAGCTGCAAAAGAAGCAGAAACACAGGGGAAAACACATTTCTTTGTTCATTTGTCTAGTGTATATGGAGGGGGGCAGGAGGTAGAGGGAGGGAAGTCCAAACTCCAACCCCATACAGAAAGATTCTCTTTCTTGAAAAAAAAAAAATTTCATTACATTTACCTTTATGCAGAAAGGACAGTCCCAGGAAATATAATCCAAAAAGGCATTTTCAAGGAGATATCTTTTTGTTGTTCAGTCATGTCTTATTCTTCATGATCCCACTTGGGATTTTCTTGGCAAAGGTATCGGAGTGGTTTACCATTTCTTTCTCCAGCTCATTTTATAGATGAGGAAACTGAGGCAAAGAGGATTAAGTGACTTGCCCTGGATCACACAGCTAGTAGTGGCTGAGGTTAGATTTGAACTGAGATCTTTCTGACTCCAGGCCCAAGGCTCTGTCTACTGTGCCACCTAGCTACTCTAAGAAGATATATAGGTTCTCTTAATTAGCAGACATACAAAAGTAATTTACAAAACCTGATAAAAAAAAAAAAAGCCTGTCCCCAAGATGTGTTGCCATGTTTTAGAACCCAAACTGAGAGACATGGTCTGATGAAGTTTCGTTTTCTGATTTATGATTTTCTTTTCCCATTAAAATTCTAACTCATCATAGTATGGAAGTGACCTTGGACTTGTCAAAGATATAAACACTAGGAGGCACTTCCTACCAAGCTGGAAAGGCATGGAACCTGGTACAAGTAATTAAGTCATACCATAACCAGGTTCATTATCAGAATGTCAGTGATCACAGAATGATTTTCTTCAGCTATAGTAACTCATTAGGGTACAGAGAGATTTTAATTTATCTCAATAGAGAGATCCCCCACACTGATGAAATTATGAATTTCCTCGATGATCTAAAGTGAGTTAATTTATTTATAGGAAAAGTCTTAAAATACAATTAAAAAAAAAACTAAATTGAGTTTATCCATACATGTAATGAACTGTTTTTATTAAAAGTGATAAAATGACAAAAAATGCAATCATTTGAGAAAAAAAAAAAGTATTGGATAATATTGTAGTTACCTTGCCATTTTCATAAGCCATCTTCCATTGAAAATGGAGATGGATTATTCTATTCATAGCTGTTTGAAGAATTCAGTGCCAACTTTGATGTTAATAACCCCAGGGCAGGATTTGAAGACTTTGTGACCTGAAACTTGGCAGCCTGTTGTTCCTATCCTCTCACACACATGTGATGTTAGTTACACACACCACACCACTTGGTATACATATGTGGGTATAGATGTATACACATCTAACACAAATGTCTTTTTATTCAAATTTTATTTAAAAAAATTAACAACCATTTACTCTCATTCCAACCTGCTCTATTACTGGGAGGGGTGGGGAGGGAAGGGGAGAGAGAAAGTAAAACAAAACTCTTGTAACAAATATACATAGAAAAGCAAAGCAAATGATTATATTATTTTGTGAATTACATTTCTTCAGTTTGTGAATCTCGATCTTTTGTGGCTCTCAGTCTTTTGCCACACAAACATACATATGCATATGTACTTACAACTATGTGTATGCACATGTCCATTATACAACACTTTTTTTACTATACTATGCTATTGTCATATTATATTGTTATATCATATTATAATATTTAATCATATACGTATATACACATATTTAATATTTACTTGATTCATTTTAATTCAGTTATTATTTGAAGAACAGATTTATGGATTTTTAAAAAATTGTTTATGAGGAAAGAATATTTAAATTTACAATGCAATTAGAAAACCCAGCAAAAATAGTAACTATTTCTATAGGAATAGGACACTCAAATTATGATTTGGATTCTGTGTCAAATGAAAAAATTGAGCTACTTTTTTTAATGTGATGCAGAAATATTCAGGCTTAAATTATTTGGAACTTGCATCTAATTTTCAATTTTTATAATTATGTTTTTAAATGATATTTAAGTGTACTGTGATAACCTGAATCACTAGCTACATATTAGAGAAATTTCTCCTGTTCTGTTAGTTATTTAAGGGTTCATGTGGTCCTTATTTGCATAGTTTGAACTTGTGGTCTGATTTAAAAGCTAAGCTTTCTTAAAGGGGTAGGGAGAAAAATTATATACCACTGCTGCTATTAATTAAATCAGCTCCCAATGCAAGCATGGCTGATGGGGTTTAGACTGTGGGAATCCCCTTGGTGCCCAAAAGAACTTGAGTTCTATTTGTCTGAGAGGGGAATGATGAAGGCACAGTCTCTGGGAACCCCCTTGAACCTGGAGTACAGTTTCTGGGAACCCCGTTGAACTCTCCTTGAGTCTTCCCACTTGATCTGGCCTTGGCCTGAGGCTGTCTACCTAGCCTTGCCTTTTATTGACCAGCTACTTCCCACCCTAGATACTATCAATATCCATGCCTTCAGCTACTTCCCACCCTTAATCCCATTCTCTTGGTTCCTGGAGTCTGACTTCATCCTAGTCCCTGGAGTCTGACCTGATCCCAGTCCCATTGGCTCCTCCTTAGACTCCTCCTCAAGACCCTCTCTAAACCCCTCCTCTAGTCACCCCAGACCACCCCTCAATCACTCCCACAATCTTTCTGTAAATAACTTCCATCTTGCCTCCACGAAGGTGCTCAGATTCAATCTAGCTCAGTAGATTGAATCGGCCCGCTTGTGAAAACAGGTGTCCCAAAGGATGGGATTTCTTAAGACAACCCAGTACAGTGAATCCTTAATAAACTTTGTCTTTTCCCTTGGCTGAGAAGGCTTGAGTGGAATTCTTTCTGCAGGACCCAGCATGTCAGTATTTCAAGGTCTTGAGCACCCTTAGAAACCTATGGTTATCACTGTCGTCATTTTTCTTAAACCTCTTCATGGCTCGATGGCTGGATTTGAATATAGGTTTTCCTGACTGTAAGCCTAACATTTTTACCACTATACCTGGCATATTGTCATCACTTAATAAGTAATCATTATACTGAATTGAATTTTACCACCTGGAGATCTTTTCCAGATGTAGGCTGATAATGTACCTTACCCCAACCTCAGCTCAGAAATAACTCTTCCCTTCCCCCAAACCATTTTTCCTCTGGTAGAGGTTTTGTTGTTGTTGAGTCATTTCAAACTTTCATGACCCCATTTGGGGTTTCCTTGGCAAAGATACTGGAGTGGTTTGCCTTCTCTTTCTCCAGCTCATTTGACAGATAAACAACTGAGGCAAATAGGGTTACCCAGCTAGTAAGTGTCTGAGGTCACATTTGAACTCAGGTCCTCCTGACGGGTTACCTGGCTGGTACCCTATCTACTGAGCCACCTAACTGCCCTTCTGGTAGAGGCTGGCTTAGGGTAAATGACCATCTCAGTTCAACACACGCATGAGCCTAGGCAAGACATTGAACCTCTACTTATATCCTTCATAGTCATTTATGTCCTCCCTGGGTCACTCACTGGTAGCAATCTGTATTTGTGGAGGGCGTTCTCACGTGACAGGAAATTATGCATCCTTCCAATATGCCTGTATATCAGACAACTATGTGGCTCAATGGGTAGAACACGGGGCTTGAAGGGAGGAAGACATTGTCTCCATCAGGTTCAAATAAGATAGCATTTTTCAAAGTACTTAGCACAATACTTGGCTCAGAGTAGGCACTTGATAAATGCTTATTCCATTATCCCCTGTTAGGTGGCACAGCAGGTAGAGCTCAGGGCTGGAAGCCAAAGAAGATAGGATTTTGAATCCTGCCTCAAGTACTTACCAGCTATGTGATTATGGGCAAGTCCCTTTAACCTCTCTGTCTTATTTATTTCATCTGTAAAATGGGGATAATAATAGTACTTAACTGACAAAATTGTGCATAAAATGCTTCGCAAAACTTAAAGCGCTATATAAATGTTAGCCATTATATCTTCTGGACACATAAAACTGTGCAACCATTATTGAAAGATGTCATGCTCCAAATCAGAAAGGGCTCTTCAACACTGAAATTTTGCCAGACACTTTTTATGAGTTTTAATAAATTGTAATCTATGAGGCTGTGTTAACATCCTGGCTTCTTCGAATTGTTTTCTTGATCTTGTACCAAATGTTATATTAAAAGTAAAACCAAGAAGCAGCTAGATTTCACAGTGGGCAGAGCATTGGACCTGGAGATGAGAAGATTCAAGTTCAAATCCTCCCTCAGACAAGAGTTTTGTGACTTTGAGTTAAGTCACTGATCTTCTGTTTGCCTTAGTTTTTTTCATCTGAAAATGGGGTAATTATAGCACCTACCTTCCAGGGTTGTTGTGACAATAAAATGAAATACTATTTGTAAAAGTTCTTTGCAAACCTTGAATCACTACATCAATATTATTGTGATTATTACTATGATTATTATTATTATCATTAGTATAAGGGAATAAACATTTTTTTCATCCATCTACTATGTGTCAGTTACTATGTTAAGCACTTTACAAAAATCATCTCATTTTATTGTTATCTATTACCTGACATGTTTGTTTGTTTGTTTTAATCTTTGTCAACCTCTGCTCTACTCTTGAATTAGTCATATGTAGGGACAAGGAATTTTAGGGCCGAAAAGGGAGGGATCTTAGAGACTATCTAGCCCCAAACTTCATTTTATTCTTTATTTAAATACAACTCAAATCTTTGTATTGGCTATTTTTTAGAAGCAAACTCGAATTTTCAATAATCATCTAGTTTTTCCCTCTGAGTTTGGAAAAAAAAAATCAAGCTGGCCTTGTATTTGAACTCTATTTCCTTACAACTTTGACATTTTCCCCTTTTCTTCAAAGACTAATAGGATTCTTTTTGCCCTGAAATATCCCTTATCTTCTTCATAAACTTGATTAACATCTGCAAATATTCCCTTATGTTCTTTGGTCAATAACTATTTGAAATTCCCTTTATTCTTTTTGTGTTGGTTCAAGTTTCTTTCCATCCGTTTATACACTAAAAGTAGATTTAAAGAGTGAGCCCCACATTTCAGCGACTTAAAACTGTCACTATTTTCATTCTCCAAGATGATTAATAGTCTTCCTTTTCCTTGATGTCTCTGTTTCTCTGGGCATATTTCTATCTAATTCTTACAGCTGTGAAATCTCCATTCCTGGAAAACTTGAAGAAAAAAATGCTTCTTCCTAGGTGAAATAAAAGACATCCTTATTAAGGTTGTAAATTATTCCAGGAACATTTATTTGCATTCCTTTCTCTTACAAGAAATTCCTGTCTCTGAGATTATCTCCTGGATAAGCTTTTGCATTCATGCTCAGAAACTTCTGAAAAAGTTACAGGTTGTGGAAAAAGTCTTATGTACTATTCAATATCTAATGTAAGCATCCAAGTAGCCTTTTGTATAGTTTATATTTATGTTCCATTTTAAAAGCTGATTTATTTTAAAGGGTTCAGCAAAACTCACATACTTACTCCTCTTAGGTACATCAGCTTCTGATGTTGGCGTGGGTGGGAGGAGCTACTTGGTTGTTAAAACATCACCTTAGCTGGGATGTCACCTATTTTTAATGTCCTATCCTTCACAACCACTGAACTACTCGACTACCACATCCTATATGAAGCCTTCCCTGAATGACAAAGGCTTATACAGAATCATAGAAAATGAAGCTTGGGAGGCACTTTAATTATCCTTCGTTTTAATGATCAAGAGACTGAGTCCTAGAAAAATGAGTGACTTGTCCAAGATCATTGAGCTTATGATGGAAAAAATATCCAAACCTAGTGCTTCTGACCTTTGTTTTTCCCTCTGTCTTTGTATCCCCAGAGCTTAGCATAGTTCCTGGCATATATAAATACTTATTGATTTATGAATTTCTATTATATTATCCTGACTAAAGCACACTGTTCTTTCCAGTATGCCAAAGAAGAAAATTGTTGCCTTACTTTTGTGAGATTTAAAAAGCTTGAGAGACATAATTTCTGGATAAAGAATCATTTTTATTAATGATTCAAGCATTTTATTGATAAAAGAGGTCAGTGACACTCTTGAATCATGGCAGCAGACTCAGAGCTTACATGCCCTTAGAAAAGTGGGTATTCCAAAGGGTATCCTTCAGCTTTTATTGGCTAATGATTACTGAGAAAATAAATATCACAATGAGAAGTGGGCTCCTTCCAAACAGGGACTGAGAGAGAGTGATATCATGTCACTCTTGGACAAAGACTCTTTCTCTATACCCAGACTACTTCCATAAACAAAGGATCTGCCTCCAACCAGGCTTGCTTGAGTAGAATACAAGGGGCAGAAATTCACCTTAGATTAAAAGTCTGATTTAGTTGGGTGGAATAGAAGAAGGAATATGTTAATCCAATCTTCTATCACTCCTGTCCTTGAGAGATTGGGTTTTGGACAAGGAAATACGACCAGGGAGAAAAGCTTGGGTCTCCCCAATTTTAAGAACTGATTATTAATATGAGAAGGAAGTAATCATTTATCCTACTTTGCTTTTTTCTCCCTCTCCAGAATGGCATTTTCTGAAGAGCGACCAGGGAGAAAAGCTTGGGTCTCCCCAATTTTAAGAACTGATTATTAATATGAGAAGGAAGTAATCATTTATCCTACTTTGCTTTTTTCTCCCTCTCCAGAATGGCATTTTCTGAAGAGCAAAGAAGGGATCTGCTCAATTTCCCAAAGATTCATAGAATATTCTGGAAAACAGGAACTATAATGATAAAAGGAAAGAAGGGAAAATCTACCCGTTTATTTATTTATTTTTTTTAACATGTAGATTCAGGCAGGAATGTAATCTCTTGTATACTCTTTCCTGCTATAAACCACTCAAGACTTTTATAGGTTTTCAATAAATATTAATTAAGATAAAGAGGATGATGAATAGCCATGTTCCTTTTGAAAGAACACCAGGATGAGCACTGAGTTCTCCCATTTGTAAAGAAAGATATCCCATTTGTAATAATAAGGGCACATATTCCAGAAACTTTGTTCCTGAAGCAAATTCAGAGTTCAGCTCACACATTCCCTATCCTATTACATGTGTCAAAACTCCTCTGCACATTAATCTTATTTTATTGAGCATATTCCACTGCCCCAAATATTCTGTTTTCTGTCTTATTTATATGTTAGAAATACTCACCTGGGCTTTCTTTCATACAATTTTTTTAGACTTTTATATTCACATTTAAACTTTAATATTCAAGCAAGACAACAGAAAAGTAATCCCCATACAATTTTACTGTAATTTTGTCTCTGCTGCTATTTTTGATTTTCTCTTAGGCAGAATAACAATAATCGGCCACAAGGAAATAGCCCCTTTTGCAGTCCTTGTCTGCCTCACAACCATATCCCTTTAGAGATAAACAAGCCTAGAACTAGAAGAGGCAGCAATCTACCTAAAATTCATTCAACAAATATTTATGGAGTAGTCAACTGAGCAAGGTCTGGTGCTCAGAACTGGGTGACAAAAAAGTGAATTACACATGGTCCTCATGGTCCTAACGGAGCTTACCATCCATCTAACAAATTATACATGGTCAAGAAAAGAGACATCTCATATCGTTTGACAAGGAAACTCTAAGGCGTGATTGAAGGAACAGAAACACACACACTCATCAGTCCAATTGGACTTGGACATAGAGGCAATGACTCAATCCAGGAAACGTCTCAAGGAGTGTAACCCTTGTAGCAGAGAAAAGAATTCAAGAGAGAACTAACCCTGGCAATCAAGAGTCAAGCTACAGAGAGGATTTGATAAGTGGAGGAAGGATATCGAAGCCACAAAGTATAGGAGTTGTCAATTGCCTACACATGCTCTACATGTCTCACTACCATTATATCTCATTTATGTCCCCCATTCTCCCACACATGTCCTATGTGTGTTTGTGGAAGTGTGCTCCTGATTTATTGGGGATGGGGGATATTTTGTAGCTCCACCTCAGTAAATGCCCTTGTTTTGAGCTAATTATGTCTTGTACCCAAGTCTGAAAACATTTTGTAAACTATTAAATAGTGAGGCAGGGGAGGATTACGCAGCAAAGATATAGCATTAATTCAGTTGAATGTTGCTTCACTGCCTCTGCATCAGTAGTGATTGCCATGCAAGTGTAAGGAAAACTTATTCTTACTTCCTTGTGTGCTTACTTTTTAAATTTAGGAAGCTAGGTAGCTCAATGGATAGAATGCTGGGCCTAGGGTGAGGAAACCCTGAGTTCAAATCCAGCCTCAGAAAATTATATCTGGATGACTCTGTATAAGTCACGTCACTTCTGTTTGCCTTAGTCTCCTTAACTATAAAATGGGGATAATAACGGTACCTCCTCAGAGTACTCATGAGGATTGAATGAAATAATATACAATGTTTAGCATAGAGATGTATTATTATTAATACTGTTATAGCTGCTATTACTTAGGCTGCCATTATGCCAGCACCTTGAGGTTTTATCACTTGAGTCAAGAAAGTCTCAAACATATGTTTTTAAACCTTTTTGCAGGGAGAGGGGAGAGGAACTGGAGCTAGCTTAATTTGTTGTTCTTGTTTCTGTTGTTTAATCATTTTCAGTCATGTAGGATTCTTAGTGATCCCTTTCAGGATTTTCTTGGCAAAGATACTGGAGTGGTTTGCCATTTTCTTCTCCTTCTCCAGCTCATTTCACAGATGAGGAAACCGAGGCAAATAGCATAAAGTGATTTACCCAAGGTCACACAACTAATATGTGTCTGAGGCCAGATTTTAACTCAGGACTTCCTGAGCCCAGAGCTCTATCCGCGACTCTACAAAGCTGCCTAGACACCTAGCCTGGTTTACATGGCAGTATTTCTCACCACAAGTGCTAAACAATAAGTCAAGGCAGAGCACAAAGAATAAAATAAGGCTGATATGAAGTTCTAGGTGAATTACAAGGAGAGAGTGGTAGGGTGGCATCCAGGTGGGAGAAACAAAGGGACATCACCAAGGGAGTGACATTTGAGCTTAGTTTTAAAAGGTGGGTAAATAGAAAGTAAACAAGAAGAACCTGACAGGAAAAATCAGTTCTAGTCAGGGTAAGAACTGGAGTGGAGGCAAGGAAACATGGGGCATATTCCCATGAATAGTCCGTTTTTTCCTATAATTTTGTATGAGTGAAGAGAAGTAAGTAGAGATGTTGCTGAGAGAAAGATAGGAGGAGGGGGATAGGGAAGAGGTCTACAAAGCAGTATTTATGGAGAGTGATTTGTTAGCCAGTGATGGCCCTAGGGTCGTTGGTGCCCCAGGCAAAATGAACATTCCTTCCTTTCAGATATACTATTTCTTTCAGATATACAGTGTTTGGCTCTGCTTAACATATGGACCTCCAGGCTATAGCCTTGGTTTGACAGAGCCTTGGGCTAGCCCTCCAAGCCCTTATGTGAAGTATGAGGTGAAGATAGAAATGAGGAACATATAAGCCAAAATAAATCCCCTCCCTTTTGGGAGATTTGTTTTCCTTTTTGTATCTCAAACAATTTGTTTTTTTACTTGTGATAAATATAAAAAATATAAAAATCCATTGGCGTGGGAGGCAGGAATACAATTTTTTGCAGGTAAATTTTCCTTTAAGATTTTATGCTTTTCCTTGATATATTTTTATTTATCCAATTTAAGAAATAACTTGTTGAAAGATTTCGTACATGAATAGATAAGACAAATGGGGCAATTGAAAGAGTCTTAGAATTAGACAGCAATACATGAACTAGAATTCTGTCTCAGATACTTTCTAGCTGTATGACCCTGAGAGAGTCACTAACTTCTCTCAAACTCCTTCCCTCATCCTAAAAAAATGGGCGGAATAATAGCACCTGCCTCATAGAGTTGTGAGGATCAAATTAAAAAAAGCATATTATATAAATATACACACATTGTACATGTATGTAGATGTACATATAAACCATTCATTTATATGAACTTATACATGTTACATACAAAGTTTAAAAGTTATGCATATGTGTATGTGTATAAATGTATGCATTCATATGTACACACATACATGCTATATACACAAGCATAGCTTTTTAAATTTTAAAGCATTACATAAATAGCAGCTTTTAAAAAAAATATTACAATACTTTACTCTGGTGCAGTGAAAGGAAGATCTGAGTTCAAATTCCAGTTCTGCCATTTACTATCTGCATTGCCTTAGGTTATTAAGTTTTTTGTTTGGTTTTTTACCTCTCTGAGCCATAGTCTTCATGGGTAAAATAAGATGAAGTAGATTAAATGACCTCTAATACTCCCTCTAAGCTAAATCTATGATCCTCTGATCCTAAATAAACAAAACATTGAGATTACATGCTTTGTTGAGTTATCTTATGCACTCACATAGATTACAACCCCTCATTAGTAAATAATAAACCCATTGAGGGCTGGAACTATTCTTTATCTTTGTATCTACAATGCTTAGAACATACTAAGTGCTTAGTAAAAACTTGTTGGCCTGAATTGAATTAAAAACAAATTGATTTTCTGGTGGCAAACCTTACAGTGAAGAGCCTCCTTTCAGGTATATTGGTTCCTGTTCTGCAATGACAGATGGATTTCCTATATTCATACCCACATTTGAAGCCTTTCTGGCTTTATTCTTTGCTCCAGATAGAAATTCTGAGACTCCACCATGGAGCCCTGGTCTACCTCTGATAGTCTACCACGGATTTTTCTTACCTAACAGGAGCAATTTCTATGCTAACCAGAGAGACCCTGGGTGTCATGTCAGACAAATCAAGCTATAAAGCTGTTCTTAAATACTTATTTTGTAAATAGGAAACACAGTGGGCAGCCTTCTACTGTGCCGTTTTATTGCCCAGGACAACCCCCTTGTCAGGTTTAGTTTAACCAAAGCTACCATTACAACTCGACTGAATGAAACAACAAACGCTTTTGTACATTGGAGTTCAGTCTGAGTGAGTTCACCTGCCTGGTATAAAATGCATTTTCTATTAGTTTGTGTGGCCATAAAGACTATAAAAGGATTAACAGTCATCCTAGTAGAATGCTCACCCACTGTCATTCTCAGCTTATTATGTGGGAAGGAAGAACAAAAAACTCATAGTAACAATGCATTTTTAATAGAATCTCAAGCTGGCCTTCTCATAAAGAGCTGTGGCTAAATACAGATGTGGCTGCTGGGAGATTGTATATAGGTGGGCTGGCTGAACAAAAACAAGGCAGGGGGACATTTATCCAACACAAATATGTGGGTTTCTCAGGTATAAAACCTATTGATTTGCTACTGTGTTACAAGATGTGTTTTCTCAGAGTGCTACCTAAATTTCCTGCACAAAACACTTTCTGGAAAGCAGCACAGCAGATAATCAAACAGTAATGTTGGAGAGGAAGGAGTGTGTGTAGGAGGAAAGATTAATTCACAGGGTATTATTGCAGAGACAAATGATAACATCACAAGAAAGCAAGAGAGTTAAGTTTCAAATGTGATATGATAAAATAGTGGAATATTTAAATTTTTTTCCCAGTCTATTTGGGCCTAAAATTAATCCTCTCAGCTGTCCCCATTTATATCCTACAGGTCTGGAATACATTGCAACATTCATTTTGCTTGTAGTGGCTATATTTTTCTATTCACAGATTCCTTAAAACAGCTAAAGACCAATCTCTAAGCAATCTGAGGTGATAAGCCATGCATGAGTACAGAGGACCAAGTTGCCCAGTCACAAGCTAATTGTTCAATAAATGATTGTTCAAGATGCAATGCTTTTCAGTGGGGGGGAGGGGAATCTTTTGAATTTGTTTGTATGACTGCCTCTCAGCATTCTTGAGGATTCAGACAAATTAGGTGCCCTTTAATCCCAACATTACTGAGGGTTCTGAGGTTCTGAAACCAGGATCAACTCAAATGTGGAACAGCTTCCAAAAGAGAACTACGGCTTCTAGTGAGTCGACATCCATCCATCCATCTATGTATGTATGTATGTATGTATGTATGTATGTATGTATGTATCTATCTATCTATCTATCTATCTATCTATCAATTGATCTGTCTATCTATTTATCCATTCATCTACTACAATGGTAATCAGGTTGTGACTTTTTTTTTTACTCTTTTCTCTTTTGGAATGCTGAAGTAATCAAGTACCTTTGATGAGTCCTGCCTTTCAAATGTAATGGCAAGCAAAGTACGACTTTTTGCTGTTTTTTTGTTTCAACTCAGCACTCAGGTAATCAAGTGCTTTTATTTCAATTGGGAGTCTTTGATTGAGTCAAGATTCTTTGATGACCTGCTTAAGAAATAAGAAAGCCCCATGCCCAGTACCTTTTGGCTAAGTAGTCTCTGAGCCCTCAGGGCCCTGAACAGGATATAAGAGCTCTGAGGTTGGCATTTTGCCATTGGGGGCACACTCATGGAAGAGTGTTGGTGATTTGGCCAAAGGAGACTCTGGACCCCCATCCCCACCTCCTTGGCTTTTGAAAACCCAGATATCGGTGCCTCTCTCTAGTAACTATGTGATGCCTTGGTCAGACAGCTAGAGGCCTGTCTGTTGATTTCTGTGTGTGTTTGTTCTGTTTATATATTGTATGCTTGTAATTTCTGTTTGTATACTCTCCGAAGTTCAGGGTACTGACTTTTTCCCTTGAACTAAGTGAGACTGTTAACCCCTTAAAGTTGCTTTCCTTGGAAAAGAAGATCAAAGAATCTGTGCTGGCAGCCTTCCTGTGTGCTTTTGTTTTTGGTCTTTCTCCTCCACAACAGCTGCAAGCAGCATTGTTGTTATATCTATCTATCTATTCTCTGTATTTATTTATTCATTCATAAGGGTTTTGTTTGTTTAGCTGGCAATTTTGTCTAGTTTCTGTCAATCATGGAAGCCAACAGATTCTGAAGAAACAGATCACAAAACTCATACTTTCTCAATACCCCCTGCCCTTTAGGACATTCCCTCTGATTGAAGGAGGACATAGGGATTGGAGAGCCAAAGAGAAGAAGGATCCACTGGAGTTGATTAAAAGGAGAGGGGCGTGTGACATGGTCAGACCTGGGCTTAGGAAAATCAATCTGACAAATGAGTGGAAGATGGGCTAGAGTAGGGAGAGACTTGAGGTGGGAAGACCAACCAGCAGTCTATTTCAATAGTTCAGGAAAAAGATAAGTAAGACATCTGTTAGTGTGGTGGTAGTGCCAAGAGGAGAAGAGGGTTATGTTAGAGATGTTATTAAGATGACATCAACAGGACTTAGCAACTGATTGAATAAAGGGGATAATAGATAGTGATAATAGAACCTGGGTTCCTGGGAGGATGGTGGTGCCCTCAGAAGTAATAGGAAAGTTTAGAAGAGAAGAGGATTTGGGAGGAAAGAATGAATTCAACTTCAGGCATTTGAGTTTAGTATATCTACAGGTGGAGAAGGAAATGACAAACCACCCTAGTATCTTTGCCAAGAAAACCCCAAATGGGGTCATGAATAATTAGACATGACTGAAATGACTGAACAAAAACAAATATCTAGGGGCAGCTAGGTGGCACAGTGAGTAGAGCACCAGCCCTGGAGTCAGGAGGACACTGAGTTCAAATTTGGCCTCAGACACTTGACACACTTACTAGCTGTGTGACCTTGGGCAAGTCACTTAACCCCAATAGCACTGCTTTCCCTCAAAAAAATATCTATAGGACATCTAATTTAAGATATCCAATAAGTGGTTGAAGATTTGCAAGATTAGAGTTCAGAAGAGAGGTTAGAGCTGCATAAGTTCATTTGAGAATCATTAGCATAGAGATGATAATTAAATCCATGGGAGCTGATGATATGACCAAGGGAAATAGTAGTGGGAAAAAAGAAGAAGGCCCAGAATAGAGCCCTGAAGCATGCCCACCATTATAGAGAGTGATGATCCGGGAAAGGAGACTTAGAAAGTACTGTCCCATAAGCAAGGAGAAAGATCCAGAATAGGTAGTGTCACAGAAAGCTAGAGAGAGGAGAATATCAAGGAGAAGAGGATGGCTGACAGGATCATAAGTTACACAAAGGTCGATAAGGATAAGAATTAAGAACAGGCCATTAGATTTAGGAATTAAGAGATCATTGGTAACTGGAGAGAGAAATTTCAATTCTATATATTTGTAGTGTAGGATAATTTTGGATTCTTTATTTTTATGTTCATTGAAGGGGTTCTAGACATGATTTTGTCTTTTATCTTTCTTTGTATCCCCAACACTTATCACAGTACCTAGGTGCTTAATATAAGTTTATTGATGTTTGGGACTGACATGATTTGAACAATAAGCATAAAGATGACTGATATAAATATAAAGCTTTGAAAGATTACTACTTTTTTTTACCTGTCAAAACTATGGAGAAAGGAAGAATTTATGACCAAACATTATGAAATGAAAAATGAATAATTTTGATTACACTAAATTTAACAGGTTTTGCACAAATAAAACAAATGCAACCATGATTAGAAGGAAATCAGAAAGCTAGGAAATAATTTTTTATATCCAATGTTTCTGATAAAGGCCTCATTTCTAAAATATATGGAGAACTGAGTCAAATTTTCAAGAATACAAGTAATTCTCCAATTGATAAATGGTCAAAGGATGTGAACAGGAAATTTTCAGATCAAGAAATTAAAGCTATCTATAGTCATATGAAAAAATGCTCTAAATCACTATTGATTAGAGAAATGTGAATTAAAACAACTCTGAGATACCACCTCACACCTATCAGATTGGCTACTATGACAAAAAAGGAAAATGATAAATGTTGGAGAATAAGTGGGAAAATTGGAACACTAATGAATTGTTGGTTTAATTGTGAACTGATTCAATCATTCTGGAGAGCAATTTTGAACTATGCCCAAATGGCTCTAAAACTATTCATATCCTTTGATCCAATAATAGCACTACTAGGTCTGTATCCCAAAGAGATCATAAAAAAGTGAAAAAGACCCACATGTACAAAAATATTTGTAGCAACTCTTTTTGTGGTGGCCAAGAATTGAAAATTGAGGGGATTCTTATCAATTGGGGAATGGCTAAACAAGTCATGGCATATGAGGGTAATGGAATGCTATTATTCTATAAGAAATCATTAGAAGAGTATTTTTATTCTATAAGAAATGATGAGCTGTCAGACCAGAAAAATCTGGAAAGATTTACATGAACCAATGCAAAGTGATATAAGGAGAACATTGTACACAGTAACAGCCACATTGTGTGATGATCAACTTTGATAGACTTAGCTCTTTTCAGCAATATAATGATTTAAGACTATTCCAAGAGTCATAATGGAAAAACCTATCCACATCCAGGAAAAGAACTTTGAAGTCAGAATACAGATTGCAGTATACTATTCTCTCTCTCTCTCTCTCTCTCTCTCTCTCTCTCTCTCTCTCTCTCTCTCTCTCTCTCTCT
>CM053625.1:297912182-297939562 GCA_028646595.1 Phalanger gymnotis
GAGGAGGAGGAGGAGGAGGAGGAGGAGGAGGAGGAGGAGGAGGAGGAGGAGGAGGAGGAGGAGGAGGAGGAGGAGGAGGAGGAGGACAGGACTTGAAATTATGTCAAATAAAGAGGGAGCAAGGGATTCCTACCCTGGACAAGAGAAAGCTTAAGGTAGACATAATGGCTACATGCAAATGTTGCAAGAGTTTTAGCATCAAAGAGGAATCAGCTTTGTCCTGCTTTGCCACAAATAACAGAACTCAGAGCTACAACTAGAAGTTACAGGAAAAGAAATTTCTGTCCAATAGAAGGAAGAATTTAGAAATCAGCAACAACAAAACAATAAAAGATAGCTGAGAGTAGAATGGCTTACTATAACATGAAGTTGTGAGTTCCCTGTTACTGGAAGTGTTTTAGCAGACACTGGGTGTGAATGTATCTATATTTATATGCATTGGGTATATATGTTTAGCAAAGCCTCCTTGGATGAATAATAACAACTCATATTTTATACCATTTAAAGTTTTATAAACTACTTTCTATGCAAAAAAAAAAACCCTGTGAGTCAGGAAATAGAATTATCACCTCAAATTTACAGATAAGAAAACCAAAGTGAAGAGAAATTTAGATAATCAATGTCAGAGGCAGGGTTTAAAGGCAAGACTCCCAGCTGCTAGTCCAATAATGGCTCTCCTTGCTCTCATAATTCCTTCTTAGAAATAACTCTGTTTTCATTAGGCAGAATGTGTAGGAAAGGTAGCACGAGGTAGTACAGACATACCTCAGAGATATTGTGGGTTCGGTTCCAGACCATCACAATAAAGCAAATATAGCAATAAAATGAGTCGCAGAATTTTTTTCCTTTCCCAATGCATATAAAAGTTATGTTAACACTATAGTCTATTAAGTGTGCAATAGCATTATGTATTTTAAAAAAATGTGCATGCCTTAATTAAAAATACTTCATTGCTTAAAAAAAAATGCTATCATCTTAGCATCCAATGAGTCATAAACTTTTTTCCTAGTAAAGAGTCTTGCTTTGATGTTGATGGCTGCTGACTGAACAGAGTGTCAGTTGCTGAAAGTTGGGGTGGCTGGGACAATTTCTTAAAATAGGACAACGAAGTTTGCCAAATAGATTGACTGTTCCTTTCACTTAAACACTTAGAGGCCATTTTAATGTTATTAATTGGCCCCATTTCAATGTCTCAGGGAATAGAGACCCAAGGAGAAGGAGACAGATGGGAAAATGGTGGACTGATGGAGTGGTCAGAACACATAAAACATTTATCGACTAAATTCAACCAAGTTATATGGGCTCAATTTGTGGCACCCCAAAACAATAACAATAGTTAACATCAAAGATCACAGATCAACCTAACAATTATAGTAATAATGAAAAAGTTTGACATATTGTGAGAATTATCAAAATGTGACACAGAAGCATGATGAGAGCACTTAATATTGGAAAAATGGCACTGATAGACTTGCTTGATACAGGGTTGGTGCAAACCTTCAATTCAATTCAGGCAATATCTTCAAAGTGCAATAAAGTAAAGCACAACAAAACAAGGTAAGTCTGTATATAGGAAGCTGGTTTTGGAACCAGGAAAACTTGAGTTCAAGTCCCACCCCTGACACCTACTAGCTGTGTCACTTTGGGTAATAATTAACTTCTCAGTGCTTTATACAACTATAGAAGATTATTAATTGTAGAGAAAGTAGCAACCTGAAGGAGATTTCTCACCTGGGAGTTCACCAATGAAATCACAGATCCAATCCCTATTCCTTTTCTAATGTCTGGCATCTTTGGGAGTAACAAATACCTAATTACTACCGTATTCCCAGCCAAGCATGCTATAGAGCAGAAGCTTTCACTAAGGTAAGCTGTACAGAATGAACTGAACTCTCAAGATCTTTATAGCTATGCAATAATCGATAATAAATCAATAATGTTTAATAAACATTAAATTCCTCCTATGTGTCAGGCACTATGCTAAGTGCTGGGCATATAAAGAGAGGAAGAGGCAGTCCTTGCTCTCAAGGAGGTCACAACCTAACGAGGGAGAAAACATGCAAACAATAATGAACAAACAAGCTAATTACAGGATAAACTGAAAACATTCAAGAAAATTAAGGAGAACTGGGAAGGGCTTCTTGTAGAAAGTGAGATTTTAGCTGAGATTTGAAGGAAACTAGAAAAGCCAGGAGGCAGAGATGAGGATGGAGAGTCATTCCAGCCCTGAGGGACAGTGAGAGAAAATGTCCAGTCAGGAGACTGATCCTTACTAGGAGTCATAGGTTATTAATATGACCAATGCAATTGCTAAACTGTTTTTAAAAGAAAATTTATTTAGGATTAAAGACTGGTGTATTGCCTAAACTGTACAAGACTCATTTTATACTCTGTGAAAAATACAAAATGGTTGCCATCAATGGGAAGCAAACTGTGTCTGAAGCCTAGCAGAATTGAAATATCTACCAACTGTGAGAGGAAAATTCAATTTGTCTTTAAATGAAGTTTATAGATTGGCTCTACCACACCTATAGCCTAAATTAAATCACTTAAGTTTAGGAGTTAAAAGTTTTTTTAGGAGTTAAAAGAACTATACAATAGCTTCATTATGGCCCTGTACTTAGAGGGAATGAGGCAGTGAAACTGACTTTAATGCACAGGTGGTATACGTGGTAATGTTGCACCCTACCCATAACTCATATAGTTTGAGTAACAGAGAGGTATCCTGTTAGATACTCATGAAAGGGACCTTCAAATCCAGTATTGCATAGGACACTAATATAAAACATAAATTATAGTGTTTTCCCATCTTAGTTCCTAAGGTTTTTATAATAAATTATTTCTAAATTTGTAAAAAGGATCTTTCTTTCCCTCTATACACTGCCCAGGAAAGTAACAGCAGGCACAGTTTTTATGGACCAAAAAAAATGTCATGTATGTATGTGTATATATGCATATATGTATGTGTGCATAGACACACACATACATATATATATATACATATATATGTATATATGCGTGTGTGTATGTGTGTTTACTTCAGTATTTCATGCCTTTGGAGTTTAATTGATCTTGGTGTTCTTCTATTGACTCAGATTGCATTCCCTCCAAATCTTAGTAGATGGTTTCATGAGTTACTATGGCTTAAAGCATTTGTCTTTTGGTGCTCAGCAATCTAGCAAGGTTACTACCTTTAGCTAGCTGGTGCTCAGGTAACTGGTCCATACTGTGAAAAGTCATCTTTAGAATTGTAACTAGCATAGAGTGATGAGGACTTTTTCCCAGGGCAACATAATATGGAAGGCACCAAAATATAATGATTTTTAAATGTTGTTGAATTTTTTAGTGTATTAGTTTATATTTTGGTAGAATTTTAACTCCAACAAGTTAGCAAAAATCATTAGTTAGATTTAGAAGGTATCAGATGGTACATATCTAATGGCCTTTTCCCAAGTCTTCTTTTTTTACCTCTCTGTCAGCTTTGACATTGTCAGTCACCATCTTCTCTTTGATAATAATTCTCTAGTTTTTGTGTGTCTGTGTCTGTGTGTGTCTGTGTCTGTATGTATGTGTGTCTATGTATGTGAATGTATGTTTGTGACAATGATCGTTCCTGGTTCTCTGACCTGGCAGTGGCTCCTTCTTGGTCTCCTTTGCTAAAAATTCATCCAAGCCATACTCATTAACCATTAGTAACACCGACATATGTTTAATAACCAGCTCTCTGCGGGGGGAATAAAAGCATGCAGGACACACTTTTAAGCTTAAAATGCATTATTAATATTTTCTATTACTTTTTTTAAAACTGGACAATCTACAAAACAATAAACTAAGCCCTAGTTTGAAGCATTTGTCTATTTCTGATATGTAAATGATCACACTGAAAAATTTACCGCTACTCTTGTAATCTAGTTGAGCAGGCTTTAGCACACCCCTGAGGGCCACCAAGCTTCTGTCCTTGGCCCTCTTCTCTTCTCTCTCTACACCATTTCATTTGGCAAACTCATAAGCTCTCAAGAATCCAATTGTCATTTCCATGCATATGATTCCCAGATCTTACCCAGCCCTAAACCTCTCTGCTGCCCTCTAGTCTATCATCTCCAGGTGCCTGTCAGACATCTCAAACTGAATTTTCATAGATATCTTAAATTCAACATGTCCAAAACTGAATTCATTATCTTTTCCCCCACACCCTCTCCTCATCTGTACTTCCAAATTACTTCCTTCTTCATTCCTTCTATGCTTCTTCCCTTCCTCCCTCCCTTCCATCCTTTTTCTCTTCCTTTCTCCCTCCCTCCCTTCCTTCCTTCCTTCTGTCTTCTCTCCCTTTATTTCTCCATCCTTCCTTCTTTCTTCCTTCTTTCTGTCCTTCTTCCCTTACTTCTTTTCTTCTGTCTTCTCTTCCTTTCTTCCTTCATCCTTCCTTCTTCTTTCCTTCATCTTTCCATTTTTTCTTTCTCTTTATCTCTTCTTTTTATTAGCTGAGGAAACTGGGGCTCAGAGCAGTGAAATTACCTGGTCCTGGTGTCATAAACAGTAAGTGTTGAAGCTAGCACTTGAATCCGGATCATATGATTCACATGACTGTGCTTTTTCATATTATACTCTACTTTTTCTCTCTCAGATTCACATCTGGCTTTGTAGTAAGCGATGGAGGAGTTAAAAAACAAAAACCTTTCTGTGATGGTGTTGAAATGTGTGTAGACTTGGTGTCACTCACTTAATAGGAAAAGGAAAAAAAAGACTATAACCTGCCAATATCTATTGAGGGATAGAGCAGAAAGAACAGAGGTCATTTATGAGTACATTTTGTCCCTTTTCTCAGAGTTCTCTATTGACTCATATTAAGCTCTCCATGGGATCTTGAGCTCAGCGAGAAGAATAAAAACACTAGCTTACTGGCAGTTTCTCCTTTTCCTTCTCCCAGTTGCTTTAATTTTGTGATCCAATTGGTGTTAGCAGGTGGGCCCATTCATCATTCTTACAAACTGACTCCATATGGTGCGGTCCTATTTCCTAGTTTCTGCGTGGGAGATGAAAGAACAGTGTTTGCTGTATTTTTTAAAAGGACCACTTATGACAGTGTCAGATAGTGTGTTCTCAGACTCTAAAAAGGATGAAAGATTAAAAACACAAACAGCCTCCTTCTGCTAAATAACAGGTTAGAAATGAGGACAGAAGACATAACTCCAAGCCAGTAGGAATCATGTCTCATTAGTTTGTCTTTGTATCTATTTGATGTTTATTCTGGTACCTGCCCAAAGTTCTTTCGTCAGGAGACACAGCAATGCATGACTAATGTGAACAGTTATGGTGGAAACTCGAGAACTCATTGGAAATAGAGCAATTCCACAGGCATCCTGTGATGGCATCAATACCTTCCACAGTTACCCATCCTTCCCTGCTCCCCCTTACATCATGGCTAAAAGTAAAGTAAGCTATCCCAAGACCTGATTGACCAAAGGGGCAAAGGCTTATGATTGATTCCTGTTGGCTCAGGCCATGTCAAACTGCTTCTTGATTACCTGAGGGAATAAAAAGTCTGCCAAAAAAGTTTTCAGAATTGGTGGATGAACCAAGACCTAATGAGTCACCACATCCTTCTTAATTGTAGATACTGGTTACTATATGTAGAAGAGGAGTGGTCCCTTCCATTGCAGCTAAGCCCTATAGTCTTATTAAGTGTCCTTTCTGTAACACATCTAAATAAACTTCCTTTTTTTCTTAACCGTTGAAGGATTTATCAGTTTCTCGTTTTTTTTCCAGTATCAAACTTAAAATTCCAAGGGACTGGCTTGAGTCAGGCCCAACCAACAACATGTACCACTCTATACCTCTTTCATCTTTCTTTCCTCAGAAAAAAAAACCCACAATAATAATAGAACCTGCTGAAGAATCTCTAATTCGTGTTAAAAACAACAGTGAAAACCAGAGATGAACTCTACAAGTTCATCAGTATAGATACTCCTCCTACTGGTTCTTGTTGGAATCCCACTATGGCATCTCATTTTGGAATTCTTATCCATTTTTTTCCATTTATTTTCCAAATCGAATATACCCAATATTTAGGAGATCTTCTTAATGTTCTTTGAATATGTCGAGGGTATCAGTGCATGACATTCAGAAACTCGAAGGTTATAGAAATTCATTGCTCTCTGGCCAAAGATCACACATTAGAAGTACCACAGTTAGATTACTTTGTATAGACAGCGTAAGAATTATATGAATCCTAGGTTTCTGTGACACACATTCTACCATTCTTCCACCATCACTGGGAAGGCCAAAGGATAACTTACAGAAGTAAAAGTCTCTTTGCATTTTTATGTCCCTTCAGAAATCCCTGTGGCCCCCTGAATCCAACACTTGGTGGCCAACCCCTAGTAATGAACCTGTGCACAGTTAGCCAGCATGGCCCTTTGGAGGTAAGCACATTCTGTCTTTGGACCTGTACCATTTCAGGTTGGTAAGACCTGCCAAAAATTTTTATCTATTGATATAGCCATCTCTGTGCCTGGAGAATACTTCAAAGGAAGACATTTTTTATTCATCGCTTCACAAATAAAATTGAAAAAGTGAGATAATATTCTTGTTGAGAGACCATTGTTCTTTGTGGTGACTCTTATGAGAGTTTTCTTTCAGATTCTAGAAACAATGCTGAAATTGGGGCTATGGTTAGAAAAATACCTCTTTGAGAGGTATGACATTCTATCATGAATGTATCCTTCCCTTGGTTGTAGGTGGTTATAGGGCATAGGGCAGTCTAAATAAGAGATGGAGCCAATGACACTTAATGGCACACTGGTATGAGTAGGCTGGCCAGGTCTGGAAGGGGAAAGTCTATAGAGTGAATGTTTCCCCTGATGAGGAGCCAGAAGCAAGACATAGTCGTCTGAGGCAAAAGCATCTGTTCTCAGAACAGCTTATACACAAAGAAACACGCAGGAAAAATCTGAAAACAGACGGTGCCTCTCAGACTGGTATGGGGTGATGAAGTTTGGCAGCATGATTTCAGTAGCCACATAAAATGTAGTCTAAGGTCAAGCAAAAATTTGAAAAACTAAAGAAGCTTAATCATATGCGAATGCTTTCAAGATGCCTCACAGCTGGTCTATTGGTTCCTTATGACCTCCAGGATCAACTATAAACTCCATTGTTTGACATGGTCATAACCCAGCCCCTTCCTATTTTCCAAACCTTTTTACACCTTCTCTCCTCTATGCATGTACTGTTTCATAAACATTTGACTGACTGATGGACTCAGTAGCAACTACGTGGCATAGGGTATAGAATATTAGACTTAGAGTCAGGAGTTTGTTTTTGTAGTTCATTCATTTGAGTCATGTCCAACTCTCAGTGACCCTATTTGGAGTTTTCTTGGCAAAGACCCGGGAATTTCCTTCTCCAGCTTATTTTACAGATGATGAAACTGAGATAAATAGGGTTAATCACCTATTCATCACATAGCTAGTGTCTGAGGCCAGATTTGAACTCACAAAAATGACTCTTCCTGATTCCCAATCCAGTGCTCTATCCACTGTGCTGCCCACCTACCCAAGGCAGGAATACTCGAGTTCAAATACTGCCTCAGACACCTCCTAGCTGTATGACCCCAAACAAGTCACTTATCTTCTCCAAGCCTCAGTTTCCCCATCTTTAAAATAGGAACAGCAGCAATAACAACTATCTCACAGGGCTGTTGGAAAGCTCAAATGAGAGAATGTATGTAGGGTGCATTGTAAACCATAAAGAGTTATATAAATGTTAGATATCATCATCATCATAAAAAAGTTTTCAATGATCACACTGGAGCTCTCTGGAACTCTAGTAGTTGTTAGTAATAATTATAACAAATTCGATATCAAAGTCAGCTGTGAATATCCCCAACAACATTTAGCATTTGCTAAATGGGAAATAGATTCTTTGTAGCAGAGGAAGATTTAACTGAGTGAATATTTCAAAAGATCTGAGCCTTCCTCAAAGCAGATCACAGCTTCTCCTCACCTGAGCAGATGGATTCCATGAAATATTATGCGAGATAGAGAGACAGACAGAAAAGAAAGTCTCTAATGTTTTGGTTTCTTTTGTTTTCCTACCTCCATGATTTCATAAGCTATGAAGTTCCATGGACATATCATTTATCTCAGTTTTTTCATCAATAAAATGGAGCCACCTACCCCACAATCTGTTGTTGGGCTCAAATGAGATGTTGTATGTTAAGTATTTTGCAAACCCTAAAACCCTTTTTATTATTATTAACAGTTCAGCACTCTTAACAATTATTAGTGTTATTGTTATCCTTATCATTATCTTAATTATGGGGGTTTATGGGCTAGATTTTAATTATGAACACAGCTGGGAACTTCTGGAATAATGAGATAATGCAGTGTGGAAGAGAGGCTCAAGCAGTTCTTACTGCCAGAGAGAGCTGGGGTTCAAGCACTACCAGTAACACACACTAGCTACTGGAGCCTGGACAAGCCATTTCTCTCTTTGTGCCACACAACTCTCTAAGTTTCATTTCATTTTCATATAATTTCATATGGAATTCATAGGAAATTTCACATAATAGTAACAACAAGCTACCATTTATATATCATTGTAATGTTTTCAAAGCACTTTATAAATGTTATCTCAGTTTATTCTCATAATGACCCCAGCCGATAGGGGCCATAATTATCCCCATTTTATAGATGAGGCAAACTAAGCCCAGAAAAGTCATGTCAGTGGCTCAGGTCACACAACTAGTCAATGTATGAAAAAGAATTTGAACTCCATTATTTCCTACTAAATATGGCACACTATCTACTATCCACTATCCTAGCTTGGATTGCTGGACTGTTTATACATTGGAAATTTCCAACAGCCAAAAAATTGCAAGTCTGGATTATCACACACACACACACACACACACACACACACACACACACATACACGATGTGGAAGAATCCAATCAGCCAGCTCTCCTTCCATGTGACCCCAGTTCCTTCCTACTGTGCTGTCATTCCTATACGTTATTTCCCTTGTTTAATTCACACTTTATGTAGCACTCTAAGATTTACAAAAAATGCTGTCCTCAGAACAGTCCTATGAGACAGGTACTTTAAGTTTCATCTATCCCCGGTTCGTGGATAAGGAAACATAAGCTCAGAGGAGTTCAGTGACTGCCCCAAGGTCACATAAGCAGTAAGTATCAAACCTAGGTCTTCTGATTCCTAGTCTGAGGCTCTTCTTCTTGCAGTATATAGTGCCCTCCTGAGTCACTGTTGGGCAGAGGTGGAGGAGGGCATACTAGAAATTGCTGTGGATGAGAAAGAATTTTTGGTTTCTTTTCAAGGCGAGGTAATACAGATGGCTCTCTCCATACTGCTTTCTAAGGCACATATTGTCTTGGCTCTATTAGGGACATTTCCTTCACACTGCATTGTTTTAACACCTGTTATGTTTTTTTTTTTTTCCCAAGGTCCAGGGAAAAGGGAAAATATTAATCATATATATACATATATATTCACATATATATGTATATATACAAATATAAAACACATGTGTGTATATATGTATGTGTATAGGTTTAATATTTTTTTATTTTTTGACCTCCCAAGGCCCAAGGAAAAAGGGGAAATATGCATATATATGTATATGTATACATGCACATTTATGTGTATACCCACATATACAAACACGTGTATATATTTATATATTTTTTTTAATTTCACAGGAGTTTTTAGCACATCCTTGACAGACCACATCTCACACTTCTTTGCCTATAATACCACAACAAACTCTCTCCATTCTCCAGCCACAGGATGTTAGTCTAACACACAGACGGCCTGAGATTATAATCACATGAGTAGTGGAAAAGCATAAATAAGGATGTTTTTGGAGGATAATAATCGTCACATTATTAAGCAGAATCTCCCTAAGGTGCTACACTTTCTGACTTGCAATATGTACAGCAACATAGTTAGTTTCCTCCCATGTGATCACCATAATGGCAAAGGCTGGGCGTTACATATCATCATATCATATCTCCAGCAGTGTCTATGACAATGAATGGAACATAGTAGGTGCTTGATAGATATCTGTCAAAAATTTAAAGTTGGCAAACCACCTATGAGTATGCTTGGAAAGAGCTAGGGTGGGGAGGGGGGAAGGTGGGGAGGAGGAAGAGGAAGAGAGGATCCTCTAGAGATAATAGCACCTACCTCTCAGGATTCTAATGGGATCAAATGGACTAATAACACAAATAAAGCACTTTGCAAACCTTGAACTTCTGTAAAATGCTAATTAATCATCTTGTTCTCCTCCTCATTATTATTTTTCTTATTGAGATTATTATAACAATTACTATTTCCCCTTCCCAAGCAAAGGAGCCATTGAAAGCAGTCTCTGACCTCAAGAAGCTTACACTCTACTAGGGATATAACATATAAACAAAGAATCAAAACAAGATTGTTTGGAGAGAGAACACTAGCAATAGGGAGGTGGGGGAAAGCTTCCTGTACAGAAGGGGCTCTTAACTTTTTTTGTGTCATTGAGCCCTTGTCAGGGTGGAGAGCCTATGGACATTTTCTCAAAATAATGCTTCGTTGCCTACGTTCACAATTGAAGGAAAAGCTAGATTTCAGTTAAAGGCAAGAGAAAAGGAAGATATAAAATATTTCTATCTAAATTCATTGACCACCTTGAAATTTACCAATAGATCCATTAGGAAAGGTCCATAGATCCCAGGTTAAGGACTTAATGTAGAAGGTTCCTCCTGAACTGAATCCTGGAGGAAGCAAAGAGTCCTAAGAAGGTCGGGAAATGTCCTTATAGTGCATTCTAGACATGAAAGCCAGCTAGGGCAAAAGCAGAAAGGGTCAAAAATGAAGAGATGAAGTCAGAGAACAGAAAGCAAACCAATTTGTTGAGGGACTAATGTGCCATAAATCTGAAAAGATAGGTTGGAGTCAGCTGGTGATGGGTTTTGAATGCAATAGTCAGGGATTTCTGTTTTATCCTAGAAGCAATGGAGAACTACCAAAGATTCTCAAGCCGAAAAGCGGCATGGTCAATTCATTCTTTAACAAGATAACAGTATTGGACACTTCAGAACAGTAAAGATAGGTATGGAATAATGAAGGGGTCACTGGTTTCGGCTATTAGGAGGTCATTGGTGACTCCTCAGAGTGGATTTTTAGTGGAGAGGTTAGAAGAGAAATCCAATTGCCCTGTATAGAGAAGAAATTAGATGGTGAGGAAAGGGAAGCTTTGGGTAGAGACAACTTTTTTAAACAACAATAACAAAAATTAACAGTCTTTAAAGAAATAGTAGGTGGATTCAGCAGAGGGTTGAAGGTTTTTTTAAGTATGGAAAATAGTACATATTTGTTAGAAGTTGGTGATAAGCCAGTGGAAAAGAATAGATTGAAGATGAATGATAGAGGGGATGGTTACTGGAGTAAGGCCATCAAGTGGGCAGGCTGGGAGAGAATCAAGGATGCAGCAAAAGGAATTCACCTTAGAAACCAACAGGGACACTCCTTACTCCATGAGTGGAAAGAAAGCAGAATAATGATTTTGAATTTTTTTTCTTATTTTTATTTTATTTGATTAAGAATAAGACTAGGCAACTGAGCTCCTCTTAGATGGCCACACCTCTCTTGGTGATTTAAGAGTCTAAGCTATCTGCTGAAAGTGTTGGAATTCCTAGAGGCATCATGGGGAATTTAACGCAGGAGAAAGGGATTTAAGCTAGATATTATGGGGAAAATAAATAGGGAAGTGCTTCATTGTTAGGGGTTCCTTTTCATTTGAATTTTTTTTTTTTAGCAAAGAAATAGAGCTCTCTCTCTGAACCTTTCATTCTATTCCTCAGACACCTGCCCAGCAGTCAACTCAACAAACATTTATTAAGTGCTTACTATGTACAAAGCATCATGTTAGGAGCTGGGAATAAAAAGACACAGAGGAAACAGTCCCTGCCCTCAAGGAAAGCATTCTGTTTGCTGGATATGATGGGCTGTCATGTAGAAGAGAGATTATGCTTGTTCTGCTTGGCCCTAGAGGGCAGAATGAAGAGTACTGGATGAAAACTAGGAAGCGAAGGATGCAGTTCGGTGAAAGGGAGCATTATTGAAGAATAAGAGCAATTGAAAACTGGAACTGAATTTTCTTTAGTGGTTGGTAGTGAGTTCCTCATCATGGAAAGTCTTAAGAATTATAGCTAATATTTATAAAGAATGAGTCCTTACAGCACGCCTATTTGGTGAGCTTGCATTTGAAAACGGCCAATGATATAGAATGGAAGGTGTTGGCTCTCTAGTTCAGGGTATATGCAGGTGTTCTATCTTTGTTACTGGGGCCACTATCCATGCGCTAAAGAGATGGACTTGATTGACTGCTGAGCCAGAGCTAGCATTCAAATGCACTAACATGCCAAAGCAAACTCATTCTCTCTCTCTCTCTCTCTCTCTCTCTCTCTCTCTCTCTCTCTCTCTCTGTCTCTGTCTCTCTCTCCCTCTCTCTGCCAGCAATGAAGGGAGCACTGAGGAGATGATGTAGGTTGCTTTGGGAATCTGACTTGCCAGTTAGAGTATTAGTTGAGATGAGAATCCTAAGATCCATTGCTAGTTTTATAATGGGACTTGACTTGTCAATCAGGGTAGAAATTAGGATACAGACATACTGGAGGTTATGTAAAGCAATATTTATATAGCAATTTAAAATTTGCAAAGCACTTTACATATATTGTCTTAGTTGATTGTGACAACAACTCTGTATTATTATCCTCATTTAAGAGATCAGGAATCTCAGAGAGGATGGGAATGGCCTAGGTTGTTGTTCAGTCATGTATGACTCTTCATGATCCCATATAGGGTTTTCTTGGCAAAGATACTGGTGTAATTTGCCATTTCCTTCTCAGTGGATTAGTCAAACAGAGGTTAAGTGACTTGCCCAGGGTCACATAGCTAGTGAGTGTCTGAGGTCAAATCTGAACTCGGTTCTTTCTGACTCCAGGCCCAGCGCTCTCTCCATTGAGCTATCTAGTGGCCTAGGTACACATAAAAGGAAACTGCCTCAGGCAGAATTTGAACATTTGTCTCCAAGTTCAGGGCAGTATTCCCTATGCTACTTAATTGCTGAGTGTTCAAATGTAGAGTAGATGATCATTTATTAGGCTTATTGAAGAAAGGATTCTTGCTCACATGCAGATTAGACAGAAGACTTCTAACTCCAAAACTCTATCCTACTATGACCCACCTGGAAACTGTTCCACAGTGTAACAATTCAGAGGGCTAGTAATTTTTTTTTTCCTCTGAAAAGTGTTTTCCTCATGCAAGGTTCATTTTGGTTCACTGCAGATGAAGGAAGAAAGAAATTTCTCATTCCAAAAGATAAATTTGGTGACTTTAAAGTTTGAAATTTATTGTTTTACCTCCTGGGGAAATACAACAAACAAGGAGACACATTATTCTGTCGGAATAATTTGTTTGCACCACGAAATCCCCAGTCAACAATTAATATTGCAGGTTCCTTGAGAGTTTAATGTATTTATAGATAATTTGTTAGGACTGAATTTTTAAGTGGTTTTAAATATCAAAGCAGGCAATGTGAGCCTGGAATAATCTACATGCTGATTTGCTAGACGATTTAGGATAGAAAGCTTTGGTACATCCTGATTCTCTGTTTTTGTTTTATCATTCAGGGTTCTGAATTGTTTCTCAAAATAATTGGAAAACTTCACCTTGTTCATTTGAGTAACTCCCTGTGGAATCACATAGGCACAAAAATAGTTATCGATTATGAAAAGAGCACTCCTTGATTAACCAGAGCTTGATTAAAAATACCATTAGCTTCCTTAGCAACACCATAGCCTCCTATCACTGAGACTTCACGTGTTTATTTAGTTTGGCATTGCCTATTCCTGAATTCAGTCAGTCCACATATCAACCAATGCTCTTGTTGATATCTGATATTAAAAAAAAATTCTACTTTTGAGACCAAAGAAGTGTAAATGTCATCCTTCTAAATGAAAACCCACAGTAGATCGTGATTTGGAGAACAGATGGGTATACTAAAATAAGTTTGATTAATATATTTGAATGCCAAAAGGGTTCTGGTTCTAAAAAGTTTAGCAAATCAAAAGCATTAATTTATTCCATTCCTCCTCAAAAATATGCGATGCTCCAGATGCCCTTTCAGTTAGAATTGTTTATTCTGTGATAGCCTTGGAAATATAATATTTTTATATATCCTGCTTGTCTCCATTAAGGTTATGTTCTATTGACTTATGATAGTACAAAGGAGACCTTGGGATCTCACAGGCTATATGCCAAGCAGAGGATACAAGCTCTAGCAGATTATATAAAGCTCAGAAGGCTTTGAGGAGACCAGAACTGTGTGATACCCAGCCTAGCTGTTTGGAGAGGTTCAATTTCAAAGCCTTGGTCACTGATGAACTTTTTCTATTTTATTTTTTGCAATAGCAACTCATGGCATAGAGGCATAGAGATCTGTGCTCCTTCAGTAGAGGCAACTATTTTGGTTTTATCTTTGTAACCATTTTTAAGCAGCATACTAAGTATTGGGCGAAAAAATGAAAAAACAGTCCCTGCCCTCAAAAACTTTACAACCCAAAGGGGGAGACAGCAAGCAAGATATATACATGAAAAATTGGAGGTAATGTCTGAGAGAAGGCACCAGCATTAAGAATTCAGAAAAAGCGTCTCGCCTAAGGTGGGATTTTAGCTGAGACTTAAAGGAAGCCAGAAAAGCCAAGAAGAAGAGATGAGGAGGAAAAGCATTCCAGGTATGGGAAACAGCCAGTGAAAATGCATGGGGTTGTGAAATGCAATGGCCTATGTAAGAAACAAGAAGGCCACTGTCACTTAATGGTAGAGTATGTGGTATAAGGTGTAAGAATATTGGAAAGGTAGGAAAGAGTTAGATTATGAAGGGTTTTAAAAGCCAAACAGAAGATTTCATATTTGATCCTAGAGGTTATAGGGAGTCCTAGAGTATATTGAATGGGGGTGGATGAGGGACATCTCTTGCTTTAGGTAGATCAAGTTGATAGCTGACTAGAGGATGGATCAGAGTGGGGAGAGACAAGGAAATATGGGATGAATAAGGTCTGCAAAAAGGTGATGGTAGTGTCAAAGAAGAGAAGGGAGATAAAGGAGAGATTTTGCAAAGGTAGAACCAATGGGACTTGAAAATTGATTGGATATGGGCATGAAACAGAATGAGGAGTTGAGGATGACACCTAAGTTTCAAGCAGGAAAGAGAAGAAGTTCAGTTGCAAACTTGTTGAGTTTGAGATGTTTATGGGACATGCAGTTCAAGGTGTCCAATAGTCAGTTGAATACGTGAGACTAGAGGTCAGGAGCAAAGTTGTAACTGGACAAGTATATCTGCGAGTCATCTGAATTCATAGTAGCAGATGAGAGTGCTAAGTAAAATAGTATAGAAGGAGAAGAGAAGAGGGATCAGGGCAGAGCCTTGGGAGACACAGTTAGCAAAGGAGACTGAGAAGGAGCAGTCAGACAGATAGGAAGAGAAGTATGAGAGAAAAGTGTCATAAAAGTCTAGAGTGAAGAAAGTATCAAGGAGAAGGTGACTGACAGGGTCAAGGGCTGCAGAGAAGTCAAGAATGATCAAGTTTGAGAAATCCCATTAGATGGCGCAATTAAAAGATCTTTGGTGTATTTGGAGAGAGTAATTTCAGTTGAATGGTAAGGTCAGAAGCCATACCACAGAGAAGAAAGGAAATCGAGGCATCAATTATACATTTTTTTTTCTAGGTATTTCCAGGGATTTAGATAGAAAAAATATAGGATGATAACTAGCCAGGATGGAGAGATCAAGTGAGGGTTTTTTTGAGGACTGGGGAGCCTGGAAAAAATGCAAATTAGTGAAAAAGGGGATCATATAAAGAGAACAATATGCTGAAGAAAAATGTGATGAAATGGGATCCCTTGTGTCTATAGAGATATTTGCCTTGGCAAGAAGGACCACTTCTTCATGAGACAGGGAAAAGGGAAGGGAATGGGCATTTATATAGCACCTCCTATGAGCTAGGCACTATGCTAAGAGTTTATCAAATATCTCATTTGATCCTCACAACAACTTTGAAAAGTAGATGCTGTTGTTATCCCAATTCTACAGTTAAGGAAATTGAGGTAAATAGAGGTTAAGTGTCTTGCCCCGGTTCATACAGTTAAGCGAGGCTGCATTTGAACTCTAGTCTTTCTGACTCCAAGCCAAGAAATTTATCCAGTATGGAGAGAACAATTAGGAAACAATGGAACAGTTTGGATGAGAGGTAGTGATGTCCTCCACTAAAGCTATGTCTGTGTGAAAAGAAAGAAGGGTTTGGTTGCTAGAGATGATGGAGAGGCATAAAAATCATATTTGTCACCTGATTCATAACTAGGGTACTTGAGGGAGAGGATCAAAGATAACACTGAGTTTGTGAATTGGGGAGCCTGAAAGAATAGTAGTGCCTTGGGGAAAAATGGGCTATATCATAAATGGTGCATTTGGAAAGAATGTTAATGAGTTCTGTTTTAGACATATTGAGTTTGAGATGTCTCTGGTACACCTAGTTAGAAATGGTGATGTGGGATTGGAGCTCAGGAAAAAGACTTGGGAAGATAATTAGATCTGCAAGTCATCTGCCTGGAGATGATCATTAAGCCCATGGGAACTGTTGAGGTCACTAGAGAGACTGAGTACCTTGAAAAAATACTCAATTTGGTTGCTTGTAAGTCATATATTCAGTGTCAGTGATGGCAGGTCTGACTGAGGACAGTTTGGCATCAAATCAAATTAATTGGCAAGTACTTCTTATTACTTGGTTGTAGTTAGCTGCCTATTCAATATAAAACGCAGTCAAATGGATTCATTGGCTTCCTGGAGGCAAAACATCTGTATGATTGATTATATTATTAACTTATTAACCAGAGGTTTTGGCATCATATGGCTGCAGCCTCAACCTGTGAAGTTGAGACAGATGGTAATGATTCAGGTTATTCTGAGCTTATTAAAAAAAGGCATATAAAGTCATATCCACAAAGAAACAGCACACTGCTCCTGCTGAAGAAAAATGGGGATTTGAGTCAGTCTGATTTGCCCACATTGGTAGTCTACACCTTTTACATTCACTTTCTATCACCTTTGTCTGTCAAGATGTAGTATGGATTCTAAGAGGATTGTAAGGTGACTTCCAGCCAGTTGCATCCCATTGTATGTCTCCAAGAACATTTTTTCAGGTTTAGAAGGAGGATTCATGTTGATGGTATTTACAGATGTTCTTCCATGTCTACAGGGACACATCACAGCATGTAATTTGTGACTTACGTGGTGAGCTGCAGTCCACCTTCCACTTCTCTCCTCTTTATCCCATGTCCCAATTAGATACAGCTTCCAACAATAGAAATAAATGGAATTCTGGGAAAGGGAATGAAACTTTTTGTTATTTTTGTTTTTAACAACTGAACAAGAGGAAAGTAATTAAATTTGCAGCTTGGATGCGACTCATTCTCCATGGTTGACTTTATGGGACAGTACGGTTCCCCTGGCATCACAGAAGTGCTGGACCATTCACACTAGAAGCAGAGAAACCTCTCTCTCATATATCAATGTGAAAACAACTGCCCTGTATCTCTTTAGGAAATTATCTGGAGAACTGGACTAATCATTCAATGCTATTTAACCAATAGGAGTTTTGCCTTCATAAGGGTGGTTTGGTTGATTTCAACTCCACCCCACTTAGAGTAAACTATAGGATACACAGTCAACTAATTTCACTCATAGGCTAAATATGGAAAAGTCTTTAGAATTGTAGTGATGTTTTATAAGATTATGTTCAGAGAGGTTGAGGAAACCTAGCTATGCCTCAGGGGTTGTCTATAAACTATCAAAATATTACAGACTCAGTCATTCAAGAGATGGCAACAAGTGTGGAATTCTAACTCACCATTGAGCTTCATGGGTAGTACTGAGCTTTGGCAGATAAGGGAAATATTGAGAAGGGTCATTGACTCTATAGCATCTTGGAGTAGAAGACTTGGGATCAGGGAAATCCTGAGAAAAGGTTGACTCTTTCCCCAACTTTCTCTCCCAATTCCTGTCTAGCCACAGACACTATGATTAAAACCATTACTAAAACATTTCCAGTAAACTAAAATTTTCCTCAACAATAAAGAGATCAGGGGTTAGCTAGAAATGGATATAAATGTAAATTTATGTAGAGACTTGAACCTAGGCATCAATATTATAAAGATTTCATTAACTGGGTGTTCAGTGATTGTGACTAAATTAAAGTCAAAGATGAGGGAATCATTTGGACCTTAGGGGTCATTCTATTGCCCATACACTTAAAATGAGGTAATTTTTGTAACAGGGAGTTGTGTTATATAGTTGTATTTTTATAGTGCTCTCATATTTACAAAGCATTTGCCTTACAATAAAAGACAATTTGCCCTGATCTGCAAAAACAGTAGACTGGGATTTTAATTCAGGTGTTCCCTAACTCCAAGACTAATATTCTTTCCCTTCCATGAGTTCTTTGTGCGAATCCAATCCAATGCCCTTCATTTCTATTCTACTCCCTTTCACAAATTAAATGCAATTAAATAACTACTATATTCAGAGCACTGTGTTCTCCTGGGTGAGATTCAAAGTCTAGATGAGACTCAGAACCTAGTGAAGGAAGAAATCACAATCACAGAGAATTGTGATGTAAAATATGGTATGATAAGGTCATTAGGGAAATCTTAAATAAGAGGCAGATCCTGAGAGACTAAGTAATGTAGTGTATGGAGTGATGGAGTAAAAAGAATTGGGTTCACATCCTGTCTCAAATATTTGCTCACTGTGTAATTAATACTACCTTACTTGGAAATCTCACTCTCTCCCATAAGTTCAATTATAATCTATATGTAGATGATTCCAGATATATCCTGCCCTAATCTTATGAACTCTAGTTTCACATCATCTATTTTTCATTGCATAATTTAGACTGCATATTCTTTGGGCATCTCAAACTCAACACGTCCAAAAAATAACTGACCAATTTCCCCTAAAATCTCTGTCCTCTTCTGAACTTCTCTTTTACTGTAGAGGGCACCACCATACAGATTCTCAGTCACTCAGGCTTGCAATCTTAGTATTCAATTGATTCCTCAGTTGTATTCACAACACACATCCAATTTGTTGCCAAGTCTTCTCATTTTTACCTTCACAGCATGTCTCCAATGTGTCCCATTCTCTTCACTCACAAAGCCATTACTCTGTTGCAGGCCCTCATCTTATTAGAGCAGGCATAATAAATGCACTATTCACTTGGTGTGAGGAAATCACTTAGCAAATTCCAAATTGCTATGCATTGTTATATATGTGTATTATAATTTTGAGGTTGTTTTCAGGGTTGTCAAAGTATAATTCAGAAGGCATTGGGCAAGGCCAGGCAAGGCAAGGCAGAGGGGAAGCCTAGAGTACATTGGGCTATTGTTGGCTAGATCCATGTCTAGGATGAAGGCCTAAAGGAACAAGAAGGCCCCATGTATCTAGGCAGAGAAGAGGTCAAGTAGAGTTTAGCTAACAAAATTTAATTTTTAAAAAATGTATTGAGATTGATAGATACAAAGCATTATGTTAGATGCTGGGGATACAAAATCAAGATAAATAAATAATCAAAGGAATGAAAAAAAAGTTTATTTTTTTTAAATAGAGAATGTACAGATGCAGAGAAAATGAAGATGAAATAAAATGAATGATTTATGGAACAAACTCCTGAAAAAAAGTTGAGCAGGGCTAGGTTTTAAGACACAAGTCTGGTAGCTGACCTTGTCCAGGACAAGGGAGACAAGAACAAATGAAAAGAAGAGTGAAAAGTCTGGTTGATTTTGAGGCTGGAAGTGATAATGAGCTGGTGGGGAAGAGAGCCTCGGATAGCCTACATTTTTTCAGTAAAGTATGAGGCAAGGATATCTGCTGAGAATGATGACGGTTGAAGTACTGGGGGCTTGAGGAGAGAATTGAGAGACTCTCAAGGAAGAAAATGTTTTGCTCTTCAGCAGTATGAATCAGTTTGATGAGGTCAGAGTTGGGAGAGCTGGTTCAAATGTGAAAGAATTCACTTAGGCCTTCTCTGTAGCCATTGGGAGCTTTATTGACAAAAAAGCAGTGGGCCTGAGATTTAGCAAGGAGCTAAACAAAGGGCCCTGATATAGGAAAAGAACCAGACTTACATAGACAGAAAGCTATACAGCCTGTGGGGTAGTGATGTAATTTTTAGGGTTTCCAATGGGGGTTGGAGATTTAGGGACAAAATGAGGAAGATGGATGACACAAGATAAGGGAGACAGGGGGAAATTTCGTGACCCAGGATGGGGACAGACAAGGAATTTTATGGTCCAGGATAAGGGGGAAGTTTTATTGTACTTCAAGATAAGGGGAAGAGACTTTAGGGCACCTTCAGGTTAGAAAATAACCTGGGGGCTTCACAAAGTCAACCCTTAAAATTAATTCTAACTCTTAGGGCACTGTTTGTATCCACATCAAGTTGAGATTGGAGAACTCTTACTTATAGTGAACCTAGTCATCATAGAAAAGAAAGAAGGTACAAGAGTTTCAAATAGGGATTAATTGGAATTTTAGACTAGAGAAAATAATCAAGAAAGGCAAGAGCAAGACAATTTGGGCACTTCTAATCTCAGGGCAAAGGCAGTCTTTTGTTTTATACTCCTTGATGGCTATAAGTGTATCTGGACTTACGCGTACGGAATGTGGCCAAGACTGTACACCATTTTGTATTGGTAATCAGATAAAATTGATTCCTGATCGAATGCAGGTTTAAAAGGTACATTTCTACTATAAGAATTTGTGTCATCATCTGAAACTCAAAAGATATTTTTATTGGTAGACCAGTAAATTTGTTACTCTCAGGAAATCAGGAAGAAAATCTCCAGCTTCTACCCAACCCCCTTTCCATCTTTGCTCCTAAGGAGTGATTTTCAAGGACCACAATTGGCATGACAGGAGTGGAAAGAAATTGAAAGGAATTTTTGCACACTGTCAAACATCAGAATGAACTCAAAGAGTAGCAGCTCAGAAAAAATCAAAGGAGTTCAAAAGACAGACTTAATGCTGAAGGTCTTCCCTGGCTATTTAGTTTATGCCTGAATGACAAAAGATCTAAGCCAATCCCTAGGGTTATTATAGAAAATTACTGATGGAATCCTTTCCCTGAGGGGAAGAGGCTTCATAGCAATAAAGGAAGCCCAAGAGAGAGCAACTGAAAGCAGAAGATGACTTCCAGAAAGTTACCTAGCTATGGAAGACCAATAGATTAGATCTAAAGATCTGTGGAGGAAGCAGCAAGTGGTAGCATATATATAAATATAATAAATGTAATATAAATAGAGAGCGGTTGTTTTTGTTCCGCAGGCTGAGAAGTACAAATTTCCCAGGTTACCTGTTCCCCCGTTCTTCTGTCTTCTCTATCAAACAACACCTTCATTCATGCTCTTCACACCTGTCAGCTGGCCATGTGTGTTACCTGTGTACATGCTGTCTCCCACTCCTAGTGTGAGTTGCCTCCACAGAATAATTATGATTATTTTATTTATTGCAATTTTCTGGAAAGCAATATATTTCCAAAGTAACTAAAATGTACATAGCCTTTGATGGAACAAGACCACCACCAGACAAATACCCCCAAAGAGACCAAAAAGGTAAAGGACCTATATGGACAAAACTATAGTATCTCTTTTTGCAGTGGAAAGGAACTGGAAATTAAAAGAGAGCAGATGAACTAGAGAGTGGCTAAGCAAATTATGGTTTGTAAAGGTAATGAAATACTATTGTGCTCTAAGAAATGATGAAAGGGACAGTTTCAGAGAAAGTGGAGAAGACAATTAATTGATGCAGAGTAAAGTGAGCAGAAGCAGAACAACTTATACTATAAAAATTACATTCTAAAATGAACTTTGCAAACAAAAAGTTTGACTGCAATGACCAAACACGCTTCCACAGGCCTGATAATGAATTATACTACCACATCCTAAGAGAGGTAATAGACTAAAGATTCAGAATGAGATCTACATTTTTTTGGTATGGCCAATGCAGGAATGTGTTTTCCCTGACTTTTTTGTATTTGTTATGAGATTCTTCTTGTTCTTGTTCTTCTTCTTCTTGTTCTTCTTCTTCTTGTTCTTCTTCTTCTTGTTTTTCTCCTTTTCCTTCTTCTTCTTCCTCTTCTTTTTAATTGTAGAGAGTGAAATGTGAGATAGAGAAAATAAATGCTTGTTAATCGGTTAAAAAAAAATCTTCCAAAAAGTAAAAGATCATTCCTAAACTTTGGAGACTAAGAAGACAGAGACCTGGTAGGACTCACTATTTGCCCCCAAGGTAGAAACCATAATGGTAAGACAGTTGAGAAAACCCAGGCTGCAACATTTCTGAATGTATAGTATAGTTCTCTCACTAGAAAAGGAAAGATTTGTTAGCCAGATATCCTGGGATAGTAAAGACTAAGAATTTCATATAGCAACAGTATATGGTAGTGTGCCTAGGCTATTCAGGAGATACTCAGTATTATGTGGGAAGATGAGACGAATTCCAGGACACCAAGATATATCAATGGAAAGCCAGGGGGCATTCTGCAAACATTGTTGGAACTTTCTATATAACTCATAAGAGATTATACCCCTACTTCAGGAAAGCACAATCATTTGTGTAGTTGTATATCCCCTGATTCTATGCCTCAAACTTCCTTCCACTCTTCAAACCACATGCTTTTTTTTGTTCCTTCTCCTTCTCCTCCTCATTCTGGATGGTACGGTTCAACTGCACAGGTTTCCTTGGCAGATTATTTTCGGTAGGGTACCCCTTTTTATTACTAGGATCCTGGAGGCACCTACCCAAGAAGCTAGCAATTTAGTAATTACAAGTGCATACTAGACTGCCCCAACCTCCAGACTAATGGAGAGTAGAACAAGTAAATTGAGGCCTCAAATAACATTGCTTTCCAGCATAGTTGAAACAGGACTGGGTCCAATTCCTGCTGATGGCAGAGTTTGCCAAAAACTATGCAATACACTCTGTCCTCAAGTTCCTCGTTTGAAGAGGCTTATGTTTATTTCCCCACAGGTGGTTCTGGTGGATATACTCTTATAAATATAGCAGATGATAGGTTTGCTGAACTGGAAATGATGCCTAGAAAGAGGACTTCAGGCTGTCCAGAAAGCACTGTCCAATATAGTTGTAGCCAAAAAAAAAAAACAAAACCTAAAAAACAACAACAACAAAAAAAAAACCAGGAACAAATACAGTAGAGAACAAGAGTCCCACTGTGAGAATACAGTGAATGAGTTTGGCTGGACTACACCTAAAGATGGAACCCACTGATGTAAAAACGTAAAATATTGTAGACCTGGAAGATGAATCACATATTTCGCATGCCACAAGCCATAGGATTGTCCTGAATTATAAGGAATCTGGGGTATGGGAGATCCTGGGTTGTTGGCAAAAATTGGGATGTTGGTAGTATCTCATTGATGGAAGGAAATAGATACTGGAGGTTCATACCTGGTAGGCAGAAGAGAATTTTTCATATCCCTTTCTTAGGTAGAATGTTTCTATAGAAGTATTCAGTGTCCCAGAATGCCTTCTCCTAGAAAAGAAGGAATAAATAAGAAAGGATGCTGTTAATACTTTCAACATAAAGCAGCAAGGGGCCAATAAGTCTACTGGTCTTTTATAGGGAGAAACCTGTAATTTCCTCCCACTGAAGCATATTTCCACCACCCTATGTGATCTGCAAGGGGTAGTGCATGATGGGAGATTTGGGGAGCAGGAAAAGTAGAGCTTTTCTACTGGTGGATTGTAGCTAACTGCTATGATGAAGTCTTACTCTTGCTTTTTGTTTTGTTGGCTGACTTGAAAATGCAGCTCAGACCCAAATGAATCTTCAGGTTTAAGGTGGACGCTTGCCTTTGGTGATTTTCCTCTGGTCTTCACCTATAAGTTTCCCCCAGAATGTCAACTTCAGGAAAAGAGGCCTAGGGAGCTATGAGATTTGCTGTGGCTGTGTTTGTAATTGTCTCACTAATTGGGGCCATTGTTTATATTCAGAGTCTTTGATGATAAGACCTTTTTAAGAAAGATGGGGGCTATGTCTCTGACATACATTGTTCTAAGAAATCCTCAGACTAAGCTTGAGACTGAAATAAAAGCTTATCCTTAATACTTACAGAGCACTCAGGACTTTCTAAGGAGTAGCTCCCACAAAAAGACATGGAGGATGGACAGCTGAGAAGTATACCCTAGATGTCCAAGCTATACTAGCCCTACATGCACCTGATTTATCAAATCTTGGATTCTCTGGCTGAATTTCAAAGTCCATCCCAATATGACCCCTACCTATCTCTTTAGACATATATAGTCCATTGGTGCCCCAGATATATTCTATTATCCATTGAGACAAGTTTACTTCATGTGCCTTACCCTGTAAAGGGTTGATATGTAATACTAATGATTAGGACAAGCAGAAGTATTGTAGAGAAGATATTTTCCTTCTTGCATCAGAGAAATAGAGTTAAATTACCATACAAAAAATATCTAAACCAGAGAACCAGGCTAGGTTGATAGAAGAGTTCTATCAGCATGCTAAAATTCAAGGAGTCCAGATAACAAGGAACCCCAGTTTCAATTTCAGAAGTTATAGCTGATACTGGATCAGGAGGGAAGAAAGTTTTGGAAAGCTTTTGACCTCAACCTGTCTTTCCAGAGTTTTGGCTTCTTGCAGTGGTTTTTGGTGTTATCACATAATGGGTTGCCCATGCTTGCTCTTGATTTTGCCATGCCAGAAAAAGGATGGACTCAGACACCCCTCATATAAGGAGCCCTGTCCTGCTTGATAGCAAACTCTACTTGACATACCATTATCACATCTACCTCAAATGTTGCTGCTACTGATTCACCTGACAAGTCTATAATGTTTCCTGACATATTTGGGACCCAGATTTGTTTTATTAAACAGCTTTGTTCTCAGAGGATTCATTAATAGAGACATTACTGCACTTTTTTAGAGCCTGAAAGAATAGAAAAAAAAAATTGTCTTCATCTTGGGGAATGGTGAGATCTTAGAGCACAGAGTTAGTGACAAAAAGAAAAAAAAAGTAAAGAGCATACAAACCAGAAAGGTAACCAGACTTTCTTGGTATTTAGCAACATTTTTGTTCAGGTTCATTTCTTTGGTTGATAGTTTTTTACATAACCATTATAATACAATTACTTCCCCAGTTGGAGGTTAACATTCCATTCACTAGTTAATTTTTTTAAACCATAATCATTTTTCCCCCTTTTCTTGCCCATGGAATGTTGCCTATAGCTACCTTTTTGCTCATGAATTCCACGTTCTCCAAATGAGCCAGAGAAGCTTTGTTAATATTCTTTTCTAATGAAGGAATTTAATCAATTTTTCCGTTCTTTGCCAAGGTTCTGATACAGTCTTGGCTTCGCCACCCCCCCTTTTCCCTATTTCTCATTGGTAGATTTGACCATCTGTGAGGAGGAAGTCTGATAGTATAAGGGGAAGTTTACAAAGATGAAAGATAGCTGTGGTGGAGGGGCAGAGAGGAAACAAGCAATTCAGACTACAGAGACACAGTGAGTTCTACTTTGGCCCTAACTCACTGTGCCACATTGTGAAACCTCACTTTCTTTGCTGGAATTCAATTTCTTTGTATTTTGTATGTAAAGTTAAGACATTGGACTAGATAACCTCTCATGTCTACTCCATCTCTAACCTTATGTGTTCTATTTTCAGTATTAAAAGGCTAAAAATATAATGTGTGCATGAACCACTTTATAAACTTCTAAGTATAATATAAATCTTAGCTATTTTTATAATTGTTATCATGGTCCCTTCGCAAAAGACCTACTCCAATGCCTCTTTGTAATGAAATGACCTAGATTCTTGAAGGCTATTTCTGAAGAAGGCAAGCTCTACTGGCTTCTACCAAGTTAGGGAGGTTTTGAGTATAGGTCCAAAGATAGATTGCATGTCTGTTGTTCATGAATCAACTTAGCTAAGTGCAGAAAGACTCATCGCCAAGTATGTTGCAAGGTGTTGAATGTCTTGGCCACAGAAATTCTCAAAAATCATGTACTCAACTATAGAGGGCAATCTGCATTAGTGTAGGGAATACCCACACCAATGAAATGAGAGATCCTTGAATTTTTGGCATAGTAATATCTAGCTATAAACATTAAAAGTTCTAAGGTCTCTTCTAGCTTGAATACTCTATAATTTTGATATATAAGTGTATTAGTAAGGCAAGATTCATGATATTGATGGTGACCATGAATATACCTATATAGTTTGGAATCGCAAAGTATAAGAGACTCTCTGTATAGAAGGCAGAAGAAGTAAAACATTTATTCTGACACCAGAGGATCAAATCCCAAAACCTACAACCCCAATTTGACATAGCAGTAATTGTATCCCAAAACCAGTAAGGCCACCTCAATATAACAGCAAGGAGATTAAAACACAGTATCACAGAAAAGAGCTAAGCCACTCTGTAGCCTTCCCTTCTACTAGGGCCTTCCTGTAAACACTCACAATTCCTAACTGTCTGCTTGCCTGTGTCCTCTCCTCCCACAGTTCTTTAGTCCATGTAGTTCTCAAAGCCCTTGGAATTCTCCCTCCATCTCTGTGTCTCTTCCAGTTCTCCATCTCTTGCAGCTCTCTCTACTCTGCATCTTCTTCTCACAGTTCTCTGGTCTCCACTCTCTACTGTGCACCCTCTCTGCAGCTCTCTCATCCCTCTTGCAGCTCTCTGAGTTCTACAGCTCTGTAGGTTCTGTAGCTCCTGAGTTCTGTAATCTCTAAGTTCTGTAGTTCCCTAGTCTCTGAGCTCTCTGCACATTCTGAGTTCTATGGCTACCTTCTGGGTATATACACTCTTCTTAGGGCCAGAGGGCTTCACACACAATCAGGGGCTTCACATTTAGTAAGTAAAGGGTGTAGGTCTGCCCACAAACAAACCTCTAATCAAACTTCCCTCAACTAGCCCCACCTGAGGCCTACTGAATGGGTGGGGAAAGATCTTTAATCACTGATTGGCATCACAATAGGCAAGGAACTGGGAGAATGGCACAGCTGAATCATGTTGATATCAATGAATCAGAGGCCCAGAAAAGCTAAGAGACCTGCCAAAGGTCACATAGGAAGTATAAAAATGTCATAGAGGTAAGACCTGTAGTAGGAAGGCCGAATTTATGATCTCAAAAAGGATCATATAAATATCAGAATGGTTCGAAATCGATGGGTATACAGAATTCTCCAAGCAGAAGGCATCCAAAAATTTATTCAGGGCCCAGAG
>CM053625.1:297940062-298045832 GCA_028646595.1 Phalanger gymnotis
TCAAGTTTTTGCTGCGGTGGGGCCTAAATAAATTTCTTGTTGTTTTCTCCTTAGAGAATCTCTCATACCTTGCGATTTCAGACCATTCAAACATATACATGATTATATTTGAGATCATAAATTCGGCCTTCCTACTACAGATAGTAATGTAGTAGAATCAAAAATGGCTAGGTAACTGGCTAAATAAGTAGAAAGAGGGAGAGAACAGGTCAAGTTCATTCCCAGGATTCGATCCTGAGTCTCTTGGAGGACGGTAATATACCCCATTTAACAGAGAAGGGATGTCAGGAGGATAATTGAGTTTGATGGGAAAGTCGACAAGTTCAGTGTTAGATAAACACTTGACTATACTAATTGCAAGTATGTTTGTAACTAACCACCCACGGAATAACTAATGGAATGCCTGACACTTTCTGGTACTTTCAGCACTACATTAACTTTCCCTACTGACATGAAGCAAAGCAAAGCATGATGCTTTAAAGGTTCTTAAAGTCTTGCATCTGGACTATTTTCATAGTTTCCTAGATAATCTCTCTACTTCCAGGTTCTCCACTGTCCAATACATCCTTGGATTGGAACTGAAACTCTCAAAGAACTAGATAGTAATTAAAGGTTTATAAAGTGCCTTTTTTACAGGTCTTTCTGACTGTCAGACAGATAGTACAAATATTTTTTATTTAATAAATGAAGCTTAGGAAGGGTAAGCACAATGTTCACAATTACATTAGAAATATAAGCCTCAGAACTAGAATAGGAAACCAATTTTCCTGACTCCCAGTTCTATGTTCTGTCTACTAGACTACCCATATCTGAAGAGGAAACTCTTCTAGAAAAGGTCTAAAGACTAACCCTCTGTCTTTTGCTTGAAGACCTCCACTCTTGGGAAAATCGCAACCTAGCAGTCACTCTAGATTTCTCACTATCTCTCAAGCCTCATATCCAATCTATTGCTAAGACCTGTCACTCTCAACTTTGTAACATTTCTGAAAAACGTCTTCTTCTCTCCTCTGATTCTAGTGCAGACCCTCATTACTGCATGCCTAAATGATTACAATAGCCTGCTGGTGGATCTGCCTGCCTCAAGTCTCTATCCACTGCCATTTTTCCTCCCTTTAGCTACTAGAGTGATTTTCCTAAAGTGCGGGTCCAATCATGTCACCTCTATCACCAATTCCCAACTCAAAAAATTCCTATGGCTTCCTCTTGACTCCAGGACTTGACATACATAATGTTCTGCATGGCATCCAAAGCCCTTCATAACCTAGCACCCTCCTCCTTTCCAGTTTTCTCCCGACTTACTCCTCCACATGTACTCTTCAATCCAGTGACACTGGCTTCCTGGCTGTCCCGCAAATAAGACACTCCATCTCTTGGCTCCTGACATTTTCTGTGGCTGTTCCTCATACAGGGGAAATTGTTCTTCCTGTATGCCAACTACTGACCTCCCTGGCTTTCTCTGAATCTCAACCAAATTTCCAGTTCTTATAGTTTCTAACTCCTTTTAATTTTGGGGCTTTCCTTCTGTTAATTATTTCCTATTTATGCTTGCTACATATCCTAGTTTATGTATACTTGTTTGCATTTTCTCTTCTCTATTAGATTGTAAGCTCCTTTAGAGCAGGAACTGTCTCCCTCTTTTTGTATCCCCAGTGCTTAGCACAACGCCTCGCACATAGTGGGAGCTTAATGAAAATTTATTGCTTGATTAATTACCTCCAAGAGTAGCAATTCACTTTTGGAGGATTGTAATTATTGAGAAGACTTGTTTGTTTTGTTTTCTTTTATTTTTGCTAACATGGGAAATTTGGCCAGTGGGGAAGGAGTCATTGAAGCAGATACATATATTTACTACCTCGTTTTAGCACACAGAGCATGTATGGATAGTCTCTGTCTATTTCCAACTCAATCACATGGGGAGGCTTGGTGATCCTACTTCTGGTGACAAGTGATGGGACAGCTAGTACTATATGGTAACAAAGGGTCTGAACAGTCTAATCAGCAAGACTAATAACTCATGTGTTGCTGAGCCAGATCTGAATGAGCATACAAAATGGCGGGGGGTGGGGTGGGGTGGGGTGGAGTGTCCTTCTACTAGTTGATTGCTCTTTTCCTCCTGGAATCTAGGGAGTGTGAGAGATATCTAATGAGGGAGTAGCAGCAAACTATATCTCTCCACTTGACCGTCATGTGTCTGTGAACAAATGATGCCACGATTTCTTTTGGGTTTGCTCTTCCTTGTTGTTAGCTCAACATGTATTCAGAGAGGAAATTAATCAGGTCCTTGTGCTCTTTGAAAGGGACGATAAAAGAGTAGAGATTCTTCAAGCAACTAGACTCAGTAGCGGAGTTCAAAAACAGAGGAAATGCCTAGGTAACCCCTAGGACCTGGAGGAGAATAGCAATTAACTTTCTTTTTGGGAGCTTGCCAGTGCAAGTGGGAGTAAGGTAGTCAGTCCAAGGGAGTGCTAAACTTAATATTGAAATCTTTGAAATGTCCAACCTCTGGGGATGTGTGTGTGTGTGTGTGTGTGTGTGTGTGTGTGTGTGTGTGTGTGTGTGTAAAATCCATTTTTGACCTAGGGGCTTGTCCAAGTTAAAATTCACAGCTGGGATGGTGTTACAGATGTTTCTTGATAAAAGATGGACAGTGGCCAAGATTTCTATGTTTAAAGAGATCTCACTAGGGTCCATCTCTTTAATTATCATTCCACTCCTGGTCGATTTGGAGCACAACTTTATTTTAGGGACAAGATGAAAAGAATATTTCTTCCTTCACCTGATGTTAGACAGACCTTCTGTACATGACTCTGGGTGGCCGCTCATCAGGGATAATTCTATGCCACCAGGCCTAAATTTGTGAGGGACAGAGCACCTAAAGTGAACCTAGTTGAACAAATGCTGTCTTAGAGGCTGTCACAGGAAATATAAGAATAAAATTACAGTGACTCTATAACACCTGACTCTGGTCCTCTGCATCTCTGTCCTATACCTCTATACCATGATGCCATAGAATGAAGTGTACTAGACAGACCCAAATCTATAACTTTACTTTCCTTTGGGTGAGTAGAGACAGATTCTCTACCTCCTTTAAAAATATTGAGAGTCAAAGAAGGGTCACCAACTTTGAATCTGGAAAGGATTTCGGAGATAATCTAGTCTACCCCCCTGACTTTTTTTTAATAGATGAGGAAACTGAGACTCAGAGAGGTATTGCCCAGGGTCCCCCAGTGAATTAATAACAAAGACAAGGATTGAACTCAGATATCTTGACTTACATTCCAGGGCTTTTTTTCTCTTGTTATATAAACACCCCACCCCAACATGTCTTTGTAACCCCTCCCCCACTTATATGGATTCATGAAGCCTATTTACTCTCTTTCTTTCTTGTTCATGTCACAAGAGAGATGAGAGGGTAGAATATGGAGAAAAAGGCAACAACATCCTTCCACTTTAACTAGTACAAATATCAATTCAATCATGTGACAAGTAGGCAAAAGGATTGAGAGCCTAACTTGGAATCAAAAAGACTGGATTTAAATTCTTATTCTAACAATTACTAGCTGTAGGACCATAGGCATTTCACTTCCTCTAGCTGACACTCAGTTTCTTCATTTGTGCCTCATAGAGTTGTTGTAAAATTCAAATGAGATACTGTAAATAGAGTTGGGGTTGAAAAAGAGAAAAACTCTAGGGCACATTCATAAAAATGGTCCCATAGAGCTCCCTTTGAGACTTCTGGGCACTCTAGGGCACATGTGAATAGGCACAGAAGGCTTTGTGCTTTGAAAAGATGAAACAGGCGGGAGATCCTTTTACCCATGATGGCGCTAAAGGCAAAGAAGGAAGCCATTTTCCCCCCAAGACAGAAGCCAAGTCCAAGGCACTGAAGGCCAAGAGGGTGGTGTTGAAAGGTGTCCAGAGCCACAAAAAAGAAGATCCAAACATCTGCCACCTTCTGGCAACCCAAGACACTAAGACTTTGAAGGCAGCCCAAATATCATTGGAAAAGTTTCCCTTGGAAAAGAAAGCTTGATCACTATTGCATCATTAAGTTCCCTTCGACCACTGAGTCTGCTATGAAGAAGATTGAGGACAACAACACCCTAGTCTTCATTGTGGATGTCAAGGCCAACAAGCATTAAGTCAAGCAGGCGGTAAAGAAACTGTATGACATCAATGTGGCCAAGGTCAACACATTGATCCGGCCTGATGGAGAGAAGAAGGCCTATGTCTGACTTGCTCCAGACTATGATGCTTTAGATATTGCCAATAAAATTGGAATCATCTAAACTGTGTCCAGCTATCCCACTCCACCTACAATAACAAGTTTTCCAGCAAAAAAAAAAAAAAAGAAAGAAAAAAAAAAGAAAAGATGAAGCAAGTCCCTTTTAGGACATTGAATAGGAAGAGTAAAAGAGTTGGAGCATTTTTATAAGGAAATGAACCCACCCTTAATCTCTTCTTTTCCATTCTAGTTTGCAAATGCTCTCAGGACTATCCAAGCTTTTTCCTGGAAGGGTAAGGGAGTACATTCATAAAGTGCTTCACAAACTTTAAAATGCCAAGTAAATGTCACTTAGAATTGATATTAATAGTCCTCTCCCCTCCAATCCTATCACATGCAACAATATTCTGGCACTTTATTGGTAAAGTATGCTTCTTAGTTGATCACCTATGTACCTAGCAGTTACCTTCCTGAGTCACCTGTGACCTAGTCACATGGAAGTCTCAGTCACATGAGCTTGTGGTAGAAGGAGCTCACCAAATGCGTGGAGCAGGAAAGGGGGAGCAGTAAGTGAGACAGAGCAGTCAGAGCTGGGAGAGAGATGGAGCTAGTGGCATCTTGGAGAGAGAGAGAGCAGGCAGCAGCAGCTAGCGTGAGTGAGAGAGGAAGCGATTTTGCTTAAGGGAGTCTGCTTGTGAGAAGGCCTGATGGAGAGAAGGCTTGGTGGTGGCAGTGGTGTTGGAATAAATGTTTTGGTTCTGTCTTCCATGAAGAGAGTCTGTTACATTTTGCAATTCAGAACTACACCAGCATATTCATAGCAGCCTCAGCCTCTGTGGGTATCATATTGGAACTGCAGCGATACACTCAATCTTGGGGATATATTAGAGTTTGGGTCTGTGGTAGGAGTAAAATAAATTGAGCTTATAGTCTAAATATTTTCCCCTATTTCTAAAATCTTGATGCTTTGATACTTTGATAGAGACATAATTTCATAAATATGAGTACATCTACTACTAATCCAAATTGTAACCTCTCCCTCCTAAACTTTCCTACCCTGTGATATCCCTATCTATATCCTTCCATAAATCTTCCACAGAGGATCAATCTTTTAATATCTCAGTTGCACCAAAGTAGAACTTAGGCTATCCCTTTATCATGTATCATTATTAAGAAATGACCAGTCCATCCCTTTTCCAATTCTATATGTCTATTGCATATTGATGCAATAGCATCTTTTAAGCCACTTTTCGTGGATAAATTATTAATAGCATATTTATACCCATCATTTATCTCTTCCATTGTCCTTAAATTCTCTTGCAATTTTTTTTTCCCCAGGAGGTAGCACATGAATTCTTTCAAGAGATATTTCATATTCTCTGTTCAGAAATTCTGGGCAGTTTTCTTGTATTATTTCTTGAATTGTGTTGTTCATGTTTTTTGTCCTATCATGTTTGTTTGTTTGTTTGTTTTTTCTGGGAGACTTACAATCTGCATTTTGTTTCTACACATCCTGTTTCAAGATCAGTATGTTCTTATTGAATAGTGGAAATATTCTCTTTTAATATTATTTTTTTTTTAATTTTTATTCTTCTAGATTGTTCTTCACTTCTGCGGATTTGCATCCCCAAAATATTGTTCTCTCTTTTGTTTCTTTGCTATGACTTACCACTGAAGATTCAATTCTTTTCTATTCTGCCCATTATTTTTGTTGTGTAGGCCATAAATTCTGCTTTTATAATCTTCTGATACTCTGGCAAACACCTTTGGCAAGAATGTATTGTTCCCTGTTTTATGCCTGGCTTGTTGTCAGTACTCAGCCCATCAGTAAAAAAAAAAAATTTCTCATCTTGTTGGTTATACAATTTTGTTAAATTTTAAAACATATGCAAGAAAGACATTGTTTGAGGGGAGCCTTTAAGGCTCTATTACATCCTATTCAGATTGAGAAACTGTAGGAAAATTAATATATCATCACTATAAGTAGTTCTTAACATTGTGTGTGTGTGTGTGTGTGTGTGTGTGTGAAGCCTGGGAACTCTTAACAGAATAATGTTTATTGCCTACATTCCTAATGGAAGGAAATCCTAAATTTCAGTTAGATTTTAGTAAAAATAAAGATGTGATTTTTCTTCAATCCAAGTTCACATTTGCCCTGAAATCTATCCGTAGACCTCTTGGAAGTCAACAGATTCCAGGTTAATAACCCCTACTCTCCACTTTTCTCTCACCTAAAACATACCATGTCAAATAAGGTTAGAATAATCAGACAGCCTCCACAAAATAGAGACATCTATTCCCTGAGTTTCTCACTGGATGGACCAAATATGGAAGACAAAAAATTCTCCATTGTTAGTCAAACAACCTTTCTGTGATGGCGGCTTAAATAGAAAAGTTTAGCTACTAAGCTGGCTAACACATTTTGACATGCAGATTATTCACAATGATATTCCAAGAGTTCAAAGTATAGGTAAGTACACATATAAAGATCTTACTATTATATCATAATGATATTGGACTAGAAAGAATTCTTAGGTATTTTCCAACTTGAAATACTGTGATCAAATGATGTGAACTGCACTTCTGTTAAATAAAAAGGCAGCACTCTGAGTCAGTTGATCAACAAGCATTTAAGTACCTACTGTGTATCAAGCTCCTTGCTAGGGACTGGAGCTACAAAGAAAGTTTAAAAAAATCCCTATGCTCAAAGAGGCCACAGTCTAATGGCACTCTCAGAAGCCAGGATTCATAAAGGAGATTTGGTTTGCTTCTATGTACTTTGTTTATATTACTACACATCAAAATAAAAATCCTTGAAAATTCATTTTAATAAGGTATTGGAAAGTGTGATTTACATGTCGGGAAGGTTGGATTACTGTAAGAGTTAAATCTATTCAATCCAAAAGGAATTACGAGACATGAAACCAAACCATGATTTTCTCCTTTAGGAAAAAAAAAAAAAAAGACAGCTTCATGCAAAGAAAAATTGCTTTCATGAACTCACTCCTTTTTGGTCATTTTTTTTCTTTTTTTTCTTTTTTTAACTGCCGAAGTGCCTCTTTGTTAATAGAGATCAGCAATGGATTGTAAATCCGACGATGAAATTCTAATGAAGATGAATCTCCTCTTCTCTTAAAAAGGTTTTTTGGATGCAATCCCTGCTTCTGCAGCTGAAAACAGTTGCCAAGTTTGTGTCACAAATTAGACATCTGAGAAGCAGGCAGCAAGTTTGTTAATTATTGGGATTAATTTAATGAACTTATTCTCATTAGACTTTATGAGCCATGCTGTACACAGGAATGTGTGAAAGTCCACAACAACAAGATAGTGATGTCAGTAGGTAATTAAGGGCATTGATGAGAAATTTTGCAGAAAAAAAAGAGGCACGGCAAATGTTTTGTGTATAACAGCATTATTAGATGGAATTAAGGAGAGCTAATTAAATAGAATTAAGTAGAGATCATTTTAGTCTCAACAAATTAAGAGCAAAGTCAGTTTGGCTCTAAAAACAAATGTTGAATATACACATAAATCATATTTTGCAGCAGGGCCTGTCATTCTGGGTGTGATGAGCTACATAATAGGATTTTTCTGTGACTTGATCTAGAATTAGTTGTATTTTGTCATCAGTAGGATACGAAAAGTGTTGATCTTTTTTATGTTAAAGAAATCACTTCTTTAAATGACTGGGAATAAAAAAAAATGCTCTTTTTGTTCTCTCTAAGCATTTCATTTTCTAGAGTGGAAGAAAACCAGAGGTGATTGAGAACTGTTGTGCCTATATTCAGACACCTTCATCCCTAACACCTCAAGATCTAGTGATTGTAGTAGACCAGAGACTGGGCATGAGATAATGACATAATTCTATTGTTTTAAAAAATGATATTAAATTCTATTAATAGCCCTGTGAAATAATGGACTTGGACAGATTACAGGATTATAGATCCAATGAATGTTAGAATCAGGTATTGTATGTTCTTGTCTAATCTTTACTGTTAGAAGTCATTTATAACCCTGCTTGAAGCCTCATATTTAAGGATTCCTAATGAAAGCTCTTGGGAATGTCCATTGGAAAGTATTGGCTAAAGAACTAAGAAATGGAATTCAAGACACATGATAAATGGAATTGGGTTTATTGAACATAAAATGGGTTGTATTCTCCCAGAATAAAAATTCTAGCATAACTGAAGAAGGAATTGTAGAATTATCCAGTTCAACCTTGTTTTACAAATGAAGAAACTAAAATACTGAGTTGTATCTTGCCTATGATCACAATAGTTAGTAAATAATGGATCCAGGATTTGAACCCAGGAATTTTGAGTCCAAAGCCTCTGCTCTCATTCAATATACTCAACCTATAGCCATACTATTTTTCTGTTTTTCCTTTTTCTGAGAAAAATGACACAATAAGATGAGATGTTTGGGTAATAGTGTTGAATTCACCTGATACTTATAAATACTCTACTACTATACTGAAGAATCCTCAAATTGAAAATGTCCTTGGAGAAGGGATGACTCACTAAAACTTGTCTCTTGATAACTTCTTTACATGAACACAATGATCATAACCAATTAAATTGAATTAATTCCATTTGGTTTCAGGCTCTCTTAAAAAAAAACCCAATCTGGCCAAGAAATACTGTCTTCTCATTTATATTCAAAAGCAATTATAGATTTGAAAGTCAAGCACCCATCAATGTCATCAACATCATCTAATGGAAAGAACACTAAACTGGAAGTAAAAATCAATGAGTTCCATAAAGACCCTGATCTTCCATTTCTTATCTTTGTGACCTTGAGTGTGTCATGTCAATTTTCTCTCTTGAGTGTGTCAGTTTTTCCATTTGTATTTCATGATATCTATCTCATGAAGTTTTTCTGAGGCAAGTTTTTAGAAATATAAGAATGTTATTGTGGCATTTAATAAGGTTTGAGAGACATAATTTCTGGGTAATTTAATCATTTTATTAGTTATGCCAGCATTTTAATAAAAGGATGGTCATTTGACTGTTTCTCTCTTAAGCCAAAGGCAGGTATGATGGGCTCATGGCTTATATGCCCATTGGAAGAGGGATGCCCAAGGGTGGCAATCAACTCTGATTGGCTAACAATGAGAGAATGAATATAACAATGAGGGACTGGACCTGAGCTTTGATTATGTCATTTAATTCTAAAGTTACTCCCAGCCTTGAGCAATCTACTCAAAAAATGCATTCCCACTCAAGCCTGAGTAGAGTACAATGACTGCCCCTCCTGGGTGGGATCCGGATAGAGGAGAAGGTTAGCTCAACCTTCAGAGACTGAGTTCTTGAAACATGGACTAAAAAGGAAGCGTGGGGGAGGGGACAGGAATCTGAATCTCCCCAAATCATTGGTTATTAGTAATCTTTTATCTCATTATAAAATATAGAAGAGGAGGAATAAAACAAGAAAACTGGAAAACAATTTTTAAGCCCCTTTCCAGGCCTTAGGTTCTCTGGTCCACCCTTATGTTCTTCAAGTAAGATATTAAAAGCAGTGTGTGATTAGGCATCCAGTATGGAAGAGGGTTTAGATATTTTCTGCTTGATCCCTGAGAGGAGAACAAGGGAAAATGGGTAGAATTTAGAAGGAGGCAGATTTTGGTTCAACATGAGTGAAAGATTACCTACCTACACAGAGAGGAGAACTACATTAACAATCAAAGCTAAAGAAAAGTGTTTTGGATTCCCTTTGGGAAAGAATTCCCTTTCACTGGAGGGATTCAAGAAGTGACTGGATATGATTAGGAATAGCTTAAGCCTAATTGATTCTTTGGGTCACAGGCAGAATAGAATAATAGATGACCTCTAATATTCATTTCAATACTACAATTACATGATATTAATGAACATCAAACTCACCTTACCAACCTATGTTTTAGTTGCAGAAGTTCTTGTCATGGGATAATTGGATCTTGCCTAATGAGGAAAAGGAAGGACTTCCAAGACTTATCTCAAAGGGATAATGTTTAGGAAACATTTATCATAATTCACCTTAATTGATTATTTGTAAAAGTTTTGGTGTAAGAAACAACATTCAATAGTACGGCCTTGGGAAGATATTAATTATTCTCTCTCTCTAAAAAAGTGACAACTAAGATGTCTCTGGATAGATTCCGCCACTATTATGTGAAGGTCTGTATATAGGTCTGTCCAGTCAAATGCAACTGATTGCTGCCAGTAGTGATGTAGTATCCTACTAGCCAGAGCACAGGGTGTCCTTGCCTGCTAAGAGATCCCAGCTCTGGGATTAAGTAGAAAGATTAATTTAGTCCTTGGGTAGGGAGAGGAAACCAAGTCTCTAAAAAACAAGGATTGAGGCATTTTTTGAGGTCTCTGACTCTTTATACCTGCCCCCCCCCCCACAGAGCTAGAGGAAAAATCTTACAGGGTTGTTCTGGGGGACAGTTATAATGAGCTTTCTGGAGAATATTGTTCAGTTTTCAGTGTGAGCATTTATTACTTTTTGGGAGATTGGCAAATGGTACAAATCATGGCTTGCTTTTTTATTTTGTTGATTTCTAAATTTAAGAAAATGATCAGAAAATGTCAATAATCCAGACTGAACTTAAATGCATGTTATATACATACATTTCTTCCCTGAGAGCTGGTTGTTAAACATTTACCAGCACACAGCTGAGTGTGATTGATTTCTGGGATCTCCCTCAAAGTGATTATCAGCATCCTTTCTAGAAAGATACTCAACGTACAAAGCAGATCAGTCAGAGGACAGTTATTCTTTCTATACAAATGAAATGCTTAAAACACAAAAAAGCTTCAAGGGTGCATGTTGACAACTTAGAACAAAGAACAGTAATGCAAAACTGGGTGGTTGAAGGTCTATAGGTCATAAAAAGCAGACCTAAATTTCTAATCCAGGGCTTTTGAATCCAATTCTAGTAAGGTTTTCACTATACCATGTTGCTTCATTTGGTTCCAGTTTCTTATTCTATTTTAAAAATACACTCTCTCAATTCTCAGTGGCAGCATAATATACTGGCAGTGATGCTAGACTCAGTGTTGTCAAGTCTGGTGTTTCTACCTTTGCCTCATCTCTCTTATACATCCCTTTCTCTGTGAGACTATGGTCACTCCCGTGTAGGTTTTCATCACTTGGCAGGTAGACTATTGCAATGGCCTGCTGGTTGATCTCTCTGTGCCAATTATCTACCTACTCCAGGCCATCCTCTTCTCAGCTGCCAAGGGATCTCCCGAAAGCATTTGTCTGACCATATCTTTCCCCTTTTCAATAAGCACCAGTGTCTCCCTGTTACCTCTCGAATCAAGTACCAGATTCTCCTGGTTTTTGATTCCTTTCACAACTTGACTTCCATCTTTCCTGTCTTCTTACAATTCATTCACCTCCATACTGTGATCTGGCCACATTGACTTTCTTGCTATAATTACACATGGTACTTTTCCCCCTGGTCAGAATGTTCTCCATACCCATTTCCACTTCCTGACTTCTCCTGTTTTCTTTCAAGACTCTGCTCATATCCTACCTTCTGGAATATGTCTTTCTTACCCCTCTGTTGCTATTGCTAGTCACTGAGTACCTTCCCTCTGATACTGCCTCCATTTCGTATATATTTTGTGTATCCACAGTTGTTTATATATTGTTTCTCTCCCATTAGAATGTGAGCTCCTTGAGAGCAGAGACTATTTCTGCCTTTCTTTGTATCCTATGTTTGGCATATTGTGTCATACATATGTATTTAATAAATCCATGTTGGCTGATTGACTGACTCTGTACTCATACCCCTGCAATCACCACAATCAATTTCCAATTTCCTCAGGCTCTTGATCTGGTGGTATCCGTCAAGGGGTTCTACCAAATTTAAACAAGTAAACCCATCCTTCCTAATGTGCTTTCCAGATTCATTTATGTTTTCTTTTATCAGGCGGTGAGAACTGTTAACCCAGTAAGGTTTTCATCTTAGCTCTTAGGAAAATCAGAACTGAAGTTAGTACTCAACTCTAGTAGTTGGTTTATTCCAGGTCCAGGTACCATTTATTTTTCTGCCATTTTGGATTGATTCTGCTTTTATTTTTAGTCACCTCATTCAAAATGTGAAATAACTTCTTAAGCTGCCTAACTTTCTTTTTTTGGAAGCAAGATGATAATAGCTAACATCTATATAGCAATTTAAGGTTTGCAAAACACTTTACTTACATTATCTAAATTGAACCTCTCAGCACCTCTGGGAGGTGGCTGCTATTATCTCCACTTCACAAGTGAGGAAACTAGAGATAAGAGATATTTAATGGCTTGCCCAAGGTCAGGGAGCAGATGTGTCAGAGGTGGGCTTCAAACCCAGGTCTACCTGATTTCAAGTCTGGCATTCTATTCTCTACTACATGCTGCTGTTGTATATATAAATGGATATTTAAAGAATCTGTAAGCCAGCTAATGTGTGCCTTCTTCAAGGTAAAGTCATATTCTAACCATAGAAGTACCAAAACTAGAAGTAACATAGACAGTACCTGGTGATGGGTGCCTTAGAACAAAGAATTTAGAATATGAACACTGAAATAACCCTAAAATATAAAATGTTAGACTATAAGACAACAGAGTTTAAATGGAAGGGGCCTTAGAAATCATGATCCAAAGGTATCAAACCGCTGAGCAAAAATCCCAAGTACGGGAGCCAGGTTAAAATGTAATTGAGAAATGTTTAACAAAATGTATAGAAATACAATACCACATAATGTTAATTTGTGTTTTTCTAAGTTGATTTATGGTCCACAGGGACCTGTTTCTATTTGAGTTTGGCTTCACTATGGTCTAACACCTCCGTTTTAAAACAAAAGTAACTGAGGCCCAGGGGCAGCTAGGTGGTACTTTAGTTAGAGAACTGGATTTGCAATCAGGAAGACTCAGCTTCAGGAGTTCAAATATAATACTAGACACTAGCTATGTAACCCTGAACAAGTCACTTAACTGCATTTGCCTCAGTTTCCTCATCTGTAAAATGAGCTGGAGAAGGAAATGGCAAAGCACTCCAGTATCTCTGCCAAGAAAGCCCCAAATGGGGTCATGGAGAATCAGATATGACTGAAAAATGATTTAACAACAGCAACAACTGAGGTCCAGAGAGCAAGGGATTTTCCTCAGGGATCTGCTGACTCCTAGTTCTGGTTCTCTTTCTGCTTAATCAGAGGACTTGCCAAATTGAAAAGCATATCTCCTCAGAGGAGCAGGTCATGAAAGCTGTGAAAATCCTCCAGTTGTCTTTATCAGTACTTATGAGATCGGGCCTCACTTCAAGGAGTGGAGTGGAACTCCCTCTCAGAGTTCCAACACCCACACCTTTTCTTCCTGTTCGACTTTTCCCATGTCCTCCCATGAAGTCACAAGGACTCTACCCAAAATGTTAAGACCTACCATAAGACCATCAGGGGCTCTTACACTTATTTTGAATCTTGGACTCCTTTGGCAATCTGGTGAAACCTGTAGACTTCATCAAAAATATTTTTCAAAGCAGAAAATAAAGTAAATAGAATTCTAGAGGAAATTAATTCTATTGAAATGCAATTACCATTTTTTTTTTTTAGTATTTTAAAGTTCACAGACCTCTGGTTAATAATCTCTGCCTTTGATGTCTTGTTACTATGTGGATTTCAATGGGGGAAATGAGATCTCCATTATTTATTCCAGTAGTTTGCTCTTGTTATATAACCAGCACAACACCTTCTCTAGCCATACACCTCTCTGGTGACATTTTTTATAATGTCAAGGTTTTCAATGGCAGTGTTCTGCAGCCTACTCCCACACACCATGCCTTCAGATGACCTGCAACTTTAGCTTTTCAGAGACACGATATTCTATGACTTGCAGTCAGACAGCATCATTAGAAGAATATTTATGTTAAAAACACAGATTGTTTTTCCCCAAAGAAAATCCTGACACCACTGAAAGCAGCGTACAATTTCCCAATGAAAATGAAACTTGCTCTCTTCCTGCTTCTCAATTTTGGCTCCAGTTTATTGTCCATTTGAAGTTTTTAATCCAAGATTTTAGCATCATAGATTTTAGAGCTAGAAGAAACCACAGAGACCATCTAGTCCAACTATCTTAATTTATACATGAGGAAACTGAGGTGGCCTCAGATCATGTGACTTGTCTGGGGTCACAGAACCAGTCTTAAGCTGAGGCAGGATTCGAACTCAAGTCTTCACGTTTCCAACTTTAGCCTTGTATCCTATATGGAACCCAGATATTTAAATTAGCATGTGTAGACTAATAAATCAGTTCTATCATACTCTACATCAGTCTGGATAATAGATATTTTTCATCAACTTGGTTTTTGTTTGTTTTGTTTTATTTTTTCTATGTAGACATTGAAGGCAAATTCCTCTAAATGATTATAAATATCATTTGGAAGGGTCCACATTGTTTTGAGACTTTATGCAATGGATACGATATTATGTGCTAAAAATGAACATCTGGAAGACTTATTCCTCTAAAATGAATCCTTTTATTTGGACTCTGTGTCAAACAATCCCCATGAAAGTGGCAAACATTTTTGGCAATTCTATATCCCCTATTTTAATGCCTCATTCAATATTAATAACCAAAAAAACTGTCTATTGAATTTATCTTTGTAGTTAGGTTTTGAAAAAATATTGTAAAATTTGTAAATATACATGGTTGGAGAAGAGACTTTAATAATGCATTTCACCCAACTAGATCAGTATATTTTTAATAGTCAGCAAACAACAAACTTAGGGAAACCTGGTATTCTGCACACCTTGCCATCAGTTTCATGACTAAAAATCTCCTCTGCTCTGCAGCATCATTTCTGCATTTATGGATTTTTATTCAAATTTCAATCTAGAATAACTAGGTAGACTATTCTTATGAAGATTTTCATGCTGAGAGAATAGGCATATATGGATTATTGGGATTTTCTAAAATGTATTTATAAAAAATAGTGTCTGATTTTTTTTTTTGCCAAATGTTTGATATTGTTTACTTTTTTAGCCATCTTAAAAGCTGAAACTTCATTGTCTTCAGAGTTGTGTTACCTCCAGCATAGATCCATGCACAAGTGCATATGCATGTATATGTAGATGTGTATATGTATTGTGATGTATATAACATGTGTGTATATATATAAAATATAATATTAGTACAAAATTACACTGGATATAACATAACTCTGTGGACACTGAAGGATCAATTCTCAAGATATATCTACATAGCTGTATCTATCTTCATACATATAGCTTTGTATATACATGCATTTATCCATACACATATGCATGTGTACAATACACACCTGTACACATGTATGTGTGTAGATATTCACATGTGTAAATATACATGTGGATTGAAAAGCTCTCATTTCCTAACTCTAAACCTCTTTTTTTTTGGCATATTTTTTGCTATCCTCTATGCTTACTCTTGCCCTGAAGTAAATTAGTGATAGGTTATATACTGATTTAATCTATAGGGTCTAGAGCCAGAGGAGAGATCCTTTGGCCTCAATGCCACACATGGCCCTCTAGGTCCTCAAGTGCACCCTTTGACTGAATCCATACTTTACAGAGCAAATCCCCTTAATAAAAGGATTTGTTCTGTGAAAGTTGGATTTAGTCAAAGGGGTTCACTTTAGGAACTGGAAGGCCACATGCAGCCTCAAGGCCACAGGTTCCCCACCCCTGGCTAGACTATCTCTCAGTTCTCATCCTCTGTAGCATTACAAACTACAGTTATCTTCATGGTAGACTTTTTTTCCAAAAGCATCTTATCAGATCCACTGCTGTTCTAGATAAACAAGTGTTCTGTAAAAAGATGTTTCTTGCTCCCTTTAGATATGTAGTAGAAACAATTCTACCCACCACTGGTTGCCACTCCAAGGCTAACCTGAAAGTATCCCCCTTTTCATTTACCAGCATCTTCCTTGTCTATTTGGGTTTCCTGTACAATGGAGGAAGAGGAGGAAATAAGCATTTATTATAGCACTTACTGAGAACCAGGTACTGTGCTAAACACTTTACAAATATTACCTCATTTGATCCTCACAACAACCCTGTGAGATAGGTGCTATTTTTATTCCCATTTCATAGTTGAAGAAACTGAGGCAAACAATGGCTGTGGCTGGGTCACACAGACAGTAAGTACCTGAGGCCATATTTGAATTCAGGTCTTCCTGATTCCAGGCTCAGCACTCTATCAATTGTACCATCTAGTTACCTCTATAGCATGTATTATACAAGTAGTATATGACTCACCTTCAAACCCATATTAAATCAAAATCTGCCTCTCTATAATTTCCACCCTTTTGGTGTTGGCTTTACCTTTGGGAGCCACGCAAAACAAGTCAAATCTCTTCTCTACAAAATGGATCTTACAGTTATGATTGGCAGGTCTGTGTTCCCTTAATTCCTTCACTTGTTCCACAGATGGGAAGGCTTTGTTTTCCTGTGTACATCTTCCAGTGATTTTTTTTCAAGTTCCTTCCTATAATGTGATGACAAGAATTGAATACAGAAGTGTTCAGAATACAGAATACAGCAGGGCCACTACCCATCTGTCTTGTATTAGAAGAACCTTTACTTGCAGTCAGAAAACCAGGCTTCCAAGGTTATCTTTCATGTATACTTAGCTCTTTAAAGAAGGTCAAGGAACTTCACAACTCTGACTTTTAGGGAACATATATGTAATCTCACCGGGTAAATTGCCAAGGAGACCTAGTGAACCTAGAAGAAGTTCTCATTTGGGGGATTCTGCCTTTACCCAAAGATCTCCAAGCTTCTGATGGCTTTTAAATTGGGAAGACATTTTCCAGGAAGCCACATGTCTGACATGCAGATAAGCAAAGGGGAAAGAAGGAAGAGAGGGAAGCCTGGTATCTGCCTCTACATCAGAAAACAGATAAAGCAAATAGACCTTAGGTCTTGTGGTATAGCAGAATATTCATGAAGCTTAGGGGGAAGGATTAGAATAGAGGGCGAATGAAGAGCCAGCAGTTGCAGTGGTTAGTGAGACTATAAGAATCTGGGATACAACATATTCTTGAGGTCCTTCCCAAGTCTAATCACCCTTTTCTGGATGTGCTTCTGGATGTGTCAATGTCCTTCCTGGAGAACTGAATAGGATTATTATTTTGTTCATTCTATATAGCATTAGACTCTGAGCTTCCTGAGGATGGGGACTGCTTTATGCCTTTCTTTGTATCTCCAGTTCTTAGCACAATGCTTGGCACATCGTAGGTGCTTTAAAATGCTAGTGGCTCACTATTCTCTTATGGCAGCATAAGATTGCATCTAAATGTTTTCTTTGCTGTTTCACACTGTTGGCTCATATTGAGATTGCAATATGATAAAGCCTTCCGTATCTTTGTTTTTCTTTTTTACATGAACTGCTATCTAGCCGTGGCTCTCTTATCTTGAATTTGTAAAATTGATTTTCTGAATTCAAGTAAAGGACTTTGCATTCATCTCTATTCAAGTTCATCTTATTTTATTTCCTAGCTTGTAGATTTTTTTTTTACTTTTAATTCTGTCATGCAATATATGAGCTACCTATACCAGTTTTGTGCTATCTTTGAGTCTAACGAACATAACATTTGGCCCTACTACCAAGTCAATGGTAAAAGTCTTAAAAAGAACAGTACTAAGGACAAATCATTGGGACCATCCATTATTGACCTCTCACTGCATCAACATTATCCCTTTAATGACTATTCTTTGGATCTATTCATTCAAGGAGTTTGTGAAATTCAGCTGCTATGCAATTAGCACTTAAAGTTTTTAATTAATGGTTTTTGTATTTGTATCCACAGAACTTAGCCTAGTGGTTGGCAAATAGCAAGCACTTCAAAAACACTTTTTCATTCATTCTTTCTTTGAAAAATATTGATGCTACACATCCAGAGTGTTGTCTAAGATGGTGAGAGGAATAGAGGTCATCCTACATGAAGATCAGCTGCAGGAAATGTGAAGTTTTAGCCTGGAGAACAGAACACTTTGGGAGGCATATGATCATTATCTTCACATACATGGAGTGCCATGTTGTCGAGTATAACAGGAATCAAATGTGTTTCTTAGTACCAATTGACCTAACTAGTAGAAATGGAGAGAATATAAAGAGGAGGAGATTTAGGTTTGATGGGAGGAAATTTCTCTAACAATTAGAATTGAAGAGGTTGGGTGGCTACTTGTTGGGCCTTTTGTAATAATGATTCATATTCAGGATTTCTTTGGACTATGAGACTTTGAGACCCCTTCGAAGCCTGAGATTATGTGATTCCATGAATTGCCACCCAATATGAGGATGGGTTCTTATGGTCCTCCTCTAAGAGGCCAAGGCATGCTTGTTATGGTCCTATTGGTTGATTATCCTAAGTCAACTAAGACATAGTCACCAAGTTTCTGTGGTAATGGTGATAAATGCATCAGTACATTATCTTGAATTTTGTCTTTGCTAAGGTAACTTTTGGGTGAAATGTATCATTTATAATCCCCAATGTTTAGAATGAAATTCTGCATTCTAACTTTGGGGTTCTTAAAAGCAAAGCAGCACTCGTTCTTACCAGTGGGAAAATGGCACCAGTAAATCCACATTGGAGAAATCCCCTATTTCGCAAAGATTTATGGACATAACAACCGAGGCAAGGCACTGGCAACTTTGCTCTCTCCCTACATTTCCACCTATAGATAAAGTAGGTACATGAGGGGAGCCTCCCACTGGGGAAAGTCATATGGGTAAGGAATTTCAGGCTTGCTCTAGCTGTAATTAAATTGCCTTAATCCTTTTAATGCTTTCGGCAGTGCATAGAAGCCATCTCACAGGAAGCCTGTATGACTGCTATTTAAGTGGCATGGCTCTTTATTATTATTTATTTATTTTTAATTTATTAGCTGGGCCCATTGCAGTAGCCTCTGGGTGCACTTATCTATAAGTTTAATTAAGAAAACAGTCCCTGGCATTATCGCCTGTGATCAAACATAAATGACAAGAACATAAACACAGAAAAGATGCACATGCGTGCACGCACACACACACGCACACACACACACACAAACACACACACACACTCCAAGAAAATTAATCCAGTCCATAAGCAAAGCAACAAAAATTCCAGTGTTATGAAAGGAAATTTGCTCAAGTGGGGACAGATTTAACCTGGGAGTTAGCAGACGTGACTCTGAGTCCCAGTTCAGTCCATTAGAGTGTCTTGCATGTAATAGGTATTTAATAAATAGTCAATTGAATTGAATTAGATTAATACCATGGGTGACCTTGAAGCTTGGTTCATTGGAAAGTTTGCTGGATTTGAAGTCAACAGACTTGAGGTTGATTAATAGTACCTGTGTGACCTTGGGTAAATCACATGAGTCTGGAAGTAATAATAGTACATATGTTGTGAAGATACATTTAGATAATGCATAAAAAAACATTTTGCAAACCTTTAAGCACCATGCAAATATTAGCTATTATTATCATTGTTGTCTATTCATCTGTAAAATGACAATGTTAAATTATGTGAACTTTAAGATCCTTTCTGTCTTGTCTATGACACTCTCTGCACTGACTCTCTGCACCTTAGTTTCCTCATCTCTAACAGGGAGGGCGTGGGAAGGAGGTCGATAATACTATTTGTTCTAACTCCCAAAGTTTGGTAAGAAAAGTACTTTGTAAACTGTTACGAATCATAGAAATGCGTGATGTTATTATAGGAAAACCTATGGTGAGAGATAAGTACATTTGAGTATTGAATTTGAGAAATTTGGAATTCCATAGAGAAATTAAGTGGTGATTAATAAAATGGAGAGAGATTCTTCATTGTTTTGTGTGGTTTTGTTTTTCAAAAATAAAACGAGGAGGAAAAATACCCGATGAGGGTATATGAGAATAATACAGTTGACTATACATACTAGTTTCCTTAACTAAAGAATGAGAAGAAATTGCAAAGAGGTAGATTTGGATTTGGTAAAAGGAGAGAAATTAATCTTCCATAAAATTAGACCTGTTCAAAAGTGGAATGAACTGCTTTGGGAGGTAGTCAGTTCCCACTCATTGAAAGTCATTAAGTAAAGGTTGGATAACCACTTGTCAAACTGGTAGTAGAAGGGATTCTTATTCTGGTTTCCTGTAGAATAAATGATGTCTGGATTTATGTATTTTTGTGAACTAGACCACACTCAAGTTATGATAAGAATTCTTTTTCTTTCTGTTGAATAGGAAGACACCACCTGTGCAAATGTGTTTTTTTGTTTGCATTTTCTGGCTTCCCGGAATTTGCCTCTATTTGAATAAAAAAGCTTAACATAATTGAGGAAAATAAAAATATATGAATTAATTAAATACTAGCAACTATTGCTTTTAATTGATTCGGTAGTAGTGCTTAAAACTTGGTCAAAGACTAAGAGAAACAGTTGTAGTAGAAAGGGGGCTTCATTTGGAATCAATAAATCTGAGTTCAAATTCTGACTCTTCCACTTATTACCTGCCTAAGCTTATATGAGTTACTTATTTTCTCTATCTTTTAAATAAGTAGGTTGGACCAGATGATGCCTTAGTTTCCTTCCAATGTTAAATCTATCACCCTATGAATGTTTTATTTAATATGCGAAAACTCAAGTGATCATAGATTTCCTAACCTCCCTGGGCTTCGGTTTCTTCCTGTAGAAAATGGAAATAATAATTCTTTCTTCATCTACCTCACAAGGTTGTTAAGGGCCAAACTTCTTTACAAATGTAACTTGTCAATTGTTAGGAGTCATATAATCCCACTTCCTTCATGTCACATTTGAAAAAACCAAGGCACAAAGAGAAAGAATTGACTAGCCCAAGATTATATAACTAAGTTGAGACAGAAATGAGACTGGAATCCAGGTTTTATAGACTTATAGAATGTCAGAGATAAAAGAAAACTTGTAAGCTAGTCACACAGAAGAGGAAACAAGGCTCAGAATGGAGAGATTTCCTTAATATTACAGAGCTAAGTTGCGGCCAACTCAAAACCCAAGTCTTCTGGCTCCCAATCCATTGCTCTTTCTACCCCATAACACACAAAGCCTAATAAAAATTACCAAGCTTTTTATAAACTTGCCAGTGTGTCTATACCCTTTCACCAGCTTAAAATTTGCAGTTATTTTTATATAGCTACTGTAAAACATTTTGAATCTTGCACACAATTCAGCAACTTCAGGAATTTAAAGCACGTAGAGATTCTCTCAACTTCAATGAATGGAAGCAAATTAGTAGAAGGAAAGATTGCAGATAAAACAAGTGCTTCATGACCATGTAACAGTGGGTTTGCTGGACCTCATTCATTAGGCTTTGGCGACAGCCAGAGTAAATAGATGCAATAAATGGAGATCCCCTTATCCAATGAGCTTAGAAAGACACTGGATGACTTTTCGTAACTTTTATTGCCATCAACTCCAATTTTTTTCCTGGGATTCTAAGCTGGATGACCTCATCCTTTGCCAAAGGTAGTCCAAAGGGGTGCCCAGATCTCTTTTTAAAATTTAACTTACTGACAGAAAACATCTTTTAGTTCAAGCAACATAGAGTTGGAATTTATCAAAGGGAATTTTTCATGGGAAACACACCACATGGTCTTTGCTTTTCAAAATAATATAATTTTCTTTGACTCTTCCCTTTCCCTCACCCCTAATTTCAGAAAGACAGTATAGTATAAAGATAATGTCTTAGACTTGGAGAAAGGAAGACCTGAAAGCAAAATTATGCTCAGGTTTGTTTTTTTTCTAGCTATGTGACTCTGTTATTTAAGTTATGCACATTAAGTTATGTTATATCAACTTATTTAAGCACTTAGCCTCAGTTTCATCATCTGTAAAATGAGGATCGTAATAACTACCTATCCCCCAGAGTTATTGTGAGAATAAGTTGATATAATATGTCAAGTGAGTGGAAAATCTTAAAGTATTACATAAATATGAGCTGTAATCATGTCCAGTCTAACCAAGGCTTATCCCTTACAACATCATGATGGACCCTAAATTAGTCATACAATACTGTTAATAATACATATTTACATTTTTCCTGATACCTTTCCTCCACTAGATCATAAACTTTAAGCTCTTCTGATTGTCTTTTCTCTTCTGGGTCTACGGAACCCCTCTTCCTTTCCAAAATGGGAATGGCTAAAGAAGTAACTTTTTTACATCTAGGATGGAGAAAGCATTTGGATGAGTCCAAAGAAGTCAATCAACAAGCATTTATTAAGTACCTACTATGTGCCAGGCACTGTACTAAGTGCTGGGGATCCAAAGAAAGGCAAAAAAATCACTTCTCTCAAGGAGCTCATAGACTATTTATAAAAGACAGAATCAACCCTCAAGAAGTTTACAGTACAAAGACACTCACACCTCCCTATTCTACACCCAAACTTTGAGTTTGGGGATAAGATTCGGTCCTGGTGAATCATGCCCTTTAATAAGGAGGATAAGCCTCACCATTTTCACATTCATTATCTTGTTGACACCCAAATATTTGGGGGAAAATGATAAAAACCCAAAATTATTGTTTGTAAGCTGATAATTTTTATAATTTCCCCTCAAAAAGGAAAAGTTAAAAAAAAAAGAAAACACTGTATAAATGTGGATAGAGACAAGACAGTAATTTATTCCAACAGAGAAAGAAAAAAAAAGAAATTCAAAGCAAAAAGAATCCCAGCACATATACCAGAATGATTAGGACAGAATTCAATAACTTTACTTTCAATTACTGTTACTGTTGAGAGTCTAACCTTTAAGCTTCATAAGAGCATAAAATAATTTACAGGAATATTAGTTAGTTATTTTACATTTCATCTTGGCTAGACAATTAGCAAACAATATCCAACACATTTTCTGGAGAAATGAGCCATGATGCACCAATAATCTTATTGGTTCCCGTTCTTTGTGATGCAGATTTTCTTGATGTTAGTCACTGCTATTCTGGAAGCACCATAGCCTTCACACTCACAGGCCTCTCCTGACACTTAGCCATTTTAGAATTCTCAAAGTCATTGCCTGTCCTGCATATGTACACCATGAGATAATCATTCTTCCAAGATCAGGAAAAACAAATACAAAAAGAAGACGTGTACCTGAACTCATGGCCACATGGAGGCTTTGTAAGAGGGATGGCAGGTAACTCTTTTTCCATCTGACTCTTAGGATTAAGTTGGAAATAGACCAGATGATTTACTTTCCAAAAGGAGATATCAGGCAAAGGTTCTCCATTTTGTACATCTACTGAGTCATCAGTTCTTCTGGGTCAGCAGCAACTTAGAGAACTCTTTTTTTTTTTTTTGGCTTCCATTGCAAACTCCTTAGTCACATATGGCTGGAAGCAAGCACCCAAATCTCCCAAGTCTAACCAGAAGCAAGCAAAGAATATTTTCACATACACTCAACAATGCATGTCTCATCCATGTAATCAAAACGCTAAAATATTGTAGTTTGGTTGCTGAGATAATATTATGGACTGGGAATTGGTGACATGCGAACTTGGCCTTGGAACTTGACCAAGAGTCTCAAATGGTGATGATGATCATTGTTCACCTGCTAATTCTGGTAGGATTTATCTAGAAGGGACCTTAAAGTTCAAGTATAACCTCTTTGTTTTATAGATGAAGAAACAGAGAGGTTAAATAGTTTGCCCAGAGTCATTCAGCTTCTGTAAAACTGGATGAAGTGAGATTTGAGTCCATCTTCCTGACTCCAAGTCCAGTTCCTTATTTACCTTAAATAAGGTGCCCTCATTTTCCAGAGCAAATGAGTACCCTCATTTTCCAGAGAAAAAACTGAAAGGCCAGAAACCCTTGCCAAAGGTCATGTTGGTAGTAATAGAGCCAGGACCTGAACTCCGTCCCTCAGAGTTAGAACACAGTAGTCTTTTCAATACTACATAGGATCATGTGGAAGGCCCATTTGTTCTAAGGCTATTCGTGGAGATTTGAAGAAGTAGGGAGGTCCAATAATGTTCATTTTTTTTGTTGTTATTTAGTTGTTCTCAGTTGTGTCTAATGCTTCATGATCCCTTTTAGGATTTTCTGGGCAAAAATACTTGAGTGGTTTTCCATATGCTTTTCCAGTTCATTTTACAGATGAAGAAATGTAAGTGACTTTCCAGGGTCAAAGAGCTAGTGTCTGAGGCCAGATTTGAACTCAGGTCTTTCTGACTCCAGGCCTAGCACTTTAGATTCATGTACAGAGTATTAATGGGAAACTAGAGCTAAATTGTAGGACGTATAGAGATGAAACTACAGGAAAAACAGGTAAGGACTTATCAAAGTCCACGTACAGGATTTTCATGTTTGAAACAAAATATTGGTGCCCAATTCTTACAATCCCCACTCAGCTTCTTCTGTTAATCTGCTATATCTGCTGTGTCCAGAGTCATTAACAGAAATGAGAAAGGCTGGATTACATCCAATCTTGCCAGAGGGCAGAGTCAAAAGGAATGGAACACCAGAAGACAAACTTTAGTAGAAGGATATTGGCTGCAAATGAGTAGAGGATGACATAAAATGGCAAGCTTGACTTAGTGAGGCTGTATTGGGGGTATCTCTAGGTAGTGAAGGGACAGAGTAAATCACCACGTCTTTTAAGGGAGAGGCATAAAACAGGAACTGAGGACAGCTGATACAACCTTTACCAGATTTTGGTTTTGCCAAAGGCTGGACCCCTTTGGTGGAATTGTGATTTGTTGATTATGATCCCCTATTCTTACCATGAAACTCATGCTTCAGACAAACTAGTCTACTTGTTCCCTGAACCTGTGACCTTGATTTCCCACCTCTTCGTTTTTGTTCACATTCATCTTTCTGCATGGAATTCCCTTCCATGGCATGAACACCCACCCCAAACGTACCCACTGGCTGTGAAAACTGCCATGTATAAAACAAATGAGACTCTTTAGAAATGGCTTGATATTCAACTGGGGAATAAATTATTTTAGCCATAGGATTTCCATGTAGACTGCAGTTTAAGGCTAATTACTATTACTTTTGTTGAATCCAGCAATTAGGACCACATGTTTTTAAGCAGTATTTTATTACTACGTTTTCAGTGGTGACATTAAAGAATCGATAGAGGGCTGGGATAATTCTTCAAAATGGTGGCCTCTGGAGAAAGAAGGAGAAATCCCCCTACCTTGCATTATTTAGCCAATTTATGTCATAAATTAATGAATGATGCTGTTGGTGTAGGCTGTAGGGAACTAGTATGTCTCCAGTTCTGTTTTTTTAATTAGCATCTAAAAGCTAAACCACTTGATACTTGGAAAAAAAAAAAAGAGAAAAGAAGCTAATCGCTAAAACTGTGAGGTTCTCTGAGAGGTGCCCCAGTGGAGAGACAAAAGTATAGATCTGGGGGTCTGAATATTTGAATCCAAGTCTGACTCTGCTATATATTAGCTGTGTGACCTTGGGCAAATTACCTCCTTTTGTGGGCTTTAATTCATTCAGTAGTAAGTTAAAGATGTTGGAATACATTATTGTTGTTTAGTCATTTTTCAATCATATTCAAAGATACTGGAATGGTTTGCTATTTCCTTCTCTCACTCATTTTACAGATGAGGAAACTGAGGCAAATAATGTGAAGTGACTTGCCCAGGATTACATACCTGGTAGTGTACACAGCTAGTGTGAAGCCAGATTTGAACTCAGGAACAGGAGTCTTCCTGACTCTAGACCTGGCATTCTAATCACTGTGCCACCTAGCTGCCCCGGAATAGGAGTTCTTAACATGAGGTCTAGGAATTTATGTTTTTAATACTTTGTTGTATATTTCATGAATGGTTTCCTTAGTGATGCTATATTCTTTAGGCAGTTAAAAATCTTATTCTTAGAAGGTGCTCAAAAGGCTTCACAAAGCAGCCTAAAGGGATACATGAAATGAATAAACAAACAAAAAAGCTAATGTCTAATAAGATTTACAACTTAAAATCCTCTGATCCTGCAAACAGCCTTGGAATCAAAGTTGGTTTCCAGGTTGATTATATTATAGATAATTAGAGTCTAGAATGATGGTTAGGTCAGTGTTTGGAATGATGAGTAGAATCTAATACTCAACCAATGAGATTTAGGAAGCAGTATGATACATTATATAGAGCCCTAGATTGGAAGTCAGAAGACCCCAGTCCGAATTGAGGCTCTTCTCTTCACCATATACTGCTCTCACACAGAATAAATGACTTCACCCTTCTGAGTCTCTTTTTCCTCATCTGTAAAATGAAGATTATAATACTTTTGCTCCCTCCCTGAAGTTTTTTTTTTCTCCAAGTAAAGCACTTCGTAAGGCATAAAATGTTCTGTAAATTAGACCCATTACTAAAACATGATTTTCTCCACTACAATCTGGCTCTAATGCTCATTATGGTATGGACGTGACTGAGGTTCTCAAAGGTGGTGCCACCAAAGGCCACACTCTGCAAGGTCCCATTATATTAAAAAGACTTTAAGAATAAACCCAGAAAAAGACTTTGTATCTGTTTTCCAATGATCTTCATAGCTAAGTGCAAAGATTCTAAATGACAAAGTACAGGGCTGGATTGGATGTGGGTGATTTTTTTTTTCCACAACAAGGATTCTTAAAGACTATTTCCAAAATTATAAGCTCTGTGAACCCCTATCTTGTCTTTCTTTAACTTTGTCTCTCTCCCTCGATTATTAGCACATCACTCAACATACAGTATGTAGTTAAGAAATTTTTGTTAAATTGTTTTAAGTCACCAAAGCTTAGACAGATGTTAATAATAGCTTACATTAGTTGATAAAGGGCTTTATTTACATATTGTTAACCTGAAAGTTTGGTTAAAAGAGGCAAACAAGTTAGGTGATAGAAAGATCCATATAGTTTATTTGTGAAAGCTAGTGGAGCTAGCTTACTTGTACCTATGAGGAGCCAGAGCATAAGTTTTGACTGCCTGAACAGAGAAATGAGAAAACTTATATACATTTTTCCTAGTCTCAACACAGCAGCCTGCATTACATCACTTTTATGACCCCCATGTATGTTTAAACATGATACAAGACAAGGATTTTCCTAAATGGAATAGGTTGTAAATACAATAAGTCAAGATAGTTGACAAAATGTCAAGTGGAATTACGATGCAGGATCTCTGTGTTTAATTTACCATTAACATTCCATAATATAGTATATGCCCATAAAATATTAAGATAAGAAAAATCGCATAATTCAAGATAATTTCTCAGGGCTAAAGGTCTCATCCTTAATGGCCATGGACAGAGGAAAGAATGCTCCATCTGGGCTTGTAGACAAAAGATACAGGTTTTCTGAGTTTACTCAGAGAACAAAGAGACTGTTAGGATCAGGCTTTTCTTCCGGTTAATCAGTTCAGACTCTGAGTCTTATTGAAATTACAAAAATGATATAAAATGGTATAAAATGTTCCACATTTCCTCCTTTTGGTCAAAGGCAAGCTGAAAGCTTCACCTGTAGACCAATTAAGGTATGGAAAAACCTCTATCTTCCTCAGGGGTGAAGTTCAAAAATTCTTATCTAGGTGGATTCAGGTTTTTTTTTTTCTTGCTGTGGTTGGACATCCCCAGAGATGGGCAGTAATTGTAAACTAATTGTAAACAAGCACAGGGTGCAAGTTGCAAGGGGGATCAGGGTAGGGAGCATAATGGGAAAAATAGAGCAACTAAGTAAAATAAGCTAAAGATACAGGTAACCAGTCTTGGGAATGCAAAGGACTCAGAAAGGGAGCTCTTCTTCGTGCAGGTCAGATCTGGACCTATGTCTGATGTCATCCTTTGAAACCAGAGGGCAAGGTCTCTTATGGGCTCAGATTCCACTCAGGAGCAGGAGCAGTCCTCAGATGTGACAGAAGGATCACGGTGTCCATATCCACAAGTTGGCAGCTGTAGGATTAGTCAGACCTTACAGGGGCTCCCAGAACACATATGATTTGATAATTGAGAGAAAAACAGCACCACATAGGTGCTTGACCAAAGGCACATAGAAATGGTTCAGTTTCCCAGCCACGCAGGGCTAAGTTCAAACAGTGCAATAAATGGTTCAATATCCCAGCCACACAGGGCTGAGTTTAAACAAATACAATAAAGTTTTTCTCACAATTCACAAAACTGCACAATTACATTAAGTCAGGTACAGACCAAACCACTTAGATGGTTCACAATAGACTGGTATTGAGAGGGGAGAAATTTCCATGTCACATGTTTTACATTTACACATTAGATAACCAAGAAAACTTAAACATGAACCATAAAAAGTAATGTAATCATTACTACCAATGTTGACCATCATAAACTTTTAGTCATGCCATGTCTCTTTGATGGTATTTACAAAATAAACCACAAGCCATTCTTAACAAAGCTTTAGACAGGCATGGTATTAACAAAATAATATTCTCACAAGACCTTGACTTAATTGTCTTCATACCATTCCCAAGAATTAAAGACCCTAACTCACACAGCAACACTAGTTCCAGTCCTATAGTAATCTAAGATGTTCCATAATCAATTATTTTAATAGATTTGTAACTGTACTTACAAAACCTTCTGATTATAGAAATTTGCCACCAAGAGATTAGGGACTTAGAGTAAAGGGAAGATATTTTCCCCAGTTTCCTGTCAACTCCAGGCAGAAGTTGTGTTAGATTGCAAGCTGCATTGAGCTAGGCTGCCAGGTTTAAATCATACCTGAAATTCACACCTGCCTTCCCCTCAAGGGCTGCTGGCATCTTGGGTCAGTCATCCTTGATATTCACACCTGGAGTTAGACTCAGAAAAAATAGTCAGATAACAGTCCCATTAAGTCTTTGAATAGCAAGTTCTAATAATCAGTTTAAGATATGACTATAATCTCACATTGCTTAAGGAACATCCTTAAGGCTAGTTTAAATAGCTTGCATGCATTTCAAAAATTAGACCATATAAATGACAAGTAAAATGTTTCTGATTTAATTCCAGCAATTAATTTCACAATTTGTATTAATACCCAATTTGCTCTTATATCTCTTTGAAACATTTAAGGACCTTATTCCACATAGATACAAAGTAACTTTAAATCCCAGCCTTAGTCTATGGGATAATGATTCAACCTTACATTTGTATTTTTATTTCACAGACTTCTTTTTCCTTTGTCCGAATTATTCCCATTAATATTTAGAAACAATGTTATCTTTACAATCACTTAAATTTGGTTGTCTATTTTTGAAACTTCAGAGTATTTTAGTTTATGTGTTATTTGCTGTTTCTATCCTTACCTGAATTTTGTACCTGCTATAAGAATCCTTTAAAATGTGAAGTTCCAACCACAAATTGAACTCATCCTCCTCTTAAAATTATCAGACAGATACTTTATAAAGGAAATATAATTTTACTTTTTACCACTATCTTATACAATTTTGTGCAAAAATCCAAATTCGAGATCTTATTACCAAAGCATAATAAATTTTGGAAACCAATCATATACATCTGTATATAATTCTTAGGGGAATCAATCTGATCCTATTGCCTTTCTCAAAATTTTCTATCTCATTTCTTTTTAATTAGACATTTATCCCATTACATCTTTTTCTTATTACTTGGCCTAATCATTTTCTCCTTTTGGAGGATGTTATCTCTATATTACTTTAATTTTATTTGGCCATGAACATAGGTTAAAATTGTTTAAAACTGTAAGCTATTCATTCCTGCATCCTATTATAATATTGGATGTCAGAGACATTCCAATATTCATCTATTACCTAATAGATTTAGCATTGTGCTTACAATGATCTGTTTGATTCCAGGCATGAGTCATATCTGATAGCCAATCATACGGTCACTAGGTGCTGAAAGCAGGGCTTAGGGGTAATCAGGTGGGGGATTTTTTTTTCTTTTTCAGAAAGGAAATAGCAAAATCAGGAAATAGAGTCAAGAAGATCCTACCTAGGCCATGTCCAAAGTTGTCTTCAAAACTTTTCCCAGGCACAGGCATCGCTTTAGAAGTTCTCAGACTATAATGCCTGCCATTCTACTACTGGCTTCATAAGACAACATATATTCTTATGATAGACAAGATTTCACATGGAAAGTCAGTTCTCATAGTAAATATCAGTATCATAAATTATTACTTGTTATAACCAAATATAACAGTTCCAAATCATCAAATTTTATCACATCCCTTTAAAAACCCAATTCACTTATATAAAAATCAGATTAAAATTGCTATATAATTTCTTGCCACACAATGGTCTTCTCAAATTTCACTATCTATGAGAATTTTAGAAATACAATGTAAATTTAGAAATGCAGAAACAATAAATTTCAGATGACATTGATTGCATTTCCAGATTGCCACATATGGAAATTATTCAACTTATTACTTTTGGTCTTCAAAAGCCACTTCAAAAGTTGACAGTTACATTAAATCAGAGAGAGATAATAATAATAAGGTTGTGTCTAACATATACTAGATGTTACGTTAAGCTTTTTACAATCATTATATCATTGTGATCCCATAACAACCATCATTATAATTTTCCCTTTACAAATCAGGAAACGGATCAAACAGAGATAAAAAAAAAATACAGTTTTGTAATTGGAATAGAGAAGTATGAAGTTTACCCAGAGCAGATGCTGGTATCCCAGTGGTGACAATTCTTGGAGGCAGAGCTCAGGGAATGCAGGCCACAGTCCTTAATCCATCTATGCTTCCTTTCCCCCACAAATGCAGAATTTACTGAGCCTAGGGCGATCTGTAGCCACTGGGGTAGGATGAGTGAAATGTATAGGATCTGGGTAATGTTTCCAAGCTTTGCCAAAAAGGATGGGCTACAAAGGTACCCAGGGGCACAGGACTATTGCCAGTGGAGTCTCGATATTGCTGCTATGCCTCCCCCCTTTTTCTTTTCCCAGGTGGGAGAAGATGACAAATTCCCTACCATTAATCTCTTCCCTTATCTGATCTGGGATGAGAGGAATTTGTTTTAGCTGCTCTTTTACTGCAGCCCTGGCTCTGTCAGAGACAGGACAACAGGGTGAAAGATCTTAATGATTCTAACTCAAGTAAACTTCACCTTTGTGCTTACTCCTTAAAAACATTTTTGCACTTAAATCTAAGGGAAAGTATTCCCTCTTATTTCTGGGGAGGGAGTAGGGAATGATAAGTGATCAGCATTAGAAGCATTTTACAGTCTCAGGAGTTCTCTCTCAAAAATCCAACTAATCAGTTTCCAAATTTTTTAATGATAAATCCCAGAATCTTGTTAAAATGTTTTAGCCCTATTTCCATTGTAAGTTCAGGTTGGCCAGACCAGAAAATACAAGGAAAAGAGTCTTTGTTTCCCTAGTTGCAGCCTTTTGAAATCTCTGGTTGCCTGTGTTTCAGATTTTACAAGGTAATAGACTCATTTCATAACACCCCCACACACACACACACACAGACAAAACTGACAATTTAACAGAACAAATACAGACTGAGCTCACAATTTAACGACAAAGACAGAGAATTAGAGGCTTTCATGAATTGGCTATTAGCACTCCTATGATCTTTGGGGAAGCCTTGACATCCCTGATGTTTCTGACTCCCCATAACCTACATCCAGAGTGTGGCTGTCCTTCTCAAAAACAAAGCCCTTGGGAATGGGGGTGGGGAAAGGAGGGAATGGGGGTGGAGAAAGGAGGCAATGGCAGCAGCGATACAAAGTTATCCTCTTCCTTAGGGGTAGGGAAGGTAAGGGAAAGGCAAGGAGTGAAGACAAAGTGAATTTATCCTCCCCTGAATTAGAGCCTTCAAGGGAACTGGAGGCAGGAAGGAGGTAAGGAATAGGGTAGAGATAGTAAAGGAACAGCTAGAGCTGGAGCTGTTGGAAAAGAGGGAGAGCGAAGTGGAGGGAATTAGTAGCTTTGTGAGCCTTGAGGGAAAGGGCTTTTGCCTTTTGTTCTCACTCAGCCATCTCAGCAAACCCAATGTGAAAAACATTCCCAACTTGTTTTCAAAGATCTATCTACGGAGGGGACCAAATTAATCCAGAGCAATTTAACACAAATTGGTCTCCACCCCCAGAGCTAGCCTAAAGGGAATTTTCAGACTTCAACCAAACTCATGGGAGTCCTTTTTGGAAGCCGGGAATAGGGATAACTTACTCCCACCTCGTCAAGGCCAAGATTCCGGGAAAAAAATGAATCCTGAGGTGTCTAAGAATGGCATTGGCAAGATTGGGCCGCAGTTACTTCTTTGTCCCAGTTCCATGGTTTCCGGAAGAGTCGTGGCACCATAACTGTTAACCTGAAAGTTTGGTTAAAAGAGGCAAACAAGTTAGGTGATAGAAAGATCCATATAGTTTATTCCTTGAAAGCTAGTGGCGCTAGCTTACTTGTACCTATGAGGAGCCAGAGCATAAGTTCTTTCTGCCTGAACAGAGAAATGAGAAAACTTATATATATTTTTCCTAGTCTCAACACAGCAGCCTGCATTACATCACTTTTATGACCCCCATGTATGTTTAAACATGATACAAGACAAGGATTTTCCTAAATGGAATAGGTTGTAAATACAATAAGTCAAGATAGTTGACAAAATGTCAAGTGGAATTACAACCCAGGATCTCTGTGTTTAATTTACCATTAACATTCCATAACATAGTATATGCCCATAAAATATTAAGATAAGAAAAAATCACACAATTCAAGATAATTTCTCAGGGCTAAAGGTCTCATCCTTAATGGCCATGGACAGAGGAAAGAATGCTCCATCTGGGCTTATAGACAAAAGATACAGGTTTTCTGAGTTTACTCAGAGAACAAAGAGACTGTTAGGATCAGGCTTTTCTTCTGGTTAATCAGTTCAGACTCTGAGTCTTATTGAAATTACAAAAATGATGTAAAATGGTATAAAATGTTCCACATTATGCTTTCCATTTCATCCTCACAACAACCCTATGAGGTAGGCACTATGCTATTATTATCACCATTTTACAGATGATAAAACTGAGGCAAGATTAATAAATGACTCTAATTTTACAAAACTTTTGTGAAGGAAGATGTCAACTCCAACTCACTCCAAGGTCAGTATTATATTTTGCCACCTTGCTGCCTCAACTCAGTGATCCTTATGGGTGGAAGGAATATTCACACTGATGAAATAATAGCCATTTTGAAATATTAAAGTAAGCATTATTTGGTATGAGAGAGAACCTCCCCCTCTCCCTGCTTCATCCACAAAGGGGATTTAGGTAGCATGAAAGGAAGCAGTACTGGTTAAAATTGCCACTACATCAAAATCCTTCCAGGGAGCAAAAGACAAAATTATTCTTCCCCTTAGGTGATTTCATTCCTCTTTTCCTTCTTCCCTTGGTATGTGAATGCAGATTGGCAGGAAAAGCGAAGAGAACTCTTCTGTTTCTTAGGGCTAGTCTCCTTTGTCACTGCTCCTTTCCCTTGAAAGGTTTCGCATTCTCCAGTGCACTCTCAAACTACGTAAATGAGAGTTGATAAATCAGGAATAGGTCAGACAGGCAACGAGGAGACAACACCAGATGGGACAGGATCAGAGAAAATGAAACTAGTTTAGATGCTAATTTTTCATTCTTTGCAATAGCTGCTGTTAAAAAGACTAGTTTCTAGGAAAAGGAGGAAGAAATTTAAGAGAGAAAGAGAGACAGAGACAGAGAGAGGGGAGGAAAGGAAGGAAGGAAGGGAAGAAAAAGAAAGGAAAAAGGAAGGAAGAAAGGAAAGAAAGGAAGAAAGAAAGTCAGGAAGGAAGAAAGGAAGGAAGGAAGGAAGGAAGGAAGGAAGGAAGGAAGGAAGGAAGGAAGGAAGGAAGGAAGGAAGGAAGGAAGAAAGGAAGGAAGAAAGGAAGGAAAGAAGGAAGGAAGGAAGGAAGGAAGGAAGGAAGGAAGGAAGGAAGGAAGGAAGGAAGGAAGGAAGGAAGGAAGGAAAAGAAAGGAAGGAAGGAAAGAAGAAAGAAGGAAGGAAGCAGGTGTCTTGATGTGATTGTAAGATTCCCAGATTGGCAGTCAAAGAACCAAGGTTCAAATCCCAGATTACTCACTACTGTGTGTTCTTAGAAAAGACTTTTAAAATCTCTGGGATTAGATGATCTCTAATGTTTCTCTAAGCTTTTGACTCTAGTATTCTACGAACAGGACAGCTTCCATGGGATAGAGGTAATACCTGCAAGTCATTTAGGAGACATAACTGATAGCATTGCTTCACAAGATAATAGAATCTCTTGTAAACAGGAAAGAAAGTGATTTCCTCTTTTAGGTTCCATATTTTGACATGACATTGTAGATTGCTAATCAAAAGATTTCTGTTCAAGCCTTGACTCTACCACTTTCTCAATTTAGGTAAGTTACTTCCCTAACCTGGGCTTCGATATCCTCAGCTATAATTACTAAGCATTTATTAAGTGCTTATTATGTGTCAGGCATTGTACTAAGCACTTAAAATACACACACACACAGACAGGCCAAATGTTCTTGTTGTGAAAGAGCTCAAAGGGTGTAGGCAGGTCATATGATAACTCCATAACAATCAGGCTCTCTAAAAGCAGAGTGAGTGGATGCCTTAGGAAATAGAGAATTTCCTATCAACTGAGATCGTCGATAGTGACAAAATGATAAGATTATTATATGAGAGATTCCTGTCTCACCATAGTTGAATTATATAACTTTTGAGGACCCATTGAACCCTAGAATTCTTTGATTCTACTATTCTATAACATTAGGCTATAAATCTATTTTTCCATAACATTGAATTCCGAATGTTTTTTTCCATCTAACTAGATTCTTAGATACAAAAAGATACTCTTGTTAGGGAGCTGGCATTTTTATCACACTTTACTCTGGACTGCAATAGTTCATATCAATTATAAACTAGCAAACTTTTACTCCAATGAAAAAAAATCAAGTCTTGTTATTCTGTTGTTTCTCAGAAGCTAAGGAGATTACACATGTTATTGTTTTCCTGTGCAGTCATGAAAGACATATTGAATATCAACATGCCAACTGGAGATGTGGCTTGGCCCACAGAATAAATAAGTATATAAATACTAAAATGCTTTATAGTTCATAGTGAAATATTGCTGCTGTTGGTGGGCATGAGAGCTATTCTACTTGAAACCTCTTAATAGGAAAAAAGGCCTCATATTTATTCTAGATGCTTTGCTGCTCAGAAGATCTCATGAAATGGAAATATTATGCCATCACGATTATCACTGTTATGATGATTTCATCATCATTACCACCACCACCACCATAATTGCGTTGCAACAGAAAGAGCATTGGAATGGTGTTAGAAGAAAAAATGGTTTTAATTCTGAGTTGGTTATCCCTGTGCACCTCAGTTTCATCTTCTGTAAAATGGGAGTGATGACATTTGCATTGTCACCATCAGAGGATTATTGTGAAGAAATTGATGTGTAAGCAAATTGCTATGTAAATGAGAACTGTTATTATTATCAACTCTTCAGTCATCGCTGCCATTAGCCAGCATTGTTACCATTCTACATCATCATTATCATTGTGTTATCACAACCATCTGTAAAATTAGAATGTTGGACTAGGTGAACTTAGTAATCTCTTCAAGCTCTTCATTCATAATCATATGATCCCATAATCATTTTCACCATCATCATACTCATTATTAACGGGAGGGACAGGCACTCTTTAATCAAACAGCAGTAAATAATATATTTTTTGGCCGCAACGAGACCACTTAATGCACTTTATCAGTAATATACTCAATGGTCTCCCTAGTTGCCTAGTAGAGTTAGAGGAGCTTCTGAAAATATACGTAATGCAAGGGACTTAGCATGAGGGAGAATCTGGCTTGATAAGGTCAAATAACTGCTTTGGGCAGCTGTAAGCAAAAGACACCCATCACATGACCATGAGCGCATGTATTACTGGTAAGGCATAGTAGCCATTTTTATAGCATGGATGGGGGAAAAAAATCAAACAATCTGTTAATGAGCATTTGGTGCAGTGAAATGAATACACTATAATTCACTAATTGGAGCTCATTCCACTACTCTCCACTAATAAGCATCTTAATGTGCTAAACTGCAAGTGTCCAAAATAGTTATTGAAAAGTATGGAAATTACCAATCTGTTTGGGAAATCTTGATAATTTTGTGGTTTGATTAATTGTTAGGGAGTGTTTCAGTAACAAAGAAGAAAAATTTTAAATGGAGAAAATTATGTGATTCAATCTTGTAAAAATGATTAAAATAGCAAATGTGAAGATTATCAAAACAGGCTGAGCAAATAAAATAAAATAGAAGTGTGTGGCTACAACATCTGCCGCAAGTTTGAGGCTGACCTCAGTGGCAAAGGGGCTATGTCTCCACAGCAGTGAGCTGAGATTTGGCATTTTTTTCCACTTAATTAAATCAATGTTGAATGAGATAATTTGGGTTATTTAAAAATCAAGTTTCCAAGGTTAAAAACTTGGATGAATGAAGTATGGATGAGGAAATAAGGGTCTTGTTACCTTTATTGATTTTTAACTATTCCTTCACTAAAGTCCTCCAAAGTTCTTCTTAGAGCTTGGAGGTGACCCTGAATTCTTCAGTGAAACATCTGACGATCCTATCTAAAAGTGAGAATTCCAGTACTGATCTAATGATGGAAAGCGTCTGTCTTTCAAGAATGTAGCTAAATGTGAAGAAATTCACTGCTGAAAGGGTAACTGACATGTGATAGATATTTTGGTTGCAGACAACCCTAATGACAATTATGATTTACTTTGGTAGTGGGGGGGCACCTATATTAAGGAAATCATGAATCTTTTGCAAATTAATTAAATCAGGGTGCAGGTGAGTTTTTACTTAGTGATTCACTTTGGCTATGAATTGCCATTTGAAACAATAATATATTTTCCGCTTGGCTACTTCCATCAATTGCTCCTTGTTCTACCCACTGAGAACAAAGATGGTAAGTCTTACCCCTTCTTCGTAGTATAGTCTTTCACATTCTTGGAGAAAGCTAGTGTATCTTCTTCCCTGAGTTTTCTCTTCTTCAGGCTAAACATACCTAGTTCCTTCAAATGATCCTCAAATGACATGGACTAAAGGACTTTCATCATCGTGATTACCCTATTCTGGACACTGTCCCCATTATCAATGTTCCTATTGATCTGTAGTGCACAAAACTGAAAAAAAAAATGTATATATTGTGTATATATATAATATATGTATATAAATGTATATATAAATTATACATGGGGTTCTATGAGATTAGCGTACAGTCAGACTACAACTTCCTTTTCACTAGAACCTAGACCTTTTTAATGCAGCCCAAGATTGTGCTCACTTTTGTGGCTGTCACATTACACTGTTGTCTCATATTGAATTTGAAGTCTACTACAACTCTTGGAGCCATTTTTGATCGATTGTCATGTCTCTGCCATCTTGTATTTATGAAGTTGATTTTTGGGGTCAAGTGTATTGTATTTCATCTTAATAGTCCCAGTCCAAATCTCTAACTTATCAATAGTTTTGGTTTTTTTTTTTTGGATAATGACTCTTTCATGTATTGTGTTAGCTATCCCTCCCAATTTTGTTTCATCTGCAGTTTTAATGAACAATACATCTCTTCCTATCTCTGAATCATAATTTACACTTAAATAGATTAAGACTAAGTGCAGATATCTGGGGTCCTTCCACTTCAGCATTATACCATTATCAACTATGTTTGAGTCCAATCATAAACAAGTTCTTAACACATGTTGTAGTACTATCATCTACTCTACATTTCTTTCCTTTCTCCACAAGAATAGCTTGAAATAGTTAATAAAAAGCATTACTAAAATCTAAGTAAATATGCATATAACTCTCCCTCTCTATTACAAGTGAAGTAATCCAACCAAAAAAGAGGAAATAGGGTAAGTCTGCCATGATTTCATCATGAACCTTATTGGCTCATTATAATTATAATCACTGCTTCTCTTTCTAGATATTCAGCAGCTATTTATTTAATGAATAATTCTTGAATTTCCCCAAGAGTCACAGTCAAGCTCACTGGCCCATGGTTTGCCATTTCTGATCACTTGCCTTTTTGAAAATCAGTACATCTTATCTTATTTGAAATATTACTGACATTGGATTAGCCATCACATCATTACTGGAGGAAAAATTTCTTCTAGGCCAGGGGACATGAGTTCATCAAGGGCAACTGGGAGATTTCTTTCTTTCTTCTCACTTCTCTTCTTAATACCACTTTGTTTGTCAGTTTTGATCTGTAGTTTCAAATGTAATGGTTTTATCATTTGCATAAAAAGGAGCAAAAAAATGAACAACTCAACTTTTTTCCTATGCTCACTTAGCATTATCAGACCCGCCCCAGGCAAAAGTCCTATCCCTTCTTTGAGCTTTTTTTTTTTTCATCTCCCATTTTAGTAGATAGCAGAACAGCAAGAACAACAACAACAGAAACAAAACCCCTCATTTATTACTGTCTTTAGTTTTTCTCTCTGGCCTCAGTTTATTCTGAGCTTTGGTACTCCTGAAACTATTTTTACAGGACTATAATTTATCTATATGTTCTATATGTCTTTGTTACTTTCTTCCAGACATTTACTTTTTATGTATAAGATGCTTGGTGAGTTCCCTCTTCACCTGCATTATTCTCTTTAGACATCCCATTTTTCCTCCTCCTTGAAATTGTTTCTCTTCGTGTCATCATAATTTCACTTTTGAGACTCTTTCATAGCTCCATGATTGACTTTCCCAGTACAATGTTGGTCCATGAGATTCTACCTATCATTTTCTGAACTCTTTGAAATCTGTTTTCCCAAAACCTAGGGCACATTTTCGGATTATGCTCATGTTTCCTTTCCTTCATTATCACAAATTCTAGGAAGGAGAGGTCGCTTTCACCCAGACTTCCAACCATGTCTGCCCCAGCATCTTCCCTGCTACCAAGAATCAGATCCAGAAAAGTTTTCCTTTCATTGATTCTTCCTTCTATTTAAGGATGAAATTATGTCTATAGTAGATAAAGAAGTTACTACCTATTCTGCTTATGACAGAGATCCCATAGATGTTCAGATATTTGAAGTCTTTTATTATTACCACATTAAACCTTAGTGCTAAGCTTCTAATTTCCCCAATATTTCATCTATTTCCTATTTGTTTAGGTGGTTTGCAATATAATTTAATGACAAAATCACCTATGTTCTGCCCTCTATTGATTTTCACCATAATACCCTCCACAATACCTTTATCATCAGGTTCCTTGATTTCTTCATGTGAATATACCTTCTTTTGCTTGTTTGTTTTATTCCTGGTTTTAATGAAAGGCATTATGGTTTATACCCATTACATATAGATATATGCTATTTATCATTTTAAGGAAAAGTTCATTTATCCTTATGTTTTCTAGTGTTTTTCCCCTCACCTAGATTCCATTTTTTTATTATTTTTAACTATCTTTTCTTTTTACATTTTGAGTTCCAAATTCTCTTTCCCTCCCTTTCATACCTCTCCTACCCACTGAGAAGTCAAGCGATATGGTATCAATTATACATGTGGAATCATGCAAAACATGTTTACATACAAACATGCATACATACATACATATATATTTGCCTGTGTGTGTGTGTAAAAGAAAAAAATAAAGTGAGAAAATTTTACTACAATTTGAACTCAGTTCTCTCTCTAGAAGTGGATATCATTTTTCCATCGTTAGTCTTTTGGAATTGTCTTGGATCATTGTATTTATCGGAGTAGCCAAGTTAATCACCCTTACAACATTGCTCTTACTGTGCACAATGATCTCGACTTCTCCTCCCCTCACTTTGCCACAGTTCATATAGGTCTTGCTATGTTTTTTTCTGAAATCACCCCCACCTTGTCATTTCCCACAGCATAGTAGTAGTCCATCACAATCATATGCCACAACTTGTTGAGCCATTCCCCAATTGATGAGCATCTCCTCAATTTCCAATTCTTTGCCCCCTCAAAAAGAGCTTCTATAAATATTTGTGTGCATACAGGTCCTTTTTCTTTTTCTCTGATCTCTTTGTGATACAATTCTAGTACTTGGTCAAAGGGTATGCATAGTTTTATAGCCCTTTGGGCAAAGTACTGAATTGTTCTCCAGAATAATTGGACCAATTCACTACTATTCCAACAGACATTAACGTATCTACTTTTGTCTCATCGCTTCCAACATTTGTCATATCTGATAGGTGTGAAGTAGTACCTCAGAGTTGTTTTAATTTGCCTTTCTCTAATAAATAGTGATTTAGAACATTTTTTCATATGATCATAGCTAGCTGCAATTTTTTCTTCTGAAAACTGCCTGTTTATATCCCTTGACCATTTATCAATTGAAAAAAGGCTATTTTTTTTTTACAAATTTGATGCAGTTCTATTCTCAGTATCTGTTTGAGAAATGAAGCCTTTATTAGAAAAACTTGCTACGAAATTTGTAATATTATTTCATTGTCTATGGTAGCTTTTAGCAAAATGTAGTTTCCTTGATTAGCTCTTTTAATTAGGCCTATTTTTGCTTTTGCTTTGTATGAAACCATGACTGCTACTCCTGCCTTTTTATCTTCAGCTGAAACATATTAGATCCTGCTTCAAGTCTTTATTGTAAATCTGTATGTGTGTGAATTTCTTTTTCAAGTGTGTCTCTTTTAAATGACATGTTGTTGCATTCTGGTTTCTAATGCATTCTGCTAACTGCTTCTATTTTATGGTGAGCTCATTCCATTCATATTCACAATTATTATTTCTAATTTTGCATTTTCCTCCATCTCATTATTTTCTGGTTCTTCATCTCTTTCTCTTTTTACCCAGTCCCTACTCAAAAAAGTCTACTTTGCTTCTGACTACTGCCTCACTTAATTCACCTTCTCTTTTATGATCCCTTCCCTTTTCCCTATTAGGAAATGATCCTATTATTTCTCCTATTTCCCTATTAGGTAAGTTACATTTCTATACACAATTCAGTGTGTGCGTGTGTGTGTGTGTGTGTGTGTGTGTGTGTGTGGTTTTACCTCTTTAAACCAATTCTGATAAAAGTGAAATTCAAGCATTATTGCCCACCATTTTCTCCTCCATTATAAAAGCTCTTCCTCTCAGGCCTCTTTTTTGTGAGATTTTTTCCCCCTTTCTTCGTCTACCTTCAGCCTTCTTCCAGTGCATCCCTCTTTCTTACTCCTTCATTATTTTGGAAATTATTCCCTCTGTCCATATAGATTCCTTCTAACTGCCTTAATAATGATAAAGTTCTTAGAAGTCACCTGTATCATCTTCCCATATAGCAATGCAGACAGTTTATTGAGTCCCTTATGATTATTCGTTTATATTTATTTTTTGATGCTTTTCTGGAATCTTTGGTTTGAATGTCAAATTTTCTATTCAGCTCTGTTCTTTTCATCAGGAATTATTGAAACTCCTCTATTTCATTAAATATCTATTTTCCCCTTTGAAGGATTACACTCCTTTTCCTGAGTAGGCGATTCTTGGTTGTAATCCTAGCTCCTTGGCCCTCCAGAATATCATATTCCAAATCCTCCTTTGTTTTACATGGGAGCCACTAAGTTTTGTATGATCCTGACTACAACTCAACAATATTTGAATTATTTCTTTCTGACTGCTTGAAATATTTTCTCTTTGATCTAGGAGCTCTGGGATTTGGCTATAATATTCCTAGGAGTTTTCACTTTGCAATGTCTTTCAGGAAGTGATAGATAGATTCTTTCGATTTTTATTTTACCCTCTAAATCTTAGATATCAGGGCAGTTTTCCTTTATAATTTCTTGAAATATATTATCAGAGTGCTTTATTTGATCATGGTTTTTTAGGTAGTCAAATAATTTTTAAATTGTCTCCTGTGTGTATTTTTCAGAGAAATTGTTTTTCTAATGTGATATTTCACATTTTCTCCTATTTTTTCATTCTTTTGACTTTAAAAAAAATTTTTTTCTTGTTGTCTCATGCAGCCATTAGCTTACACTCAACCAATTTTAATTTTTAAGGAATTATTTTCTTCAGTGCTTTTGTACCTTTTTTTCATTTGGCCTCTTTTTAAGGAATTCTTTTCATTAATGAATTTTTGTGACTCTTTTACCATTAGGCCAATTCTGTTTTCTAACGTATTATTTTCTTCAATATTTTTTTGTACCTCTTTTACCAAGTTTTTAATTCTCTTTTCATAATTTTCTTGTATTACTCCCTTTCTTTTTTTTAATTTTACTGCTATTACTCATCTCTTTAACTCTTCTAGGAATTCTTGTTGAGTTTGAGCCCAATGAGGATTTCTGAGATTTTTTTTTGGTAGCTGTTTTCACCTCGATGTTTTCTTCTGAGTTTATGTCTTGCTCTTCCCTGCCACTGTGGTAGTTTTTATGGTCAAATTCTTTCTTTGATGTTTGCACATTTTTCCAGCCCATTTTTGACTTTGAACTTTATGTTAAAATTGGACTCTGCTAACCTGGGGGTGGAGAGGCACTGTTTCAACATTCAGGCTTTTTTGTGCTGCTGTTTTCAGAACTAGTTCTGGGGTTCTACAAGGTTTTAGGGTTTCCAAAGTGGTGTGATATGGGGAGAGGTATGGTCATTGCTTTCCTGGTCTGTGCTCTGGTCTTTACCCAATATGGGACCCTGGTCCCCTGTAGCTGCACATGGTAGGCCTCCTCTTTGCCTTGGAACTGTGACTAGGAACCCTGTTCCCAATGACCAGCCTCCTTTCTGTCCCAGAACTGAGACCCAACACTGTATGGGCAATAGAGTTGCCAATCAGTGCCAGCTGTCCCTTGTACCAGAAAAGGTCCCCTGTAATCTCTTTCTGAGCAGTTATCTGGTTCCCTTATGGTATCTGGCCTGGGAGTAACCAAAGCTGCTGCTGCTCTTGCTGTCACCACTGTTGCCTCCTCCACAGAAGGGCTCTGGATAGACCCTCCCACACCAGTGTCATAGACTTCTCCTGCCAACTTCTTAAATTTTCTTAGGCCAGAAAAATGTCTCATCCCAACTTTTTCTTGGCTTTGCCCTCCAAAATCTGTTTTGAGACATTATTTTAAAGTTGTTTGAAGGCAAATGTTGGAAGAATTCAGCTGGGTAACTGCCCCTAATTTGCCATCTTGGGTCTGCCCTAACAAACCTTCTTTCTGTTTAATGCTACCATTCTCTTTTACAAATCCTGTTTCTTTGGAATGAAGGATAGCCATCCAGAACTATAGTGCAAATCTCAGCAGAAATTATGAGGTCAAATCAACCTCTGCAGTTTGGGGCCTCTAGTTTTTTCTAGATAAGAATTCATCACCATGGATCACTTAATCTATGAATCCTTTAAGGGATCTGTGGATGGATATCTTGGGGTATGTGAACTTAGATGACAAAAAAAAAAAATCAGTTTCCTTTGTAATCCTATCTATTTTATTTTGTGTATTTAAGAACATTATTCTGAGAAGGGGTCCATAGGCTTGACCGGTCTGCTGAAGGAGTCTTTGATTGATAAAAAAGTTTAAGTTCTCCTGCTTTAGATGATTGTGTGAACTCTAGACACTTGTTTATGCGTATTTAGGAACTTTAGTTTGACTACTGGATTTTTCTTCACTAAGTCTTTTCTGTGAACTTTTAGGTGTCTCAACTTCTATACTTCATTCTATCTACTCCCCAATGTAGCTAGTTTAAAGGGATCATTAGCCAGCTATTGCCTTCTTAATCCTTTTTTCTGCTTAAAACAGTTTTGATTAGATTTGCAAGACACCCAGCAAATACAATTTTATTGACCTTTACAGGATACATAGATAGATAGACCCATAGCAGCATAGATAGGTGAATGGACGGATAAATAAGTAGATATAGAGCAATTTCTACTTGTGATTTATTGTAATAGCTGTAAAATTTTCCATACTTCACTTCCATCTGGGTAGAAGTAGACAGTGAATGAAATCTAGTTATCTCCATATGTATTCTGTCATGGAGACTTATATGATATTGAAATGTGTGTGAAAGACCCTTGAACTGAGTAGAGTTTTAAAGAATGTGTTTTGCACTAAAAATGAGCGTTTTCTTAAATCAATAAACATAGTGGAATCTTATGTCTTCTGCACTTTTCAGTCATTTATGTGACCATGGGTCCAGTGTAGATATGGTTGTTGTTGATTATCCTCCGTACTCATGAATAACCAATGACATCACAGTATTGGGGTCAAAATACAGTGTGTTCACTGTGACTGATCAGTCTAATATGAGCTTGGAATTATATATCACAGGTCAGGCACAAACAGTCCACTTGAACATTTGAGATGAATATATCTCTAGATTTGTGAATATATCTCATGCTTCCTTTGTGCTGTGCTTCCACTTTGCACAAGGAGCACAGCACATTCATTGAAGTGGGCAAATCATGTTGGGCAGTCCTATGCCAGTAGCTCCCATGTCTCAAAAGCAGTATTTAAGTTCCTCAGAGAGACCTTGAGAGTGCCCTTGTACTGATTCTTCTGACCTCCGTATGAGCTCTTGCCTTGTGCCAATACTCTTTAAAATAGTCTTTTAGCTAAACATACATTTGGCTTCAAACAACGTGGCCAGCTACTCTCTGCAGTAGAATTTGAATGCTTGGCAGTTTGGCTCGAGAGGATCTCGGTGTATGATACCTTATCTTGCCAGGTGGTCTTCAGAATCTTCCTAAGACAATTCAAGTGGAAGCAGTTTGATTTGCTGGCCTTGTGCTGATAGATTGCCCAGGTTTCATAGACATGCAACAATGAGGTCAGCACAATGGCTCTGTAGACCTTTGGCTTAATAGACAGTCTAATAACGCTTCTCCCGCACTTTCTTTTGGAGCTTTCCAAAAACTTAGCTATCTCTGGCAATGCTTGTGTCAACCTCATAATCTATGTAAACATCTCTGGGAAGTATGCTGGCAATGTAAGTGAACCTATCCACAGCATTCATTAAAGGATGTATTTTGCCCTCACTCAATTGGTTTAAAGAGAGAAGGCTATATCTATAGCTATATCTAGCTAGCTGGCTAGCTAGCTATCTGTGTATCTATCTATCTACCTATGTAATACATACTTATTTGAGTACAGAAACCTCCCTTACTCAACAGGGAAGTAGGAGGAGGAAAGGATAACAAAAAAGAAGGTGGGTGATGACGAAAGGCAGGGTGAACTAAAAGACGCAGCAGCCAAATCAAAACAGACTCTTGAGGAGGAAAAGGGTAAAACAAAAGAGAGAAAGATAAGCAGAACAAAATAGAGTAGAGGAAAATACATAATTAGAAATCATAACAATAAATGTGAATGAGATGAACTCACCTATAAAATGGATGTAGAAAGAAGAATACTTTAGAAACCAGAATCCAACAACATGTTACTTACAAGAGACACATTTGAAATAGAAAGGTACACGCAGAAAATACAAGGGGTTGGAACAGAATCTATTATGCTTTGACTGAATTGCTATCTGTGTAGCAGATAGCAATCATGATCTTAGACAAAGCAAAAGCAAAAGTAGATCTAATTAAAAGAGATCGTCAAGGAAACTCTATTTTGCTATAAGCTACCATAGACAATGAAATAATAAAAAAAAAATTACAGTAAGTTTCTCTGATAAAACTTCACTTCTCAAATATATAGGGAACAGAGTTAAATTTGTAAAAATCAGAGCCATTTCTCAATTTATAAATGGTCAGGGGATATAAACAGGCAGTTTTCAGAAAAAGAAATTTAAGATATCTATAGTCATATGAAAAGATACTTTAAGTCATCACCATTGATCAGAGAAAGACAAATTTAAATGAATCTGCTGTACCACCTCATGTTTATCAGAAATGACAAATGCTGGAGGAGATGTGGAAAAAAATGATACGCTAACGAGCTGCTTGTAGAGTTGTTAACTGATTCAGTCATTCTGGAGAACATTTTTGTAACTATATCCAAAAGGCTATAAACCTGTACATATCTTTAACCCATCGATATCAATACTAAGTCTGCATCCCAAAGAAAACAAATAAAGAATAAAAGGACCCATTTATACAAAAATATTTATAGCAGCTCTTTTTGTAGTGTAGTAGAATTGGAAACTGAAAAGATATCTATCATCCTGGGCAAGTTGTTGTACATGATTATGATGCAACACTATTTTGCTATAAGAAATAACGAGAGGCATGGTTTCAGAAAGATCTGGGAAGACATGCATGAACTGATGCCAAGTGAAATGAACAGAACCAGGAGATCATTGTACATAGTAAGACCAATATTGTAATGATGAGCAACTGTGAAAGACTTAGCTATTCTGAACAATACAAAGATCCATGACAATTCAGAAAGACTCATGAGGAAAACTGCTATCCACTTTCAGAGAGAGAACCAATAAACTCTGAGTACAAATTGAAATATAATATTCTCATTTCTATACATGTGTGTACATACATACATACACAGTTGGGGAAAAAGACATATTTCTTTAAGAGCAGATTTGAAATAAAGACATATGTGTTAATATATTCTAATTTGAAAGTATTAGTGTGGATTAAATAATGTCTCCAAATGAAATTTCCTGTCAGAGTTAATTAACAATGGGGTGTTAGTTTTTCAAAATATTGAGCTTCCTATCAGTAGCAATAGAGTAAAGGGAGTAGACTACTTGGCAGAGTAGATGTACAAGGGATTCCTGCATTGTGTGGGTACTTGAATTGGTAGACCTCTAAACATTTATGATTCTTCCTGCCTAAAAGTATATAGTAATATAACTATTTCAAAAAAAAAAGAGATTTCTATGGCACAGGCAATCCCTCCATTGATATGGATGGATCCCAACCCCTCCAAATCTTGGTAGAGGTTTTCATTTCATTTGCTCTCTACTTTTTGTCCCCTGATGGAATTGAAGTCTGGGAAATTGTCAGGCCATTACGAACAAGTCACAAAAAAGAAATTATCCTTCCCAAGTTAATTTCATAGAAACACTATATGTACATATATGTGTATTACATATACATATGTTTATATGTATATACATTTATGATTGCTATATGTTATATATAAATGTATTGTGTATGATTTGCACTCATGTGTGCATACGTGCACACAAATATATGTATATAAATACATGCATGTGAAATATGTGTGCATATGAATATACATGTGTGTCTATGCATGTATTAATGTTTTTAAAATTCCTAGCACTCAGTCTTTAAAAATATGCCTATTCTTGTTCACAATTAGCTAGGCTAGTCTTCACCTCCAAATATATTTGACATTGCTGCTGTTCCTCCTCTGTTACCTAAATAAAACCTCCTAAAATGATATTCAGGTATAAACTCTTGCCTTGAGATTATGCTCCTTCTGCCTACTTCTTTCCTCATCTTGCTCTAGAAATTGTAATTAATAACAACCATACTTTTCTATCTACTTCTCCTTGTTTATAAATTGTTTTCCCTTATTAAAATAGAGAATACATTTGCTATTATATTTGTATGCCTAGTATATAGCATAGATCCTAGCATGTGGGAGATGATAGATACCTAAATAGATGAAGATAGATAGATAGATAGATAGATAGATAGATAGATACATAGATACATAGATACATAGATACATAGATACATAGATACATAGATAGATACATAGATAGATACATAGATAGATACATAGATACATCAACACATCGATACATAGATACATAGATATATAGAAGGATAGGTAATTTTTCAAGCATATTTCCTGGGAATACAAATACAAGAACAAGATAATCCCTGCTATTATAGAACTAGTAACCAGTCACTAAATGTATTTTCATTCACTTGTTCATTCATTCATTGCTGACTAAATCCAGTTTGCTATCCATTATGTTGCACCACCTCTCTTTACTTCAAAACAATTCTACTGGACAAATAAAAGGAAAAACACCCCGGAGAGAATTCAACTCAAATGAGGAAGCTGGCAAGGACTTCTCTTCCTAACCTTACATGCTAGACTCTATCAAATTAGAGTTTTAGAAAGTCCAAATTTCAATTCCAGCAGTGTGACTAATAAGGCAGAGAAGTGGATTTATGTCGCCTGCCAGAGGATCTCTTATACCAGCCTGACAGTTCAAAAATCCACAAAATGCCCCCTTGACACTCAATCTAGCCCAATATTTCCATTCTTGTTAATAGTCACAAGATGTTATGATCCATTTGGTAGGGCTTCAAACCCACAATAGAACAAATTATGCTCTGTTGCTTTGTTTTCATTTTCCAACAAAGCTGCTTTTTTCTCAAAAAATGATGAGGGGAAAAGAGCCAATCATTCCTCCTCTACAGGGTTTCATTTGCTCTCTACTCCTTGTCCCCGATGGAATTGAAGTCTGGGAAATTGTGGGGCCATTACAAACAAGTCACAAAAAAGAAATTATCCTTCCCAAGTTAATATGCTGTCACATGGGATGACAGATACTATGTGGAAATACTAAGGTTATTTCTTTTTTTTCTCCCCCTGCTATCTAGAAAATGTGATACAACACAGATATTAGTAAAAAAAAAACCACCTGTTACTTGCTTTAGTATTGGACTTTCATGACATTGATAGACTCCCACTATTGCATCCAAAAGCAAACACTGATTATTGGAAGAATATTCAGCAAATGCCTCACATCACCCATTAGAGTCATTGGAAAGTAGTTCTAGAAGGCTGAGGAGAAGATTGACATTTGTGATATCATGATGCATTAAGAGGTAATGGTGTGTTACTACTCCCAAGCATCATGTGATGTATTTGCAGAGTCCTTGCTATCATCACAGAAATGGATTGCATGAAGTGATTGGGCTGAACTGGAGGGGCTGTGCTGTTTATCCAGTGAGATTGGACTCTATATAGAGTGGCCTGGCTCCACGATAACATCATTCATTTGTATTACAACTTCAAAATGAGAAATTTCAGAATCACCCTATTTCACCACTAAAGGAATCCTTGGCAATTATCTAACCTAACCCACTCATTTTGTAGATGAAGACATGGAGGCCCAGATACTTATGTGACTTGCCCTGGATCACATAGGTAGTAAATAGCAGTGCCATAAATATCAAACATTTTTTTTTACCAGTGCCCACCTCATCCAAGGTACCATATTTCAGAATAATGAATATGGTACCACATTTCAGAAATCTTTAATATGAATCAATGGTATAACATTTTTTAAAGTTAATATGATCTTAGACACGAAAAAGGGGGATAACATCATACAATGTAAAGAACCCTGACTCTGGAGGCAGAGAACATGGGTTCAATTTTGATGCTAACCATACTGTCTGAACAACTTCAAGCAAGTCACTTAACCTGTATGGGGCTCAACGTCCTCATCTATACAATGAAGGGCTTGCACCAATTGACTTCTAAAGAATATTAAAGTTCCATATCTATGATTCATAGAATAGGAAACTAAATATAAGTATTTTGATGATACATTCTTCCTCCCCTGCCTCGTTTTTGTTTTTGTATCCCAAGTGCCCTGCACATACAAAGAACTTTAAAATGTATGTGCAATTGAAGGTGAGTGTCCTGCAGTTCTGATTAGACTGCCTAGATATTAGTGATGAGTTCTGGGCAGTATACTTTAGAAAAATTTTGACAAGCTATAGCAGTGAAGGAAAGTGACTAGAATGGTGAAGGGACTTGAAACTATTCCATATAAGGATCCTTTGAAAGAACTATAGATACTGAGACTGAAGGAAAAAAAAAAGCACATGAGTGCCATGATTAATGTTTCAGGTTTCAAAATGGTTGTCACTTAGAAGAGAGATGAGAGTGGTTCTGATTAGTCCCAATGGGCAATATTATGTGAAATGAGTAGTAAATTTATCTTTGATATAAGGAATCATATAATAATAGTTTAACTGCATAAAAGTTGCTTCCTGTCTTTTGTAATAGTTTGTTGTCACCATATGTAGTAAATAGTAATTGAGTCAAGTTAGGAAACATGGAGATATGAATTCTAGAAAAGGTGGAGAATCATGTAGTGAAGGAACATAGCAATTACTGAAGATAAAATGGAGCACCATATGGAGCACTGTAGCTTAGATGTCTCATTGTCATGGTAATAGTGTCCTTCTTATAGCAGCCTTTTTATCCGAAGTTTGATTTATGTCTTTTGTTTAACATCAGAACCATTGCCCAACATACCTCTCCAACACTGAATCCTTCCTCTTTAACAAAGAAAAAACAGTCAAGGAAGACAGACCTAGAGGACAAGTATATCAGACAATGAATTCCATAGCCACAGCTCAGTGGATAGAGTTCTGAGCTTCAATTCAGGAAGACCTGCTTTGAAATTTGGCCTCAGACATTCACTAGCTATATGACTCTATGCAAGTCATTTAACCTCTGGCTTAGGTTCCTCATCTGGAAAATGAGGGTCACTAGAGCCCCTATATTCTGAGGTTGTCGTGAGGATCAAATGACACAATAATTGTAAGACACTTAGCACATAGTAAGTGCTATGTTATTAAGGTGGTTGTTGTTGTTGTCATCATCCTCCCTCTATTTTCTTCTGAAAGGGGGGAAGTGGTTTGTGTCATCTGTTACCTGGTATCAAGATCAGTCATTGCAATTTTATCCCAGTTTGGCTGCTCCTTAGAGTTGTTTTCATTTACAATATTATAGTCATTGTGTGTTTTGTTTTCCTGGATCTGCTTACTTTCTCTGCATCAGTTTCCATGTTATCTCATATTTATCTAATTCCCCATAGTCACTGTTTCTTCCTCTATGATAAAATTCCTACACATTAAGATATTTATATATTACAATTTGTTTAGCTGTTCCCCAATTGGTAGTCACCCATTCCATGTCTTTTCTTCTGCTGTCACAAAAATGATGCTATAAGTATTTTGTTATATGACCTTTCTGTCTTTGAGCACCTTGCGATATATTTAACTTTTACTTTTGTGGCCATTAGCCTTCTTTCACCCCATTTCCCCAAATATCTATGTTTATATAAAAGGTTCTACAAATTTTCCAACAAGATTTTGATTCAACAAAGTTGATTTTATCCCAGAAAAAAAATGCTTAGCCTATCTATATAACTCTGCTTTTACTGACATTATAGATATAGAGAATGCATTCTGCAAAGCTGTTATGGGGAAGGTGATTAGATATAAGTACCTCCTCTTCAAAGATGCTAATCTCATGTATTTCCCTTCCTGGGAAACTGTTCTTTTGGGGAAGAAGGGATGGTAAGGGCAAGCATAGTCATATATTGGCATAGTGCCAAGGATCAGAGGAAAAGGGATTCTGTTCCGTATTCTTTTCTCTATAAGATACTGGCACTCACTGGAGTTCTTGAAACAGGGATTGGATATCCACTCTATTTCACTGGAATATTGTAGATAGTATGGTGTTATGATATGGACTGGCCCATAAATGGCTACATTATTATGGTCCTTTCAGATCTGCATTTCCATGATTCAAACTCCCTTGCTAGTAACGATTCTCCAGCAGTAGCATGGAATGGTCCTCATGTGACACAGAAAAAATCCCAGGATGTATCCTTGGAAGCAATGTAAAAGGTCATCTTGTCCAGACCATGACTGAACAGGAATTTATATTTGATTCAGGGCCACAGTCTTTGTACTGAATTGAATTGAATAGAATGGAACAGGAATCCTGAATTCAGCAACATAGTTGGCTCTTTCTGAAAAAAAAAAATATTCCTTAGAGTGTTCCATGAGCTAGAGAATCATTGAAGCTCCCAATATTATGTTTTGGAATATAAATGTGATTTCTGGAGTTTAAGTTCAGTTGTAGTTCAATTCTCAGTGGCCTTAATCAGATCAGAATTAAACTATGGCTTCAGTAAATGAGAGTTTTCATTTGGGAGGACAGAGGGGGAAAAAAGGGTCATTTTAAAATATATTGACATGTAGATGGAAAGTCATCTGGGCATCAGTAAGATTGAGATTTGAATTCCACTTCTTAAGAGCATGTGGAAATAGGTTACATTAGATTAAGCAAAAAATAATTGCACAGAGTAGGAAGGGGAACAAAAACAAAATCCTAATTCATGTCTCAACTTTGGTTCCAACTGGCTATGTGACTCTAAACAAGTCACTTGACCTCTCAGTGCTTCTAGGCAATTCTCTAATATTAGAAGTTGTAGAGTACATGCTAATGGTCTCTACACACTAATGAAATCAATGATCTTTTTTTAAGTATCAGCTTCTGAGGCAGGATCTCAGGTAAGGTATGATTTGGAAGGCTACAACATTCAGCTTACCGTAAGTATGTCCAAATTCCCAAAGGTGCCCCTCTTACATTTTAGCTCAGTATCTTTCACTCTCTCCAGTGAAGTTCCCCAATGATGCTTCATCCGTCTGTAGGTCCAACTAAATCAGGAATTCTTGCACAGAAGTCTTATTTGTCTATTATCTGTGAATCATCTATCTCTTATCTATAACTCTATCATCTATCTAAAAGGACAGCTAGATGGTGCAGTGGATAGAGCACTGGGCCTGGAGTCAGGAAGATGAGTCTTCCTGAGTTCAAATCTGGCCTCAGACACTTATTAAGTTTGTAATACTGGGCAATTACTTAACTTTGCCTCAGTTTCCTCATCTGGGGATGGAGAAGGAAATGGCAAACCACTCTAGTACCTTTGCCAAAAAAAAAAAAAAAAACTCCAAATGGGGTCATGAAGAGTCAGATATAGCTGAAATAACTGAACAACAAAACTCATCTATTATCTGTCATCTATCTATCTGTCTGTCTGTCTATCTATATCTGTCATTAGGGAACCAGCCTAAGGGCTTAAAAAATTCATCAGTAAGTAGTTGGCAAACAACAGACATAGATTCCCTAATGCCTAATAACAGCAGCTCAAGAATACTAAAAAGCAAGGAAAAAGCAAGCAAAGGAATTCACTTAATCAGAAGACCTAGGCTCCAGTTTAATCTCTGGTTCTTGGTACCGGCATGACTTTAGACAAGTCAGCTGATTTCCTTGAGTCTCAGTATCCTCCTCTGGAAAATAGCAGGGAAGAGGTGTTGAATTGATGGTCTCTGAGGTCCCTTTCAGCTCTGGATCTCTGATCCAGTAAACCTTTTCCTCATTTCCTTGTCTTTGCTCCTGTGGGAAGAACAGGAGGGAGAAAGAAGAAGGAAAAGAGACGTGCAACCTGTCTCAGAGAATAGGAAAGAAGTACTCCTCACTCCTATTTTAATAAGGCACCCTGCCCCTAGGATTCTTTTCCAAAAATCCCACTATAGAATATGATTCTTTAGTACTTTGATGTCTGCAAAACTCTTTACCTCCATTATATTGTTTGACTTTCACAATAGTCCTGTAGGGTAGTTAATATAACCCCTTCCTCCTTAAACAGATGAAGAAACCCAGGTAGAGGGAGATGTACTTGACTGAGGTCAATAAGCTAATACATCTCTGAGGCAGGATTCAACTCCAGGTCCTTCTGACTTCAAGTCTGCACTCTAGGTAGCCTCTCCTATTACTAGACACCTCTAGAAATGATCACCTTTCCCGCTCCTCATATTTCCTCAATGCCTAGCACAGTGCTATGTGGTCAGTAAATGGTTCCTGAATTGATTTGAATATTCTTATGAATGCTGAGCTTCATGTTACATTTTAGGAAGGAAGGAAAGAAATAAATAAAGGGTTTTTCAGTCATGGATGACTCTTCATGACCCTATTTGAGGATTTCTTGGCAAAGACTGGAGTGGTTTGCCATTTCCTTGTCCATCATATTTTAGGGATTAGGAAACTGAGGCAAACAAGGTTGAGTGACTTGCCCAGGGTCACACAGCTTTCTGTGCCTGAGGCTAGATTTGAACTCAAGAAGAAGAGTCTTTCAAACTCCAGGCCCATCCTTCTATCCACTGCACCACCTACCTTCCTGTCCTATTATTTACCAAGTACTTTTTACAAATATCACATTTTGTCCTCACAACAACCCTATAAAATAGGTGCTTTTATAATCCCCACATTACAATTGAGGAAACTGAGGCAGATAGAGTTTAAGTGAATTGCCCAGGAGTGCAGAATTTGTAAATGCATAAAGCTGGATTGGAACTCAGGTTTTCCTGATTCCAGGCCTAGTCGTCTATCCACTGCACCATCCTCAATTGAAACTATATTCTACCTTCTCAAATGGATTTAGAGCGCTTAGTCTTGAGTCTTCCCATTTCCCTCACAGAAATCTACTTTTTATCATATTATTTTTGTCACTGTTTATAACATGAACCCCTAAGTGAAATGCCAGCTCCTCGAGAGTAGAGACTATGATTTCCTAATTCTTTGAACCAAGCAGGAACTTAATAAATGTTTGTTTCATTTAATTTAACTTAATTATTTTTCTAGGAAAAGAGGCACTTTGTCAATTGGGTTTGGAGTCAAGAAGATCTCGATTCAAACACTCTCTCTAATACTAGCTGTTCTATCCACCTATGGCAAGTCCCTAGGCCTTATGTACCAAGACATACATGGGTTTTAATCTGTATTGATGGAGTGAGTCACTCAGGAGTCCAATTTTTATTGCTAAAATATATGATATGCTCCAACTAATCTGTATTGACCTTAATAACTTCCCTTCATACTCAAGAGATAATGAATGCATCAAATTACAGGGGAGAAGTGGATCCTGTTGCTGATCTCTCTGCTGACCACCGCCCCCCCCCAACAGAAATAGTTTCTACCCTCAAAATTCTAAGGCTCCTTGTCATAATTCTCACCACTGAAACTGAGTAGATCTGTCTCTCAGACACATATTTAGGACTCAGTGGGTACTCCTTGTTGGAAAAATCCCATTTTGCCAATAAAAAAATAATGATCTCTACTTACATAATGACTCATATCAATCATGTTAACAACTTCAGCAAAAGGTTATCTTGGCAATTTATCTGTATCAGTCCTTTCTCACTGTGACCCAGACATTTAGAGACAGAGTTGCAAATGTGTGATTATAACAATTTGGAAGAAAGTGATTTCCTTGGTAATACAGCTTTAGTCTGAGAGGAGGGAGGAGAAGTATTTGTTGCACAAGGAAAATATCACGTTGTTTCAGAAGCACAGTCACAACCACTTTTTCACTATAACTGTGACTTTTCTGACGGTCCTAAGACTCCATCTCTCAGAATACAGAATACAAGAACCCCAAGTGTTGAGCAGGTATCCAAAGGTCAGGTCAGTATAGTTGAGGGGTAAGGAACCTGTGGTCTTGAGGTCACAGGTTCCAAGCCCCTGAGCTGAAAGAACATTGAGTTTAGCGTATAAATAACTGGGTTTGACTCTTGGTTTTTGCAGTTATCACCTTCATTACCCAATTGGACTAGATACGTTTCCTGCAACATAGTATGGAAGGGGAGAGAAATTATTTTAAGTTTTCATGCTATCACTGCTAGGTGGAGCAGGGCATAAGAGCACTACATGTGGAGTTAGGATGACTTGAGTTCAAATACAGAACGCTTCACTTTAATTTTTAAAAATCTCTGCTAATGACCTCCCCAGCGTCACACAGCTAGTGACTTTCTGAGCCTGTAATTGCACTCAAATCATCCTAACTCCACATCCAGTGAGGGCTCTTATCCCTTGCTCCACCAGCAGTGATGACATGAAGACTTAAAATAATTTCTCTCCCCTTCTATACTATGATGCAAGAAATGTATCTAGTCTAATTGGGTAATGAAGGTGATAATCTCAGGAAAGAAGAAAGCAGATTAATGTGAGTATTCACATAGGGAAACATTTTATGGACATTTACTAAGGCTCAATTCCATGTCACAAGGATTAGTTTAGAATCAGTCTCAAAGTTGAAAGAGACATCTAATTTCATGTAATCTAATCTCTACTAAGCAAAAACCACCTTTGCAACTTCAGAAATAAGTGATCATTTAGCATTTGTTTCAAAACCTTCCATGAAGAAGAGCTCATACTTTGGAAAACCTCTCAATCTTTTTTGTTTTTGTTTTTTGGAGGGAGGAGGCAGGGCAATTTTTGGGGGGGCAGTGTTTTGTGCCAACTTTCATTACTTTGTTATCATAGTACGTGTCTTTGCTAAAATCTAATTGAACCTACTGACTGATTCTTATTTTTTTTTGAGGGGGGAAGGCAAGGCAATTGGGGTTAAGTGACTTGCCCAAGGTCACACAGCTAGAAAGTGTGTCAAGTGTCCGAGGTCTGATTTGAACTCAGGTCCTCCTGACTCCAAGACCGGTGGTCTACTCACTGTGCCACCTAGCTGCCCCCAGAAAACCTCTCAATCTTGAGAGGTTTTTTTTTTTTTTTTAGTTTGTTGGTTTGTTATTTCTTTATTTTGTTTTGTTTTTATTTTTGGCGTCTTCCATCAAGCCTAGATCTTCCTCCCTGCAACTTTGATTAATTAATCTTTAGTTCCAAGGCTAAGCAGAAGTTGAATCTTTCCTTCATCCAATAATCCTTTATATGTTTGACTCCCATGCTACCTCTAAGTCTTCTCCAAGTAAGTATCGCTACTTTCTCCCATGAAATTTCATGTGCCATGTTTCCACTTTCCCTTTTCCTCTCTTCACAGAATGGTAGCAGATTGGTGTTCTCTCATCTGCCTGACTTTCCTGGGAAGTAAAAATAGTCACAAAAGGGAAAAACCCACAATTTAGCCCAAAGCATGATAAAAAATACAAAGCAGTCTGGTCCTTTTGGTTCTAGCCCTCAGAGCAGCTCAGAAGTCAATCAGTCTTCTTCGTGAAGTTCATTAGGTGTTCATTAGAAGTCTATAGTGCTCTAAGTACAGTACTGCTCTCATATGCTTCTGACTGACTTTAGGTTTTACCTGCTGTGAGCAGGCAGGAAAGTTTTCTTGCAAATGTAGTGTGGAAGCTCTCTGACTCTGCAGGGCTGATTGAGAATCAACAGCAGGAGACCACACTTCTCCACAGGTCTGCCCATTCCATTGGTGCTTCCTGAAAGTTTGTTACATTTAACTGAACAACTATGAACTTTCCCTTGCTGCATTAACCTTTTGTGTGAATTATCCAGTTCTTTGGAAGGTGAGGGTGGTATCCTGGGAAAAATTAAAAAACAGCATGAGAACCAGGAGTTGTGTATTCTGTTTTAGGGTCTGCTGAAGACCAACTGCACAACTTTGGGCAAATAATTTCTATTTTTGGTGGCTTAAACTTCCTATTCCATAAAACAATTGGACATTGGTCTCTAAACTCTCTTCTAGAGATGTCATTTCTAAAGTCTCTCCAGTTCTAACATTCTATGTCTTTAAATCATCTATATTTTAAGTTTCTACCTGCTCAAACATTCTTATTTCAAAGTTCCCTTCTAGTTCTGACATTACATGTTATTAGTATGGTGTGTTTCATGCAATGCTTGAAACATAATAGGTGCTTCATAATATTAGTTAACTGACTAAAGGCCCATATAACTTTTAATATTGGTTCTCTCTTTGTATTGAGCTGAAAATATTGCAATTGTGTATATAGTTATCCCTTCTCCATTGTGGGAGTTAGGGATGTAGCACCTCTGTGATCTGAAAATTCTGTGTAAAACTTTTTGGCCCTCCATTTGTACCAGAGAACAAATCTGATTTTTAATTTTTTTTCTTCTATGGGGTGTTTACAGTATCTTATTGTAAAATTTGGGTTTAAGTATTTGGTCACAGGCTCTGTATCATCTGCTTGTCTTTGCATATCATCTGTGGCTTCCACAAAACTCACAAAAATTTATTTTTTAATTTCTTATACTGACCCATAATATGATGGAGAAAGTAGCAATGTGGAAGGGATAACTGTAGTTAATAATCAATAAACGTTTTACGCACATACTATGTGTGAGACACTATGCTAAGCACTGAGGATACAAATATGAAAAGACAGTCCCTTCCCTCAAGAAGCTTATAATCTAATGAAGAAAACACACAAAAGAAAACTGAAAAGCTGGAGGTAGGAGAGTGACCCATACAGAGGCCTGGTGGAAAAGCCTGGGATGTCCCAGAGTAGGGCACCAAGGTAGGAAGTTGTGTTCTGAGCTGAACTCCCGCTTTGAATGAATGTTTTGAAGTTTGTGGCTTCACCCCTCAATTAGAGAGACAGTGGCTAGTGATGAGATGGATTTGCTAGGGCCAGTGGAATCTTGTAGAATGATGAGATTTTCTCAATAAATGAGCTTTCTGGGGCATGACTGAGAAGTTAGACATGTCCCAGAGTAGTGCAGCCAGGTGAGAAATGAGAAATAAAGAGACTATTTACTGGAAGTATATTTATGATGATATTCTGCCTTCTGTATATAAGGCATCTGATGATACTGGTAAGTGAGGCAGGCTGAGCTGTCAGTCATCCCTTGAGCCAAAAGACCTATGCGAGCATGCTAGAACAAATCATCCCATCCTCCATGTTCATAAGTAGAGCTTTCTTTTACCTTACACCCCTTCACAGGTTATGGTTTTCCTTTTCCAAGTAACTCATTCTCTTTCTTTTCACGGGAAGGTGGCTGTCATTTCAAACACTAGAGTGCTATGTCGTAACAGACAAGAAGAGGGGTGGTGGGGGGGAACAGAAGGAAAAGAAAATTTCCTCACATTACAACTTTGCCAGTTGCACCCTCAGGCTTATGCCAGCTCTCATTTTTAAACTTGGCATGTCTTTATACTAGGCTCTTCCCAGGCATGCAAAGTAAAACACTGACCTCCCTATTTTTCCACACTATTCTAAGTTAGCACCAATTCAAGTCATCAAGAAGCAATTTATTAAGAGTTTACTCTATGGCAGATACTGTGCAAAGTGCTAGGAACACAAATACAAGCAAAAAGAGACAATCCCTGGTCTCAAGGAAGTTATATTCTAATAGAAAAAGACAATACATAAATGGAAACTGAAAAGTGGGCAGGGGCAAGAGAGGAAGTACCTGTAAAGTGACAATGGAGAAATCATCTGGACAGTCAAAGAGGAGAGCCCAGAATAGAATGAAGACATGGCTGGCCTGGGAATTTCCTTTTTTTCAATAGCATTTTATTTTTTCCCAATTACATGTCAGTACAATTTTTATCATTCATTTTTACAATATTTTGAGTTCCAAATTTCTCTTCTTCTTTCACCTCTCCTGCCCTCTTCTTAAAATGGTAGCCAATTTTGTATAGGTTATATATATATATATATATATATATATATATATATATATATATATGCTGTTATATAAAACATATTCCCTCTATTACTCATGGTTGTGAAGGAAGAAACAGATCAAAAGAAAAAAATGAAAAAAATAATCGAAAAAAATTTTGTTTCAATCTGCATTCAGAGTCCATCCGTTGTTTATCTAGATGTGGATAACATTTTCCATCATGTACATCATGTACATCTTTGTACAAATTACAAGTACTTATCTTGTATCACTGTGCTGCTGAGAAGAAAGTCATTCATAGTCGATCATCTCACAATGTTGCTGATACTGTGTACAATGTTTCCCTGTTTCTGCTCATTTCACTTTGCCTCAGTTCATACAAGTCTTTCCAGGTTTTTCTGAAATCTGCCTGCACATCATTTCTTATTGCACAGTAGTATTCAATTACATTCATGTACGACAACTTGTTTAGCCATTCCGCAACTGATGGGCATCCCTTCAATTTCCAATATTTTGCCACCATGAAAAAGGGCTGCTATAAATGTTTTTGCACACATCTGTCCTTTTCCCTGTTTTATGATCTCTTTGGGATACAGACCTAGTAGTGGTATTGGTGGATCAAGTTTGGTTGCCCTTTGGACATAGTTCCAAATTGCTCTCCAGAATGATTGGATCAATTCACAACTCTACCAACAGTGCATTAGTGTCTCAATTTTCCCATATCCTCTCCAATGTTTATAATTTTCCTTTTTTGTCATATTAGCCAATCTGATAAGTATAGGGTGATACCTCAGAGTTGTTTTAATTTGAATTTCCCATCAAAAGTGATTTAGAGCACTTCTCCGTATGCCCATGTATAGCTTGGATTTCTTCATCTGAAAACTACCTGTTCATATCCTTTGGCCATTTATCAGCTATATTCTTATAAATTTGTCTAAGTTCTCTATATATTTAGAAATGAGGCCTTTATCAGAGACACTTGCTATAAAGATTATTCTGCAGCTTTCTGCTTTCCTTCTAATCTTGGTTGTATTGGTTTTACTTGTGCAAAAGTTTTTTTTTTAATTTAATATGATCAAAATTATCTATTTTATGTTTCATAATGCTCTATAGGTCTTGTATGATCTTGAATTCTTCTCTTCTCCATAGATCAGATAGATGGACTATTCTTTGCTCTTCTAATTTATTTATTTATGGTGGCACCCTTTATGTCTAAATCAAGCATCCATTTTAACCTCATCTTGGTATATACAGTGTGAGATGTTGATCTACACCCAGCTGGTGCCCTAATGTTTTCCAGTTTTCCCAGCAGTTTTTGTGAAATAATGAGTTCTTATCCCAAAGGCTGGCATCTTTGGGTTTATCAAAAACTAGGTTACAATTGTCATTGACCACTGTGTCTTGTGTAACTAATCTACTGATCCACAGCTTTATTTCTTAGCCAGTACTGGTGCTAATTACTGCTTTATAATACAGTTTGAGATGATATTGCTAGGCCATCTTCCTTTGTATTTATTTTCATTAATTCTCTTGAGATTCTTGACTTTTTGCTCTTCCAGGTGAATTTTGTTGCTATTTCTTCTAGATCCATCAAATAATTTTTTGGTAGTTTGTTTGGTATGACACTGAATAAGTAAATTAGTTTAGGCAAAATTGTCATTTTTATTATATTGGCTCAACCTACCAATGAGCAAGTGATATTTCTCCAATTGTTTAGATCTGACTTTATTTGTGCGATAAGTGTTTTGTAATTATGTTCATATAGTTCCTGGGTATGTCCCACCAAGTAGATTACCCAAGTATTTCATATTGCTTACAGTTATTTTAAATGGATTTTTTCTTTCTATCTCTTGCTGCTGGGCTTTGTTGGTCCTATAAAGAAATGCTGACAATTTATGTGGACTTATCTAATATCCTGAAATTTTGCTAAAATTGTTAATTATTTCAAGTAGTTTTTAGTAAATTCTCTAGGGCTCTCCAAGTATGCCATCATATCATCTGCAAAGAGTGATGGTTTTGTTTTCTCAATGCCTACTCTAATTTCTTTTTCTTCTCTTATTTCTGTAGCTAACATTTCTAGCACTATATTGAATAAGAGTGGTGATAATGGGTATCCTTGCTTCACCCCTGATTCTATTAGAATGGCTTCTTGCTTATCCCCACTACAGATAATGCTTACTGATGGTTTTAGATAGATACTGCTTATCATTTTAAGTAATGCTCCCTTTATTCCTATTCTCTCTATTGTTTTTAATAGAAATGGGTGCTGTATTTTGTCAAAAGCTTTTTTTTAGCATCTATTGAGGTAATTATATGGTTTCTGTTGGTTTTGTTATTGATATGGTCAATTATGTTGATAATTTTCCTAATATTGAACCAGCCTTGCAATCCTGGTATAAATCCTACCTGGTTATAGTGTATAATCCTTCTGATATATTGTTTTAATTTCTTTGTTAGTATTTTGTTCAAAATTTTTGCATCTATATTCATTAGAGAAATTGGTCTATAATTTTCTTTCTCTGTGTTAGGTCTTCAGGTATCAACGACACATTTGTGTCATAAAAGGAGCTTGGTAGAACTGCTTCTTCACCTATTTTTCTAAATAGCTTATATAGTATTGCAATTAATCTTCAAATGTTTGGTAGAATTCATTTGTGAATCTATCTAACCTTGGGGATTTTTCTTAGGGAGTTCATTAATGGCTTGTTCAATTTCTTTTTCTAAGTATTTAAGCATTCTATTTCTAGATCTGTTAATCTAGCTAATTTATATTTTTGTAAATATTCGTTGACTTTGCTAAGACTGTCAGATTTATTGGCATATAATTAGGCAAAATATTTCCTAATAATTGCTTTAATTTCTTATTCATTGGTGGTAATTTCACTCTTTTCATTTTTGATACTGTGTATTTGGTTTTTTCCTTTCTTTTTCAATCAAATTAACCAAAGGTTGATCTATTTTATTTTTTTCCATAAAACAGGTTTTAATTTTATTTATTAGTTCAATAGTTTTCTTGCTTTGAATTTTATTAATCTCTCCTTTGTCAGAATTTCTAATTTGGTATTTAATTGGGGATTTTTAATTTGTTCTTTTTCTAATTTTTTTTTTATTAGTTGCATGCCCAATTCACTGATCTCTTCTTTCTCTATTTTGTTGATGTAAGAATTTAGAGAAAAATTTTTCTCTAAGTACTTCTTTGGTTGCATCCCATAAATTTCTTTATGTTATCTTATTGTTGTCATTCTCTTTAATGAAAATGATTGTTTCTATGATTTATTTTTTGCCCCATTTATTCTTTAGGATTAGATTATTTAGTTTCCAATTTATTTTTAATCTATCTTTCCACTGCCCTTTGTTGAAGGTAATTTTTATTGAATTATGATCCTTAAAGAATACATTTAATATTTCTGCCTTTCTGCATTTGGTTTTGAGGTTTTTATGCCCTAATACATGGTCAATTTTTGTGTAGGTGCCATGTGCTATCGATAAAAGGCATATTCCTTTCTGTTCCCATTCAGTTTTCTCTAAAGTTCTGTCATATCTAACTTTTCTAATAGTCTATTTACCTCCTTAGTTTCTTTCTTGTTTATTTTTTATTGGATTTATTGAGTTGAGTTCCTCCACAAGTACAGTTTTGCTGTTTATTTCTTCCTGTAATTCACTTAACTTTTCCTTTAAGAATTTGGATGCTGTATCACTTGTGCATATATGTTTAGTAGTGATATTGCTTTATTGTCTATGGTACCTTTTAACAAGATTTAGTTTCCTTCCTTATCTCTTTTAATTAGTCTATTTTTTGCTTTTAATTTATCTGAGATCAGCATTGCTACCTCTGCTTTTTTTTTAACTTGAGCTGAAGCATAATAGATTCTGCTCCAGCCCCTTACCTTTACTCTTTATGTGTGTCTCTGCTTCAAGTGTGTTTCTTGTAAACCACATATTATAAGATTCTGGTTTTTGATCCATTCAACTATCTACTTCTGTTTTATGGAAGAGGTCAGCCCATTCACTTTCACAGTTATGATTACCAATTGTGTATTTCCCTCCATTCTATTTTTCCTCTCTCTCTTTTCACCCTTTACCTCCCCACCAGTGCTTTGTTTCTGTCTACCACCTCCCCCAATCTGCCCTCCCTTTTGTCAGTCAGCCCCCCTCCTTTACTCAATCTCCTTCCATCCTACTTCCCTGTAGGGCAAAATACATTTTGATATTCAATTGAATGTATATGTTATTCTCTCTTCGAGCCAATACTGTTGAGAGTAAAGTTCAAGCGAAGCCCATTTGTCTACCCTTCCATCTTCCTCTCTACTGTAATAGGTTTTTCATGCCTCTGCATGTGAAATAATTTGCCCTATTCTATCTCTTCCTTCCTTCTTTACCTAGTGTACTCCTCTTTCTTATTCCCTAATTTTTTTATGTCATTCCCTCAAATTCACCTTATACCCATATCCTCTATGTATATTCCTTCTAACTGTACTATTAATTATACAATTTTTAAGAATTACAGGTATCATCCTCCCATGTAAGGATGCAAACAGGCCAGCTCCATTGAATCCCTTATGTTTTCTTTTCCCTTTTTATGCTTCTCTTCAGTCTTGATGTTAGAGATCAAATTTTTTGTCCAATTCTGGTCTTCTTATGAAAATTTGAAAGAGTTTTATTTCATTGAATGACCATTTTTTCCCTTGGAGTATTATGCTTAATTTTGCCAGGTAGGTGATTATTGGTTGTAGCCCTAGCCTCTTTGCCTTCCAGAATATCATGTTCTGTGACCTAAGATCCTTTAATGTTGCAGCTGCTAAGTCCTGTGTAATCCTGATTGTGGTTCCCCACTATTTGAATTGTTTCTTTCTGGTCACTTGCAGTATTTTTTTTTTCCTTGACCTGATAGTTCTGCAATTTGGCTATAATATTCCTTGGAGTTTTTATTTTGGGATCTCCTTCCTGAGGTTATCAGCGGATTCTTTCAGTGCCTATTTTGCCCTATCATTCCAGGATATCAGTGCAATTTTCCTTAATAGATGTTGCCCAGGTCCTCCTTTTGATTATGGCTTTTGGGTAGTCCAATCGTTCTGGCATTGTCTCTCCTGGATCTATTTTCCAAGTCAGTTGTTTTTCCAATGAGGTATTTTATTTTTTCTTCTATTCTTTTTAATTTATTTGGTTTATTCTTGATGTTTCATAGAGTCATTAGCTTCCACTTGCCCAATATTAACTATTTAAGAGCTGTTTTCCTCAGTTAGCTTTTGTACCTCCATTTGGCCAGTTCTACTTTTTAAACAGTTGTTTTCTTTTTCCAAGCTGTTGACTCTTTTTTCATAATTCTCTAGCATCACTCTCATTTCTTTTCTGAATTTTTCTACTACTTCTCGTTTGATTTTGAAGCTCATTTTTGAGCTCTTCCATGTGTTCTTTCTAGGCTCGATTCCACATCCCGTTTTCCTTTGGGGTTTTTCCCATAGGTGTTTGGACATTATTGTCTTCTTCTGAGTTTGTGTCTTGATCTTCCCTATCACCATAATAACTTTCTACAGTCAGATTTTGTTGTTGTTTGCTCATCTTTTCTGCCTTTTTCCTTTCTTTTAAATTATCTCTACTCTTGGAGTTCAAGGGGCACTGTCTCAGGCTTTTCATGCCAGGGGCTGCAGGCCCCAGCTGTTTACCTGGTGCTGCGCTGATATTGCCCTGAGGCCTATGGAGGACCCCACTGTCCTGTGCTACTCCAAGGAAGTAAAGTAAGGGGTGACTGACACTGCAGGAGACCATAGGCAGCTGGCAGCTTACCTGGTATTGAGCCAGGGTTCCAGTGCTGGTGTCTGGCATGTGTTGAGGCCAGTTGTGTGTTCCTGTGTTGGCTTCTGTCTGTTTCCCTGAGCTACACTGAAGCATGTGGGGGTCCGAGGGCTAGTGGCTGTTTGCCTGCCTATGCTTGGTTATGTATGAGGTCCTGGAGCTGGTGTCTGCCCATTTGTTTGGGCACCTACAGGGTTGGCATCTACTTGTTTACCTGGGGTTAAGCTGATGCACATGGCAGTCTGGTACTAGAGGCTGCCTGTTTGCCTGGGGCTAAGCTAAAACATGTGGTGGTTCTTAGAGCTGGAGGCTGCCCATTCCCCTGGCTATGCTGAGACTTATGGGGGGTCCTAATGTTGGCATTTGCCTGCTCCACCACACTGGGGCTTAGGATCTCCTGTTGGTTTGCTGAGGCAGGGCTTACTGCTGAGTTGCTTGGACATTTCCTGTTCTGGACCACATTCCCTTTTTACCCAAATAAGACAGAACTTGACTGATAATCTTCCAAGTTTCTTGAACTAAAAGACTGTTTCACTCCATCTTTTTGCTGGTTCTGCTATTCTAGGATTTATTCTGAGGTGCTATTTTTTGGTTGTTTGCAAGTGAATATAGGAGAGTAATGGTGATTTCAGAGTTACTCTGCCATCTTGGCTCTGGGAAGTCCCCTAAGAGATATTTTAAAAGGCTGGAAACTTTCTCAAAATGCAGGTCCTGGGCGGATCCAATTGTATTGGTAATTAAGATGGGCTTTTAGCACTTATTCAATCAAGTGCCCTTGAAAGAGTTTGGCCTTTGTTTCCTTGATTAAATTAGGAGTCCTTGCCAACCTCCTTGCCTCAAGGGAAAGCCTAGTTTACATGGGTTTGAGTGACATGCTTGTGACATCAGAGGCTTTTAGACCGCATGGGTTTAAGTCCCATTTTTGTGACACTTTTAGGTTATGTGGTGAGTCGCATGTGTAACTCATCTTTGACCCTGAACAAGATATATAAACCCAGAGGTTGGTGTCCTCCCTAGGGGCTCTCACTTATGGAGGAGTGCTGATGTGGTGACTCTGGGCAGCTGTAGTTAAGAGCCCTCCAGCTTGTGAACCCAGATGTTGGTGCCTTCTTGGTAACTATGAATTGTATTTGGTCTGTTTATTTGCTCTGAAGTTCAGGGTGCTGGGTTTTCCCCCTGAGCTAAGTGAATGATATTTGTATGCTGGGTTGAAATAAGATTGTTAACCCCTTAACGTTGCTTTCCTTAGTAAAGCAGATCAAAAGAAAGTGTGCTGGCAGCGTTCTTGTTGTTGGGCTTGTGTTAGTCTTTCACTCTCACAACAGCTGCTAGCCGAATTGTTGCAACACCAACTGATCAAAGGAAGTGGCCACAGGGAACAGAGTGAACTTCCAGGGTGAGCAGATTTCTGTCATAGTAGAGAAAGTCTAGAAAGTTAAGGTTAGACTCTAGCTTGATGAGGAATGAAGACAAATCTCTAGTACTTTCAAGAATTAAATACATTTCAATCCCCTTCTAAAATAGCAGCTTAGCATTTCTGCCATCCAATAGGGTTTTATGGCAGATAAGCAAACTCTACATAGAAAGTAATGACTAAAAAATTAACAAGCCACTAGGAAAGGGACAAGAGATTTTGTTACAAGGTGAAAAGAATCCCAAGATCAATCCCCACTCTAAGACCAGTTCTCACTATCATGGAGCTACGGACTGGGACACTTTTTCTCTTGCTAATGGCCAATTACAAAACAGGATTGATTCTGATTTTCCAGTAGGCCTTTGTGGCTTATGTCTCAGAAGCTGTTCCTAATGATGGTTTGTAGGCGTCTCTCTGCTTATCATGGCTTTCTCCACCATCCACCACCCAGCTCACCTTCACACCACCGCCAACACCCCCTCCACCTTCTCTCTGTTGCTTGGCTTTCCTGATTCTCCAAGATCAGGGGCCAAAAAAACAAAGCTGAGCCCATGGAATTCTGGGCAAGCTGTCCATCTACAAGTAGCTTGCTGGCTCCTTCTCTGTGAACAAGCTAGATTCAGATAATGGAGGTGGGGAGGGGGAGAGAGAGAGAGAGAGAGAGAGAGAGAGAGAGAGAGAGAGAGAGAGATAAAGAGAGGGAGAGAGAGAGAGAAAACAACAATTATTCTCTGCATTCATATAATGTTTTGGAGTTTATGCAATACTTTTACATCTATCTTCTCATATGATGCTGTGGACAACCCTGAAAAGTAAATAAAGTAGTATTGCTTTCCATTTCACAGATGAGAAAATTGACTCTACCCAAGAGTAGGATATTTTGCTTTGTCTTATTTTGATTTTTCTTTCCTTTTTCTAGTAATAGAGCCATCCATAATTTCTCACCTATTGGGGTATAGTTTGTTATCAATGAGTAGCACTAAACTGAGTAGCTTAGTCAAACCCATAGCCTTAATTTCATTAAGCGAGTGCAGCAAAAGAGCAAATGGTTGCCAAGTGGACAGAAAGCTGTGCCATGCTAGGATCCAAAGTTTAATTTTGCTTTTTTCAAAGCTATGTGTTAATGTGACTGAACAATGAAGATTATACAATGTATTTAAACAATTCTTACTATAGCTCAAGTAGAGTTTGCTGAGAGCTCAGTGTGAGACAGATGCCTTTGTGTTGTCATTATTCTTTGCCATTTTCTCAAATTCATTACTAAATCACAATAGAAATCTTAAGGATACTGGGAAATACCAGAGGATCTGAATGAAGGCAGCTCTTGCCCAAATTGAGAAGTTGATGAATTCTGTTATAAGATGTAAATCTTATAGAGCATTGAGTCTGATCCTTCCCATTTTATAAATGAGAAAACAGAAAACATATAAGAGAGCTCAGATTCCAGTTCCTTAAGGGCAGAGATTTGATTCATATTGTTTTGTTTGTTTGCGTTTTTTGATTCCAAACACCTAGAATAATGTCTTAAAGACAGTGTAACTGTTGGTTAAATTGAAGTGAAATGAAGTTAATTTTTCTGGCTCCAAATCCAGAGTTCTTACCTCTAAACCATTCTACCACTGTAGGTACTAGAGGATGATCTGTAAGAGCTAAAAAAAAAAAAGAATTTGAATTCAGCTAAGATAGGTAAAGAATAGAAACCAGAATGAGTTGAGGACCAAGGAACATAGCGAGTGCTATTAGGCATTGCTCACTGGTTATTATATAATAATAGATCAGATCTGTATAACTTTGCAATTTACAAAACATTTTCCTCACCACAATTCTAAGTAGATAATGAAAGTTGATATTATTCCCATTTTATTGATGAAGAAAATAAGGCTTTGAAACAAGATGTTGCTAAAGGAAGGTAAACCCATTATGTTGATTTCCCACTGCCTTTTATCCTTTATAAGCATCTTACTCTTCCTAAGCATAGGAAGTTTTTAATTTGTCCTTAATTTGATATGAATTATCTACGCCACCAAACTTACTTTACATTTCAATAAATTAAACATCACAACTACTTTTGAGAAATTCCTTCTAAGTCAACTTGGGTTACATTTGTCTGTTCATTTTCATTCATATTTGCATTTATGTACATTGAATGCATTAGGTTTTTTCTTTCAGCTTTTTTATTTTACTTTGCATTATATATTCCTCATACCTGTTGCTCTTAATTGCATTATGATATTCCATTACATTCATGTACCACAATTTGTTTATGCATTCCCTTATTGTTAGGACATTTGGGTTGCTTCCAGTTTCTTGTAATTACAAATAATGCTGCTATAAAAATCTTTAAAGAGATGGTTCTTTTCATTTTCTTTGTGATAATATTCTCAAGGTATATTCCCAGAAATATAATTATTAAGTCAAGGAGTATGGTTATTTTAGAAACTTTTACTGCATACTGTCAAATTTCTTTCCAAAAATGAGTCTATTAGTTTTCAGGTCTGCCATCATTAAGTCACTATCTCTTTCTCCAGCGGGCATATTTCTTAAAGATGCAAGTTTTGCATCAGTTTTCAATGTGCTCTCTTCCATCTGTATTTTCCTCTTCAGGTGTCTGGTTCTTTCTGTTCTCCTTCATTCCTTTTCGCTAGCCCAAATCTGCCTCCAGAAAAGGTTGTGATGAACTTATTTACACTACAATGTAAGCAAAAAAGGCTCCAAGCATTATCTTGCCCATGGGCAATTTGCATTTTAACAGCACAGAAATAGGGTGTCTTGGTTGGTGCCCTCATTTTTCCATAGGAAGCTGGGAGGAGGAGGATTTACCTCAAACTGGAAACATAGCAGTTGAACTGTATAGGCACAAGGCAACAATTCAAGCCAACAGACTGAGGGTTCAAGGTCTATCTCTCTTTCTCTCTCTCTCTCACACACACACACAGAAAGAGGCAGAGACAGAGAGACAGAGAGAGAAAGAGAGAGACAGAGAGAGACAGAGAGAGACAGAGACAGGGAAAGATAGAGAGAGAGAGAGAGAAAGAGCAGGCAGATTTCTTTGAAGCAGCTAGTCGGCTCAGTAGATAGAGTGCTGGGCCTCAAGCAGGAAGACCTGAGTCAAGTCCAAATGTGACCTCAAACACTTATTAGTTATGTGGCCCAAGATGAATCACTCAACTTGTCTATGCCTGTTTCTTCATCTGTAAAATGAGGATAATAATTGCATCCCCTCACAGGGTTATTGTGAGCATCAAGTAAGACAACATTGGTAAAATGCCTAGCACATAGGTACTTAATAAATATCTGTTTCCTTCTTCTCCTCCCTGCCCCATTTTGCTAGTGTTTAAAGGCTAGTCCGTTTTACTGAAGTTTAAGGTCCTTGAAGAAGGGAGAAGTAATGAACCAAATAACAAGAAATCCTCACAGTGGTATAGTGTGGATGCCTGGGCTTAGTTTTCCTTAGCTGCTTTCACTAAGTGTCCATTTGGGTTTGTGCTACTTTGTTTCCTGTAGAAACATGATATTCCCCTTGGAGATCTTGGGAACTGAAAATTAGGCAATTAGGTGGTTCAGCAGATAGAGTACTAGACTTAGAGAGAGAACACAGTTCATATACCACCTCTGACACTAAATAGCTATGTGACCTTGCATAACTACTTTCAGTCTATTTACTCGTTTGTAAAATGAAGCTAATAATGGTACTTGACTTACAGATTTGATGTGAAGCTTACATGAAATAATATATGTAAAGCACTTTGCAAACCTTTAAGAAGGGTTTGGGTAATAATGATTGTCTCACAAATCCTGTCATAGATGCATCCTTGACATTGTTTTTGGAGCAATCAGTATGTTTGGATGTCAGAAGCAAAGTGGGAGGCTATTTCCCCCAGACATTCTCTCAGATTTCTTTTCCTTAATTTAACTCCTCTTTCAACCTGAGAATATCTCTAATTCAAGTTAACCTTATCAGACTTTGAAAGCATATAGTATATTACATTAATCAGACTAATTCCTATTTTAGATCAGGAACAGTTAAAGGAAAAGTCAAAGATACTTATTAAAGAGAATGAAGAATGATTTAGCAGCACAGGGCAGTTAAGGAGAGGGCTGTCCTTGGTAAAAAAAAAAAAAAGTTTTCTCATTGGGGAGATTTAGATAACTGGAGGGAAGTGGGAGTCTGATAGTAAAAGTTTAACAGAGTGACACATTTTTAAATTTTAATCTTCAAGATGAGCATTTTCTCCATCACTTTCTAAAACCTAGATGATCAAGAAAACAATAAATCAATCCAGATTTATAGTGTTTTCCAATTTCCATGGTGTGAATGCTGGCATTGAAAATTTAACAATGGGCTCTCTCAGGGTAGTTCCAGCACATGCCTTGGGGGCAAGGGAGGCATGGTGAAGAGAAGCATCAAAGAGCTGGAAACCTAAGAGGTTTCAACTTTGCATCTCCTCTTCTGGCCAGTTTCAACTCCAAGGAACAAGATTCCCCTTTCAGCATAAACTCATCCCTTCTAATCTCATGATTGTTTCTCAGTTGTTTTTCAGTCATGTCTGACTCTTTGTGACCCCATTTGGGGTTTTCTTGGCAGAGATACTGGAGTGGCTTGCCATTTCCTTCTCTAGATCATTTTACAGATGAGGAAACTGATGCAAACAGGGTTAAGTGACTTGACCAGGGTCACACAGCTAGGAGGTATCTGAGGCTAGATTTGAACTCAAGAAGATGAACATTCCTGACTTCAGGCCAGGCGCACTGAGCCCCGTTACACCATATTGTCTGTTAATTTCACTGGAGAGGGGAGGGAAAGGAAGGGAGGGAATGGAAAGGCCAATGGTAATACTCATCCCGGGATATGCCCCTCCAAATCCATCAAAATATATACAATCCATTGCTCTGTGAATGACTGTGCTACCTGTGGTACCTTATGAAAATTCCTTATCTATAAATGATGGGGTTGGTCTTCATAATCTTGAAGATGGTTTCTAACTGTAGAACATCAGTCAATTGGTCAATAAATATTTAAGTGTTTACTATGTGCCAGTCACTAAAAAGAAAAGCCAAAGAAAATCTTTGCTCTCAAGGATCCCATGTATGTTCTTCTGTTGCTGTTTGGAAAATAAAGGATTTGGACTAGCTAATAATAATATTGGCTTGCATTTATGTAGCACTCGGAGTTTTCCAAAGTGCTTTACATAGATTTCATTTGATCCTTACAATAGCCAATACCCTCATGAAGCAGTTGCCATTATTATCCTTATTTTACTTATGAGGAAAGAGGTCCGACGCCCAGGGTCACACAGCTAAAAGTGTCTTGAACACAGGTCTTCCCAACTCCAAGTCCAGTGCACTATCCACCACGGTACCACCTAGCCAGCCTCTCTTGTTTTTTCCCAAGCTAGCCCTATTGTTCTCTAATTCTATTATCCTAATATTATGTAATTCTATGTAACTACTTCTCTCTAGGCACAGATGAAAAGGCCTATTTGTTCACAAACTTCCTTTAAAGGATTACCTAAAACAATGGCCATGCCTCACTTGCCATCTTAAAAGGAATACAAGTCTTCCCTCCCCCACGCGCCCTCCCCAGCCCCCCCTCCCCCGCCGCAGAGATCCTGGCATAGTTACCTATACTTTTGCATCCACTCCCATTTATCTCAAGAACCCTGGCCTAGAAGGAAGAAGATGTGAATTCTATTGAACAAACCACTAAACCGCTGTCTCTGGGCCTCAGTTTGCCCATCTGTAAAATGAAAAGCTTAGACCGAGTTATCTCCAAGGTCTCTTTCTAACTCTAACTTTCGATAATATGATTAAGCGTTCAATGTTCTCAGGATCAGTCCAGCTCTTACACTGAGATATTCCATGTTTTAAAGTCTCTTCTGGCTCTTGCATTCTATCTTGTTACATGTATTTTGGGTGCCATCTATCTTAAATTCTCTATAAATCTAATTATGGTATTTTTTAACAGAATTTTACCAATGTATAGCTTTCTGTCATGCACACCTCATTCTACCCCACTTGAAAAAAAAAAAAGACTCTCCCCACAAAATGAGGGAAATGCTGTGAACCTTTAATGATTGAAAAATTCACAAACCTATGAGCTGTTGGAATGGGATTTATTGGATGGTAAAATAATAATACATTTTCCCCTCTACTGATTAATGTGCCTGTCATACTGTGAAGGAAATAGTGAGAAGAGTGAAATGTGACTATTTGATATCTCTATGCTATGTGTGTTGGTGTGTGGACAGAATGAAGGGGAAGACCTCCAGGGATCTTAGCCATACTCCTCCACAATAGAATATATTACCTAATTCTTCCTCACTGAACTGTGATTATAACCAAGCCACCTTCGTAAACAGGAATATGGTGAAACTAATTAGGCACTGACAAAAAGCAAATATTATACTTCTAATTAGAACTTCTCCTGTTTGAAACCCTGCTTTGTTACTGATATTCCAGTGTGAATGATGTGTGAATCATAACAGCATCTTACAGAGCGGGCTCTGAAGGATGAAAAAGACAGGCGTGGTGTCACAGTTGATGAATACCTTTGGAAAGCTCTCCTAATCCGGAGTCAATGAAATGCAGTCCCCCAAACAGCTGCCTTGACTGATTTGTATACTGGCATAATTAGACACAAAAATGGTCTGTGGGCACATTCTCCACATTCGTTTATTGTTATAGCTCTCAGATCACTCCCTCTTTTCTACATAATAGGTTGCTTACCCCAATGATGTTTGAATATTTAGCAGAGCCAGAGAAATAGATGCAAAGGACAACTGGAATTTGATCATTTGTTAGCCCTGGGTCAGTCATTGCCCTAATTCGTAAATAGATTAATATAGAAGTAGATATTTATATAATAAATATAAAGATATGTAATATCTAGAGACATATAGGTATTTGGATAATAATATATATTTATGTAATAGACATCTATTATAAAATATAGTATTTATATAATATTTATTTTATATTTCATTTTGATACAATTATTTAAAATATTCATATAATATTTATATAATAAATATCTATACCTATCTATCTTTGTTGTCTAATTCTATCTAAGTGACAGTGTGTAATAAAAAGGGACTGGACTTGGGAGTTGTGGGAGGGATGGGGGGGAGGGAGGGGACCATACAGAGTTATTCTAGGTAAAGATCAATAATGTATTAGGAAAAAGGAAGGTGTTACCGTTATGTATCTTTCAAGAGAACATTCAGTGGGTACATGAAGCAGCTCTTCCCCACACACATGAATACATACACAACAGATGGTAATATTATCTAGGCATACTAGCTTACCTATTGCTCCTCCCAAACAATATTCCATCTCTTGTCTCTATGCCTTTACCCTGGCCTTTACTGTGTCTGGAATGCTGTTCTTCCTTATCTCCACCTCTTAAAATTGCTAATTTCCTCTGAGGCCAAGCTCCACCTCCTGTAGGAAGCCTATCCTAGTAGGAGCTCAAACTTCTCATTTCCTTGATAAGGAAACTGAGGCCTAAGCACTAGACTTGGGAGTTGGGGGGATGGGGTAAGGAGGGAACTGTACAGGGTTACATGCTATTGTTCATCCTTCATTTTCAAAGAGGACTGATGACATCACCAGGTAATGTCTTGACTTGTGCATGAATTGGATTAATGTGGGGCAGAGCTGCTCAAAGCCATCAGCTTCCCTCTCTTTTCCAAAGTCACGGAAGTCCAGTGACAAAACAAAAGTCAAAATGACCAGCGATGGTATGACCACGTACAAGATCTACACATCATCCTTTCCATTCCTGTTTGGATAAAGTCTGCTTTCTGGAACCAGTTACCTCTGCAACTTTATGTTCCTGGCCCAGCCAAGGATGGGGACCAAGCCAATGGAAGTAAAGAAGACCCAAAATGCAAACATATCTTCTCCAACCATCTTGCGTGAGGGAGAATGCCCATGTGGGATCCAATGGATGACTTTGACATCTTCAATGTACGACCAAACTCTAAGCATTTCACAAAGCCTGCATTAGATGCCTTCAAGGCCATTGGAAAAAATTGTTCTCATCTGCCCATTCCACTGGGGGAAGTCTTCACATGCTTGGGGTAGGCTTCCCCCTAATTCACCACTGGGTTTGAGGCCTGTTGGCTACTTTCGACCTGATTTAGCCCATCTGCCAAAATGCCACTGGGCATACTACAGCTTCTTGGAGTCACAGGTAAAAGCTAGTAGCAGACTAGGTAAATAGATACTCAAATCACTAGGTTGGCTATAAGGTAATAAAATGTTCAGACTTTGCCGGTCAATTTCAGGATTTTAGGGAATATATACAAAAATTTCCCATTAAGTAGCTCTAACTACAGAGTTTAGAATGATACACAAAACACATGGACATTCTCCCTCACACAAGATGGTTGGAGAAGACATGTTTGCATTTTAGGTCAGCTTTACTTCCACTGGCTTGGTCCCCATCTTTGGCTGGGCCAGGAACATAAGGCTGCAGAGATAGTTGGTTCCAGAAAGTGGGCTTTATCCAAACAAGAATGGAAAGGATGATGTGTTGATCTTGTAGGTGGTCACATTTTATTCTGAGAAACACAAAGGGAGCTAGAGGCTCTTACGAATGTACCAATTTCAAGTAAGTCAGATGAGGCTAAACAACAGCATTGGTAGGATTCTTTGGAATGAGACTCTGTATTCATGGATATTCAGCAGTCATTCTAGCTGTCTCCATATGCTTGATTTCCCTGCCCCTTTCTTTCTGAAAGAGCTAATCGAAGAGCCCTGCACTATTGGCTATTGTAACTCTCAAATACTGTCTACCAGATGGAGCCCCCGCCAATGAAATCACAGATCCCTGAAGTATGGAAGCATAATAACGGCAATAATAATAGCTGACATTTATACAGCAGTTTACAGGAGGAACAAAGGCAAAGAAAATAACTCAAATGGTAAGAACTCATGTTCCTAATAGTGCTTTACAGTTTTATGTAGTGTATTCCCCTCAATAAAATCCTTGCCTTTGTTTACTCACCTTGAAATGGGAAACCTCCCCAACAACTTCTTATAGCCTGGTTTTCTACATACATCTCCCCTTCGCACTTCAAAGTAGTTTAGTAATACCTCACATTTGTGTGAATTTTACGGTTTATATAGTGCTTAACTTACAAGAGCTCTGTAAGCTAAGTAAATTAGCAAGCAGTTGAAAGAGCCCTGCATTTAGAATCACGGACCTGGACATGAATCCTTATCTTCTACTTGCTTGGGTAAATCATTTCTCTTTACTTGGACTTAGTTTCTTCATCTAGAATAGAAGTGGGTTCTATCAGATGATTTCTAAGATCTCTTTCATGGTACTTTACTGTGCTCCTTTTACAAATGAGGAGACTGAGTGCATACAGGTGAGTTGTCTATGGTCACATATCTAATAATGAAAGGGACCAACTCCCAGACCCAGGTCTTACGATCCCAAATCTAGTGCACCAAAGCTGTGGAAAGAGTGCTGAGTATAGAGTCACTGGACCAGAGTTCGAATTCCACTTCTGCCATTGATAGAATTCTTTGGAATGAGACCCTGTTTTAACAGATATCCAATAGTCACTCTAGCTGTCTCCATATGCACTATTCCCCTACCCCTTTAATTCTGAAAGACCTAATCAAAGTGCCCTTCACTATTGGCCATTGGACTTCTCAGATACTGTCTACCAGATGTAGCTCCCACCAATGAAATCACAGATTCTTGAAGTATGGAAGCATAATAAATAACAGTGATAATAGCTGACATTTATATGGCACTTTATAGGAGAAACAAAGACAAAGTCTTTGGACAGGTCATCTCTAGGCATCAGTTTCTTCATTAAAAAAAAAGACAGCAATTGACTAGATGTCCCTAATAGATATAGTTCTATGATGACCCTAAGATGAGTAGTCAAAGCCTTTGGGCTATATTGAAACCAAAGATTGGGATACTGGTATGGTGGCATTTCCATTTTTTTCATCACATTACTCTCTTTTCTATTTGTGTATTCAAACTTAGCTTCTTTTCATCCTCTTTTAAACTGCCCATTTTTCTCTAGCTTTGTGTTATCACGATGTTTTCACCTTTGTATTGTGTCACACCATTTATTGTGAGAAAGCTGGACATTTCTGTCCTTCCGTGGATTCTGGACAGCATATCTACACCATTTCTTTCCTTTGTGAACTCTCGCCAGACACTGCTGTGGCTGGCTCCTGTCATTGATATCCAAATCAGGCTTTATCCCTTGAGGAGCTCATCATTTGCACCCCCATGTGCTGATTAGTCCTTTGTACAGTTCTACTATATATCAAATGCTTTTTGAAATTTCCTGAGAAATTATGTCCACACTTCCTGTACTCAGCTCTTTCTGTTATTTCTTTGAAAAATTCAGAGAGCATTGTTAGCATAAATTTACAAAAGAGAAATCATGCCTAACTGTCCATAATTAGATCAGTACTTCCCAGGTGTTTCTCTATTCTTTGGCTAAATGTTTCCACTCATTCCTGCCTGCTGCGGAGGTAGATATTTTAAATCTGCAGCCTAGCAGGGCATCTCCATAACCCTCCTTCAGGACAGACCCTTAGGAAAGAATATCAAACTTGGTGACAGAAGATTAGGGTTTTAGTCAAATCACTGTCATTTACTAGCCATGTGATAGCAGAAAAGTGATAGAATTATACATAGGTCTTCGGAGATGGAAAGACCCTTAGAGATTACCTAGTCTAATACCTTCTCTTAAAGATGAGAAAATTGAGTTACAGAGGGGTTAAGAGTCTTTCCCAAGATTATACAACCAATAAGTGGAACAGTAGGAATTCAAACCCAGGGCTTCTGATTCCAAACCCAGTGCCCTTTTTACTATAACTTGTAGCCTTAGAACACTGAAGCTCAGGTTCTCTATTGTCAAAATGAGAAAAAATAATAATTGCCTTACCTTTTTCATGGGAATGTTGTAAAACATGCTATATCACATAGATACAAGCTGTCTTATTTTTTTTCTATTTTTCTGCTGATTATCTCCTCAAAGCACATGGCATGCATATTCTTCAAGAAATGTTTCAATACATTGTCTCCTGCTCTTACTCCAGGCAGCTATTGGATGGATCACTGAGCCTGGAATTAGGAAGACCTTAGTTGAAATCTTGCACCAGACCATATATATAGAGATTATATATAGTCTATATTTAGTGACATAGGTCACTAGCTATGTGACCTGGGAAAGTCATTTCACCACCATCTGCTTCAGTGTCTTCATCTATAAGATGGAGATAGTAATGATAGCACCTGCACCATACCACCACCACCACCCCAGGATTTTTGTGAGGATGAAATGTGATAATATTTGCAAATTACTTTGCAAACCTTAAAGCTCTATATAAATGCTAGTTGTTGGTTTTTTTGTTTTTCTTCTTCACTCCATCAATTTTTAAAATGCAAGTGAAAGTGATGATCATCTTAAAAATTCTTTTTTTTTTCAGAAATCATTTTGAAATTTTTCTTAATAGCCTCGTTGATGCGTACAGTGGCACATGCTGGGAGTCAAGAGAACTTGTTTCTCATTCCAAAGAAGAGAAGAAAAGGTTTGGAACAGCCACTGTAAGTGGAGATGAGGATACAAGATCAATTAGATGAGAGTTAAAGAATTGTCATGCTGCAAACATACAATTCAGTCAGTATAATTACATGATTTCCTCTGGCTCGATTCAGCAATTCCTAAGAAAGAACAGAAGAAGTGGATGGTGGGAGTAATCCAGCTCTGTGGTTTGGAAAGTCATGATGGTAAGACAAGGAAGCAATAGATGCAAGAGAAAAGGATAGTGTAGAATTAAACTGTATCACTAATGGGTAAAGATTGGGAAGGAAGAAGAGTGTAGCCAGAACAGGAGTGACGGCCTATGAAAAGACCTAGGGCAGAGGCATTGGAAGGTCATAGAGACAATTAAGAATCGCTTAAGAAGGAGTAACGGCATAGCGAGAGATGAAGAGTGGGAGATCATTATGAGCTAAATGGATCACAGAGCTCTTCAACATTGAAGTGGGTGACAGCAAGATTAAGCATTGCTCTCCTACTCAACTTATCAAACCACAAATGAAGTCTCCACTTAAACCATCTACATACCCTGCACACTTTTATGTCCCTCACTCTTGTGTACCAGATCACATCATTGCTTCTTAGGTATCTTTCTCTCTGGGTGAGAAGAAACGGTGCTGAGTCTTTCAGATTCAGCACTTCTTTATCCCACGGGTCTTAACAAACCAGTGAATTCCATTCTTCCCAACAGAACCTTTATCCTCACATGTATTTGTTCTAGGCAGAGGGATTAACAAGGGCAACATTCAAAATGGAAACAGTAATGACTAAAACACCTATCTCACAGGGTCAGTGTGAGACTCAAGTAAGATAATGTATTTAAAATGTGTCCCAAAGTTTAAAGATAGAGTATATCTGAGTGATAGATGAGGAAGAGGGGAGAAAAAGGAGCTTATGACAAATTGACCCAATTTTTCCAGTAAAATATGAGACAAAGTTCTCAGCTGAGAGAACGGGGAGAGGGCATGCCATAGAAGGCTTTAGAAGGATTAAAAATGGTTGAAAGAATGCTGTGCTGAGTGAGATAGTGAGTTGATAAGGGAAGTAGAGTAGCATTACCTAACAGCAGTGAGGGCACAGTTAAGATTGTGTAACAAATTTGTAGTGGACCTGTTCAGGTTTAGGGGTGCTGGGATCCCAAAATAGCAACATGCAGGTTCTGCCCAAATGAATTCAACCTAAGCTTTCTTTCAGCCAAAGACAAGGTTTATTAAAACACCAACAGAGGGTGGGTGCATGGATTCTAAAAATTCACTATATTGGCTAGACTCTTAAAGAATCTAAGCATTTATAGTGCTAATGGAAGAGGAACAGACTGAATCTGAGCACTTTCACGGAAACAAGATGGATCTTTGTATCAGTAAGGCAATAATAACAATGTAGATGATAAATGTCAAAATGCCTATGTAGTCCTGTATCACAAACTATGAGAGACTCTCCACAAAGAAGGCAGAAGAAGTAAACCATTTATTTGGATACCAGAAAACCATATCCCATAATCGAATATTCAGCTGGCACAACCAGTTAACCCACTTCAACGTAACGGCAAGGAACACAAAACATGATATCACAACATAGAGCTCTCCATCCCAAAACCTCTCTGACCCCCTGCTGGGATCTTCCCAAAAACAAACTCACAGTATAGATAAGTCACAGACTGTTCAGTTCTAACTATCAGGACAGCAGCGATAAGCAGCAATCAGCAGCCATAACTCCTCCCCCCACCCATCCCCCGCCTCTCTCTCTCCATTTCCTGTGACATAACTTCCTTTTCCTGTCAGGAAGCTCCTCCCACCACATATGACTTGGTCTTCCTGTGATGTAAGCAGGTCACATGGTCTCTTAATGGGTGGGAAAGATCTTCAAATCTAAATTGCTACTACAATCTTATATACAGAAGGACAGTAGGTGGGATCTAGGAGTGGCCAAGTAGTCTGAAGTGACAGGTTGAGGGATCTAGGGAGGATCTTGATGAGAGTGGCCAGTAGGCTGAGGTGACTGGAGGTCAAATGCCTCAAGTCTTAGATAGTATCAAGGGTGGGAAGTATGCAGAGGTAATCTGGAGGCTACAGACTATGAAGGGCTGGCTAGGTTAAGGGTAACAGATAATTAGGCATAGTGATAATGAAAGGCCAGTCAAGAGGATTATAGCCTCAGGGGAATACCAAATCAAGTGGGGAAATTCAAGGAGAGTTCAAAGGGGTTTCCAGAGTCAGACCCATTCAGATGGTTGCATGATTTTCTCCACCTTCATCCAATAGCACTCCTGAAAAAGCAAGGAAAAGGCAGAGGTTTGGCAAGACACAAGGAGCAATATAAGGGGCAAAGAAGCAAGAAAGAATCATATAAGTCTGAACCAGTTCACCAGAGGGTCAAAAGAGTGAAAAGAGTAAAAAGTGGCTGGTACAGGGGTGATATCCTAGGAGAAAGCTGAGAGGTTGAAGGATTTGAGGTTATGAAGCGGGGGAAAAGAAGTAGAATCTAGTATGAGAAGGCAGAAGGAGAGAAGGAAAGCCAATAAATTATAATTGGATGAGTGGATTCCAAAGCTCCTGAATATGGAGGTAAAACATTTGTGGCTCCAGGCAAGATCTGGAGTACAATTACTTTTATTGTTTTGTTTTGTTTTTAGCTTTCATCTATTTTATTTAGATCTATTTTTCCAATTCCAAACAAAACTTAAATATAGATTTGAAATGGATAAGTGCTAGTTTTTACCCCAAGAAAGCAGTCTTACACAGATTTACTCCAAAAAGTATTTAACCCTTAAGCAAAGCCTTCTTCAAAAAAACAAAAACAAACAAAAACCTTATAGTCTTCCTTAGGTAGTGTGATCTTTGCGTGTGTGTGTATGTGTGTGTGTGTGTGTGTGTGTGTGTCTGTGTGTGGCTTAGGTTGGGTTGAGGAGTAGATTATGGAAAGTGAGTAGGTTGAAGAACTGAACAGTTAGGGTATGTGAAGCAGTATCAGGATTTGGGGACAAAAGAAAGATCGTGAGGCAGGTTCTGAACTTATTGAAGAAGGAAAGGGAATCTGTAGAAAACAGCTGTCAGGATTTTGATTGGATAGAAGGTATAGATCGTATGTGACACAAAGGAGCAGAGAGGCTACTGAGCCATCAAGATAGAGGGAGATCTTGGAAGTGGCAATTGAGAGTATGGAGTATTCTGACTCCTCTGCCTTGCCAGTGAGCTGAGGAGAATCAATCAACCAATAAACACTTATTGAACACCTACTATGTGTCAGGCACTAAGCTAAGTGCTGGGGTTATAAAAATAGGCAAAGATAGTCCATGCCCTCAAGCAGCTTAAAATTTAATGGGGCAGGTTTGGGAGTGGGGGACAATATGAAAACAAATATATACAAAACAAGCTACATACAGGATAAATAGGGAATAATTATCAGAAGGAAGGCACTAGAAATAAGAGGAGTTGGAGGAAATCACCAGCAAGGAATGGGATTTTAATCTGGACTTTAAGGAAGTCCTTAGGTCAATAGGTAAAGTTGAGAAGGGAGGCATTCTAGGCATAGTAGATAGCCAAAGAAAATGCCCAGAGCTAAAGATGATGATTTTCTCCACCTTCTTTCTGCCAGCACTTGTGAAGGAGCAAAGGTGCAGAATAGTGGGAGTGACCCGCAGCTGAAGCTTGGCTGGGTATAATCAACAGTACGATTAAGGGGCCAGCGATTCAAGAAAGGAGAACAGAGTAGAATTAAATTGATTCACCTGTGGACCTAGATAGGAAAAAGAGGAGAGTGATTAGTCCAAAAGAGATGCCCTGAGAGAAAATTGAGGAGTAAAAGGATTAGAGATCAACTTGATGATAAAGAATGGAGTTTTGTAAGGGAAAGGGAGATGTGAAAAGTCAATAGATCATGATTAGATAAGGAAATTTGGAAATGCTTGATCATAGAGGTAGTACATTTGTAGGTGGTTGCAAGGTCAAGGGTATAATCATCTTTGTATGTACCAGAGTTGGGATGCAGGAGTAGATCAGGGGAAGTGAGTAGGTTGAAGAACTGAGTGGAAGGGAAGTGATCTGGTGGGGTGGGGGTAGGAGGCAACTATTTTGATTATGTGGTAGATAAGAATAGCATGAACCTCAAAGGAAGAGAGATTATTAAGTGGAGAAGAAGAGAATCTGGAAGTGCAGCAAGGAATATTTCAAGGAGTAATTCAATTCTGCCACTTGAACCACTGAGCTGAGGGTAATGAGTGAAGGTGAAAGTGTGACTAGGGAGGCTGGGTCATCAATAGAGAGCCAGGTTTCAGTAGTATTTAATGGATGGAAGGAATGAGAGAGGAAAAGATTTAAGATGAAGAGAAGCTTTTTGCCTATGGAACTGGAGGACACAATGGAAAGCCTAGGTGGAGTATGGTTGAAATTTAGGGGTGAGAGGGTTGAGGAGGATGGGAATATGGAATGGGGGGGTGATGTTATGGAATGAGATTTGATTATCTCTAGGAGTTTGAAATCATTTGCATATGAAGAATATGACCAGATATGAGAATGTACATCGATGAGTGGAGGGCAAGTGACAATGCATCCAATACTAGAAAGGGTGGCCAAGCAGGCTATATATCAGAGGAAAGTCAAGTCTTAGTGATTGCCAGAATTTAGAAGAAATGGGTGAAGAAAAGATTTAATATGAAAGAAAGTTTGTTGTTTATTGCTTATGGAACAGGTAATCCAAAGGGCACAGGGGAAGGGGTAGATTGGCTGAGAAATTGAGATGGTAGGATTGAAAAAGATGAGACTAAGGAATCATGGGGGGATGCGAAAAGAGGTTTGAATGATGATGTATGGGAGTTCAGAATCACTTGGATGTAATTCTATAGGGCATGACCATGTATGAGAATGTTAATGAGTAAAATGGTACCTACTACTTCCCAGAGGAGGATGAACACCAGGCCAGAGACAGTCCAGTAGGAAATGGGAGTTGAACCACTAAGCAGATGGAAGTCCTACACCCCTCAAACTTGTCTCCCTTCTTTCAGGGCACAAACAGCAGGAGATAGGAGTACAGTCAGAAAGGTAGTCATTTTTCTCCGAACCAGAAATTAGGTAGGAGATTAGGCAGGTGTGGCAGGAGGTAGAAGTTGCACTCTGGCCAATGGATAGTCTACCATGTTCTGCAGTTCTCCCACATTATAAGACTATAAGGAGAAATACAAAATATTTGCACAAATAACCATAAGACCAAGAACAACATATTAAGTGACTAAAAGATGTATAAATGAAAAGGGAAGGGACAAACATTCATTAAATAACTACCGTCTTCCAGAAATTGTGTGTCAAGTGCTCTGCAAATATTATCTACTCAATATAAACAAATAATTATGTTATTTGTGAATAAAGACCATTTTTGACTGATGTGGGATAGTTTGAGGATGTTAGACCAGTAATGATATTGTATGAGGGGAAATTGGATAGGAAGAAAGTTGCACATTGCTATATCAGGAGGGTTATCTGTTGTATTTCCGAAAATTACAGTATAGAGCTGAAGCCACACATAGGCTGCAGCTCTCTAACCGTGCTGATTTAGAGTGAAATCCTGAACAAATATGTGACCAGAGCCATTTTTGGCAAAAGACAAAGAGGAGGAGTGGAGAAAATAGGCAGTGATCGAAAGCGAAGAAGGAGAAAGGCAGGGGAGACAAATTATGTAAAGTTCTAAGAAAAATTAAATGATGATGATGATGATGATTTTGATGGTGCCGCTGCTGATAGTAGTGCTTATACAGCACTTTAAGGTTTATAAAGCAATTGCAAATATTTCATTTTACTCTCACAACAATCCTGGGAGGTAGGTGTTATTATTATCTCCCTTTTGTAGTTGAGGAAACTGAGGCAGACAGAAACTAAGAGACTTGCTGAGAATCACACAAGTAAGTCTCTAAAGCCAGATTTGGACTGAGATCCTCTGTGCCAACTAGCTATATCTCCTGTGTATGTCTCAGAGATATAATGTGGGTGATCAGAACAGAATTAATTAAAGGGTAAATTTAGAATTGAATCTATACTTCTGATAATCTATGTTCTAAGGCTCCATCGACCTCCAAGATTCTATAATTCTAATGCATCGAAACATTTGCTCAAAGCTATATCTCCATTTTCTCTTTGTGAAATTGGATCGTAATGCCTGCTCTGCCCATCTCACAGAACAAAATGCTGTGAGAATGTGAAACTAAGTGAGTTAACACATGGGAAAGAATTTTGAAAAAGTTAAAAGCTTTGAACAAGTGTAAGGTATTATATCAACTGAGTGGTAAACGATTACAGAACACATCATTAAACATTGTCATAAATTCCCTGAGAACCACAAAATTACGGGACACTCATCCTGTAGTTCTGGGCCTGGCATAACTATAAAATGTCATGCATAGCATGGCAAAGGAGAACTCGGAGCCAAAAGTGGTCCAGAAGACATAAGGTTGGGCTATAAATGTTACATGTCTCAACTCACAGAATGCCTCGTCCCACCGCTCCCGGCTGCTCTCTTCTATTTTCCCATTCTTCAATTCCCTTGTGCTCTCCAGCTCATTCTTGCATTCCCGTTCCCCCTTCGCCTCCTCCTCACCTCCTGTCCAAAACACATGGATCTCTGTGGTCCTTGGGTGAGAGACTTGAAAATATATAGATCACAGAAAAAAGGGAGGGATATATGGGTAAAGCAGGAAGTAAAAGATTGTACATTGAAGGGGGGAGAGGGAATGAAATCTAGAATTCAGAATGAGAGAATGATGTAGTTAGAACCAAAATTACAGTAAAACAGAGCGTAAAACATAGGTCAGAACTAGTTGGAGCAGACAGTCACCTTGGAACACAGTTTATTAAAGCATGGAATGCGGAAGATGGAATTGAGGCCAAAGAGGCGAAGGAAATTTCCTATGGTCACTCAGAGAATGGCAAAGCTAGGATATTATTTTCAGTCATCTGATGTCACTCTAAGTCATCTTTCCAAGACAGCATGTCATTTTTCCATGTTCATTGCTCCATTACTAATGCCATATTGCAAAAAGGATTTTAACTGATGGCATCTTCACTGCAGTTTTGATAGAGAAATAAAATTTCCATTATCAGCTTCTACAAAAGATAAACAATAAAATACAGAAAAGAACACAGAAAAAAGAAAGATTTTTTTAAATCCTCATAAATTTATCCAATCAGGCAGATAATTCAGCCTCTGTCCATAAACAATCACAAAAAAATGATGCCCAATTAGCATGAATAGTTCACAGGTGGATTATACAACAGAATAAATACACACTTGCAGACTTATTTAAATGTTTCATAACTATCTGAAAATATTGGTCTTTTGATAGTACATTCTTTAATGGTTGGCATGTTGAATGTTTTACATTTGAAATATGGAATTACAGAACTACCTCATGAAAAAGTGGGAAGATGGTACAGAACCGCTGACTCTACGAATTGGAAGGGATTGAGTTTGTCTATATCAGAGATTCTTACTATTTTTTTTTAGTCTTGGACTCCTTTGTCAGTTTGGAGAAATTTGGGCACCTCTTTTCAGAATAATGCTTTTAATGCAAAAATAAAATATATAATATTATGAAGAAAATCAATTTTATTGAAAGGCAGTTATCAGGGTTTTTTTTTTTAAGTTCCTAGACCCCAAGTTAAGATACCTTGATTTAAATACCTATCTGAACAGAAAGCCTCTTTATAACATCTCTGAGAAGAGCTTATCTATCCCTTCTTTGAACTCAGCTGCAGAGAAAGTCACTCCTTCTAAGGAAAATCATTACATTTTTTAGTATCTCTAATATTAGGAAATTTGCATTTCTGTTTTTCAGAAACTTGTTTCTCTAAATTCCATCCACTTCTCCTAGCTCTATATTCTAAATATAAATCCCCTTTTATACAACAGCCCTACAAATATTTAAAGATAACTTTTATGTCCCCACTGTAAGAGATAATGTTGGACTGCAATATGCAGATCTGGGTTTGACTTTGGGATCCTTCCTTACTAACCAATGTTATTTATATTCACAACTATGTTTACAATGATATAAAAAACCTGTATCAGGGTCCAAACCCATGTCTCCTGACCTCAGGCTTGCATTTTTTTCCCTACTATGCCAAACTATCTTTCTGTTTATACTATGCAGAGAACAATTTTAAATGTGCAGGATTACATTTGTCCTATGGTTATCCCAGCACTCCAGGCCTATGATTATGTGGTTTTATATTGTGTAGCATATTATTATCTTCACTATTTAGTTCCCACTCAGTTCCAGGTCACTTGAAAGTCCAGATACTAAGCTGGCTATAAGGAAAAAAATAATGAACATAAGCAAAAGGAGTCAGCAGCAGCATAGAAAACCAACAGACAAAAAACACATTTATTAAGTGCTTATTACATGCCAGACATTGTGCTAAGCACTGGAAAATAAAAAGAAAGGCAGAGATACTGCTAGGATTGACTACATAGGGAAAATGTCTTTTGGCCTTGTAATCTGTATACTATAGTACAGTAAAGTATGATTTGTTGGTTGGTTGTTATCCTTTATTCTCAGAGGACCAAAATGACATCACTATGTTAGAGTCACATTACAGTGTGTCTGATTGTGACTGATCAGACCAAAACAAGCTCAGAATGCTCTACCACAGGTCAGGCACAGATAATCCATGTGAACATTTGGGGTGAATTCTATAAATGTGCATATCTCACATTTCTTTTGAGCTCTTTCAATTCTGCTTTGCTCACAAGGCACAGCCCCTCCTCCAATGAGGACATATCATGCTGAGCAGTCTTGTGCCAGTGTCTCCCATGTCACACAATCAATTCAAAAGTTAAGAGAGAACTTAAAAGTGTGCTTGTATTATTCTTCTGACCACCATGTGAGCACTTGCCATGTGTGAGTTCTCCATAAAACAGTCTTTTTGGCAAGTGTGCATTTGGCATTCAATCAATACAGTCGGCCCATCAGAACTGCACTTCTGCAGTAGAGTTTGAATGCTTGGCAGTTTAGTTCAAAAAAGGACCTCAGTGTCTGGTACCTTATCCTGCCAGGTGATCTTCAGAATCTTCCTCAGACAATTCAAATAGAAGTGATTCAGTATCCTGGCACATTGCTGGTATACTGTAGAGGTTTCACAGTCATACAACAATGAGGTCAGCACAACAGCACTGCACACCTTCAGTTTGGTAGCCAGTCTAACACCTCTTCTCTCCCACACTTTCCTTCAGAACCTCCCAAACACAGTTCTGGCAATGCTTGTGTCAACTTCATTATCAATGCGTACATCCTGGGAAAGTATATTGTCAAGGTAAGGGAACTTATCTAGAGTATTCAAAACTCCTCCATTTGCTATAACTGATGGTTCCACATACGGATGGCATAGTGATGGCTGATTGAGCACTGTGTTTTCTTGGTATTGATTGTTAGGCCAAAACTAGCACAGCAGCAGAGAATTCACCTATATTTTCTTTCATCTCAGCTTCAGAGGCTGCATTGAGTGCACAATCATCTGCAAACAACAACAACAACAACAAAAAAAAAATTGTGCACCAACATTCCCTCCACTTTAGTCTTAGCTTGTAGCTTTTTCAAGTTGAAGAATTTATCATCAGTGTGATGCTGACCTTGGCTTCATCCTCATTGAATGCATTTGACAACATGACTGAAAACATCATGCTAAAAAACATGGGAGCAAGCGCACAGCCTTGTTTCACTCTACGGGCACCTAGAAAGTGCAAAAGCATTGTCCGTTATCCAGAAACTGAGCAAGCATGTCATTGTGAAATTGACATACAGTACTGATGAACTTCTCTGGGCAACCAAATTTCTACATAATTTTCCTTAAGCCCTCATGATTGGCAGTATCAAAAGCCTTGGTCAGATCTACAAACATTGTGTACATAATTCTGTTCTGTTCTTGACACTTTTCCTGGAGTTGTCAGGCAACAAACACCATGTCAGCTGTTCCTTGGCCCCTTTCTGAAGCCACATTGGCTCTCAGTTAGATGACCATCTTCCAATGGAAGGATCAGCCTATTAAGAAGGACTCTGGCAAGAATCTTGCCAGCATTGACTGAAAGAAAAACCCCCTGTGATTTTCACAGGACAATCTATTTCCTTTACATTATAGAGAATGACAATGAGTGCGTCCTTGTACTGCTGGGAGATTACCTCCTCTTGCCATATAATCCAGAAAAATTTCAGTCAGCTTTGTACGAACAATGGATCCCCCACTTTTTAAATCTCAGCTGGAATAGAATCTTTGCTTTGCCACGTGAAAGGAGCTTAATGGTATTCAAAACCTTTTCTCCATTTGGAACTTCAGGTAAGGAGGGATTGACTTTAACCTGAGGTAAATGGTCAATGGCTTCAGCATTGATTGATGACAATCTGTTGAAAACACTATAGAAGTGTTCAGCCCATTTCTATAGGATCATATCCTTATCAGTAATCAATGTGGCTACATTAACACTTGAGCGGTTAAGGTGCACCACAGGTCTTTGGCGCATAAATAGCCCTCAGGGCATCATAAAAGCACTTTGGATTGTTACTATTAGCATAAAACTGAATTTCATCTGCCTTCTTACTAAGCTAAGAAGGCTGCATCTATCTAAACTTCTCTTATACTTTACTTCTGCTGGAATTAAATGTTGCCTTTTTAGAGATGGATGAACTATCCTGATGGTAAACCTGTGGAGTTCTTGTTTTTCATTTAACAGCTTCTGAATTTCCTCATCATTTTAGTCAAACCAGTCTTGATGTTTGCAAGTGTTCTTTTTGAAAAATATTTAGTTGGTTTATTTTTAGTTTTCAACATTAATTTCTGTAAGTTTTAAATTTTCTCCTCCTTCCACCCTCCCTCCCCAAGACGGCATGCAATCCAATATGGTCTCTACGCATACATTCTTATTAAACACATTTTCACATTAGTCATATTATGTAGAAGAATTATAATAAATAGGAGAAACCATGAGAAAAAAAAAACAAAACAAAAGAGAAAAGAGTCTGCTTCACTTGGCATTCCAGCTCCATAGTTCTTTCCCTAGATGTGGATGGCATTTTCCAGCATGAGTCCTTTGGAAAAGTTTTAGGTCCTTGCATTGCAGAGAAGGGCTAAGTCTATCAAAATCAGTCCTTGCACAGTGTGGCTGTTACTGTGTACAATGTTCTGGTTCTGCTCACTTCACTTAGTATCAGATCATATAAGTCGTTCCAGGTTTTCCTGAAGTCAGCCTGCTCATCATTTTTTATTTCACAATAGTATGCCATTACATTTACATTCCACAACTTGTTCAGCCATTCCCTAATTGACGGACACCCCCTCAATTTCCAGGTCTTGGCCACCACAAAAAAAGCTGCTATAAGTATTTTTGTACATATGGGTCATTTTCCCATTGCAAGTGTTCTGACCCAGATGAGCACATGCAGTGTTACAAACCAAATTTCTGAAAGCTGTCCATTCCTTTCTGCTCCACTGTTGCCAATTGTATGTTGGCTCAACTTTCACAGCAAGTTACCAACAAATTATTCCTGCTCAGAGAAATGCTCTAATCTGTTGACATTAATTCTTCTGGTAGTCATTTTGGCTTGGGGGTGCTACTTTTGTGGAATGTGAATATTTATCTTGGAGAGGATGTCTACGATCAGTCCAGCACTCTGCACCACACATTGTCTTTATCACTCTCACATCCTCTCTGTCTCCTCCCCTTATAATCACGTATTCAAGTAAATGTCAAAGCTTGCAATAAAGGTGCATCCATGAAGTTTAGATAAATGGAACACAATGCTGGTGATGAGAAGGTAATGAGATGCACAAGTCTTCAGTAGTAAGTAACCGTTGCTATTGCTGTTTCCAACTCCATTCCTCCCAAGGAATCCTTGCTGTGTCTGAATAGTCTGAGACTATTCTAACATTAAAGTCACCCAGAATCATAAACTTTTCCTCTTTTGGTACATTGATGCTAAGTATTCCCAGGTCTTCATAAAAATTTTCTTTGACCTCGTCAGAGTTTGTCATGGTGAGAGCATAAGCGCTGATGATTGTGGCATGGAGTTTTTATTTGAAACTGGCAATCACATTGTCATGAGCCTGTCATTCACTCCTTTTGGTAGGCAGACAAGCTTGTTGAAGAGATTAGTTTTGGTTACAAAACCTATACCATCTTCATGGTGCTCCCCTTCACTGCGGACACTTCAGAAAAAACATGTATCCTGCTCCAACTTTAGTAAGCTGGCCTTCATTTGCCAGGCTTGTTTTACTCGGGGTTGCTATTTGGGTACAGTACCTGCTGAATTTTCTTGCAGCAAGAACTGTTTGTCTTTCATGTCTACTGGATTTTGTGTTGTCTATAAGTGTGCACACATTCCATGTACTGATGGTGAGTGGAATTATCTCTGCAGAAGTTTTTGTACATTTTTTTTATGTTTTGACCACAGGGTGGGATCCCCACTTGACATGGTTGGGTAAGCAGACAATTTTTAGGGCATCTTTTCTAGCCCCTTCTTCACATCAGTAAGTGAGCCATGGGCTCCTTAAAAAGCTACTCAGACACCCAGGGGGTTGCCAAATACTACTTTTACTTCCAGTGAGAAGGCAACCCTATAGTCCGGGCTGCTTGTGTGCAGAGCTGTGATTATAGCTCCCAATGTAACCACACCTACTGCTTTGTCACTTGCGTATTGCCACAGGACTTTGAGATAGGTAAAAATGGTAAAATGATATGGATGATGTCTTCTGCTTCGTGCACAAATTGGATTTAAGTGAGGCAGAGTTGCTCAAAGTCATTGGCCTCACTCTCTCCTCAAGTGTCATCACAGTCCACTGGAGGACAGGGTCAAGATAACTGGTGATAGCTTGAGATGCTGTGGATGACCTTGGTATATCTGGTGTCTAACCAAGCTCTGAGCACTCCACAGTGCTTGCTTCAACTGCCTTCATAGCTATTGGAACAAATTGTCCTCATCCTCCTTTTCTACCAGGGGAAGTCTTAACATGCTAGGGATAGACACCTCCCAACTCACTTACAGGTTTGAGACCCCTCTGTTACCCTCAATCTGATTTAGCCCAAAACAGTTTACTAGAGTGTGGCCGCTGTCCATGCTGGAGCTTCTTGGAGCCACAGGTGGGATTTAGGTGGATTAGGCAGACACCAAAAGTGGAAAGCTGCCCTGAAAGGGCTTGGCAGCCTTCACACCAGAGGTGCTGGTCTGAACACACCTATATCCCATTGACATCTATATGAAAATTAAAATCTTTGTATTCTTCAAGGTTTAATTTGTGTCATCTTCTTTATGATTCCTTCCACCAGAAGTCATCCCTTGAATTTGTTTCATTCTCTTTACCTTTTCCTACACACTAAAGATGTAGCTATAGTGGAAAAAACTATGGGTCTAAAGTCAGAAGACCTAGATTCCAATTCTGTTTTTGCCACTAAGTAACCATGGTCAAGTCACTGGACCTTTTTATCTCAAATTTCTAACGTAAAATGGAGATGATAATATTTGTACTCATAGTATTGTTAGGACACATCTTGTAAACTGAAGAACAATATAGAAATGTGAAATTTATTTGTAAAGCTATTTTTAAAATTAATGTATGTATCTATAATAGTATTTTCTCTTTCAATATAGTTCCACTTTACTCTTTAAGTAAAATCATTCTATGTTTTGAAGTTTTGTGAGCCTGAAACTTATAAAAAAAAAGCTAGAGGTTACCCTTTCAGGGATGGGGGCCCTAGGGTACCAGATAATAAAATTCCCACATAAATCTATTGGCAGATAAAATTTTTATCTGCTGGATGCAAATGAGGACCTTATAAACACCCATCAAATTTCCCAGAGCCAAGTGGGATGCTCCATTCCACCCAAGGCCTCAACAGGGTACACATTTGCACCTAGGGACCAAGAGGACTTGCTTCCATCATTTTCTCCTATGGACTTTCATTTTGTGTGTTAAGTCCTCCTTGCTTCCCTATCTTGTGGTGAACTCTGTGTTTCCTTTTCTGGGCTTTTGGAATCTCATACTTCCTAAGCCTGTATTTAGATGCATTCAGATATGAACCTTTGTTTCCAAGTGCAATGTATTTTCCATAATCCATCTTTTCCCACTACAAATTAATGGTCAATGGTTATGGTACCTTGATTATTGAAATACATTAAGTACATTGACTCTACCTCTTATAGAATCATAGATTTGGAACTAGAGTGGAACTAAGAGATCATGTAGTCCCACTCCCTTATTGTATAAGAAAACTAAGGCCCAGTGAGGTTGTGATCTTCCCAAGGTCACACAGATAGGAAAGAGGAGAGTTAGGATTTAAACCCAAACCCATCATTAAAGTTTATAAACAAGCTCTGAAGGCCATTTCCCAAAAGATGTTCTAACTGTATTCTGAATCTTGGCAATCCTTTTGGAATAAGGACCTATATGCACCAGGTGTCATTCTAGGATCTAGGAATATAAATATGAAAAATAATAGTCCCTTCTTTCAATGAGTCCATAGTATAAAGTCCCTTCTCCTTCTCTCCAGGGGAGAGAGGGCATATGCATAAACATATGTCGAACGCTGAAGAAATGGTCATATTTAGCCTAGAAAAGGGAAGACTCAAGGGAGAAAATGACAGCTGTGATCAAGTATTTGAAGGGCTGTCATGTGAAAGAGGAATTAGATTCATTCTGCTTGCCCCCAAGAGGACAGAACCAAGAAGCAATGGGTGGGAGTTGCAAAGAAGTCAATTGAGCCTTAATGTCAGGGAAAACTTCCTAAGAATCCAAGCTGCCCAAAAGGAGAATGGTTTGCCTCTAGAAGTGGTGAGTTTCCCCTTACTGAAGGTCTTCAAGGAGAGACTGGATGACTAATTGTTACATATCTTGTTGTGTCAGGCAGCTAGGTGTTTGAGATTATGAGTCCAGAATGCCCTGGGTTCAAATCTGGCTTCAGACACTTATTAGATGTTTGACACAGGACAAGTCACTTAATCTGTGTTTGCCTTAATTTCCTTATCTGTAAAATGAGGATAATTATAGTCTCTACTTCTACTCCCCAGAGTTATTGTGAAGACTAAATGAGATAATTGTAAAGTGCTTGGTGCAGTGTCTGGCATATAGTAAGCACTAAACAAATGTCAGTTATTATTATCTTATGATAGGGATTCCTTTCATATTTTAAGTTGTTTTAGGTGACTACTTTTAACTTTCTTTCTCAACTGTCAAATTCTATGATTCTGTGAAACGTGATACAGTGTTGTGCATAGTAATAACAAAGGAGCCCTCTAAACAAAGTAAACTAGGTGAAGTGGTAAATGATCATTTCCATCGAGGAGGCACAGAAAAGACATATAAAGACACATGAACTGTGTGTTGCAGGAAGAGAAGACTGTCCATAAATAGAGAGACATAAAAGGAGTATTCCAGACATGAGAGAACATTCTATGCCAGTAATTCTCCAAGTACTATCTGGGAACCCCAAGGGGTCCATGAGGTCAAACTATTTTCATAATGACATTTTAATTTTAAGTATGATAAATATCACTAGCTATAAACCACATAAACCAAAGTTCATTGGGTCATCTTCAATAATTTTTAAGAGCACAAAGGGGTCCTGAGATTTTAAAAAAAACTTTGAGAATTGTTAGTCTGTACAAATGCACATAGGTAGAAGACGTCTAGATGAGATCTAAGAACAGCTGATATTCCAGCTTCTCTGGGGTGTGTAGTGTGTGAAAGGAAGTAGAAAAACAAAATTGAAAAAGCAGATTTGAGCCAGAGTGTAGAGTCCTCCTAAATGCCAGGTAAGGAGTTGCTATTTTTTTATCCCACAGGCAATAGTGAGACAATGCTAGTTTTTGAGAGGAGAGCTATGTAGTGAGGTCTATGAATTAAGAAAGATCACTTTGGTAGCTGCATGAAGTACGGTTTGGAGAGAAAAGAGTCAGGAGTCAGAAAAACAAGCTAAGAGACTATTATCACAATCTAGGTGATACTCTCCTGGAATGACAATGGAGCAAAAGCGGGAATAATGGCAAAAGAAGAGCGCTGATGAATTCTTCATCACAAGTCCCCATCCATCATCGTGCTCCATATCAAAACAAAAATATTATGGAAACCCCAAATCGGCACCAGCTGTAACTGAATTAAACTCAATAGTCCCCAGTGTTTACAAGAACATCCTCACTTACAATTATCCAAACAAATCTATTCACTTAGAAGCTCTAAGGGCTCTAAAGCAAAGCAGCACATTTCTTGGGGGCCTCTTAAACTACCTTTATTGCTATGTAAATTTTATACACAGGCAATACCACTTACATACTTCTGAGACACTCCTGAATCTTCCTTTTCTTTAGACCTTTACACAGTCCTCTGGAAATGATGGGCAATAAAATAAGATCATAGGGGTTTGGGGTTGTCATTGTTGCTTTTTGGTAGGTCATAGAATTTTGGCTTTTTTTTTTAAAGAAGATAGGTCTCGTTCCTAATTCCTTATACACACACACACGTACACACACACACACACACACACACACACACACACACCCCTCATACAGACAATATCCTTTACCTATTGAATTTTGACAAATCAAACCTATTTCCTCCTTTATTCAGTCCCTTTGCAATTATTTGTATATTCTTCATGTTGGAGGCAGCTAGATGGCTCAGTGGATAGAATGCTGGGCCTGGAGTCAAAAAGACCTGAGTTTAAATATCACCTCAGACACTTGCTAGCTGTGTGACCCTGGGTAAATCACTTAGTCTCTGTTTGCCTTAATCCATGGGAGAAAAAAAAATGGCAAACCGCTTCAGTATTTTTGCTAAGCAAACCTCATGGACCATATTAGCATGTTGTGGTCCATGGGATCTCAAAGAGTCATGTTGATAGCCATCATTCTTTCATTTTTTTTAGGCACAAAGGTGGTGCATTAGATAGAATGTTGGACTTGGAATCAGAAAAACCTGAGTTCAAGTTCTACCCCAGTTACTTACCAGCAAGGCACTTTAACCTCTTAAGCTTAATTTTCCCTTTCTGTTAAAAAAAAATAGGATAATGATGGCATCTAATCCAAAGGGTTATTGAAAAGATTAAATGATGTAATATATGTAAATTACTTTGCCAAGCTTAAGGAATTATCTAAATATAATGATGACAATGACAATGAGGATGGCCAAAATAGCTTTGAGATATGGAGATAATACCCAGTCCTCTCTCTCCACTATGCCAGTAGAACAGTTCCTACCAAATTAGAAAGGTTTTGAGGACAAACCAGGTAGTGGACAAACCTAATGACATGGAGAGAGGCTAGATGTCAATCCCCAAAGAGTTGGCCATTAGGTAAGGCTTATTGCTATTTTTGTTATGGTCATCATCATCATCCTAGTGGTTGTTGTAGTCATGGTGACTCATGATGTTGTTGTCATGGTGACTCAAGAAAATCTATCTGCTATATCTAGGGGCAAGGAGAGGATTAAAATTTGGAGTAATGGAAGGGAAGTCTACAATAATGCAATCATAGATCTTCTGAAGTGATGAAGATGGCATTCTTGGCTCTTGTAAGAATAGAATTTCCACAACAGCATTGTGGAATGACAGAAAGGAGAAGGCTGAGATGGTTTGTTCTGGTATATAATAGATGTGGGGATGGGTTTCTCACTTTCCACGTAGAACTATAATTTAGAGTCATAGTGTTTAGGTATGAAAACAAAATTAAGAATCATCTAATATCTTCTCGTTACAGTTGGGGAGACTGAGGCAAAGAGAGTTGAAGTATTTATCTACAGTCACAACTCTTGTAAAGGTAGCATGGTGTAATAGGGATAAGACTAGACTCATGGTCAGATTGCAATCTTACCTCTGTTACTATTTGTGTGACCCTAGGCAACTCAATTAACCATTCTGAGTCTCAGTTCCCTAACTTGTGGTTATATCTCAGTCATTAAAAAAAAAAGCAAACCTCTGACTATATGCCAGGCACTGTGCCAAGTGATGGGGATACAAAGAAAGTCCAAAGACAGTCCCTACTCTAAGGGATCCCTCCCCAAATTTAAATGGGAAGACAACAAGAAAACAATTATGTACAAACAAGCTATAGAGGGTGGATTCTATAGGTGCTCAAATTTCCTACACGATCTCTTGTCTATTGCCTTTCATAAGAGTACCTGACCACTTCTTTCCTAAGAAAATAGAGACCATTCATTGTAAATTTTTTCTTCTCTCCCATTATACACCTCAAAACCACTATATATCATTCTCTATTTTCTCCTCCTTCACTATAGTCTCTGATGAAAAGGTGCCATTTTTCCTTGCAAAGACTAAAATTTCTATTTCTGTCCTTGACCTAATCCTTTCCACATCCTTCAGGCGCACAGTCATTTTTATTTTTCATATCCTTTTTACCTCTCATCTTCAGTCTACCCTTCTCTATGGAGTCCTTCCTTGCTTCCTATAAACACAGCAGGTCATCATATCCTTAAGAAACCACAGCTGACCATCCCATGATCACAAGCTTTTGTTGTATATTGCCTCTCCAGTTCACAGCCAAACTCTGGAAAAAAGTGCTACATACTCATGTCCATTTTCACATCTTCCATTTGTTTCTCAGTGCCTTGAGATCTTACTTCTAATCCCACTACTTTTCTAGAACTACTCTTTGCAAAATTACCAAAGCTAATGGCTAATTCTGTTGACCGTTTATCAGTCCTCATTCTTCTTGACCTCTCTGAAACTTGTGACTCTTTCTTGGTGTTCTCTTCAGCTACTATTGTCCCACTTGCCACCTATATTCAGGTGCCTAGACTGTGAGCTCCTTGAAGGCAGGGGTTGTCTCTTACTTTTCTTTATATCCTCATCCCTTAGCACAGTGAATGGCATATAGAAAGAACTTAAAAAAATATTTCTTGACCGACCGTGGTGTCTCCAAAATCTATGTCTTACTTTCATTTCTTTCCTGAGCACTAATACCACATTAATAATTTTAATTAATAATTAGACATCTCCACCAAGATATCTCATATGCATCTCAGCTTCAGCATATCAAAAAGAAAACCATTATCACCCTCCTCCCCAACCTCTCCTCCTCCAAATTTATTTATTTCTATTGAAGGCCCTCCATTTTTCTAATCACCCAGCTCTGCAATGTCAAGAGTCATATTTTACTCATTGCTATTTTTCAGCACCCTCTCCGACCCTAAACAATTGGTTGTTAAGTTATGTCTATCCTCCATCTGTCCACCAACAGGGCTATCACCTTTATTCATACTCACATCATCTCTCCCTTAAGCTACAACAATAACTTCCTAATTACTCTCTGCTCTCTAAACTAGTCTCTGTGCAGCTGCCAAAATAATCTTGTAAAGACTCTTCTGACCATGTCATTCTCCTGCTCAAGGAGCCTCCATTTGTTCCCTATTGCCCATGCCTCTAGGATAAAATACTAATTTCTCAGCTTGGCATTAAAATTCTTCACCATGAAGATGCAACCTCCCTCACCAGGTTTGTTTCACATTTTTTCCTGCCCCACCCTCCACTCTTTACTTTCCAGATAAATAAACTGTCCAAGTTGATATTCCCCAAAATCAGCATTCTGTTTCCTCCTTCCTCCCTTTGCATAGTTTGCCCCTATTTCTAAAATTCATTTTTCCTTATTTCTAACTACTAGAATCTCTAGCTTCATTCAAAGTTCAGCTGATTCACCATATCCATATGGAAGTTATTCCTGATCTATCTAGGTTTTAGCTTACTCTTCCCTCTCCAATTATCTTGTATTTACTTACCTGTGCAAATATTGTATTTCTACCCCCCAGACCTATAAAGTAAAAGTTCACAGAGGACAGAAATGATTTTTTATTTTGCATTTGTACTCCCAGCAACTATCATGGTCTTAAACCCTGTATGCACTTAATAAATTCATCTTTAATTGAATTGAATCAGGAGTTGATTATGACATTTTCCTTTCTGGGCTCTGACAGCTATACTATGCCACAAATTCTATAATATCACTCTGTTGTCCTATCTTAGCTAGACAGTAGTATTTTCACATATTTATAGGACATTTGCAAAACACTTACAACCTAAGAGTATGTAAATTCATACTAAATAATTCATAATGCTCACAGGAATCTGTTTTCTAACTTGCCGCGACAGCCACAATACAGAAGTAAGAGAAAGATGATTAGAACAACAACAACAAAAAGCTGGATGCTTTTAAAGTTAAAATAGATTAGGTGCATTTTAATGTTGTAGACCAACTGATGTAGCCAGAAGCTGTATTTGTATTATTTAACTCACTTAGCTTATGTCTTCATATGAGCCAAAAAAATATTTCAGAATAAAACAGTCCATTTTTGATGGCTGTAGATGGTAAATGTCTTAATGGATAAACCTACATGGCCCAACCATGACAGGGAAATGTACTATTGAACTTGTCTATTCAGTTAGAGCAAGGGGAAGCCTGATAAACACTTAATTTATAGGGAATCAAAGTAGTCATTTGGCCTAATATCTCATCTGGAATCTGGTGTGTGAGTGTGAGTGTGTGTGTGTGTGTGTGTGTGTGTGTGTGTGTGTGTGTGTGTGTGTGTGAGAGAGAGAGAGAGAGAGAGAGAGAGAGAGAGAGAGAGAGAGAGAGAGAGAGAGAGAGAGAGAGAAACAGAGAGAGACAGAGAGACAGAGCAGAGGGAAAGAGAGAGAAACTCAAAAAGGAAAAAGAAACTTACATGGAAAGAAACTTAAAATAGAATTCTAGAGGTGCAAAGGAATATATGGGCTGTCAAAGTATGAAATCCTTATAAATATGTTTGTTTAATCTTGGACCAAGACTTGTGAGTATGATTAGAAGCAGTGGCAAATAAACTCTGACTACTTCAACGTATAGCCAAGATACTCCTTATTGTCTAGGTCAGGGGTCAACAAACCAACTCAGTGGCCAAATCCAACCTGCTGCTTGTTTTTGTATGACCCGTGAAATAAGAATGCTTTTATGTGTTTAAACAAACATATAAGTTAAGAAACAAAGTTACAGAAACATAAAATCCTAGAACATTATAGTTTGAAGGGAATAGCATGTAGATGACCCAGCCCAAGCCTATTATTTTATATAGAGAAATCATAGTCATAGAGAGGAAATGGCATGTCTAAAGTCATACATGAAATTATCAGAGTGAGGACTAGAACTCATAGCTGCTGACTTCTAAGCCAATGTTATTTCCATTTCTTCATGCTTATCTAGATCAGATAGGATTTTTGGGTCCATAATTCTACAAAAATATGTACAATGACTATTTGCTTTGGAGCAGTATGATGTAGTGGATAGTTTTAGAAAAAGTCATCTTAATGAATATTGGTGCAACAATTTAAAAAAATACTAGCAAAGTGTTTATAGCAGTATATCACAAGGATTATACACTATGAGCAGGTGGGATTTATATCAGAAATGCAGGGCTGGTTCAGTATTGGGAAAACTGTCAGCATAATTGACCATATCAATAACAAAACCAAGAGAAACTGTATGATCATCCCAACACATGCAAAAACAGTCTTTGACAAAATATAACACCCATTACTATTTAAAAAAACACTAGAGAGCATAGGAATAAATGAAGCTTACCTCAAATTGATAAGTAATGTTTATCTAAAACCATTAGCAATTATTATCTATAACGGAGATAAACGTGAAGCTTTCCCAGTAAAACCAGGGGTGAAGTAAGGATGCCCATTATCACCTCTATTATTTAGTAGAAATGTTAACTATAGCAATAAGAGGGGAAAAAAAGAAATTAAAGGAATTAGAATAGACAACGAGGAAACAAAGCTATCACTCTTTGCAGACGATATGATGTTATACTTAGAAAATCAACTAAAAAGCTGCTTGAAATGATTAACAACTTTAGCAAAGTTGCAGGACACAAAATAAATCCACATAAACGATCAGCACTTCTATGGACTACCAATGAAGTCCAGCAGCAAGAGATAGAAAAAAATTCCATTTAAAATAACTATAGACAATATAAAATATTTGGGAATCTATCTGCCAAGAAAAATCCAGAAACTATATGAACCCAATTACAAAACACTTTTCACATAAATAAAATCAGATCTAAACAATTGGAAAAATATTAATCTATTGTGGGTAGGCTGAGCCAATATAATAAAAAAAAATGGCACTTTTACCTAAATTGATCTATTTGTTCAGGGCCATACCAATCGAACTATCAAAAATTATTTTATCAGCTAGAAAAAAATAACAAAATGCATCTTACAGAACAAAAGCTCAAGGATATCAAGGGAATCAATGAAAAAAATGAAAAAAAATGTGGTCTTGCTATACCAGAACTCAGATTGTATTATAAGGTGGTAATTATCAAAGCAATCTGGTATTGGCTAAGAAATAGAGTGGTGGATCGCTGGGAAAGGACTAATGATGAAACATGCTATTTGTTGTTTGAAGACAGATTGAAGCATGCTATTTTTCACTTTTTTTGCTTTTATTTCAATCTTCTTTGTACAAATGACCAATATGGAAATGTTTTACATAATTTCACATGTATAACCTATATCTGATTGCTTACCATCTCAGGGTGAAAGGAAGAGATAGAAATTGAAACTCAAAACTGTAAATAAAAATGTTAAAATAAATTGAAAAAATAATGACCCCTACCTCACAGAATTGTTGTTGAACATCAACTATTTGTAAAGTGCTTGGAACATAGTTGGCTCTTAGTAAATGTTTATTCCCTTCCTTAAAAAATTGTTGTCCTACATGATTCTGATCCATATTTTCTCATAAATCTGCCATAGAGGATCTAATCAATATTCTGAAGGCCTCTCTCTGCTTCTTTAGTATTTCAGGCATACCATTTGTTTAGTTTCTCTGGTGATATGTTTTTGATAACGTATGAAATCCATATAAATATGTTTCTTTAACCTTGAACCAAAGTTTGTGAGTATGATTAGAGGCAGTAACAAATAAACTCTGACTACTTCAATGTTTAGTCCAAAATACTAATTGTTGTCTAGCTCAGGGGTCAGCACTGAACAAATCCAACGTGCTACCTGTTTTTGTATTACCTATGAAATAAGAATGGTTTTTATGTGCTTAAATAAATTATAATTAAATATTTACTATATTATGTATAATTATACACCATTTTAATAAAATTGATTATTCACTAAGTTGCATAATAAAAAATGAGAATAAGAATAAAATAATAAATAGTAAATACATAATAAAATAAATAGATAAAATTTCTATAGCTTTTTAAAATTTGCAAAATACTTTATGAATATGGTCTCATTTTATCCTAGACTAGATAGTCACTGAGGGCCCTCCCAACTCTCAAATTCTATGGCTTTACGTTTATCTGGATTACATTTTTAATCAGTTGACTAGTTTATTATTTGAATTCATTTTGCATCCTGCCTCTCCCAACAGGATAGCTGTACCTCCTAGCAATATGACATCTACAATTTGTTTTGCACGATATTGCTTTCTTTTTACAAATCACTAAAAAAGAATAGAACAGGGATCAGGACAGAATCCTATGACTTTCCAGTAAAAACCACCTTGCAAGTTTACATAAAACCATTAATGACATCTCTTTCAGCTTAATCATTCAACCAGTTCTCAATCCTCCTAAGTGCATAAGACTTTTTTGCAAATATTTTTAAAAGAAATCTGGGTAAAACTGTTCACATAATACTCCCCTTTTCTATAAGTCTGGTCCTCCTGGCAAAAACAGAAAATAAATTCTATTTGGCATAGCATGGTTTTGATGATGCTGTGCTGATCCTCAGTGAGCACTACTTCTGTTTTAAGATGCTCTCAAACTATCCCTTTAATAATACATTCTAGTATTTTGCCAGAATTCAAAGTCATGCTCACTGGTCTATGGTTTGCAGGATCCAACCTTTTCCCTATATTGAAAACTGGGGTAAGGTTTATCTTTCTCCAGTCCTGAGGTACCTCAACCCTTCTCTATGATCTTTCAGAGATCACTGACAGTTCTTAACAATAACATTCACCAGTTCTTTTAGGAACCTTCTTACATTCAATTCTCTGGCCATTATTTCTTTGGGTTTTGATGGCTCAGAGTGACTATAAATAACAGTTGTTTCTGTTTTGACCAGAAAACCTGAGGGTCTTCCTCTCCCATACTGTTGTTGTTGTTTTTGACTAGGTAAAAGAGTCCATTTTTTTTTTACCTCATTTCTCACCTAGCCTTAGTCACTGAATGGGTGTTGCCTCAGACAAACTGAGACCTGGGAAAGACATTAACTTCAAAAAGCCAAGGTCTCCCTTGCACCTGGGGCCAACTCCAGTTGTCCTGATCTATTTCTTGCCACTGGACCAAGTTGGCTCTGGAGGAGAAAGTGAGGCTGGTGACTTTGCACATCTCTGCTTCACTTAAATCCAATTTACTTGCAAGTCAAGACATCACCTTCCTAACGTTGGTCCTTTTTGACAACCAAGTACAAACAACAAATACAGTGTCAAGATATTTGGAGATATCCTGTTTCCCAGAGCTAAGGCCCAGCAAGCAGGCTGTGCCCTGAGCTTGGCATAACAACAATCCTTTGTGTTCTGAATGATCTCTGGTAAAGTGTATTACTTTGACCAGCACCAAGTGTTCACTGAGGGATTTATGATTTTCATATTAATCAATAACAGTTTAGATTTGTTGGAGCTCCCCCTATTTCCCAGGGACCTGAGAGCCAACATACTGCAGCCTAAAGCCACCTATCACATCTCTTGATTTTCTCACAATCCCTGGTTTCTTGTAACAGCCAAGTGAACCAAACCAGGTACCGCACTCTTATTCTTGACACACTAACTCTGGTTAATAATAATTAGTTATTGAATGATCACAAGGTTCAACAATCCTTAAGATTTGAGACAATCAACCTGGAGACTGTTCCCATAGGGCCCATTAATGCTTGCAACTGTCCATGACAATTCAGAAGGACTCATGATGAAAACATTTATTCACTCCTAGAGAGAAAACTGATGAACTCTGAGTGCAAATTGAAATATAATTTTCTCAGGCACCAAAAATGATTGTGTTGTGGTCCAGCCCCCTTGTGTTTTTATATGTATATAAGCCCTGCCTTTGCCCCAGCATGTTAAGCCCTTCCTCTCAGGAGAGGAGGATTCTGCTTGCAAGAGTTTTCCTCACTCTGAAATTAATTAAACTTCTGTTTAATCTCTGACACACCTGCCTCTGGCCTGCTCTGTTTGGCTCCAGCCCTTCCCAGGTTAGAGGCTGGTTCTGGTCCAATTGGCAACAGTCAGTCCTCTGCTTTCCCAAGGGTAATGTTCCTAGAAAATGGCAATGCTAAAGTAAAAAATGCAAATGTTGATACATTGAACCTATGGGAAATAAGGAGTTAGGTTCCTGCAACCACCAAAAACTGTAATCTTTTGCTAGAGACTGCTGAAAATACACTTTTCTACATATAATTCTTTATAACAAAACATTAATTCTGATGAGATGTACTTTTCCTAACACAGTAACCATGAAATAACCCATAAAATGCAGGGAGGATGAGAGGCAACACAAGATGTATAGGGAGGGACAAAGACAGCGATGTCAGGAGAACCTTAGGTATAAAAGGAAAAGGGGCAACACCTGCCATCTCTAATCTCTCTTTCTGCTCTGTGATTGAACTGTTTCCTTATGAAAAGCATATCCTATGGAGTGAGTCTCAGCCCACCTGGACAACTCTGGCCAGGGGCCAAGACTCTACTCCTGCTGCTGCTGCTACTGATGCTGCTGCTGCTATTACTACTACTGCTGCTAATATATACATATATATACACACATATATATATATATGTATGTGTATATATGTATGAATGTATGTATGTATATATGTGCATGTATTTATATGAAAGCTGACATATATACACATATATGTACATATATACATACATGTGTATATGTGTGTGTGCCAGGCATACCAGTGTTTTATAATTATTATTGTGCCTGATCTTGATAAATTTCATTTATCCTCACAACAGCCCTAGGAGGTAGGTGGTATTATGATCTTATCATGCTAAGAAACTGAAGCAAACCAAGGTAAAGTGACTTGTAGCTAGTATGTGTCTGAGGCCATATTTGAACTCAGGTCTTCTGACTCCAGGCCTGGACTGGGACTCTATCCACAGTATGATCCAGCTTCCCCATTATCTCATATATTCATTTCTCTAGGTACCAGTTAATTCATCTGTAGTGCCAGGCCTGGGGTCAGGAAGACTCATCTTCCTGAGCTCAATTCCAGCCTCAGATTAGTCATGTGACCCTGGACAAGTCACTTAACCCTGTTTGCCTCAGTTCCTCACTTATAAATTGAGCTAGAGAAGGAACTGACAAACAAGTCTGGTATCTTTGCCAAGAAAACTCCAAATGGGGTCAGGAAGCATCAGACATGACTGAAAAATGACCAAACAGCAGCAACACAAGTGAGAGTATTTATCATATATTACATAAATTAATATTCTAGTAGCATTTATATAGCATCTACTGTATGCCAGGTGCTTTAAAAGATATTATTTCATTTCATCTTCACAATAATTCTGAGAGGTAGATACTATTATTAGCTCAATATTTCATATTAGGAAAAGGAGGCAGATATAGGTTAAGTGATTTGCCCAGGGTCACACAGCTAGTATCTGGGTCTAAGTTTGAATTCACGTCTAAACTTAAATCCAGGCTTAGCACTCTAGCTGCTGCACCATCTACATTTGTCTATAAGTGATATGAAGCTGAGAGGGATGACTCACATATTTAATGAAACAATTAGGACTCTAGATAGGCTTAGCAGGTCTACAGGATGGATCATATGGAATAGAATGAAGCCGACAAATATATCCTGAGATATGAACCAGTTGCGATTTGCCGGTGTTGATGAAGGGGCAACCACACCAGCACAGCAGCAGATCCTTTAAGTATTGAAATGAGAAATCTTACCATTATTATTATAATTATACTAAGACTGGGAAAAAGCTCTGTTTGCATAGGCTAACAGAGTTCACAAGAACCAAGAAAGGAATTTTGGCACTAGGAACAGTAAGACTATATTGGTAGCTACCTTAAGAAAGTAGGTTGGGGGGGGGCAGAGCCAAGATGGCGGCTGGGAAGCAGTGACTGGCATGAGCTCCCCACCAAGTCCCTCCAAAAACCTATAAAAAAATGGCTCTGAACCAATTCTAGAGCTGCAGAACCCACAAAGTGTCAGAGGGAAGCAGGGCTCCAGCCCAGGACAGCCTGGATGGTCTCTGGGTAAAGTCTGTCCCACACGGAGCTCCCAGCCCCCAGCTGAGGGGAGCGGAGCTGAGCCCAGTGCGCATGGCACAAACAGACCAGACGTGGACCTACCAGACCAGGAGACGATCGGAGAGTGCCCTAACATGCTGAATTACTGAGCTGTGGCATCCACCAGACCTCTCAACCCACAAAGAGCAAAGACATCAGAGAAGGTTAGTGGGAAAAGCTGCGGGACTGAGTTTGCGGTTCAGCCACTGCCCCTGGGGCAGTGGAGGTGGGGCAGCTTTAGAACTAGGGCTGCAGTTGCTTCTGGCCCCAGGCCCACCTGGTGGGAGGAATTAAGTGGCTGATCAGAGCAGGAGTGAAGAGCCTGCTGAAGATTTAAGCCCAGTCCAGGTAGGGGGTTCTTGGGGAAGGAGGAGTGCTGGTGAGGCAGCGCATCCACCCAAGCGTGGAACATAGAACTCTTTATTCTATAAGCAGCCACACCCCGTTGAAA
>CM053625.1:298046332-298070584 GCA_028646595.1 Phalanger gymnotis
TAGAAGGGTTATACATAATGTTACGCATGTGGGCCATGTTGAATTGCTTGACTTCTTAGGGAGGGTGGATGGGAAGGGAAGAGGGGAGAGAATTTGGAACTCAAGGTTTTAAAAAAATAGATGTTCAAAAGTAAAAAAGTTTTTTTTTTTTTATCATGCAACTAGAAAATAAGATGCACTGGCAATGGGGCATAGAGATTTATCTTGCCCTACAAGAAAGGAAGGGAAAGCGGGATGGGAGGGGAATGGGGCGACGGAAGGGAGGGCAGACTGGGGAACAGGGCAACCAGAGTGTACACCATCTTGGAGTGGGGGGGGGGGAGGAAATGGGGAGAAAATTTGTAGTTCAAAAGCCTGTGAAAATCAATGCTGAAAACCAAACATGTCAAAAATAAATTAAAACAAAAAAAAAGAAAGCAGGTTAGCAAATTGGGGACAGGAGATTGCTTAGGCATTTTGTGAGAAAAACTGGTATAGAAGCATACCTCTATTTTTAGTGATAACTCTTTTTTTTTTTTTTTAAATGGTTTCTTTCTTAGTGTCTTTTTTATTAGTTAATTTATTTATTCACACATTCACTCATAAGTTTTAAATTTTCTCCCCTTGCTCTCCCCTCCCTCCCCAAGACAACCTGCAATCTGATATAGACTCTACATACACATTTCTATTAAACATATTTTCACAGTAGGATAACTCTCTTTTTTAATAGCACTGTAAGCCACTTAATTCTCTTAAGCAGATGATGTGTGAAATGCAGCTACCACTAGCCTGACTTTAAAGATGAGGAAACTGAGGCTTTGTCTAGGGATTTAGACCCAGGTTTTCTAAATTCAAGCTTAGGGCCATTTCCACCAGATTTAGCTGCCTCCTAAACTCAATGCTGCCTCAAGACAGACTTGAGAATATGACCCAACAATAGAAAAGTCAGTTAATACCCGCATGCTAATTTGATCATTACAGAATGATTACAGAGAAATGGTAAGCACTGCTTCATTAAAACTATTACATATATATATATATATATATATATATATATATATATATATATATAAACAGGCCCAGGTATGTATTTGGTATGAGTTTTAAATAGTGACCTGTATTATAGCAATAAAGGAAATTTACTTTCTAAATTCATTGAATCTATTTAGCAGCATTTGCATATCTTTATTCCTTAATTGATTTGTCTGCCTCCATTTCCCTTTATTGATCAAAGTACTGGGGTGGGGAACCTGGGGCCTCAAAGCCACATGTGGCCTTCTAGGTCCTCAGGTGCAGCTTTTTGGCTGAGTCCAAGTTTTACAGAACAAAACCTTTTATTGAGGTGATTTGTTCTGTGAAGTTTGGATTCAGTCAGAGGACTGCACTTGAGGACCTAGAGGGCCACATGTGGCTTCGAGGACAAAGTTTCCCCATCCCTGGAAAGTCACATTGGGTAGATTTTTATTTCCAGTAACTATTTGAGAGTCATTTTTTTTCCTTTTTTTGTTGTTCTGAGCTTGACAAACAACAACAATGATCATCTCTACATAGGCAGAAAAATAAAAAAATGAAAACTGTATGTGAAACTGTAAATCTCTATTATGTATAGCTTGGTGTTTTATGTTTTCTGTAGGGGTTTTTTTTGCGGGGGGGAGGGGAGGTTGGTAAGGTATAAAACAAATTCAACAAAAAAGTTCCAAAACTCTCCTTCTTTTCTGTATTTCACTCTGAACTTACTTCTACTTTCTTCTGTGCACAACACTTTTTAAATGTTTCCTTGGATCTTTTCCTTTCTTCTCCCCTCTCCTCCCTTCCCCTCTCCACTCTTCGCTGCTCCTCACCTCTCTTTTCTGATCACTGTCACTACCATAACTCATAACTCAAACCTTCTAACAAAGAAAGTTGCAACTTATTAGTTCTTGTTTTGGACTAGTTTGCCAATGTATGTGGGCATGAGTGTTTTTAACACAGGGTTATATGAATTCAAAATTATTTGTCTTCTGAGCCTGCAGCCAAATTTCGAGAATATTTAACTCAGGTGTATGCATTTCAAAACAACAACAAAAGTATCCTATCCACCTGTGACTGCCTGCTGGGCATTTTTCAAGCCACAAGTAGGCCCAGCAAGCTTCAGGAGTAAGTGGAGGCAGGTGGATTGTCATGTCAGGGGCAGCAGATGAGGCTGCATTGTGGAGGAAGTAAGTAAATCAGCCCTACCTCCAGAAGTTGGCAAGATTATTAAATGGGACTGCTCAAAATGAAGTAGGGAGAAATGATTTCATTCCTTTTGGAAAATACCTGACTCGATTGGCATTTGGAACTCTGAAGAGAAACGAGATTGTCTATTAAAGATGAAAAGATAAGAATTAATTGGATTTGATTTTTCAAAAAATCAAAATAAATAAGACAGAGATAGATAGATAGATGGATGGATAGATAGATAGATAGATAGATAGATAGATAGATAGATAGATAGATAGATAGATAGATAGATAGATAGATAGATAGATGCCCCAGCTGTCCTGGAAAAGAGATTATGCATCCTTTCCACCCCAATCCAGAACGTTTTCTATCTGCAATGTGTCTTGTACCCTTCTTCTGGGACTCAAAACATCATAGGTTTAGAGATGAAAAATGCCTTAGAAGGCAGTCCCAATCACTTCAACTTATGCAAGGGAAAATATTGTCCCAAGAGGTTAAAGATCTTGCCTAGGGTCACACATAGGCAGTGAGTGATAGATCCTGGAAGCAAACTGAGGTTCTCTGAGACCAAACTTATGGCTCTTTTCATTTCACCACACTAACTCATTTCACGTAAGGATTGGGTGAAGAAACCATGTAGTCTGCAGAAGAGAGGATGTAGCGGAAAATGTCACCACTTTCAGTGTTTGAAGAGCTTTAATATGGAAGGAGTAGATATATGTACCACCCCCAGCCCCACAAGAGGATTTAGCCACCATGCAGTCTCATCTGCTGCCCCTGAAGTGACAATCCACCTGCCTCCACTTACTTCTGAAGCTTACTGGGCCCACTCACAACATGGAAAATACCCAGCGGGCAATCACAGGTGGGTAGGATACTTTTGTTGTTTATTTTACATACACCTGAGTTAAGGATGGCAGAAGGCAAATTTCAGCTCAGCATGAAGAAAACTTCCTGACAATTGGGATATTCTGAAATTAAATGGGCTACCAGGAGGGGTAATAATTTCCCACATTATTGAGAAACTTCAAATGGAACCCAAATTGACCCCATGTCAGGGATATTATTGAGTGTACTCCTACTCAGGTACAGGTTAGACTAGGTGGTATCTGAGGTTCCTTCTAGTTTTAAGACTGGCATTCTACTCCCCACAACACATTATTTTCCTGTATGTAGTTGTTTGCATGTTTTATCCCTCATTAGAATGTCAACTCTTTGAAGACTGAATTGTCAACTCCTTTCATTGAATTGAAAATTAAAGACTGTTGTTGTCTTTTTAATTTTTTTGTATCCGCAGTGCTTCTCTCAGCATACCTTGCACATAGTAGGCTCTTAATAAATGTTTGTTGATTGGCTTTACAACAGGATTATATTCTCTATTTCTCTAAACCTGGAAATAAACAACTTTGTGATGGAACCCCACAGTAATAACCGTATCTACTTCATATTACTATGGTCATTTCTATTACTGAGAACTTTACATACATGGTCTCATTTTAATTTTTGTAATCCTATAATATAGGTAGTAAAAGTGTGCTTACTTCCAGTTTATTGACCAGAAAATTCAGTTTCAGTGAAGAAGAGATGAGAAGATTTTGGGGTGGGAAAATTAAAGTAGCCTTATAATTGAACTGTTGCCATATGGAAGAGGAATTAGTATTGTACTTGGCCTAAGTAGGTGCTGTAGGTATAAATTTCAGAAAAAGTAGTGTTCTGAAAATCTTTAGAGAAGAGAGAATCAAGGGAAAGAGGGTGATCAACAGTGTCAAAGGCTGCAGGAAGGTCATGGAAAATGAGTCCTGAGAAGGGGTCATTGCCTGGTAATTAAGGGAGATAGTTACTAGCTTCAGAGAGAGTAGTTTCAGTAAAATTATGAGGTCACATCCTAGATCTTCTGATTTTAAGACCATGATCTTTCCATTACTCCACACTGCCTCTTAACAGCCTAAGTGTCATTGCACTGCCCAGATCAACTATTTATATTCATTGGCTTCCTCAGATATTGCTCATTGATGTTGCAGATCACTACCTATTATTTTCAGATCTCATAGACTTGCCAACGACTGAACCTCTAGCATTTAATATGTGAGCTACAACTCCCCAGTATTTCTGATGGCCATATTGAGTTGATAGACATTAAATAATTAAGGCTTATACAATTGGTTCTGGGTGGGTCCTTGGATGTAGAGAAGCAGTTGATGTGACAGAGGAAGTAGGATGAAGATATCAGTCATAGAACTTCAGAAGTATAGAATAAGGAAAGATTTTGTGACCCAGATTTATTACATCATACAAACTGAGACCCAGTCCAGAAGGAGTGTAGAGTTGGCCCATTTTATTTTTATCATCAATTTTCATCTCTAATAGTGTCAAGACCATCATAGGATGGTGGAGCTGAGAGAGACCTTAAGGATCTAGAAGGATCATTGGAACAAAGGTTGTAAGAACCTAGAATGTTAGGGTTTGAATGGACCTGATAGCATTTTTTTTTGCTTTTTTGGCAGGGAAATTGGGGTTAAGTGACTTGCCCAAGGTTACACAGCTAGTACATGTGTCAAGTGTCTGAGGCCAGATTTGAACTCAGGTCCTCCTGACTCCAGGGCCGATGCTCTACTCGCTGCGCCACCTAGCTGCCCAAGGGACCTGATAATATTATTATAAAACAGCATGTAAGAGCTGGAGAGAACATGAGAACATAGAATTTTGCAACTGGGAAGAACTGTAAAATTTAGAATTTCAGACATCGACAGGACTTTAAAAGATAGAATGCTGTCACTCAAAGAGAACTTAGAACAGATAATAACAGAATATAGAAACAAAAGGGGGACAAGGAAACCTTGCCAGGAAGGCAGCAATATACACAGAAGCCCTCAGCTCTCCCCCTTCCCCTCTAGTGTTTTTAATTCTTAGCAGAGTCATTCCAAATGCTGAGCTAGAGACTAGGGAAATGACCAAAGCTGAAAGGACATTTGAAAATGGGTACAAATGTTTATTTCCAACTTCGGAGAGAATTAGTGGGAGGTGTTGACTAGGAAAGGAGTAGGGGAAAACATACTTCCATGACCCTAAGGTGGGAAAAAGGTGAATAGAATTAGGAATCCCAAACTTTTCTAAAAGTAAAAGACAGAGGACCCTCTGATAAAAGAGTCCAGTAGTTGAAATCTGAGATTGTCTGAAGAGCTCTTTTTGTATACCAGCTAGATAGAAACTGTGGGGATATTTATGAGCAGAGGTGAAGATGTGTTGATTAGCTCAAGGCACCTGGCTCTGGTGGGTTTACTTTAGAATAAGGATACTTGCCAAAGGCTGCAGCAGCAGGAGGAAGGAGAAACAAGACAGATCCTTAATGGATGGAAGGAAGAAGTCTGAAAATAGCCAAAGGGAAGAATGGAGAATACCAGAAGTAACATAATTTTTGTACATGGCATCAATGGCAAAGGATAGAACAATGAAGCTGCAAGCCTCTGGCCTTATTTTATTCTTTCTTTCCAGACAGAAGCAAGTATATGGCAGAGCTGAGAGGCTGTAGAAACCCTGGCCCATTCCAAAGAGCTTGAAAGGTAATTCCATACAGTCTTAGGCAAGAAGAGGTATTTCAGTCTCAAAGCAAGGCTTACAGGTCAGAGGCATAAACCTTCCTTACCTTGGAATCCAAGTTTCTATCATAGCATATCCTTTCAAACCAGTGTGCAAATATGTAGGCAATTGTACCCATGTGCGTAGTGAACAAGATGATTTCATTGCTTGATTTCCTCCTGATTTTTGTTTTGATATTCTGTTCCAAATAATTACTTTTCTATTTGAACTACAGTTCCTGTCTGTTCTGTTGGCAGAGAATGCACTAGATGGGGGTATGAGCCAAATATTAACTCAACATTGAACATAAGTACTGAAGCAATTCTGGAATTGAGTGGCAGACTGATCACAGGACACCTTAGAATGAACAATACTGTAATGCAGAAACCTCAAACTATTACCTCCACTCCCACTCCAGCTGAAAATTGGACTCCATATCTGGAATTCCCCAGGATTTTGATAGGCCAGCTTTGGCCTAATCATGCTCTGTCCCAGACCTCCAATGCACACTGGTCTTGTCCAGTCATACCACCATTCCTGCTACTCCTTGCTAGTTCCCTCATTAGAATGGAAGGTCCTCAAGGTCAGAGACTGTCTAGCATGCTTGTATTTGTGTTTCCAGTTCTTAGTTTAGTGTCTGTCATATAAGAGGTAGTTAACTGATACTCTAGCTAGATAACTAGCTAGCTAGCCTCACAGCAGAGGCTGGCAGCTCTAAAAGAGACCTAGAATGTAATCCATCTTTAGAAAATAGAATACCATGTCTGGAAAGTATTTTAGAACCTAAAAAGCCAGAGCCAGGAGGGACATTAGAACATAGACATTAGAACTAGAACCTAAGAAGTTTGAAAATGAAACGAGACCTTCAAAGTCCTTTTTTTAAGGCCCCTCATTTTATAACTGAAGAAATTGATGTGGTGAAGGCCTAGCCTCATGTTTCCAGGCTACATGGTCTCTAGATAGAAGGGATACTGACCTTAGTTTTGCTCATGCATAAATGTGTACCATCTCTCCTCTGTTCTACTGAAACAGCTAAACAGCAAATTTTCTAACACCCTCAAAACCTGTCCCCTGGAAATATCTACCTGGGATACTGCCCCAAGCAAGAGCTTGTTCATCCATCCAAGCTTTTTATAAATTCCAAAACTGAGCTTAAAAAGGTGTGAGTGAGAAAAAATAACAGTCAAAAAATAGAACCAAGGGATGGCTTTTTATGTGATTAATACCGGGACTGGTGCAAAAAAGCCAGCTAGGAGAACTTGCAAGCACCCTACCTGCTTAACAAGAAGCCACAGGCCAGCTTTCAGTGCAAATCCCCTAATCCTATTGATCCTGGACTGAGAAGCAGTGGAGCCATTCCACCACGCAGAAGGGTGGCAATATACAGTAAGCGTACATGGTGGGCACTGTATGCTTCAGGAAACTTAATCATATAACCTCCTTCATTACTCACAAAATCACTGCTGTCAATACGCCAGCGCCTCCCTGACTGCCGCTGTTTAAGATGCTGTCAATCTTCTCATGGATTTTGTGAACCAAATAAATTCCAAGCCATTTAAAGGTGTTATTATCTCAGCTGATAACATTATCCCATTCACGAGTCACAGAAATAGGAAAATAAAACTCATTTCAGCCCTTTCGTTCTGCGGTTTCTTTCATCTCTGAACATAAGAAACAATGAGGGATTAGACTCGTTCTACTTTGGCCCCAGAGGACAAGAACTGGGAAGCTGATTTAAAGTTGATGTAAGGAAAACATTTGTTAACAATTAGAGCTATCCAAATGTAGAAAAGGCTTGCTCAGGAGACAGCTGATTGCCCACTTCTAGAGACGTTTGAGCTGAGAAAGTGCCCTTTCTCAGAAATGTAGGCAGAGGGTAATCACACATCTGGATATGGTTTGGAGGCCCATATGACTTCTGAAATCACTTTGAATTCTGAAATTCTATATTAATAATAACAACTCCATTCATATCACAATTTAAGATCTACAAAGCTCTTTCCTCATAGCTGCCCTGTGAGTCAGGGAAAATAATTCTAATCAACTACATTTTATAGATAAGAAATAAGATACTGAGCGATAAAATGATTTGCCTAGAGTCACACAGGTAATTAGTTTATATTTGAATGAAGGTCCTTCAAATCCAAAAGCAGTGTTCTTCCTACTATACCATTCTATTTCCTTTTCTTAACCTGAGATGTGTGAACTTTAAATATATATATGTATCATATATATATACATATATATGTATGTATATGTATAGATAGATAACTATTTCAATTTAACATTTCCTTTGTGAGCCTGCGAATTCTATTTTATGCATTTTGAAGTATTATTCTGAGAAGAGAGTCATAGGTTTTACCAGACTGCCAAGGAAGTCTATGATACATAGTAATGATAATAGCAATAACGGTAGGAATAATGACATGGCATCAGTAGCTACAGCACTTGACCTGAAATTGGGAGCACCCAAGTTCAAATCCAAACTCAAAAAATTGCTAGTTACTTGACCTCTTCCTATATCCATTTCCTCACCTGTAAAACAGGGTAAATAATAGTATCCAACTGCCTGGATTATTGCAAGAATTAAATGAGATGATATATGTAAAGTTGCAAACCTTAAAGTGCTATATAAATGCTAGCTATTATTATTAAGAAACACTTTAAGGTTTGCAAAACACTTTACAAATATTACCTCATTAGATTCTCACAACAACCCAGGGAAGTATTCATATTATACCCTTTTTTGCATATGAGGAAACTGAGATAGGCAGAGGTTAAATTACAAAGTTAGCAAGTTAACAACCTCTGTATTTTTTGACAAAAGACTTCTTTTAGGCTGGAATAATAAAGTATGAAATGCTTCTCATATTGTTCTTGGGGGTGGTCTCCCTGCCTCAAATCTCTCATCCACTCCAATCTATCTCAACGGGGTAGAAACCCAATGGCTGCTGGAGTGATTTTCCTTTCATCCAGGCCTGACCATATTATTCCTCTACTCAATAATTCCATTGGCTCTCTATTGCCTCTAGGATCAAATTGAAACACTTCTGTTTGACTTTTAAGCTTTTCTGAGAATAGGGGACTTGTCATTTTTCTCTGTCTCAACTCTCTAAAATGGTACCTCCTATGTAGTTAGTTCTAGATAAGTAGTTATCTTTTACATGAAATACTTTTGAAATACATGAAATATCTTTTACATTGAAATACATGAAAGTAGTTTTCATGTATCAGTTAGTAAACTGATACTGATACATGATAACTACTGATACATGAAACTGATACGTGAAACTGATACTGATAAACTACTTTCATGTATTTCCAGGGCTGTCATGTGGAAGAAGGATTAGACCTGATCTGTTTGGCCCCAAAGGACTGAATGTAGAATAGTGGATGGAAGTTACAAAAATTTTGCCTGATGTAAGGAATAAATTTCCTAACAATCAGAGGTTAAGCTCCTTGAGAGTAGGGACTATCTTTTTCCTCTTTTCATATCCCCAGCATTTAGTACAGTGCCTGGCATATAACAGGCACTCAAAAAAATGTTTATTGATTCATTAATTGAATGGATTGTCTTGGGAGCTAATGAGTTCCCCTCAAATGGAAGTCTTCAAACAGAGACAGGATGATGACTTTTCTCAAATATCGTACTGGGGATATGTTTTCAGTATGCTTTAGACTAAATAGTCTGAGATTGTGTTTTTTCAAGGGAAAAGTTGGTTCCTGATGAGTGTAAGGGAGTGGGAGACATTATCAAAAACTTCAGGGTAGTAGAAAATGATTTAAATTAGGAGGGAGGAAATTGTGTTCTAGTCCCAGATCTTCCATTTTTAAGTGATACAGATTTGGGCAATTCACTAAAACTCACTGATGCTCAGTTTTGTCATCTATAAAATCAGGATAATGATGCTTGAACTATCTATTTCACAGGGTTGCTGAAAGTGTTTTGTAAATAGTAAAATGTTACAAACACATGAAGTGTCATATATTAGCCTTGTATTATCTGGGAGCAATCTCCCTGACTAATATGGTCCAAAACTCAAATCTCACTAACTTTTTTTTTTAAATCTCAAAAGAACCCTCACTGAAACTTTGAGAGCCACAAAGTACCATTAACCTCCTATTGCAGCACAGAGTGAGTAACTGTAGCTCACCTCTACCTTACCCTCTAGCCAATCACGACAATTAATGATTTTGTATTTATCTTACAAGTCTCATTGATTCCATATCAGCATCTTTCACATTTTTCAAAGATTCCATAATGGATGAAAGAAAACTTCCCAATTTTTAATGTTGACCTGTGTACAAAAAGCAGTATCAGGGATATAATTAAGTCAATGAACCAAATAGCAAAAGCAAGTTGGTGCAGCCTACATCTGGCACCAATGAAATATTTTTTTTTATAAAATATACATAGAAAATATTGCAGTGACCTCTGTGGAGATAGAGAATATCAGAATATAAAATAAGGTGTGAATTGGTTACAATCTGCGCTGGAATTGAGAATAACCACTTTGATTAAGCTATAGATCATTTCGATTGAAGATAGCAGCAAAATAATATTATTAAAGTGGCGTCATAAACTTCTAAAAAAACAGAAACAATGATGATTAAGATCCAATATGACTTTATCAATAATGGGTGCTGTCAAACTGACTATTATTACACTGGTAGATCAGGAAAATGCCCCCAGTTTGACTTTCCTGGACATCATCATCTTATGCTATCCTTGTGAACAAAAGTGGAAAGATGCATTCTAGATGTAGTGGCATGCTGCTAAATATTTAACAACCGACTTTCAAGATGGGAGGGATTACCCAAGATATACCTTTAAATATAATCTACATTATCAATATTTTCTCCATCACTTTCTTAAGTCTAAGCAAGCAAAAGAAAACCCAATAAATCAAGCTGATTTGGAGTATTTTAGGATTTCAGAGACATAAATGCTCATATTTAAAATTTAACTACTGGTTCTTGTGAGCCAATATGAATTAACTCCTGCATTCCCTGGGATACAGGATAATATAGTTAAGTACATTCAGACCTTGTTGAATGGTTGAAATGAATGGGTCAATGCAAACTGGAGAATATGTTCTATTGGATCCTGAGGGCCTGCTCTTGACCCTGTGCTATTTATATTTTTAACAGTGAATTGAAAAAATATATAGGTACTAGACTTACCAGATTTTTAGATAATTAAAATAAAACAAAAACTAGGAGATACAGTTAACGAGGTGAAGGATAGTCAACTTATGAAGTTATCTCAATAGGCTAGAAAGACAGGATGCATTTAGTAAACTGAAATTGAATAAATAAAAATAAAGTCTAGGATTTGAGAGAAAAAACTCTCCAAGTACAAGATGTTAAAAGTTCCTATGACAAAAATATAAGTATTTTAACGGAATGGAAGTTCAATGCCAATTCACACTACAATATGGAAGACAAAAACAAACACAAACCAATGGATTGTTGGGCTGCATTTAAGGATGGAAGAATGTCTAGAAAATGATGGATATGATAGTCTTGCTATATTCTTCCTCAATCATACCACAGGTGGAATACTGTTTTTATTTCTGGGCACTGTATTTTAAGAAGGACTTGTAAGCATCCAGAAGAGGGCCATTAGAGTACTGAATTTGGTGTCAAAAACTCCTGGGTTTAAATCTGGCACTGAAACTTAATAGCTACTTGGCTGTGAACAATACTTCACTACTTTGAGGTTGGGAGTTCACCCTTGGTGAAAGGGGAATAATCGTACTGACCCTACCTGTCTCACAGGGATGTCATAAGAGAAATACTTTATAAACTATGAAGTGCTCTAAAAATGTGAGCTTTTTGTAACTATCAACTTGGTAGAGCGTTCTTTTGCAGCTTCCTTTCAAGTACTGCTTCTCAGCAGGTGACCGAGTTGTTCTGTGGGAAAAGGCTTGCCACGAATCCCAGGTGTTCGCTCTTCCAGTTAAAGTGATGTTAAAGTTATCATTAATGCTGTTTCACAATATATAATATTTCATAGTCTCTGCAGCTATTACCCAACACTTGTACTAGTTAGCTTGGTTCCCAGAGCTTGGCTATCTACTTGTCACCCTCCAGGTAAAAGGGGTAACCCAGAGTGATTGGGAAATTACTATAATTCATCATCCCCCACTGGGTTACTTTCTCCCATAATTATCAGTTGAAATCAACTATCCAGCCATATTTAATCAACTTTTAGAAACTAAAAGAGCATAGTGTAAGGTTGATATGAAATATTCCTTACCCCACCTTCAAAAAAAAATTCCAAGTCTAGGATGCTTTTTCCCATAATTACATATAGAGTCTGAAAGGGGCACAACTGCAGACCACATATGGCAAATGGGGCAACTCAGCTCCTGGAAGTTCTTTGGCTGGAGTCCTCAAAAATATTTCCCTAAAGAAGGTTGTAGTTTTCTGTCTTCCTCCTTGTAGAGTCCTGAAGTTACCTTTCTTTAGTGCTACTAGTCTGTCTCTGGCTCCTGAGGCAGAAACTGATGCCAATCCCAGGGTACACAGTTAGGACAATGCTGAAAAGTCCAAATACTTCAACTTTCCCAAGGTAATGGTGTGGTCAGGAGACACAGGAGATAGAAACTCTTTTCTCCCCAAGTTATTTCCTTCCAGGAACTTGGTTGAAATTGTTCTCTCCTCTAAGCTGCCAGACTCCTGAATCTGGGCTCAGAATTAGGTTGTTATTTTACAGAAAAATGTGAGGGCATAATCAAGTTTCTCCAGCCAATCTCAAAATACTTCTTGTCATACCTAATTGAAAAGTCTAGGATTGCTAAATTAATATAATGGAAATGTCTAGGCACTGTTTATACTTAATTCATGCATCTGATTGATTCAATTTATAAGTCTGCATGGACCCCCGTCCTTATAATATTTGTATTTATTATGATTAGTAATAGTAAAATAGTATTATGTGAAAAGAATTGGCCTAGAAGCTGAGTCTTAGATTCTGCCCCAGGTTCTACCACAAACTGTGTAACCATGGATAAGCCACTTCACAACTCTAGATGTCATTGTCCATGTCATCCACATTGTCCATAAAGTATTACATCAACTGTGGTATGGTATGATGGAATGGATACTCTCCTGGGAGATAGGAGACCTAGATTTAAGGCCTTGCTCTGAAACTCACTAACTATACAATCGGGGGCAATGTCATTAAGCTTTTTTTACCTCAGTTGCTTCATGTGTAGAATAGAGATAACAAAATTGGCACTCCCTACTTCATAGGGCAGTTATGTGAGTCATTAACATGTTTTTTGTTTTATCTCTGCTTCTAATTCCTTATTGTTATCTTGAGTAAATCACTTTTGCTCTCTTGGCCTCAGTTTTCTTATCTGTAGAAGGAAGAGAATAATTTAAACAGCCTCAAAGGTCCCTTCTAGCTTTAATGATCTTGAATAATGCATATTATTTTAATAGCATTTAATATGTTAAACACATTTATACATATATATGATATTTTAAAAAATATTTAATATATTATATGTAGCAAAGTATTCAACCTGGCATAAAAAATAATATAGAGAATCCCCCAAAATATAAAAAAGCACTACAATTTTAGTTTTCATTCACTACTTCATGAATTCATTCATTCATAGAATCATAACATCTCAGAGTTGACAGGAAGCCCAGAAGTTGTCTAGTGCTCCTACCTCTTATTTTAGGCAGGTAGATTCAGCAAGATTTTACACCTGATAAGATCTGGAGGATGAGAGAAAGATAATAGGACTCCAACATTACAAACCTAGGAGAGATGGGAATTTAGGTGCCCTCATATATTTAGGAAAGAAGCTAATGAATTTAGTTTTGGGCCAGGTGAATTTGTAATGTTTTAGGAGATCCCAGTGAAAGTACCCAGTAAAAAGCTTAATGTATGTGACTAGAGTCCAGGAAAGAAATTATAGGTACATATCAATACATCAATGTAGAGGTCAAAATTTAAACTATGGAATCAGATGAAATTATGTAGGGAGAGAATGGAGAAGAAGAGAGGAGAGGTGAAAAGAGGAGGAGAAGATGGGAGGGGAGGGAGGATAGGTAGAGATAGGAGAGGAAAAGGAAGGAAAGGAGGGAGTACGGATAAAACTTTAATTGGCATCTATACTTAAAGAGTTAGAGAGACATGATGAACCAACAGAAGAAGCAGAGAGATAGTGGTCAGACAGGTTGTGTTGGAATAAAGAAAGAGCAGAGTCTTCTAAAGCCAAGAAGATCAGGTGGTTAACAATGCCAAAAGCTGGAGACAAGTCAAAAAGGAAGTAGAAAGAGAATAGATTTAGCAAATAAGCATCATTGGTAACATTTCAGAAATTACTACCTATAGCCTGATCACCATGCATGCTTTAAAAACAGCAGGTGTTGCTGATTTTGCCATACAGGTTCATCACTGCTTAAACAATCCTATCTTTGCTGTTCTGAAGTCCTTGGGAATCTCAAAGAATTGCCTGATGGAGCAAATAGATGAACCTCTTCCCCCTCCCTGCTTGTTCCAATTGCCCTCATTCCACTAGCTGCCCCTGGGGCATGCAAAACATAGGGAAACAAAAATATAGACACATAGGGGACACAACTGACCCCCCAGGCAGCATTGTTCCACCAAGAAAGAAGTCCCTCCTGTCTCTTTTACCCCATTGCCTCCTCAAAAATAGAACTGTTATTTATAAGGAGTAAATGGGGTGTTGCTCAGGGTACCAACATCTGGTGCTGGAAGTTGAGTGTTTTGCTTCCTCCCTGGGGGAAAGCAGATGCTTCTTCCAAATCGGTTGACTGTGGCCTTGCCACTACATCTCATGGTCTTCCACTAGCCATTACTCCTATGAGTTGTGCCACCCCGAGTCCCATCACTGTGGTATCCCTCTCCTATTCCCCACCTACCCCTCCTTGAACTCTTGCAGCAGGGAGAGTCAGGCTGTCTGAGGCCAAGCTGTTCTCTCTCCCAGTACAACTACACCCAGAATCAGACTGGTTTCTACACCACCATGTGCTCCTGATATTTTGTCCTATGAACCACCATGCTACTATTGTAACCCCATCCCCACAAATGAGACTTTTTCTTACCCACCAGGTAAAAGAATTCTAGTTTCTTTTTTGTCAAGGACAACCAGCTTTGAAACATAAGTTTTATGTACTAGCTTTAAATACCAGTGAAAAAGTGCCTGATCTTAACTTACTTTTATGTACTGATTGCAGGAAGCCCTGATTTGTGAGAGAGGCTCATATGTACCCTCAACAAGGCTATTTGCAGCAGCTGCTGCCTTACTATCCCTATTCCTCCTTGCCTCCCAACTGAAGTACTGGAGTTGGACAGGGGAAAAAGTACAGGACTCCATAATAATTTCCCTCTGGGTTGAGACCTTGGATGTTGCTCCCTATATACTCTGTTCAAATCTTTTATTTTATTTTTTTTCTTTTTAAATTGCTTTCTAAGTGTGGACCTTGTAAACCAAGTTTTTGCCCTAAGTGAATCTCTCCTGCAGAGTTATAAACCCCTGAAAAATGGTACCTCTAATAGAAGTCCTGACAGCTGGCTCCTTGCTGTAGCCATGTTCCCAGCCACTGCTAAAATATAGTAGTCTCTAACTACTCTAATTCTGATGAAAAGTTACTGTAATACAGGTACCTATCCATACGCAGCCACATCATTTTTCTTATTTATGGGCTTCATTATGGCAAGGAAAATGCACAGCTCCCCTAAGGAAGCTGATGGAGGGGGCTAAGTACAAGCATGCATCCTCAGTGCCTGTGATTCAGCCATATTCTGGCCATCAGCCTGAATAGCATAATATGCAAACTCCCCTGAATCACAAGAGCTGTGAAATATTCAGGGGCAACTTTGGGATAGTCTAACAAGGTATATTTTAGGTTGTTTGTTTATTAGTTTGTTTTTAATCTGAAGGACCCACAAACACTTGATGGACATTTTGTAATAAAACTATTAATTATTCCTGAAACACAGTTGACTCTAGAGAGGAGACAAAATTCCTTAGAGCAGGGTTCAGGAGAGACGATTGTTAAATTTGCATGATAAGCATTTATACCTTGGAAATAAAGATTGGAAATTAGGGCTTAATTTTTGTTTTGTTGATTATTAGATTTAAGAAAGGAAAAAAATAGAATGCTAATAATGCAGATTAAATTTAAAAGTATACCCTGAATATGTACTTTATTTTTAGAGCCAATTGCTAAACATTTATCTGTGTATGTGCATGTGCTTGGCTGTGTGTTATGAGGATTGCCTTCAGGGTTCCCTTAAAAAGCAAAATGCTCAAGTTTAATTTAACAAATGTTTATAAGGGACTTATTATATAAAGAATGTTATTCCCTATACTGAGGGAAATTAAAAGTTAATATATTGACAATACTAGTGACAATAATCAGAACGGGGAATATAGCACATGGTCTACAAATATTTTGTTCACAACAACTTTGCGAAGTTGGTAGAAAATAAAGTATGATGCCTGAGTGGACTCATAAAGTTTACAGTCCAGTTGGGCAATAGAACACATTCCCAAATAAATATAATATATAATTTTCTATAACAAATAAATTAGAAGGTTATGACAAGAAGGTCTGAGGTCTGAGAAGGGAGTCTATTACTGAATAAGGGATCACAGGTTCAATCAATCAATCAATAAACATTTATTAAGCAACTACTATGTACCAGGCACCATGCTGGGCATTGGGGATACAAAAAGAGGCAAAATACAATCCTTGCCCTCAAAACTCTTACAATGTAATGGGGGAGACAGTGTTATTGTTCTTCAGTCATTTTCAATCTAGTCTGACTCCTGACTCCATCTGGGATTTTCTTGGCAAAAATGCTGGAGTGGTTTGCCATTTCCTTCTCTAGCTCATTTTACAGATGAAGAAACAAAGGCAAGCTGGTTATGTGGCTTGCCTAGCTAGTAACTATCTATGGCTGGATTTGAACTCAGGTCTTCCTGACTCCAGGCCTGGCACACTATCCAATTCACTACCTCTATACAAAGCAAGCTATATATAGGATAAATCAGAAATAATTAACAAGGAGAAAGTATTTGAATTGAGAAAGGTTGGGGAAGGCTTCCTGTAGCAGATGAGATTTTAACTGGTACTTGAAGAAAACCTGGGAAGCCAGGAGACAGAGAAGAGGAGGGAGGACATTCCAGGCATGGGGGACAGCCAGTGAAAATGCCTGGAATTGGGAATGGAGTGTCTTTGAGGAACAGCAAGGAGCTCAATGTTGCTGGATCCAAGAGTGTGTGGGAAGGGAGGGAGAAGAGAGGAGGGTGATGACGGTATTTTCCAAGATTAGTTAGAAATACAAGAGAAGTTGAGGACATTCTAGACAGAGTGAACAGAGTAAACAGTAGAATGCTGGATATTTATTCAGTTCAATCGAAGGCTTTATTAAGCACCACAGTATACATGCAACTATTGCTAGGTATTGGGGTACAAAAATTTAAAATGGAAATAATCCCTGCAATAAAAAAGTTTATATTCCATGTAGGAGGAAAACCACATCTATACATATAAGTAAATGCAAAATAGAAATGGAATAAATGTAAGGTAATTTGGGTGACAGAGTTAGGGTAAAGCACTAACCACTGGTCAATTGGGAAAAACCTTTTGTAGCAACTGTAGTTAAGATGAGTCAGGAAAGAAGTTAAAAATTCCGAGAAGAATAGGTGAAGGTAGAATGAAGGCATTGAGGCATGAGATAAAATGCCATATATTGGGAGCAAGTAGGCCAACTGGGCTGGAATGTATATTCCATGAGAGGAGAGTAATTTGTAAATCAGTCTAGAAAGACAAGTTAGGGTTAGATTATAAAGGTCTTTAAATGCTGAACAGAGGCATTTACATTTTCTCCAAGAAAAAATAGGGACTCACTGAACCTTCTTGAGCTTCAGAACGATGTGATCAGACCTGATATGAAAACCCAGAAGTATAAAGTACAGAAAGAAGAAAGTACAGTAGAAGGAGGGAACATATGTGAGACATGTTGTGGCTACAGATGCTTTAAGATTTGGTAGATAATTAATTGCATGTGGGAGTGAAAGGGTAAAGAATTGAGAATAACTGAACCTGTGTGACTTAGAGGATGGGGACAGAGAGACAAAGACAGTCAGAGAGATGGAGAGAGAGACAGACAGAAAGACAGACAGACACACAGAGACAGAGGCAGAGAGACACAGAGAGAGAGACACACACAGAAAGATGGGGGTGGAGGGAGGAAAAGATTGAAAGAAGAGAGGGTGAGAAAGGGAGAAGGAAGGAAAAACAGGGAGGAAGGGAGAGAGAAAGAGAAAAGAAAGGTTGAAGGGAGAGAGAAGAAAAAATGGAAGAAAGAGAAGTAGGATGGAAAAGAGGGGCAAGAGAGGAGGAAAAGATTGAGAGGAGGAAAGGAAAAGAAAGGGAGGATAGGAAGGAAAAGAGAGAGAGAAAGAAACAGACAGGTTAAGAGGAGAAAGGGAAAGAAAGGGAGGATAAGAGAAAAACAGGGAGGGAGGGTGAGAGAGAGAGAGAGGGAGAGAGAGAGAGAGAGAGGAGAGAGAGCAGAGAGAGAGAGAGAGAGAGAGAGAGAGAGAGAGAGAGAGAGAGAGACTGACTATATCTTCTGTTCCTTAGCTCAACTAAGTGTATTACTGTTGCTGAAGCTAAGTCATGCATGGGCACAAGTAATCTCAAGTTATTGATGGCTGAAGGGATAATAGTGTATTAAGAAGCTCAGCGTTCATGGTTGTGAGGTGACTGAAAAGAATCTTTCAGATCCCCTTGGTACTGGAAACACTGCCAGTATATATAGCAATGGGTCAAAAACCTTTTGTGGATATCTGTCTTTACATGTTCAGCTTTCAAGACAGAAAAGTTGATAGATCAGACTATGGAGGATAAGGAGAGCTATGATCCCACCGTACAATTTAGTAGATTGTAAGCTCTTTGAGGATAGGAACTGCTTTTTGTTCGTTTTGCTTTGTTCAATCTCTCTCTCTCCCTCCCTCCCTCCTGTTTGTTTTGTTTTGCTTCATCTAGGAGTACCTAATTTAGTGGCCTCTTGCATAAAAGTCTTTAATAAATCATTAAGTGGAATGTTAAGAATTGTTTTTACACGCAACTGGGAAATAAGACATACAGGCAATGGAGTATAGGAATCTATCTTGCCCTACAAGAAAGTAAAGGGGAAGGGGATAAGGGGGCGGAGGGTGATATAAGGGCAGATTGGGGGAAGGGGTTATCAGAATGCATGCCATGGTAGGGAAGTAGGGAAGAGATGGAGTTAAAATTTAGAACTCAAAATCTTGTGGAAATGAATGTTGAAAACTAAAAATAAGTTAATTTTTAAAATGAAAAAAAAAACTATTGTATGATTGTATTGAACGTTTCAGAATAATGTAGATCCAGCCAACAGGAATATGTTGCTGGGGAGAAGAAACCTCTGTCTTTTGGACAGTGCGCATTTCTGAAACTCTGAATGGCAGAGAACTTCCAGGCTCAAGAGTTATATTAACCTCAACTGTAAAAGAAGAGGTAATGGATTCTTGCTTTAGTAAGTCTCTTGATAGTTCTTTTAAAAACATTCAAACACTTAAGAGTCCTTTATATTCTTCTTATTTTTCTTAAAGGATCTGTAATTGTCAGTGTGAGTATTCCCTTCCTTGATAAAGATCATAAGCCCTAATTTCCAAGAAGGACCTTGAGAGTTTGCTGTGAATGGCAACCTGGTGAATGAGGCCGGTTCTCAGACAATAGATGCCTGGCCCACTACCCTCTCTTCCTGGATACTCACCATTTTATAGATTTGTCATTATACTTCTCTCTTGGCTCTTCTCCTACCTACGTAACTCTCCTCTATCTCTTTTGCTGACTTAGCATGTGCTTAAATGTGGAGTATTCCCCAAGTCTCCATTCCGAGCCCTTTTCTCCCAATATTCTTTGACTTGGCATCTTCATCAGAGCCCACGGCTTCATCATCTCTATACAAAGCACTCACAGATCCATATATCCAGCCCCAGTCACTCCATTATGCTCCACTCTCACATCACATATTCTCTAGTGGTTGTTTTACATCGTACGTCTTAGACATACCGTATTCAACGTGTCCAAAACAGAAGCCAATATTTATTTTTGCTTTAATCTATTCCTCTCCTGAATTCTAACCCTATTTCTGTCAATAATACCACCAGCCTTCCAGTCTCCTCAGGCTCACAACCTTGGCATTATACCCCATTCCTCACTGTCCCTCACCCCACAGCCTATTATTTACACGCTACAAAATCTCTCTTATTTATCCTTTTTCTCACCTTAGTTCGGGACCTTATTGAGTGTTGCCAGAACTTTTGCAAGAATGGTCTCCCTGTCTCAAATCTCACCCCACTCCAAACCATCCTTTACACAGCTGCCAACTGATTTTTTTAAGCCTAAGTCTGACCATGCCACTCCTCTACTCAATAGGCTTCCATGGTTCCCTATTACCCCTAGGATCATGAATAAACCCTTCTATTTGGCTCGTAAAGCCTTTCGCCTACCTGACCCCAACCTACCTTTTCAGCATATTTGCACATTTCTTAAGCACTTAGTATGTGCCAGGTATTGTGCTTTTTTTTTTACAAATGTTATCTCACTTGATCTCCACAACAACTTGCTATACAGATGCTATTGTAATCCCCATTTTACAGTTGAGGAAACTGAGGCAGAAAGGGAATAAGTGACTTACACAGGGTCCCAGAGCTAATAAGTGCCTGAGGCCAGATTTGAATTCAAGTCTAACTAATTCCAGACCCTGCGCACCTGTTGAGACACCAGCTGCCTCTCTGGTCCCAACTGGCCTTCTTGCAGTTCCTCACACATAACACTCCATCATCCTTCTCCACACTTGGTCAGTGATCATCCCACATCCCTGGAATTCACTCCCTCAACACCTTTGCTTTTTAAGGATCTCTTTGAAGACTCAACTCTTGTTCCTCACTTCATTGAAGCCTTTCGAGACTCAGCTGGACTCACTTCAAGGTTTCTAAAGGAAGCCTTTTCTAACCCCCTCCTAAACTACTTTGCATTTGTCCTGTCTATACTTGTGTGTGTGTGTGTGTGTGTGTGTGTGTGTGTGTGTGTATGTGGGTGCGTGGGTGTGTGGGTGTGTGGGCGTGGGTGAGTGAGTGTACACACACGTACACACACACACATACACAAACATAAATAAACATATGTTATCTCCCCCAATAAAATGTAAGCACCCTAAGGGCAGGGAATATTCCATCTTTGTCTCTGAGACAGCAAAGTGGCCCAGCATAGAACATCAGATTTAAAATAGTAAAACCTGAGTCTAAATCCTTGGATCCTCACAAGATGTGGGACCTTGAGCAAGACACCTAACTTCTCTCAGCCTCAGTTTCCTCAGCTATGAAATGAGGATATTAATTGAAGCTATCTCACAGGGCTGTGGTAAGAATTAAATAAGAAATTTAAACATTGCTTTGCAAATCTTAAAGTATTAGATAAATGATAGCTTTTTTATTATTACTATTTTAAGCTTAAATACACAATAAGGAAAGACAAAGAAATATATTATAAACTTAAATGTTAAAACTTAAAAACAAAATAAGAAAAGACAAAAAGCCATCGCCATATGCCCAGCAGAAGCTAAGAGAGGATTAAAAACATATAGAAATAAATTTCCATTTCAAGAAAGCCCATATAATAAATGCCACGCATTGTGTTCCGAGCCATCCAGCTTTTCTTTGCTTCCTTGTAAGTTTTCTTTCGTTCTCTGCTGTGCACTTTGTACTTTGTTGTTTTATTTCCTAAATGATAGCTATTATGAGGTGATTTATATAAATAATATTATTATTGTTATTAATTGTAATAGCAGCAGCAACAGCAGCAGTAGCAGTAGTATTCTCAGAGCCCCAGGGCCTGACACAGTACCAGTCACATAGCATTTGCCTAATAAGTGCTTCCTGATTGATGGAATGATTGGGACAACATGCTTTCCCCAATACCCTGATTAGAAAATAATAACCAAAGCTATTAATCTATGTTTTACAGAAGAAAGGATTGGATTAGGTCAGGGGTGGGGAACCTGTGGCCTTGAGGCTGCATATGGCCCTCTGTTCTATGAAGTTTGGATTTAGTCAAAGGGCCACACTTGAGGACCTAGAGGACCACGTGTGGCCTAGAAGCCACAGGTTCCCCACCCCTGGGTTAGGTGCTCCATAGGAAGTACATATGTATGGCAGTGTACTGAAATGAATTCATAATAGATAGCATTTACAAAGTACTTTACAAATATTATCTCATTTGATCCTCATAATACCCTCAAAAGTAGATGTTATTACTATTCTCACTTTACAGATGAAGAAACTGAGGCATACAGAGGTTAAGTGATTTGACCAAGGTTGCACAATAAGTAAGTGTCTGAGGCAGGATTTGAACTCAGGTCTTCCTTACTCCAGATCCAGCATTCTATCCATCGAACCACCTAATTTCCTCTAATAAGTCCGTTATGCTGGGTCACCTAATTTTTTTGAGGAGGAAATAGTTAAACTGGCAATATTCATTAATGGAGGAAGTATCCTTTAATAGCAAGGGTACTGGAATTGGAATCACAGAGGTGATTGGGTTCTGAGCCTAGCTTTATCGGTGTGATACTGGCCAAGTCACTTAGACTCTCAGCCTAAGCATCCCCATTCATGAAATTGGGCTAATAATTCTTGTTCAACTTCAGAGAATGGCTGTGAGGAAAGCAATTTGAACACTTCAAAGCACTAAAGAAATTTATGTCATCATTTCTTCTTATCTGAGGGTCACAGAAACCCAGACTATCTAAGCCATAAGGGTCCTAAGAGGTCGTTTAGTTCAACCAGTATCTGAACAGTATTTTTTCTGCAGAGTTCCTGACAAAGGGGCCTCTGGTCTGTGCTTAAGGGCCTCCAGTGTGAAGAAGTCACTCCTACTTAGCACAACCCTCACCCCTTCTAGACTTCTCTAGTTCACAGACTGTCACAAAACCAATGCCTCTCTACCTTTGCTCCCATTTTTTTTATACATTTGGGGCAATTAATTAACTATGATAACAGACATTCATGTCATGTTTTATATGAAAAGTCTTCCTTCTTCCATGCTTCCCCATGACTTGGAAATTGCATAGTGCAGTAGAAAGAAAGCTAGATTTAGAGTCAGAAGACCTAATAATGATAATAATAAATAGTATTTACATAGCCCTCTAAGGCTTGCAAAGAGATTTATAAATATTACCAATTTTATCCTCACAACAACCCTGTAAGATAAGTGCTATTATCATCCCCATTTTCCACATGAGATAACTAAGGCAGAAAGAAATTAAATGACGTGCCCAGGGTCATAGAGCTAATACCTGATGCAGCATTTGAACTGAGGTTTTCCTGAATCCAATCTGTCGCTTGTCCACTGAACCACCTACCTTCCTGGGTTCAAATCTTGGCTCTAATGCTTGCTACCCATGTTATATTGGTTATGTCACTTAAGTTCCATGGGCCTTGATTTTGTCATCTCCCAAATGAAGGGGTTGGGTTATTTGGGCACTGAGGTCTTTTCCAGCTCTGAATCTATAATTTAATGTTCCAGAAGTCAACGTGGACTCTCAAAGACTATGCTAGGAGAATAAGTTCTATTGAGCCCTACTAAGCCAGAGAAACTTTCAAGACAAGCCAGTGATCACTTTGTGTCTGGGCTCTGAACACCAACCTATCTAAGGGCACAGTGCTGTATCACCACAAGGTTGTCCAACAGGTGATAATATCTTTTGATCACAGAAATTCATGAAATTGCCTGATAACCAGAAGCATAGAGAAACTATGATAGACCTCAGCAGAGCGACCTTCTAAACCAATGTTGTCACAGATCTTCACAAATGCTGAAAGGTATAGTTTATAAAGCATGTAACTCGCAGCAATGCCTTGGGAGTAAGCAGCATAAGTATGATTGTGCCCATTTTATAAGTAGAGAACAAGCCCAGAGAGATATAATGCTTCACCCATAGTCACACAGGTAACTGAGCATCAGAGCCAGGATTCAGAGCCAGAGTGCCATTGTGAGGATGTGAAACACTTTGCAAATGTTAAAGTGGTAAATAAATACAGTCTATATTGGTGTTGATGATGATGGTGATGAAGACAAGGATGAGGATTTCAACTCTGTTCCTTTTTTCACCTTACTGCTGTGGTTTTCTAAGCTTACAGCATCAGGGAAATGTATCCTTTATTCCAAATAAAAAATCAGAAAGGACAGTGCTCACATTCATACACGGGAATGAGTTGTTGTTATTAGTCCTTTACTTTCTTTTTTTTTTTTCAGTTTCATTTACTGTATGTTTTTTTTTATTAACATCTTTAGTTTTCAGCATTAATTTTCACATGCGTTTGAATTACAGATTTTTCTCCCCATTTCCACCCCCCCACTCCAAGATGGCGTACACTCTGGTTGCCCCGTTCCCCAGTCTGCCCTCCT